>CM066031.1:1588125459-1588725459 GCA_033557465.1 Ichthyophis bannanicus
GGTTGTGCTCAAAATATGTTTACTGTTCTGTGCCTAATTACATAGTTACTGGGGTGTCTCTAATGTCACTTTAACAAACAATTATTATTATGGTTTACCCTTGTTCACACAGTTGTGGTATTGAACCTCTGGACACATAGCAACTGATTGCTGATGCATTGTCAGATGAGGTGTGCTATGTGTGTCACATAGCAGGTAGTGCTCAGACACTACTAGTTATGGGTGCAGAAGACCATCAGCATCAGGTGTCACTCAACCTGGTGATAGGGGGTTGTGTGTGCCAGTGCAATATGTTGTGTGGTGTATCTCCATGTCTGGACAGACATTTTGTGGTGGTTGCCATCGGGGTTGGGGGGGAGATTCATATATGAGCATTGCACACGCAAAGTAGGTTGCGTGTTGGACATTACAGGACTATGTGGGGCCGCATGTCACCACACTGCACATTATTCTTTGGTATGTGTGACGGCATACAGTCCTGGTTTTTGAAAAATAGCTCAATGGTTGATACATGGACTGCTTAACCAGCCGTCATGGGTTACCATCTTCCAGTTGAGCTCAGGACTGCCTGTCTCAGGCATCACACATTCTCATACTTGAGTGCAACAGTAGCCATGATTTCTTTCATGTACATCTGTGCTGCACCAGACAATATATCTTCATACATTGCAACATTGTTACCTGCCCCAGACCGGTTTCCACATTACAGAGGTGCTGCTATTGGCAAGACCCTCACACTGCTACATACATCATGTGCAGTACACCATTCTCACCAATGGAACAGCGCACCCCTGGTGACCATTGCACACTGTCTGCATGCCTGCCTCTTTCACCAGACAGGCATCTGTTCTTAGCAATCGAGCTGTGGCCCACACCTAACCTTGATACCTGTGGAGCCAGAGGTTGCATGTTTCCATCCACAGTGTGGTTATTGGTGAGTGCAGCCAGTGACAGGTCCCTGACTGTGAAATAGTGCTGGAATCTCTGTGATCCTCACAGTGCTGTCTGCATCATGTGCTCCTTACACAACCGTATAGGGTGGACTTGGGTTAATGCACTGTGATGGTTTCCGAATTGCCAGTACTACAGGACATTACACACATTCCAGGCTTGACAGTCCCCATGAACCTTCAAAATGTTTGCTATATGTTACAATGTCATCTTCAATGTATGTTATTTTTATGCAATGTAGGCGCTGTTCCATGTAAAACCATGTTCATTATATGTTAAGTGTAAAACCGCCTTTGATCTTTGGAAAAAGCGGTATAGAGGACATGCATAATTATATAGATTCAGACCTGCACTGCTGCTGACTGGCGGCGTATAGGGGCCAAGGACAATATATAAAATCACTTTGCTTATACACACACACTTTGGATTTGAACCAACAACCTTTCACTTCAGAGGCATTGCAGTCACCAGGGGACTACAGCTCTGTGGCTGTGATGAGAGGTCTGTCTGGCTAGAATATAACCTCTGCAGACTTTGTGCTGCAGTTACCAGGGTGTAGTCGATCCAGTCGCACCCATGATGCACTGCACATGCAAGGCAGCAGTCTAGTGATGGTCCAGTGATAGGGTGTGCAACCCCACAGCACCTCGGCCTCGTGTTGGACATTGACCTTCTGTGTTTCTTGTGCAGAGTGGGTACTGACCATCCCAGTGTGTGTGTCTGTTGCTCACCCTGAGGGTGAGGTGAGACACACAGCACCTATCCTGGCTGAGATGGCCTATACATCATATCAATTTGTTTGCCAATGTCTGATAGTTTGGCACATCTGACCATTTCTGTCTCCAAGACCCATCTGGGCCTTGTGAGCTACAATGTTCCCGAAGGGGGCATATCCTGTGGGGGTGGCCTGCCCTTCATTATATATTTGCCGGGGGGGTGGGGGAGAGGAGGTTACAGGACCTATAGGCCGGGTATGTCTGACCACCAAACCTTCCCTGTGCAACACAGTTTCCCCAAACAAAACATATCCACATTCTACATCCCAGCTATGGTGCGTGTAGCTGCCACCATCAGCAGACTGGGTCCAGCTGTGGTACAGAAAACCTACAGGTCACTCACTGCTATTATGAACGCATCCATATTTCAGGGTGCGGCAGACAGACAGTATGGCCTGAGAGCCTAAGCTCACCAACACCATCTGACATTTTCCAGCAGCAGGCACATTGTGTGCCCAGCTACTGACCCTGCACGGTGTTCCAGCCAGACACATGCAAACTGCAGACAGGCCACTGGCCAGTCCATGGTGCATGCTACCAGGGAGACTGTGTGCACCCATAACTGGGACGTCAGCACACCCACCGCACAGTTATCTCAGTGATTGGGCCTCACATATACACAGAACCCATATATATCACATGAGAGAACTATTATATGGCACTATGTCGGGACCTAGCCATGCCATGGTCACTGATCGTTCAGGGTGAGAGTGACCTCCACACAATGCATGCTATGGACACCATGTCTGTGGGGGTGATGGCAAGGCACAGCATGGTCCTAGGCATGCACATTTGCCCTGTGTAGCTGCATCCTGCTCCAGCCACCCTGTTTGTTGTGTACCCACAGTACTTTGCTCCTCATTATGCACATTGGCAGGCCAATAATGGCAACGGTGCTATTAGTGTGGTCTGTGGGAGGTGTTGACAGCCACCACACACTGGATAGACAGACACACACTCCCCACACCTAGGACAACATTGAACAGATGTGGTGTTATTTGGGAGCCATGGCCAACATAACAGTGATGAGCACAGTGTGGGCATGGCAACGTTGGGATGTACTTTTGGAGTAATTTCCCAGGGTGCTACTCTCTGGAGGAGATCTGACCTGACACACATTGCACATACATCAGAGACGTTGGTTTGTGACAGCTCGCTGTTCTGCTTGTGCGTAGCATGAGCATTTTTATCGGTCAGTGATCATATATTGCTTTGGATATATGTGTGACATCTCCAAATGTGTAGTGTGGGATTGTTGATGTATGCACATGCTAGTTTTCTGAACGCCACACAAGGCCCTACATCCTGCCACTTTATCGGTCTTCCAATAATGGTGCCTGCAGGTGCAACTGTTTCTGCCCCTGTTGCCCACTGCTCTAGGGAGGTTTACACAACTATAGTCAATGTGAATCAAACACTTGTTGGGCTTTCATGCTATCTGTGATTAATATGCCTGTGATACAGCTGCATACCATGGTGGTGTTCAACTCACCTGCATCACACACATCTTTCGTGCAGACATCAGACAACCTGATTGATGTGTGAGCCTCCATGGCTGCATATGGGGAACTCTGCTGTGGGTGAGGCATATGTTTATGTGGTGTGTGGTATTTATAGCAAACTATGGTATCGTGACCAACACTTATGTTCTCAGCATGGGAGTTCCATTCTTTACTTTAAGGTTTCGCGAATGGGTAAAACATTGGGACTGGGATGGCAGGTGCCCCAGCCGGGAATTGAACCTGGGGCCTTCTGTGCTTGGAGGCACTTGCTACATGTACTGCACCACCGTCTTAGCACAGCAACAGTACATTCCCAGGGGAGTCCATGGCTGTTTGTCACACAGGGCCTGTCTGTTGGATTGTACTGCAGCCACATGAGGATGGCTAGGCCAGCATCTGCTGTGGGGCAGCAGCCTCTGCCCCCTCTGCCAGCAGTTGGCATCCGCCACCATGCTGACATGGGCCTATATTGGGTACAGCATCACAGCTGACTGACATGTGGCCCTCCAGTGATGCATTGTGTGGACTCTGCTGTAGGTGTTGTACATATTTGAGGGGTAAGTGATCCTTATGGTAAAATAGAGGTCCTCTGAACATGCTGTTGTTATCCGCAAGACATGTTTTGATTTCCTCTCACGTTTTACTGGTGGGTAAAATATGTGCACAGTGTTGCTGCTGGCCCCAGCTGGGAGTTGAACTGGTAATTTTTGGCTCCCCAGCACACTGGCTGTGTCCCCTGCACCACACTGCAGTCACAGAGTGAATGTGGACCCTGGAGATGGCATGTCTGTTTGTCATAGCGGGCCTTTCTGTTGTGGTCCGGTTCACCCACATGGCATTGGCTCAGCCTCCATCTTCTCTGGCCACCTGCCACTGGCCCCCTCAGATACCAGTAAAGTTCTGCCAACATGCTACAGGCCCTTCTGCTACTGGTGCTGGGGGCGCACAGTTTTAAACCATACAGTGTGCATGTAGGCAACTACCTCTACTGCACATTCCCCCCAACTCACACATGCTGTTGTGCAACATGTGCATGCCATAGGGGACCTGTCCATTGCTGTGGGGAACCCTGCTCTATCCTACATCAATGTGTGATCATTCAACATTTATGCCGCAGGGGCTGGTGACCCTTCCAACATTCATATATTTTGGCCCTGCCTTTCTTGGGAGTGTCTGATGATGTTTCACATTGCTGTGACCATTACCCAGGTTGGTCCTCTTTTGTGCTACAATCGAGAGGTTTGACAGCTCTGGCCAACACACCAGTCCTGGTGACACTACAGGCATGGATATGTTAGGCATAGACTGTTGGGGGTCACTCCCCAGGGTGGTACGCACTATCAGACACAAGACCTGCTGCACACAACACACACATCTGAATGATTGTTATGGTGGTGCTCAATGGGACACATGTACTGAGCATTTGAATCATTATGAACATATTTTCACATGGGACCTTGGATAGCTGTGTACCATGTACGTAGGTGTGGGGTGGCATTGCTAAGGTACACATCTGCTACTTTTGGGGATTACAGGCAGGGCCCACTGTCCTGCCTCTCCAGGATGCATTGTCCAATGGGGCCTGTGGGTGTGGTGTGTCATGGCCTGTTGGTTGATGCCTTTCATATGGGTTACACACATCAGGTCATGGTGTGTCAGACACTGTTCTGGTTTTAGGATGTCCCTCATGGATATGCATGTGCTACATCTGCATAACATGGGGGTGGTGCATAGATATGCAGCACAATCATTAGTATTAGCCGCAGCATGGATGCTGAATGGTGTGTGGTCCTCCAGGTCTGCATTTCGGATACTCTGATCTGAGTGATGCCACGGTTAATGGTGTATGTGCTTTGGATGGGAAATGATAGCCGTATAGACAATGCCTATCTCCTCTGCATTACAGGTTTGTGCTTACCAGCACAGTTTAGTTGTTGGACAAAAATGTGGGTGGAATTGGCCATAGCCCCAGCTGAGCTTTGAACCTGTGACCTTATGTTCTTGTATACACTGTCTGTGTGCACTGCACCACCATGTAGCCACAGATTGGCTGGGTTCCCTGGGAGGTCCATGTCTGTACATCCATCACGGCCTGTCTGTAGCAGTGGACGGTGCCAGACTGCACATGGCTAAGCCACTGTCTTCTGTGGCTCACAGCCCCTGCCCCCTCCACCCTCTGTACTGTTCCACCAACATGCTGGCATGTCCTCATCTTAGCAAACGCATATGGCCTGATTAGTTTGAGCCACTCCAGGACTGCATTTGGGGAACTCGGCTGTGGGTGATGCCATTGTTCAGGTGCATGTGCACTGGAGGGTAAAATATGGGTGTTTGCAACATGTTTATGCTCTCTGCAATAATGGGGTGTCTTTACTATCTCTGTTTGGTGATGGTTAAAATATTGGGACTGGGCTGGCATGAGCCCCAGCTGGGATTTGAACCTGTGACCCTCCTGTTTTGGAGGTGCTGGCTCTGTCTGCTGCAACCGCACTGTGGCCGCAGAGGCAGTGCAGTACCTGGTGATAGGACACCTGTCAGGATGGGGACGCACAGCTTGCTCTTCAGTCTTTTACTGTGGCCTCATTCACCTTGTCTGGTGACAAACATGCAGCTAAACCCCAGAAATAGACACATACACCGGGGCTTTACTTTTAAGCTGGGCAACAGTGATATTGGTGGGCAACCATTTGGAAGACACCCAGGAAAGCCACAGGGCTGGGAATTATTTTTGGGGGAGTCTCAGCTCCATGGCCCTTCCAAAATTCATTTCTTTTTTTCTGGGACTGTCCTGGGTGTGATTTTTATATTTGCCCATTACTGTAACTGTTCACAAGCTGCATTACTATTTTTATTATTGATTTTCTGGTCATTGTCTATTTTTACTTTCACCTTTCTGCTGTGCACATGTATCACACTGCTTACGTTTTGCAGGTTTCCCCGGTTTTGCTGTACATTGCTAACGGAAATGGTTTCTCTTGCCTTTATATGACCTCTAGCGCGACTGTTTCACTTGCGCTATTTTTTCATGGGAAATTCGGCCCCGTTCATGTGCGGGGAGCCTCTCCCCTCCCCTTACCCGCCCATTGACCCCGTCTCTCCGCCCCTCGGGGGCCTTCCTCCGCCCTCCGTTCGCCGTTACACGCCTCTTTCGGACATTTGCGGGCCCGTATTTGTGCGGGGCCCGTTAGTGTGTCGCGCACATTCACGGGGGTTCCTCGCACCTGTGCGGGGCATTTAGGAGCGTTTGTCACCGTTTAAGTGGCGCGTTGCCGTGCGCTAATTTGCGGCGCGCAAATTTCCGGACTTTAGTAAACATACCCCATAGTGTTCTAAAGGACTTTAATTTTATAACAGGCCACCTATGTGTAAAGGGCAAATAGGTGCCGATTTTGGGCTTCTTTTAAGGACATATAGGTGTCTGAGTGTCTTCATAAAATACTAGCACAAATTCTGCAGAAATCTTGGATAAAATGAATACACATACATTTACTGAAAGAAGCCAGCAAGTGTCATTGGATAGCAATTTGTCATCTCCTGTTCATTTGACAACTGGAATATATCGGTCAGTGCTCCTATTTAAGGTATATATCACCCCAGTTTGTAGATTATTGGCAGGGCTTGGCATTCATTATTGGACACTTGCAGAACATGTCCAATTTATCTTTTCGGTGACTTTTTCATTGGCTGAAACTTTCACTTTAGCAGCTGTGTACTTGAGAGCAATTGAAGATTGGATGTCAGCCAAATCAGAAGTAATAGTACTAGGCAGATCAAGTTCTAATACATACCGTGTAACAATTCAAATGGGTAATGATGTGCTCAAGATTGCCTCACAAGTGCATTGCCTGTGGGCAATGTTAGATTTTTCACTGACAATAGAGGTCCACATAAGGGAGGTTGTTCGTTCTGTGTTCTTAATGATTTTAAGTCAGTTCTTCAAACATTAATTCTGTCACACTTAGATCATTGTATATTTTTGGGCCTGTCAAATCACACATTAAGAGCTCTCCATCTGATTTAGAATGTTATGGGCCATATTCTAACAGACATCTCTCAATATGCTTACATTACGTTTTGCTTGGTTGATTTCCACCGGCTTCCAATTGTGTGGTGGATAAAGTTTAAAATCTTTTAAACCCAGATGGGAATGCTCCTCAGTGCACTAGTAAAGGCACATTTTAGAAAGGATGTCCAAGTGCAATCTGGGACGTCAATGCCAGAAAGTCTGAAAAAAAAGCAGGCAGGTGCAAATTTAGGCACGATTTCAGAAAAGTAGATATGCTCAATATAAACGTCTATGGAGATGTCTACATAGACATCCCCAGAATAACATTTCAGAACAGGGATGTCTAATAGCCTAATGGTTAAAGTAGGGGGTCAGGAGTAGGGTCACCAGTGTGGGCCTTTGGGATCTTAGGTTAGTCACTTAATTCTCCATCTTCTCTATAACCTTTGGATGTTTTAAGGCCACAACAAGCAGTTTCCAGATGCTTGTTTGTGCCTAGAACAAGTCTAAACATAGACATGCCTGAAGACATCCCTGACATTTCTGGAATTGAACAGGGATGTCAAAGTTCTTTGTACCTCCCCAGACATGCTCCCACCATGCCCCTTGCCTATTTGGATGTCCCCAAAATCTGTATCATGTCACTTTTCAAAGCTTCATACAACTTCTCAGTTATATCATAAAATCAGCTGCACTTCTAACCTTAGGGGCATGTTTACTAAAATCCGCAAAAGAGCGCGCCGCAAAATAGCGCACGGCAACGCGGCACTGAAACGCGCAGAAACGCGTTTAAACGCCCCGCACACGTGCGTGTCACCCCCGCACAGGTACGCGGCTCACTAACGGGCCCCGTACAAGTGCGGGCCCGCAAATGTCCGATAGAGGCGTGGAACGGCGAAAGGAGGGCGGAGGAAGGCTCCGGAGGGGCGGAGGGACGGGGTCAATGGGTGGAGAGTGGGAGGGGAGAGGCTCCCCGCACAGTATCGAGCCCGAATTTCCATGTAAAAACTACCGCGAGTGAAACACTCGCGGTAGAAAGCATTTAAAGGGAAGAGAAACCATTTCCGTCAGCAATGTACAGGAAAACCGGGGAAACCAGCAAAACGTGAGCAGTGTGATACATGTGCACAGCACAAAAGTGAAAATAAACATAGAAAATGACCACAACAGAACTATTAAAAATAGTAATTCAGCTGGGGAACAGTTATAGTGATGGGCAAATACAGAAATCACACCCAGCAAAGCTCCAGAAACAAGAAATGAATTTTGGAAGGGTCTACTGAGAGGAGACTCTTCCAAAAAACATTTCCACGTTTTGGAGCTTTCCTGGGAGTGTTTGCTATGGTTGCCCATTAATATCACTGTTGCCCAGCGTGGTGATATTCTGTCCCACATTTCCCGTGGTCAGTTCCGGGGTTTATGTGCACGTTTGTCACCAGACAGGGTGCATATGCCCACAGTAGACTTGCGTAGAGCAGGGTTTGTGACTCCATCCTGCCAGGCTTACTGCCTCCAGGGGCTGCACTGTCTCTGTGGCCAAAGTGTGGTACAGCAGACAGAGTCATTACCTCTAGAACCAGAGGGCAGAGGTTCAAAACCCAGCTGGGGCACCTGCCAGCCCAGTCCCTATATTTTACCCACCACTAAATAAAGATAGCGCAGACACCCCTGTATGCATGGGGAAAACACCCATATTTTACCCAACACCGCACACACACCACAACAATGGGCATTACCTACAGCCAAGTCCCCCAAATGCAGTCCCATACTGCCACAGTGCAATCAGGTCAACTGCTTTTTCTGAGAGACGGTCATGCCAGCATGTTGGCGGACAAGTACATGTGGTGCAGGGGGCAGTGGCTGCTAACCACAGAAGACAGAGGCCTAGCCATGTGCAGGCTGGCACAGTCCACTGCAACAGACAGGTCCTGCCGGATCCACAGTCATGGACAGTCCAGGGAATCCAACCAATCTGTGGCTACACAGTGGTGCAGTGCACACAGACAGTGCATACAAGAACAGAAGGTCACAGGTTCAAAGCCCAGCTGGGGCTACTGCCAATCCTGCCCACATATTTTTCCCACAACTAAACAGTGATAGTAAGGACACACCTTTCATGGCGGGGACATATGCAATGGTAAGACATCTATCTTTTACCCCACTGAGCACAGACACCATGAACAGGGGCAGTACCTAGAGCAGAATCACCCAAATGCAGTCCTGGTGGGCCACACACCAGTCAGGTTCCATGCTGACACTCATACAAATGCCTGTGCTGTATATCTATGCACCACCCCCATGGCATGTAGATGTAGTCCATGCATATTCATGAGGGATAGCAGGAAAACCCGAACAGTGTGATGCACACCTGGACTGGAGTTGGGAATCTGTGCCGTAAAGCAGCAGCCATCAAGGGCAGACACACCCACACCCACAGGCCCCATTGGCCAATGTCACCTGGAAAGGCAGAACATTGGACCGTGCATGCAGCACCCAAAACGAGCACTTGCATAACTTACCAATGTCACCCTACACCTGAGGTATACGGTACACAGCTCGGAGACGTTTGCTAGGAGCACAGGCAGGCAGTTATCCATACGTTACGTACATACTGCTAGTTGGCCCCATCCAAACAATCTGTTAGGTGTTTGCGGGGCATGCTCCAGGCCTGGCCTCTGACGGTGCTTACCACCCTGGGGAGTGACCACCAGCTGTAATGCGTACCATATCCATGCCTTGCCGTGCTCAGGACCGGTTTGGTGGGCAAGGCTACTTACCCCCTCAATCGTAGCACCATGATGGCAGAGGTGTGGAAGTGTGTCTGTCTATACAGTGGGTGTTGGCTGCAAGCCCCTTCAACAGCCCGCACTGCCAGCACTGTTGCCAGTATTGGCCAGTCAATGTGCATAATGAGGTGCAAGGTACCATGGGTATAGCCAGGGCAGGATGGCGTGGCCAGGATGCATCTGCACTGGGCATAGGGCCCTGGCAGGGACATTGGCTGGGATATTGTAGTGTCCGGCCACCACCTACACAGACAGGGTGGCCAAAGCATGTCCATCTGGGGGATCACGCTCACCCTGACTGTGCAGTGACCACAGCATGGCTAGGCCCCCCCATAGTGCTGTATAGTAGTTCTCTCATGTGATATATATGGGTTTCTCTTTGGGGCCCAGTCACTGATATATCTGCTTGCTGTGTATGCAGACAGCCCAATTCTGGGTGCATGCATCTCCATTGGGAACATGCACTATGGACTAACCAGCAGACTGTTTGTAGCTGGTAAATGTCTTGCTATAATGGCTTGCAGGGTGCAGTGGCTGTTGGCTTGCTGCAGGGGAATATCTGGTGGTGGAGTGCAGCTTACCATACCCTGGGCTTATGTCTGTCTGCTATTGTGTTATGGCTGTGTATGGAGCTTCCTGGGGGGGGGGTGGTGGTGTTCCTCAGCAGGACTGGGGTTGATGTTGCCCTGTACTGCCACCTTTGCAGGGAGGTAGAGTGTGGATCCCTTGATGGGGACCATGTTTGCCACGGGGGGGGGGGTGCCTGATGGCGGCAGACAGGGATATCCATGGTGTTTGTGCATAAACTAGCTATCTTACACATTAACACTGCTTTGGAATGCCCGCTTGGCCTCCATCAGCCATGGCAGGTGTTGTTGACCTGGTCCTGGCCACCTCATTGCACACTCAGGGTGAGCACAGTACCCGCACGATGTAACGGTGTGTGGCTACTCTGTGCCAGTAAAACACCCGGTCAGTGCCCCCTACTAGGCCAAGGTGCTGTGTGGGTGCACCCGGTCACTTCCCCCAACAGGGCCGAGGTGCTGTGGGGGTGCATTCCCCATCTTGTGTCCATCTGCGGACAGCTAATTTGCATGTGCAGTGCATCATGGGTACGGGTGGCCTAACCCATCCTGTTGACACCAGCAGACTGTCTGTGAGGTGACGTGTAGGCTATCTGCAGCCAGCCAGGGGCCTGCTTACAGCTATGGAGCTGTAGTGCAATGGTTACATCACTGCCTATGCAGCTAGAGGTCATGGGTTCAAACCCACAGTGGGGCCCTTTGGTAGGGCTGTCCACAGCTTTATTTTTATTTACTGTACATATGTCTATGCCGGCAAGACCACCCTCAGCTTACTATACTCATTAGGTGCCTCTGAGGGTGCTTCATAGGGCGCCCTGTAGGCCACCTTATGGTTGCCATCCCTATAGGGTGCACTATACATTATCCTGTGTCGCAACATACATGCTGCCCTATAGGGGTCATTCAAGGGTGCCTTGGCGAACAGTGCACTGTAACATGTGCCTTATGGGCCGCCGTATGTTAACATGCTGGGAGAGTGCGTTTGCTAGTAGTGATAACAAAATAAAATTATACAGCCTCCTACAGCACTCCACAACATAATACCTCAGCAGGCATTTTTCACTGGGCATTGTGAGGAGTTGAACCCCTGATCCCTGCACCATTGGTCAGTGTTTTAACCATTGTGCTGTGGCTCTGGTCCTGTGCTTGTGCATCAGCGCGCCGCCTTGTGCCTATCAGCGCGCCGCCTTCTGCCGCCCAAGGGGACCAGTGCGCCGCCTTCTGCTGCCCAAAAATAACTGTGCGCCGCCTTATGCCGTTCCAAATTAATTTGCCTCCTAAAACAATGTTAATCATTACAGTTACTGCCTCAGCTGACCTTTGTTGTTGCGCACACTGGGGGATTGAACCCATGGCCCCTGCACCATTGGTCAGTGTCTTCACCGTTGTACCACGGCTCTGTTGTTTTGTATACTCAGCAGCGCGCCACTTTGCCTTTCCACGCGCTAATGTCGACCCCCGCACATTAGCGCGACGCACACACGTCCGGTTGCTTACTACCGTTTTTTTTCTATTTTCTGCCTGAACCGCCCACTCCTTATATGGCACAGGCACACTAGCGCGGCCCCGCACGTTAGGAATGTTTAGTAAACATGCCCCTTAGAGATTATAACAGTTATCTAACAAGTTAAATCTCAACAAAACAAGCTCTTGTAATAGCAACTGGGTCTCAGACTATAACCAGGCTGATATCTGAACCGGCTTATACATATCGGTTCAGCGCCTCAATTTGCATCAATGACCCAATGTGTTGCTGTTGTCAACGAGCTCAAAATTAGACTTTATACTTAAATCATCAAAAAATAGAAAAATCAAAAGGCAATGCTTATCAGAAAATGTGTAGACCACTTTCCCAACGCCGAATGTCAGCACCGTGGCGTTTCACGATTACTACGTTTCATCAGGGGAGTATTCTGTTCAATTATATAGCATTCCTCATTGGTATTTGATCCCGTTGCGTGATGTCGGCTTTCTTTCATCTCTAGAACGCCGTGCCAGTCCATCAAGCCCAGTATCCTGTTTCCAACAGTGGCCAATATAGGTCATACGTACCTAGCAGTTTCCCCAAAAGACACAGGTTCCACAATGCTTGTACTAGATCAAGCAGTGATATATTGGGTCCCTTCTTAATAATGGTTTATGGACCTTTCCTCCAGGAACTTGTCCAAACCTTTTTTCAACACAGCTACACTAATAGCCTTTACTGCATCCTCCGGTAACAAATTCCAGAGTTTGATTACATGTTGAGTGAAAAAATATTTTCTTTTAATAGTCTTAAATAGTTTAACCTGTAGCTTCATTGCATGTCCCCTAGTCTTTCTATATTCTGAGAATGTAAACAATCGATCTATGTTTACCAGTTCCACTCCGTTCATTAATTTATAGACTTCTATCATATCTCCCCTCAGCCGTCTATTTTCCAGGTTAAAGAGCCCTATTCTTTTTAGCCTTTCTTCATAGGAGTATCCTTCCATCCCCTTTACCATTTTGGTGGCTCTTCTCTGAACCTTTTCTAATAACGCTATATCCTTTTAAAGATACGGCGACCAGAATTGCACACAATATTCAAGGTGCGGTCTCACCAAAGAACGATATAGAGGCATTAAAATATCTTTTGTTTTATTTTCTATTCCTTTCCTTATGATACCTTGCATTCTATTTGCTCTCTTGGCCACCGCTGCACACTGGGCCGAGGGTTTTAACATGTTATCCACAATGACGCCTAAATCTTTTTCCTGGGTTGTGGTTCCTAATGTGGAACCTTGCATCGTGTAACCATAGTTTGGGTTGTTCTTCCCTAGGTGCATAACATTGCACTTGTCCACATTAAATTTCATCTGCCATTTTGATGCCCAGTCTTCCAATTTATCAAGATCCTCTTGCAATTTTCCACAATCATCTTGGGTTTTAACAACTTTAAATAGTTTTGTGTCATCTGCAAATTTGATAACCTCACTCGTTATTCCACTTTCCAGATCATTTATGAATATGTCAAAAAGCAGCGGACCCAGCACAGATCCCTGGGGTACACCACTATTCACCTATCTCCATTGGGAAAATTGGCCATTTAGCCCTACCCTCTGCTTTCTATCTTTTAACCAGTTCCTGATCCATAGTGGTACACTGCCTCCTATCCCATGACTCTTTAGTTTTGCCAAAAATCTCTGATAAGGGACCTTGTCAAAGGTTTTCTCAAAGTCCAGATACACTATATCAACCGACTCACCTTTGTCCACCTGTTTATTCACACCTTCAAAAAAACAAAACAGATTAGTAAGACTAGATCTTCCTTGTCTAAAGCCATGTTGGCTGTCTCCCATTAGGCCATGACTATCTACATGCTGAGTAATTTTATTCTTTATGATGCTTTCTACCATTTTTCCCAGTACTGATGTCAGGCTCACCATTCTGTAGTTTCCCAGATCACCAATGGAACCCTTTTTAAAAATTGGTGTTACATTGGTGATCCTCCAATCTTCAGGTATTAGAGATGATTTTAATGATAGTTCACAGATTACTAAAAGCAGGTCTGCAATCTCATATTTCATTTCTTTTAACACCCTTGCATGTATACCATCCGGCCCAGGTGATTTGCTACTCTTCATTTTATCTAATAGTTGTAATACATCTTCCCGATGTATCGATATTTCCTTCAATTCTTCTGCACCTTTAAATACCATGTCAGCCATGGGTAACATCGCTACATCTTCCTCAGTAAAGACCGAAGCAAAGAATTCATTCAGTCTCTCCGCTATCGCCTTGTCACCTCTTAGTGCCGCTTTAACCCCTCTGTCATCTAATGGACCAACTGACTCTCTCACAGGTTTTTTGCTATGAATGTACTTGAAAAAGTCTTTATTTCGCGTTTTTGCTTCTGCAGCAAGCTTCTTCTCAAATTCTCCCTTTCCCTGCATTATCATTGCCTTGCATTTGACTTGCCAGTGCTTGTGCTGTTTCCAGGTTTCGTTGTTTGGCTCTTTTTTCCATTTCCTGAAAGATGCTTTTTTGGCAACAACAGCCTCAATGACCTCACCTTTAAGCCATGCTGGCAGTTTTTTGGACTTCCTTCCTCTTTTCTTAAAGCGTGGAATACAGCTGGTCTGGGCTTCCAAGATAGTATTTTTCAACAACACCCAAGTTTGATGTAAGTCTTTAACCTTTTCAACTGCTCCTTTTAGTTTTTTCTTAACTATTTTTCTCATGTTATCATAGTCTCCCTTTCGAAAGTTAAAAGGTAGTACTGTGGATTTCCTTACTATCCCTCCTCCACTAATTAAATCAAATGCGACCATGCTATGATCACTACTGTCAAGTGGCCCCAACACCCTTATCTCTTGCACTAGATTTGGTGTTCCACTAAGGACTAGGTCTAATATGGCTTCACCTCTGGTCGGTTCATGAACCAGCTGCTCCAAGAAGCAGTCATTTATTTCATCAAGGAACTTTATCTCTTAGCATGTCCTGCCGTGACACTGACGCAGTCGATACCGGGGTAATTGAAATCACCCATTATTATTACTGCGCTGTAACTTTTGTTAGCTTTCTTGATTTCTTTGAGCATTTCATCATCCATTTGTTCATTCTGGCCAGGCGGTCGATAGTAGACCCCCATTGCCATCGCCTTCCCCTTTTTACATGGAATTTCAATCCATAGAGATTCTACAGCAAATTTTGATTCCTACAAATCTTTAATCCTTTCTGACTCAATGCCCTCTCTAACATAGAGCGCAAGCCCTCCACCAATTTGATCAGCTCTATCATTACGATATAGTTTGTTCCCAGGTATCACAGTGTCCCACTGGTTGTCCTACTTCCACCATGTCTCTGATATTCCAATCATATCTAACCTCTCATTTAGTGGTATATATTCTAAATCTCCCATCTTATTTTTTGACTTCTAGCATTTGCATACAAGCATTTTAGAGTCTATTTTATTCATATTAATTTGGCTTTTGGTAGACATGGGTAATTTGGGATCTTTAAGCTCTGTCTGCTCCACACTCGAGGGCATTTGGGCTAATTTACTCTTATTTGGAACCTCTCTGCTTTTGGTAGTATCCTTCAAGGATACATTCTTCTGAACCATCTGCTCTTGGGCGACTGTCGGCTTTCCCCTATTATCTAGTTTAAAAGCTGCTCTATCTCCTTTTTTAAGGTTAATGTCAGCAGCCTGGTTCCATCCTGGTTAAGGTGAAGCCCATCCCTTCAGAAGAGCCCCTCCTTTCCCCAGAATGTTCCCCAGTTCCTAACAAATCCAAAACCCTCATCTCTGCACCATTGTCTCATCCATGCATTGAGAATCTGGAGCTCTGCCTGCCTTTTGTGTCCTGCACGTGCAACGGGAAGCATTTCGTAGAACGCTACCCTGGAAGTTCTGGATTTCAACTTCCTACCTAAAAGCCTAAATTTAGCCTCCAGAACCTCCCTGCTACATTTTCCTTTGTCATTGGTACCGACATGTACCAAGACAGCAGACTCCTCCCCAGCACTATCTAAGACCTTATCTAGGTGGCGCGTGAGGTCCACTACCTTCGCACCAGGCAGGCATGTTACCAAGTGATCCTCACGTCCACCAGCCACCCAGCTATCTACATGCCTAATGATCAAATCACCAACTATAATGGCTGTCCTAACCCTTCCCTCATGGGCACATGGCCCTAGAGATACTTCCTCGGTGTGAGAGGGTTTTACATCATCTGGAGGACAGGTACTAGTTACAGGATCACTTCCTGCACACCAGGGTGATGCTCTCCTGTCACGTGACCTCTCTCCTCTATGGCAACAGGGATGCTGCCAGACTGGAGGTGGGACTTCAGGACTATAACCCTGTAGGTCTCGTCTATGTACCTCTCTCTCTTTCTTATGTCTTTATTTATTTATTTTATTTATTTAGCTGTATTTATATACCATTTTTCACCGGGTCAAAGCGGTACATGTGACACCCAATGCAAAAGACTGGCAAGCCCCCATCTTGCTGCTGGACTGCTGTCTGCATCTTAGTTTTAAGTTTTTGTTTAGATCTTTAAGTTCTTTACTTACCAAGGTTTGCTATGGATATTTATACCAATAAAACTGTACCTAATACGTTTAATATACCTTGTTCACCTGAAGCTTAATTAATCTCAGGTCCTTAGTGTATGACTGATTTGGGTAATGAGCTTCACCTGAGAGCACCTCCTGTCTTTTAAGATGTGTAAGTACCTATAAAGCTATGATTATCCCAGGCGTGGGTGGGTGTTGGGGAGGGAGGGAAATAACATTTATTAAAAGAGGGCTGCTATACAGTACTTTGTCTTGTGCTGCTGAGGTAAACTATATTCTGATTTGATTTAAATTATAGCTCTTTGCTGCTGCTAGGCTCTAACTTATTATGAAATTTAAACTACAATCTCTCTGCTGAGTTCCAAATTTAACCAGAAAGCTCTCTTCTGTGTTTTAAATTTAAACTAAAAGTACTTTGCTGATGCAAGGCCCTGAGTGACTATTAAATTTAAACTACAAGCTCTCTGCTGGGTTCTAAATTTAACTAGGAAGCTCTCTTCTGTGTTTTAAATTTAAACTAAAAGTACTTTGCTGATACTAGGCCCTGGGTAACTATTAAATTTAAACTACATGCTCTCTGCTGGGTATGAAATGTAACCAGAAAGTTCTCTTCTGTGTTTTAAATTTAAACTTAAACTTCTGCTACTAGGCCCTGACTGATTTAACAAAAAAATTGTGGGTTCACAGATTAATTAGCTTTGATACAAAGAATTCCTTTCAGAAAATTCCCAGAAGTATATACTCACAATTGCAGATCTCTCTCCAGAAGTAACAGTCCCCTTTTCTAGTCCTTCAAAACTGTGGATCACAGAGTTCTGGTTGAGCTATTTATGCCTGTGCTGCTCAGATAAGCTGTGGCCAACTTCCTGGGTTATTAACAGCCCTTGAATGGATAGAAGGAGTCTTCAAAATGGCCTTTTGACCTGCCACCTGTTGTTAACGCCTATTGAAAACGTTTCAGAGGTCTCTTGTCCCCTAGGTAGAAGGCCTCTTTGTAAAGGTCTCTAGAAGACTTTATTTGTTGCTCAGAGAGTACTGACCCTGATTTGCCTTTTGTGCTAAGCTATATTCTGATTTGATTTAAATTATAGCTCTTTGCTGCTGCTAGGCTCTAACTTATTATGAAATTTAAACTACAAGCTCTCTGCTGGTTCTAAATTTAACCAGAAAGCTCTCTTCTGTGTTTTAAATTTAAATTAAAAATACATTGCTGATACTAGGCCCTGGGTGACTTAAATTTAAACTAGAAGCTCTCTGCTGGGTATGAAATGTAACCAGAAAGTTCTCTTCTGTGTTTTAAATTTAAACTTAAACTGCTGCTACTAGGCCCTGACTGATTTAACAAAAAATAGTGGGCTTACAGATTAATTAGCTTTGATACAAATAATTCCTTTCAGAAAATTCCCAGAAGTATATACTCACAATTGCAGATCTCTTTCCAGAAGTAACAGTCCCCTTTTCTAGTCCTTCAAAACTGAGGATCACAGAGTTCTGGTTGAGCTATTTATGCCTGTGCTGCTCAGATAAGCTGTGACCAACTTCCTGGGTGATTAACAGTCCTTGCTTGTATAGAAGGAGTCTTTCAAAATGTCCTTTTGACCTGCCGCCTGGTGTTAACATCTACTGAAAACGTTTCAGAGGTCTCTTGTCCCCTAGGTAGAAGGCCTCTTTGTAAAGGTCTCTATAAGGCTTTATTTGTTGCTCAAAGAGTACTGACCCTGTTTTGCCTTTTGTGCTAAGCTATATTCTGATTTGATTTAAATTATAGATCTTTGCTGCTGCTAGGCTCTAACTTATTATGGAATTTAAACTACAAGCTCTCTGCTGGGTTCTAAATTTAACCAGAAAGCTTCTTTTGTGTTTTAAATTTAAACTAAAATTACTATGCTGATTCTAGGCCCTGAGTGACTATTAAATTTAAGCTACAAGCTCTCTGCTGGATTGCAAATTTAACCAGAAAACTCTCTTCTGTGTTTTAAATTTAAACAAAAATACTTTGCTGATACTAGGCCCTGGGTGACTATTAAATTTAAACTACAAGCTCTCTGCTGGGTATGAAATGTAACCAGAAAGTTATTTTCTCTGTTTTAAATTTAAACTTAAACTGCTGCTACTAGGCCCTGACTGATTTAACAAAAAATAGTGGGGTCACAGATGAATTAGCTTTGATACAAAGAATTCTTTCAGAAAATTCCCAGAAGTATATACTTGCAATTGTAGATCTCTCTCCAGATGTAACAGTCCCCTTTTCTAGTCCTTCATGACTCAACCTGGAAAAGAGACAGCTGAGGGGAGATATGATAGAGGTCTATAAATTAATGAATGGAGTGGAACGGGTAAATGTAGATTGACTGTTTATGTCATCAGAATATAAAAAGACTAGGGGACATGCAATGAAGCTACAGGGTAACCTATTTAAGACTAATAAGAGAAAATATTTTTTCACTCAACGTGTAATCAAACTCTGGAATTTGTTACCGGAGGATGTAGTAAAAGCTGTTAGTGTAGCTGGGTTTAAAAAAGGTTTGGACAAGTTCCTGGAGGAAAGGTCCATAAACCATTATTAAAAGGGACCCAGGATATCACTGCTTGACCCAATACAAGCATTGAGGAACCTGTGTCTTTTGGGGAGATTGCTAGATACTTATGACCTAGATTGGCCACTGTTAGAAACGGGATACTGGGCTTGATAGACCTTGGTCTGACCCAGTATGGCATATCGTATGTTCTTATTTTCTTAAGTTCACTCTCTACCACCTTTCCTCCCATGCCCTAAAATGTAAACCTTGCATTAAATTTAACTCCTACCCATTAGATTATCCAGGCACCTAATTCTATCTCTTGACTAAAGTCTGCCATCTTACCATAGAATACAATTATTGTAAATACTTGTTCTTAGTGTTATCTTTTTTTTTGTTACCAATCCTTTGAGCCTTATGGCATCCTCCTATATACTCTTCCAAGTTGACTGTCCCTGTTTAATGTACATTTCCTGGTTCATGTTGTATTGTAAACCGCTTTGAATTTTACAACAAGGTGGTATGAAAACCTGTTAAATAAATAAATAAATAAATAAAAATAAATCCCATGCTACCGCAGCAATGTGTGAGTAGGTGGGGCCAAGGCACAGACTAGGTGGAGTCAGGGAGTGCAGCTGCGATGGGCACCATAGTCACAAGTTAGCTACAAAACCACCACCACTAGCATGGCCTCAGCTAACACTAGCCTCTGACCAGTTGCTATTTACTCACCATGCTCCTGTGCACTGACCACACAGTTTGAAATATGAAGGGCAGCAGCAGGGCTAACACATTGGAACAAAAGGGTGACAGAGATGAGAGCTGAATAGCAAGGTCATTGCTTTGGGGATGCTGCATGGTAAAACTGACATGGTGGTAGAATGTACCAGTCTGACAACCTCAACACCAGGGTCTGCAGGTCTTCGGTCACCCTGCTAAGACAATAGGCAAACTTCCATGGAGACAGCAAATGCTGTTGCAATGGACTGCTGTTCACATCTGCATTGGATAGGTTTCAGAGGGCTGCTGAAGTTGTGGGCAGTGGAGGTGTCAGCAGATAGGGATTATCCTCTGCTGTAGTCAGCACTCGCCTGAAAGGCATAGTTGGAACCAGAAAAGTATAGTGGGGGGAGGCGTATGCAAATTACATGCTACACTACATGGCTAAATGATGATGTGGCAGCACAGAAGCCATCTGACCTCTGGTCTCTGTGTGTAGCGGTGCATGCCTCAGTGAATACATGCACCTGGGGGGGCCATGGCACTGCTATGGGCCATGTACCTGTGGGTTGATGGCCCCTCACCTTGACTGAGGGAGGACGTGGCTGAGGCCCAAGACCGTACCTAACCCTGTGCGAGTGGTGTGGCTGCACAGGGCACAAGGGCTTAAGGGGTGCATTTCAGTTGTCCGCTGCCGCTGCCGCCGCCGCCGCCGCCGCCGCCGCCGCCGCTGCCTCCGCCGCCGCCGCCACCACTGCCACTGCCACTGCCACTTTTTTTCTCTCAGCAGTGGCAGGCAACGGCAGACAGCTGAAATGCACCCCTTAATCCTTCTCGTGGCAGGTTGAGCAGGTCTTGCCCCTTCCTCTTCTGGCGTGACATCAGAGCAGGAGGGACAGATCTGCTTAGATTGCCGGCAACTTGCACATCAGGCGTGCCTCTTCTCTCCCACCACCATCCAGAAAGTGACTGGATGGAGGTGCAGGGGGACATGTGCCCGATGTGCAAGTCGCACAGGGCACAATTCATGCTCAGTATGGCCCTTCTGAGGCCTACCAGTCCTGCGAGGCAGTATAATGCTTCTATTACTTATTGTGGACCTTCAGTGTTGGAGTTGCTGAATGGTGTTTCCTGCCTGCTCTCTTTGTACTAGGATTGCAGCACTCCATGGGCCTGGGAGGTTCTTTTGATCAGGTGAGCCACGTGGTGTATTCCCATAGCTCCTCCCATAAAGAGGGGGCATAAGGGGCTCTCTGTGGGTAGATGGCTGTGATACTTTCTTTTTAGTAGTTGGTAACAACAAACCTCTTCCAAAGACGGGGAAGCTGTAAAACTAGATGGCATAACATGAAGCTGCAAGGAGGTAAATTGAAAGGCAATGTCAGGGAATACTTTTTCACTGAAAGGGTGGTGGATGCTTGGAATGCCCTCCTGATGGCTAAGTGGTGGGGCAAATACAGTGACAGAATTCAAAATGGCATGGGACAGACACAGTGGATCCCTTTACAGCAACAGGATAAAATAAAAATAAACTTCACTAACTAATTAACTAAATTCTCAACATACAGGGGTGTCCTACACGGAGCAGTGGGTTCACCCCTAAAACAAAGACATGGAGAGGGTTCACCCCTAAAACAAAGACATGGGGAGGGGTGGCCTGCACTGAGCAGCAGGTGCACCTGCTCTTGCCATATTGTTGGGCAGACTAGATGGACCATACTGGTCTTTATCTGCCGTCATTTACTATGTTACTATATGTTTTCTATATGTTGGGCCATGGGGGTACTGCTTGACACTATAACCCCTGTGTGCAGGCTGCCATGAGCAAGTGTGCTGATTGTGCTGGGTCTCCAGATATCCCTGGCTTTTTCACCCCCTCATCCCTCAACATTGGAGAACTCATTCCACAAGGCTAAGGCATTGCCAAACCCATGATCAGTGGAGGGGAATGGGCTGCAGAGCCCATCCTCCCACCAAAGGCCTCATACTGTACTCTCTGCATCCTAGGTGAACAGCTACCCTTGGTGCTTCAGAGTGAGGGGGTCTATATCCCTGTCCCACATAATGGACACTGTGTCCCATAAATGGCCTCCTGCATCTTCAGATGATGCATTTGCACTCTACCACCTTTGATTTGAGACACAGCACATACTCTCTCCATGTGTTTGCTTTCTGATTTGCATGTCCTGCTCTCTTATACTTAGCCTCTGTGCTCTGAGTTGTGCTGACTATTTATCCCACTCCTAGTCATCACTCTATTCGCAAGACAATCGACAGGAATACTTTCCTGCACAATGACAGTGCTCATCCCTCTCATTTGAAGGAAAGTTTACCATTGTCGCAATTTTTGCGATATCGACGAAATTGTTCAGATGTACAGAAATACAAATCTCAGTCGATACAATTAAAAGAAAATTTCAAAGCAAGAGGTTATTCTAATCACTGTATACAAAGAGCCTATCAAAGGGCATTATACAATAGTTGCGAGAGGCTTTTGTTACCAAAACCAGTAGTAGAAATTTACGATACAGAGAGTTCAATAAATTTTATAACACAATATTCCCCGATCAGCTTTCAAGTGCAAAAAATCATAAAAAAGCACAGTTTGATTTTGCACACCATTCCTGGACTGCAAAACAACAAAATTTGTTGTGTATGGAAGCGAGGACGAAATTTAAAAGAATATGTCAGTCCAACTAGATTGCGTCCGATGGAAACAATGGATTTAAATGCAGTTTCATATTCAATAGGTCATATCAAATGCGGTAAGTGTGGTATCTGTGCCATTACTATTGAAGGTTCCAGTTTTAGCCATAAAAATGTCACATATAATTTGAAACAAGCAACCACTTGTGACTCTTCTCACGTCGTATATGCGATAGAATGCCCATGTGGTCTCAGATATATTGGCAAAACGATCCGCTCCTTTAAAATCAGAATGAAGGAGCATGAAAGTCGACTTCGATGTAAACGAAAAGAAGCCCCGCTAGTAGAACATTGTATAACAGAAAATCATACTTTCACTCAACTACGCTGCTGGATTATAGAGCAAGTGCTACATGGCAAGATGGGAAAATCCCGAGATAAGTTTTTACTCTATCGCGAACAATGGTGGATCTATACCTTAGACACAGTTCACCCGGGAGGGCTCAACCTGAATATTGACTGGTCTGCTTGTTCCTGATAAGCTGACTAGAGATCACCTGACAGTTTCCAGGACATTTAAAAGTTGGCTCATAGTCCGCAGACCGCATGCGCGGCGTTCTGAAAATTTTCCATGGATGATAAGGACACATCTCTTTAAACACATGCTGCTGTGCATTTTCCAGGTTTATTCTTTATATTTTTCTGATTGGAATAAGGGGAGAGCTAGTAACAAGATGTATTCTGATATATTTATATTTTCAACAATACTACACAGTCAATAACAAAGTCTTTTGATTTTATTTAGAGAATAATTGGAAAGTTTGGTTCCCCTTGAGAAACCCTATATGGTGAAACGCAAGGGCGCCTGGAAAGATAGGCGTTGGGGCACAGCCTTGTCTTTATCTATATAAGCAAAAGCAAAGAAATATTAAAGATCAAACGAAAAGAAAAAAACAGATGAAGAAGAAGTAGACCAGTCTTTTCATTCGAAGCTAAGTAATTTCTTAAGAAAATTTAAATCAGTAAAAACTGTATGAAATCAATTATACTGGTCAGAGAATCTTCTCATTTTAAGCCATTGATGTACTAAACCCTATACACGTTTTAGGAGATGATCCAATACTCTCCTAGTGTAACGAAGCAATAAGGGTGTTGTCTGAGGCTTAATATAAGACAAATAGATTAAATACTAATTGTAGTATAACGGTGAATAAGTTGAATGAGCAAGCTGATTTATGTTTATAGTAATAATCATTCACTAAGCACGGCCAACAAGGTATCTTAGTATCACTCTATTCTGGACCGGCCAGTTGCTATCTTCCTGTATAGGTGCAAGAAGCACAGTTCTTACTATTCACAGTGAATCCAAGGCGCACAGATGATCGAATATCACACTTATAACTTTCTGTTTTCTGATGCTTGTAGAGACTGTGTATATGTGCTGCACTGTGTGTTCACTAATATTGTACTAGTGGTGCGGCTAGCATGGCTAGAGTACTGCAGCCATGCCCCTTTTGCTTACCAATGCTGCTCAGCTCCAGCACATTACTAATGTGCAAATTCTGCTCCCTACTGCACTTTCCCTGCAATCATGCCCATAAGTTTGTCCCTGAGACAATGAATTTGTTAAGTGGCTTGCCCAAGATCACAAGGTCTTCATTGTAAGCAAGGCCATTTTGTGGCTCTTGAATGCAAACTTTCTGCCTGAGAGTTCTTAAAGGGGGCTTTTTTATTTTTAATAGCTAACTTTTTCTGTTGCATTGCCTATTGATTTTTTAGCTGTATTACAAAATGGTATTTTTGTGTTTTTAGGCAAAGCTTTTTTTTCTGCTGATATAGTTTTTATTTCTTCTCCTCTATCCTTCGGGTTCAAAGAGGTAGGCAAGCTCTTTGAAGTCACTGCAGGCCCTCAGGTGTTAGTGTTCTTAATTACCTTGCTTAGGAACTAGATAGCTGAGTGTTGTATAAAGGTCTACATTGCCTTGCAAGCACTGCCATTCCTGGAGGTTCTCCATTGCAAGCAAGGAAATTCTGTGGCTCTTGAATACAAACTCTCTGCATGAGAGTTCATAAAGGGGGCTTTTTATTTTTTAATAGGTAACTATTTCTGATACATTGCCTATTGATTTGTAGCTGTATTGCAAAAGGGGGGGGGTCTTCTTTGGTAAATCTTTTTTTTCTGGTGCTATGGTTTATTTTATTCTTCCCTAACCTTTGGCATCAAAGAGGTAGGCAAGCCCAGTGGCATTAAGTGCACCCATGTTAATTGCAAATGCTGCTGACACATATTAAGTTACTTTTCAGTGTGGTGATTTCTAAGATCATTCTGGCCATACCCCATCAGGAAACATGCAACTTTTGCACTTACTGTGTGCTAGTTTTTATATAAAAGGCACAAACCACACTTTATTAAAAGGGCACCTAAGTTCCTCTGAAAACTGTTCTCACAGTAGACTGTAATACTTCTTTAAATGTTGCATTAGATTTTGGCCTTCAGTTGAACATGAATTACCTGCCACAGTGAAGTTTTTTATAAGTTCTTAAGCACTTTAGTCCCAATAAGGGCTAGGACTCTAGAATGCGGACAATGAATATTTATTGAATATGGAATTTCATTTATAAAAGGCTTCTAGCACTTTTTTTGCTAGTAGCACAACACTTTTTTTTTTGCTAGTAGCACATTGCAAAAGAGATGCAAATTGATTTTGCTGATCAGCTATGACTACATTTGCAAATGATTGGCTTGTAAGCCAGGCAAAAGGCAACCGAGATATTACGAATAATGTCTACACTACATCGAATCTAAGATCACAGATTTTCTTTTCTAGGTACAGAATATCAAACATTGCCCAGTTATTCTCTAAGTTGCTTTACTTCAATAATAAATTCCTCTCTTATCCTAAATGTATCACATTTCTAAGCGATCTATATTTTTATGTTACAGATGCATGTTTGTTCAATCTGTTCTTGCCATCAATCACCCTGTGGCATTAAAGAACCATTGTACCAAGCAATACATCAACTTAACTTGTTTATGTGAAATAGTCTTGTAATTTTTGCTAAATGTTCCAGAAACTATAGAAGGTATTACATTTCAGAAAAGAGGTCAGCAATATTCTAAGTTACAGAATGATAGTATCTTCTATTTTAGTAAAACTGCATAAAAGCACAGCTTGTTAGAAATTCAGCAGGTTCAATATTTTGTTCACCTATCAGCTCTGGTGAGAATCAAAAGAAGCAAAAACAAACAAAAAAATTAAAATGCTAAGCTAATTCTGAAAAAGTAAAAAATGTTCTTCTTTATACCAATTATGGTGATCAGCTCAATATTGCTGAATTAACGCTCTTCCCTTTCAAGTAGGCATATACCTCTTTTTCCTCTAAACTTACGCAAAATAATTTTGTCATGAAGCTACAGTTACTACTGCTGCAAATGTTCTAGGATTTCTCCAGTTCTGGATTAAAATCTCTTCCTTTACAGATGGTGAAATGTACAACCCTTTGATCACAGAGGATACACTCTTGTTTTGTTTTAAACTACTTTTGTAAAAAGGTCATTCTGGGTTGTTTTTCTAAGGGGAAGTGGAATCTCCAAATGGGTTTATTTTATGCATATCATAACAAGAATTAATAGGTCCTTTGTTATATTTGAACAGTTTAAGTAATTTTCTATATGTGCTATATTTCATTTGCCTTGATACAATTTCTTATAGAAAGTGCTTCTTTCTCCCTTTGGAAGGAGAACAGCCTGGTATACCATGGGGCATGTTTACTAAACTGCGGTAATGTCATTCCGCGGTAAAGGTAGAGGTGCCCATATAAAGGAGTGGGCGGGGCAGCAGTAAAGCTGTGTGTCAGATAAGGCACGTTAAAAGGCGCGTTATAAGGCACTGTAGAAGGCACGTGCCTACGTGCCTTATAAAGCACCTTATAACGCGCCGTATAAGGCACGTTATAAGGTGCCTTGTACTGTGCCTAATTAGGAACCTTGTAACATATTTTAAGGAGTGTTGATAGCTGTGGAGAGAGTACTGTGGCTGGCAGCACAGTACTGTGCCTAATTAGGAGCCTTGTAACTTATTTTAAGGAGTGTTGATAGCTGTGGAGAGGGATCTGTGGCTAGCAGCACAGATCTGCAAAGATATGACTGTCACAGGCAAGCAAAATATCTGCTCTGGACAGGAGGGAACAACAAGGAATTGAACCCTTGACCTCTGCCTCCACAGTCATCAAGGTAACCAGTGGGCTACAGCTCTAGAGTGCCTAACACACTGCTGGCTGGCTACAGAAAGTCTGCAGGTGACCACACAAGCTGTCTGCTGTGGTTATCAGGATAGAGTAGACCCACCGATACCCATGATGCACTGCACATGCAGATCAGCAGCCTATGTCTGATCACAAGATGGGGTATACACCACTATAGCACCCCAGCCTGGTAGGGGGAGCTGACCGTGTGTGCTACTGCCACAGAGTAGCTACAGACCGTGACAGCATGTGGTTCCTGTGCTCACACTGAGGGTGAAGTGGGGGGCCCAGCACCAGGTCCACAGCACAAGTCATGGCTGAAATAGGCTGTGCTATAGGTCCTCATCAGTGTCAGTGTGTGATAGGTAGTCCTTGCAGACACACCTAGGATGCACCTGTGTCCATCTGTATTCCCCAGTCATGTCTAGTCCTTGTGGACTATGATGCACCCAGAATTGTGCACATCCTGTGTGGGTGCCATGGTCACAGAATACATGATGGGTGGTATCCAGACCCTAAATCAGACTATATTAGCACAACCCAACCCGCCCCTGTGGGTCAGGGTGGGGAACAGGATCCACCACCAACAGATCCACAGTCTACATCCCTGCAATGGTGGCAGTAAAGGGGACCATCAACCCCAGTCTTGCTGGGGAACAGATACCCTACAGGGCAGGCAATGCAGATCTGTACGCATCCATAAGGCAATGGCAGACAGACAGTAGGCCTGGAGATGCTGAGCTTCCCCCCACCACTATCGGACATTCTCCAGCAGCAAGCCCAGTGAGCCTCCAGCCGCTGCACCCTGCAAGGTGTTCCAGCCATACACATACCAACTACAGACAGTCGGCTAGCTAGTGCATAGTGCATGTTCCTGGAGGAAATGTGAGCATAGACATACCAAGCAGCTAAGTCAGTGATTGGACCCCAGAAAAAAACCCCATAAATATCACTTCAGAGAAACACTACATAGCACTATGGGGGAACCTGGCTATGCCGTGGTCATGCTCAGTCAGGGTGAGAGCAACCTCCCAACAGGACATGCTGTGGCCACCCTGTCCGTGCAGGTTGTGGCCGGGCACTACAATGTCCAAGCCATTGCCCTATGCCCTGTGCAGATGCAGCCAGGCCAGGCCACCCTGTCCAGGCTATACCCACAGTACCTTGCTCCTCATTATGCACATTGGCAGGCATACACTGGCAACAGTGCAAGCAGTGTGGGCTGAGGAAGGTGTTGGCAGACACCACACACTGTATAGACAGACACACACTCCCACAACTATGCCAGCATTGTGCAACTATAGAGGCTCTTGGCAGCCCTGGCCACCGCACCAGTCCTGGGCACAGTGCAGGCATGGCTATGGTACGCAATACTGTTGGGGTCAATCCACAGGGTGGTGAACACTGTCAGACACCAGACCTGAAACACACTCCACAGACATCAGAGAGGTTGGTATGATACAGCTCAATGAGCAGATTGTGCTTAACTTAGGAATTGCTATTTGCCTGTAATCATAGCATCCTCTTGATATATGTGTACCATATTCCCAGGTTTAGGGTGGCATTGCTAGGGTATGTAAGTGCTAGTATTGGGAGATGCACGCTGGGCCCAACATCCTGCCTCTCCAGGAGGCTTTGGATACTGGAGCCTGTGAGTGCAGGTGTGTCTGCCCCTGTTGGCCGCTGCTCTAGGACAGAGGTTCACAACTCCATTCCTGGTGGGCCAAACACTGTTCGGGTTTTCATGCTGTCCCTAATGAATATGCATGAGATACATCTGCATACCATGGGGGCGGCGCATAGAAATGCAGCACAGACATCTGTATTAGAGACAGCATGAAACCTGAATGGTGTTTGGCCCTCCAGGACTGCAGTTGGGAAACTCTGCTCTAGGTATTGCACATGTTTATGGTGTCTGTGCTCTGTAGGGTAAAATATAGGCTTTTAAGGCATGTTTATGTTATCTTCAATAAAGGTTCTGTCTTTATTACCATGTTTTAGTAGTGGGTAAAGTATGGGGACTGGGTTGGCAGGAACCACAGCTGGGACTTGAACGTGTGACTTTCTGCTCCTGAACACACTGGTTGTGCGTACTGCACCACCGTGTTACCACAGAGATAGTGCAGTCCCTGGGGATACCATGACTGTTCGTCAGACAGGGCCTGTCTGTTGCAATGCATGGCACCCACCTACACAGGGCTAGGCCATAGTCTGCTGTGGGCAGCTGCCACTGCCCCCTCCACCGCCAGTACCCCTCTGCCACCATGCTGACATGCCCTTCTGCTGGTGCTGCACAGTCGCAGGCCATCCAGTGTGCCGGTAGGCGGCTGCCTATGGTATGGGTTCTGGGGTAGGAGTGCCCGCATAGATGTCCACGCTTCCCCCCAGCACTGCCTGCCAATGTTCTGTGCCCTTGGGGGTACCTGCTGTGCCCTTGGGGGTACCTACTATCCCCTGTGACACTGTGGGAAACACACTCGTGCCCATGTTGGGCCCTCATCGATTGCTGTCTGGCGGCTCTACTGTTTCAGCATTCCTATGGGCCACCTAGGCATTACCCTAGGCCACACTGTGGCCCAGCTGCACCACAGCATGTGCTGCCTGTAGCCCTCTGTATCCCCTTTTCCATCATCTGTCCAGTTGCCCGTTCCGACATGCCCACCCTACTGTTGCGGAACATGTGCACACCATAGAAAACCTGTCCAGTAACAAGGGGAAACTGTGATTAGCGCTATTTCACTGTGGGATCATTCACCTTGTATGGGGACAGAGCATAGACCCTTCCAAAATTAATATCCTTTTTTTGGAGCTTTCTCGGTAGTGTTTTTTGATGTTTCCCATTCATATCAATATTGGCCAGCTTGGTTATGTTTATTTTACATTTTGTTCAGGTCATTTTCAGTGTTTATTTGCCCTTTTGTTCTGTGCACATGTATCACACTTATCACTTTATATAGGTATCCCTGGCTTTGCTGTACATTGCTGACCGAAATGGTTTCTCTCTCCTGCAATTGTGTGCTAACGCCTGGTTTTCACCTGCATTAGGATTCAGCCCTTAATTCTTCCGCGTTAGTGTGAAAGGGGCCTCTCCACGCCCACTCCCTGCCCATTGACCCCTTCTCCCCGCCCTCTCTCCGCCCTTTTCTGCACTTAACGCAGCCAGGAACGTTAAGGCGCGTTAAGGGCTGTTAAGGTGCCTTAACGGTACAGAATGTACCATTAGGGTGGCTTAAGGCACCTTAATGCGCCTTAACGTAGCCGCTGCTACGTTAACGCAGTTTAGTAAAGATGCCCCCATGTTTCCATCTTGACATCCATTCACATATAAATGCATTAACTTCTTTGTTCATCCTTATCATATTTAGTGGTGAAAATAGGGCATTGAAGTTATTAGTGCAATAATAAGTATTGAAATGCCAAGTTTAGAACATTTACATTTGGTCAACATTATTGGCATCATTGCAGTTCAACCCCTTAATGTCTAATATCTCCTAAAAAAAAGTGTCCAGTGAAATGTCTTTGGACTATACATGCACACATATTTGACACATTAAAGACTCAAATGAAGCAAGACCAATTAAAAAAGGAAATAGTATGAAATAGTATAAAAACTGGGGCATTGCCAAGACATGATTATTGTCACCCTTATACACAATTCAAATCATTTTGAACAGAAGGACCACATTCCTATTGCAGCAAAATTAGACACAGCTACGATCGATTGTCAGTATTCACATGACTTAAATAACCCAATGAATGATGGATCTATTGTTTAAAATGGCCATATTTACTCCCTGTTCCATTTTCACAATGATGAAAACAAGAGAGCTGCCTGAGATCATCAGAAAAGCCATTATCACCAAGCATCAAACTTCAAAGGAGTACAAGACCATCTCCAAAGACCTTGGAATTCCTGTGTCTACAGTTCACAATGTTATTACAAATTTTTCTGCTCTTGGAACTATCAAGAAACTCCCAGGACATCATGGGAAGAAGAAAATGAATCCAAGAAGTCTTCGGAGGTTAGTGCGAATTGTTGTAAAATCACCACATACAACATCCAAAGAGCTTAAGGCTCACCTGGAGCAATCTGGAGTGGTGGTTTCAACCTGCACCATATGCCGTGCACTAAACAGAGAAGGGCTTCATGGGCGAAGGCCAAGGAGGACCCCACTATTCAAAGATAGACATACCGTAAAAAGGCATGCCTGATCTTTGTCCAAACTCACCTTGAGAAACCACAATCCTTCTGGCCTTCTGGAAAAAATGTTCTGTGGACAGATGAAACCAAACTTGAATTCTTTAGCAATGCAGACCAGTTCAGAGGCAGTGGAGAAGCTGCATGAAAAGAGTAGGTACCCCTGCATGCAATATTGGCAGCACAAAAAGTAACCTGTCAACCACTTCTTCCCACATCTTTATCCACAAATCCCCAATGGGCAACACATAGCCATCTTTATTTACTGAGACCCTAGCTACAGAGACCAGTATCAGTCCACTGAAACGGAAACTCATGCATGGCACTATCTTGTTTCTACTGGGGTGTTCTGTCACCATAAAGTAAAAAAAAAAAAAAAAAGTGGAGAGGAAGCAGAAAAAGACAGTTTTCTTCTTTTTCTAGGATTGATGTCTTCAGCATTCATACCTCTGTCTATTGTGCTCTGACCAATGTTTATTTTCTTGACCTGTTCATGCCAACTTAGCTGCTGCTGTTTGATAAAATCACCTGCCCCTCACTCTCTTCTTGATTATAGGGGGGGGTGTTGTTTTGGGATTCACTTCAGGTATCTTGTCAAATCTGAGTGGGAGCTCTTATATAGCATGTCCAAAGCAAGCAACACTTCTTAAGGTGAGGCAGCCGGAAAAGGCAGCTGTGAGAGAAAGCCCCCCCTCTCCCCCTCAGGCTGCAGCGAAGCAGCACTTACACATACACTTTCGCCCATAAAACCAGTAGACCAGAGCATACCAGTCTAAACAGGTCACTCGGGAATGCTTGATGAGAGCCCACTGTCCCCTCCTTCAGGGGCTACCAATTGGTGAAGAGGAGATACCTGGGGCGAATGGGAAGGTAGCAAGGGGGTTTGAGAATATACTGTATATAAGACAGTGTGGGACGTCATTTGGGCTCTCAGATCTTTTGTCCAGGGTGCCGGCCCTGGCTATCTGAGTCTTGTGTACACAATAAAAGTTTCTGTTTGCATTCTAGTCTATCTGTGTGTTCCTTCTGAGGGTGTGGGAGACAGGGTTCCTGCTTCATTTTGGTGCGTTGGCCGGGAAATCCTTTCTCCTCGCACCCGCGGAGGGACCCTCCCTGCGGTTCTGCAGGACCAGGCCTCGGCTGGCTGGTGACCGGCCCCCAGGCCGTCAACGCTCCTTGGCGCCACCGGGTCCCTTGTGTCCCTGCAGGACTCCTTGACACGTCTGGCTGGTCGGTCCCAGCGGGCTGATTACTCTGTTTGTATTCCAGCAGGATAGACTGGCATCCAAACTTTCTCCGGCCGGAGGTCTGGTGAGTACTACTGCCTTTCTGTTTTGGGTAGTTCTGTGAGTCTGGTATTCTGGAAATCCTGGTAATCTGTAATCCTGTAGCGGTTTGATAACCCACACGAGCGGTCCGAGTAAGAACCCCAGGGGTTCTGAAACCATTGCTCGTCCTGTCTATGCTGGGGGGGGGGGGGGGAAGGAAGGGTAGCTGTGTCTAAGTGTACCTGTTGTTAATGTGTTTCTGTCCTTTCTCCCTTCGTTTTCTTCGTTGTCCTGTGTGTGAGGTCCGAGCTCCTGGGCTCTCCAACTGCTCCCTCCTCCCCTTGGGGAAGCGGAGTCCAGGTTCCAGCAAACATTCTCGTCTCCTCTCAAATGTTCAGTGTTCAGTGTCTGTCTGTTTGTCGGTTTAACCCTGTGTGAGCTGGAAATGCTGCTAGTGTTACTGCATTGAGAATTGTGCATTGTAATCATGATTAGAGCATATTGTGATTAGAGCCTATTGTGATTAGAGCATGGGGGTGGGAGAATCTAAAGGGCAGACACCCCTGCAGTGTATGCTCCGTAATTTCAAGTCTGGGTTTGGGGAGGATTACGGGGTTTCACTCTCTGCCTCTCGAGTGTCTGTTTTATGTGAACGGGAGTGGCCAGCCTTAGTGAAGCTGTGGCCTCCCCAGGGGTCCACTGATTTGCCTACTGTGTTTTTAGTCCATCAGATTGTAGTGCAGGAACACCCGGAGCAGTTTCCCTATATTGATTCATGGCTGGCCATATGCCAGAAACGGCCAAAATGGCTCCAGCGCTGCCATGAGGATCAGTGTAGAATAATGGTGGTCGCTGCCAGTCGCAGGAAGGAGCGAACACCTGCCCCTGTCTACCAGGAGCGGGATTCCCCAGAGGTCCCTGCACGCCCCCTCAATCTGCTTTACCCTACTGTCCCGTCCGCGCCCTTACAGGATACGCCCCTAAGAGATGCAGAGTCAGGAGAACCTTCCCCTGGGGCGGGTGAGGCAGGACCTGGGGAGGATTCTGCAGATTCCAGCTCCTCATCAGATTCTCTTTCTCATAGTGCTACGCACCTACAGACCCCTCCATCATCCTCCTCTCCTCCTACTCCCGGTACTGCCTCCAGTGTTATAGCCTCACCCCCTGAGAGCACTCCGGCTGAGCTTCAGGCATCTACCCCACTGGTCCAGCGCCTGCGGGCTGCTACAGAGAAGCAGACAAAACAGGATTTCCAACTGCCTTTATGACAAGTGCAGGGACTGCCTACCTTAATGCTGCCGGACGGGTGGCAGTAGAACCTTCTAGTCTGATATATGTTCCTTTCTCTACCACTGACCTGCTGAATTGGAAAACCCATTATGCCTCCTATACTGAAAAGCCTCAGGAGTTGACAGACCTTATGACCAGTATTATGCAAACACACCAGCCTACTTGGTCAGACTGTAGACAATTGCTTTCCACCCTATTCAGCACAGAAGAACGAGCACGTATTGTGCGGGCCACACTCATGTGGCTGGAGGCACATCCTGCAGACGCTGGGGTTATAAATCCCCGGCAGCAAGCAACTGTGGATTTCCCGAATGAAGACCCTGAGTGGAACCCGAATGATCCCGTGGGAGCACGGGTTCTCACTCGCTTCCGGACCGCGCTCCTTGAAGGCCTCAAGAAGGGAGGGCAGCAGGCTATGAATATCAGCAAGATTGCAGAAATCCTCCAACTTCCTGACGAGAGCCCAGCAGCGTTTTATGAGCGTCTGTCTGAAGCGTATCGACTGTACACCCCTTACGATCCAGCAGCTCCTGAGAACCTTCGTATGGTGAATACCGCTTTCGTAGCACAGGCCCAGGGTGATATACGGTGGAAGCTGCAGAAATTGGAAGGATTTGCGGGCATGAACGCTGCACAATTGATGGAAGTGGCACAGAAGATCTTTGTAAATCGTGATCAGGAGCAGAGGCGAGAATCTGAGCGTCGGATGAAGAAGAAGGCAGATTTCCTAGCAGCTGCCCTAACCGAACGGCCACCAGTATCGGCCTGGACCAAGGACGGGAGCAGGGGATGTGGACGAGGACAAGGACAAAGGGGGCCGATATTTCTCCTGGGCCCCAATCAGTGTGCATACTGTAAAGAGGAGGGACATTGGAAGAATGAATGTCCAAATCGGAGGGGGCAATATCCGTCCATGAGGGGCGCAAGGGTACCCATACACACCACACGAGGGCGGGGCCAGCCCATGGTATATCCACATGATACCTTCCCGCCCCCTCCACCAGATCTTGAAGGCCTTGCAGCAGTGGAACATTATTACTCGGATGAAGACTAGGCCAGTCCGGGCTCCAAGCTTCTGTTGGGTCCCCAGGAGCCTATGGTCAAGATGAACTTAGGGGACCAAGAAATGCAGTTCATGGTTGATACCGGAGCAACACACTCAGTGGTTACTCAGCAGGTGGCCCCAATTTCCTCCTGGACGGTATCTGTAGTGGGAGCCACCGGAGAAAGAGTGCAACGATCCTTTCTGCAAAACCGCATGTGTCAGTTGGGGGGACGGACTTTCACCCACCAGTTCCTGTATATGCCTGAATGTCCTATACCCCTGTTGGGGAGAGATGTCCTGGTGAAACTACAGGCCCAGATATCATTCGGGCCCGGGGGCCAGGCTGAGCTCGACATATCCAGCCTGGGCCCAGCAGTTTTGGTATTGTCTGTCCTCCGAGAAGAAGAATGGCGGTTTTTCAAGGACAAACTCAAGCCTGATGTGATTGCCCTGGATAAATGGGATGCGGTACCCCCAGGAGTATGGGCAGAAGCAACCCCCCCGGAATGGCGATCAACATCCCCCCTGTCTGTATCGAGTTGAAGCCAGGAGTCTCCCCAGTACACGTGCGGCAGTATCCGCTGCCACGGGCGGCTGTGGAAGGAATTCATCATCATCTGGAGCGACTCCTGCAGTACGGTATCCTGCAGCCCTGTCAATCAGCATGGAACACTCCTTTATTACCAGTCCAAAAGCCAGGTACTACCGACTACCGACCTGTCCAGGATCTCCACCGCGTCAATGACACCGCTGTGACGCTGCATCCAGTGGTACCCAACCCCTATACCTTGTTGGGTCTCATCCAAGCTGCGGCCTCTCATTTTTCCGTGCCAGATACTTTGTGGATGGAAGCAGTCTGGTAGTGGAAGGCCGTAGGTGTGCGGGGTACGCGGTGGTGACGCTGGAAGTAATAGTCAAAGCTCAGCCACTGCCCTCGGGCACTTCCGCACAGAAGGCGGAACTCATTGCCCTCACCTGTGCCCTAACCCTTGGGACAAACCTTCATGTAAACATATACACAGATTCCCGATATGCCTTTGCCACTCTCCATGCCCATACAGAGAAAGGAGGTTGCCCACTGCAGCTGCGTCTGAAATTAAGAATGGTCCCCAAGTAGTGGCCCTGTTAGAAGCAGTCTGGTATCCCAAAGCTGTAGCAGTCATGCACTGTAAGGGCCATCAAAAGGGGAATGACGGGATAGCCAAGGGCAATAGACGGACTGATGCAGAAGCCCGGCGGGTCGCGATTGCCTCTTTGTCCCAGCCCTACTCTGAGAGCTCCGAGGGTTTGCAAGCCCCCCTGTTCCCAGTCCCATTAAGCCAATGGGCTAAAAGATACACTACATGGGAAATGGATTTCTTCTGTCAGGAGGAGGGTGGGGTATTACACTCCGATGGTTGGATAAGATTAACTAGAAAGGAAACAGCCCCAGTAATAGTCATCCCAGACAGCCTTGCCCCAGCTTTCCTGTCATCTTTTCATCAGACTACTCACTTTGGCAAGACAGCCATGGAAACTACTCTCCACCCATATTTCTTTATTTCTTGCTTATCTTCCCTGGCAGCCGCAACTGTTAGGCAATGTACCAAGTGTGCTAAGAATAATGCTTGTCAGGGTCCTTGCCAACCTCCAGGAGTGCAGTCCTATGGGGTCACCCCATGGGAAATATCCAAGTTGATTTTACAGAAATGCCCCGAGCAAATGGATACCGATATCTGTTAGTTCTGGTTTGTACATTCACGGGGTGGGTGGAAGCCTTCCCAGTCCGTACAGAAAGAGCCAGAGAAGTGACAAAGGTGCTACTGCATGAAATCATCCCCCATTTTGGGCTTCCAGTAGTAATGGGATCAGATAACGGACCTGCATTTGTGGCCCAGATAGTACAACAGGTAGCCAAAGCCTTGCAGATTGGTTGGAAGCTACATAAAGCTTACCGTCCACAGAGTTCAGGGAAGGTGGAACGTATGAACCGTACCATTAAAATGCACCTAGCAAAACTGTGTCAGGAAACCGCCTTGAAGTGGCCCCAATTGCTCCCCATAACCCTGCTTCGTATATGCTCAGCCCCACGAAAGGGTATTGGTGTTTCCCCCTTTGAAGCTGTGTATGGCCACCCTGCACCCCTCATACAGGGCGTCCATAGGGACTTGATTCAGATAGGTTCAGAAATAACCCGACAGGAACTGTTGGCTCTCAGTTCTGTTTTGCAGGAATTGCACCAGTGGATTCAGGAGCGGCTCCCCATCAACCTGACGGAACCACTCCATACACATCAGCCTGGTTCGCGAGTGTGGGTCAAGGAGTGGAAGAAGGATCCGCTGACCCCCCAGTGGCGAGGCCCATATACCGTTCTGCTGGCTACCCCGACAGCTATCAAGGTGGCTGAGATTACTCCGTGGATTCATCACACCCGTGTCAAGGCCGCAGCGCCAGAACCCGTTCCGGCCTGGACTTCTGTCATGGTTCCAAACCAGCCTCTGCGTTTGACACTAAAGAGAGATACTTCTGCCTAGAGATGGCTAAGGCATCTGGACTGTTTAAGGGACGAAACCACCCCAAAATGCATAGAAGTGCCATATTTTTACTGCTATCCTTGATGTGGGCCTGTTTCCAGCCGAGCACAGGGACTACTAATACAGCAATATTACTTGCCCAAACTGCCTTAAACATGACAGACTTTTGCATACGTAACTCTCTACAAACTGGGGTTTTTCTATCAACCTGTCTCATTGCTGTACCCTCCAGTATATGTGAACTGCTGAGTTTTACCATATTTACTAGCCTGGACTGTAAACAACCTAACATGTCGTTTTCTACCCTCCTCTATAGTATTGGAGCCACCCAGCCTACCTCAGCTTTTAACCGAGTTCCTTTCTCCCTGCAGGTAGTTTCCACCCTTAATGCTACTGATTGTTTTATTTTTGTAAATACCAAGACGGGAGGGTTTAATGTGTCTAATACTGAACTATCATGCAACTCTGTTACAAGGGCATCTTATGTGTACTCAGAAATGTATCTACCCTTAGGCTGATTTTTGATATGTGGGAGGATGACTTATACCTATGTTCCCATGAACGCCACCGGTTGCCCATGCACCTTTGGCAGGCTAACGACCGCTGCTTTCCTCCACACGCCCAAAGTAACCAAAGTCCACCCCAGACCTCCCCGCTCTATCCCCATGCCCTCAACCTGTAATTCAAATGTAGAACCCTACAGTGATGAGACGGCCCTTGGGCTGTCGCTATCAATTGTTGCAACACCTGGGTTAGCCCTACACAACTCAATGGAGATAAGCCAACTTGCCTGTTCTCTAGCTCAATCTCTTAATCTGACCTCAACCATACTGGCCACCATGAATCATGAAATGTCCGGCTTACGCACGGCAATACTGCAAAATAGGATGACCATTGATTTCCTACTCTTACGCCTTAACCATGGCTGTGAAGAGTTCGAGGGTATGTATTGTTTTAACCTCACTGACGAAAGCTTGTCCATCGAATGCTCTATCCAAGACTTACATAATTTAGCAAAACATATCACAGACCCCTCCATGGGACTGGGAACGGGATGGTTCGGAAAGTTGTTTGGTTTGCTGGGGGGCCTTAAGACCCTGGTTGTAGGAGTTTTCTTTCTTTTCCTGCTTTGTGCTCTCATACCATGCTATATCCCTATCCTCCATCGCTTTATCACCTCCACCCTCGACGCCTTGGTGGAACGCAAGGCGGCTGCCTCTGTCATGGCCCTAAACCCTTATACCCCTCTGCGGCCTGCCCCTAGTAATACTGCCCTCTACCGCTCCTAGCGGTTGAGGTCATACTCAAAAAAGGGGGGAGTGAGGCAGCCGGAAAAGGCAGCTGTGAGAGAAAGCCCCCCCCTCTCCCCCTCAGGCTGCAGCGAAGCAGCACTTACACATACCCTTTCGCCCAGAAAACCAGTAGACCAGAGCATACCAGTCTAAACAGGTCACTCGGGAATGCTTGATGAGAGCCCACTGTCCCCCCCTTCAGGGGCTACCAATTGGTGAAGAGGAGATACCTGGGGCGAATGGGAAGGTAGCAAGGGGGTTTGAGAATATACTGTATATAAGACAGTATGGGACGTCATTTGGGCTCTCAGATCTTTTGTCCAGGGTGCTGGCCCTGGCTATCTGAGTCTTGTGTACACAATAAAAGTTTCTGTTTGCATTCTAGTCTGTCTGTGTGTTCCTTCTGAGGGTGTGGGAGACAGGGTTCCTGCTTCAAAGGCATGCTGCATGCTATATAATTTGGCTATCACCTGCTGGCCATCCCCTTCAGAGGAGGTTGTGCCAGAGCAGACAGAGGAAGCAGATGGACAGGAATCAGGAATTTCCCACAAGTAGAGCTTAGCAGCCAGAAAATTACCTCATTCACGGATTTCTTGTGCACTTCTTATAAGTACACATTTATATTTAAGCTGATAATAGTGACAAACATTATAGCTTGTATGGACACCTGTATCTTGATGCTGTAACCTTGAGTTCTTCCTCCTGTACCACCTGCTGCATCTCCAACCTGGTGACTGTAATGAGGTGCCACTGATCAGAGAGGGGCTAGTGACTCCACATCCATAACCTGTACACAGTGAACTGCTCCAAAAGAGTCAGGGAACACCATAGGCAGGTGCTTCACAAATGGTCTATCCATGAAAAGGGCCAGCATCAACAGGTGGAGATACTGCAAATGGTATGGGTTCAGGTAGTGATGGTTCAGCTGGCAGTGGTGTAGGCTGAGATGATTTCACCAACAGGAGTGACCTGCCTTGATGACTCAGCTTCATGGTTACACCGCATCATCTCCTCCCAGAGGGCTTTCTGTCTTTCAAAATGCTCTGTATATTTTGCACTAGCCTCTCCATTTGTCCAGATGCATTTTCTGGATGTCAGGTTTTCACTCACATAGGTATAAGTGTTTCTGTGGCAAAATGGTTCCAAACGGATTAATTTTGCTCATCAACCATCACAACAAGGGCAACAACTGGTGATACACTTAACTACTGGTCCAAAAAAACTCACCACAATTTTTTTTAAAATTTTTATATATTTATTTTATTTCACATTCTTATATACCACCTTATCTGGTAATCAAGGTGGTTTACAATTAACAGAACAAGGTACATTAAACATTAATCTTAATCTTTTTACATTGAACATTATAACCTCAATACATAAAACATTCATAACTATGTACATTAATAGCATAATTGAACTATTTACATATTTGTTCTGCGTGTGTTAGGGGATGTGGTGTTGTTTGGCACTTGAAGGGTACTTTGCATAGATTCAGTTTAGCATGTTTAGGACGGAGTGCTGAGTGGTACTTTGCTATTTATGGTAGGGGCTTGTAGATATGTGTGTCCATAGTATTCATTGAAAAGGAGCATCTTTAATTTTTTTTCGGAAGTTGGTGAGGTCTTTTATTTCTCTCAAATCTGGTGGTTATGTATTCCAGAGAGTTGGGGCATAGTGAGAGAATGCTCTTTTATTTGTGGTTTTGCTTGCTTTATGGAAGTCGTCAGGGCAGTTAAGGGAATTTTGTGTGGAGCTCCTTCTTAGTCTAGTGTTTTGTGTTTTTGATATTAATGTAGTGATGTGTGATGGTGCAATGGCATGTAGCAGTTTGAATATGATAACAAGGTTTTTGTATTTGATTCGACTGGCTATTGGAAGCCAGTGCAGGCTTTGTAGGATTGGTGTGATGTGGTCATAGTTATTTGCACACATTATTATACATGCTGCCATGTTCTGCGCAAGTTGAAGGTGTGATAGTGTTTGCAGTGGAAGACCACGTAATATGCTGTTACAATAGTCTAGGTGGGGATTGATCATTGCTTGAATGACCATTCTAAAGTCATATGGTTCAAGAAGTGGTTTTAGCCACTGTAGCATTTTTGTTTTTCTAAATATGGATTTAGCAGCCTTGGTTACGTGTGAGGTAAGTGTCAGGGTCTTGTCAATGATGACTCCTAGGTATTTTATTTCATCTTTTATTGCTAATGTTGCTTCTCCAAGGTGTATTTGTGAGGGCGGTGTGAAGTCTTTATCTCTTGATATGAACATGGCTTCTGTTTTATTAATGTTTATAGAAAGGTTATTAGTGGTAAGCTATTCAGAGACTTCAAGATAGCACGTTGTGATTTGGTCTAAGTTATGTTTTATAGTATTGATTGGGAGGTACATCATGATATCGTCTGCAAAAATATGATAGGATACTTTGTACTTCTGGAAGATTTTGCATACTGGATGAAGATAGATATTGAATAAGAGGGATGATAATGCGGATCCTTAGGGTATTCCCTGGTTTTGGGTAGGGAAGTTTTATGGTCTGTTTTTACTTGTTGGTTTCTGTCCTTAAGATAAGAAGTGAACCAGGCCAGGGCTATTTACTTATATTCTCTTATATATGGTGCTATTCTGCATCAGTGCAGTTTATATTGAACAAGGCATTATAACTTGGAGATAACTATTTTGAAGGGAACATGGGCTATGGAGGGTTAAGTGGCTTGCCCAAGACCATAAGGAGCACCTGTGGGACTAGAAACCCCAGTCTTTCCAGCCCAAGGTTGCTGTCCTCTAGTGGGATTTGAACCCCCAACCTTCTGGCCTGAAGTACCTTGCCCCAACCACTAGGCCACTCCTCCTCCACTGATGCCAATTTGCTGGAGTCTTGCCAATAGTATGGAGAGATTAATGGAATCAAATGCTTCGGCAATATCCAAGAAGATCATTATAACTGCATTTTTGGGTTTTTCTATATTTTTTGTGAGTGTGTTAAATAGTGCTATGAGTAGGGCTTCGACTCCATGGTGAGTTCTGAAGCCATACTGTTGAGTATCTAGGGGAGAGTTCAAATCAATATGGTCCTGTAGTCGGTTTTGGATTGTTTTTTCTATTATTTTGATTAGGTAAGGTAGGCTTGATATTGGCCTATATGAGCTTGGCTGAAGTTTGTCTAGTTTATTAGATTTTAATATGGGTCTGTGATAAGGAAGCTTATCATAGCTCAGGTAGGAGCTATAGAAAAGATGATGTGACTCTGAACAAGCAACCTGTCAGTTTTGGTAGAAGTAAGAAAACAGAGTTTTCACATAAAAGACTACCAGTCCCAGAATGCACCAGGTTTCCAGCAGCCATGAGAGGGGCTGAAGTGAGAAAACATGTGTGCAATCAAGAGAGCTATGAGGTAATCCCTAAGCACTCATCTCAAAGGGCAGGGCCTGATTCAACACAGCTGCGCTGTGTTAGGGAGGAGCACACATTAGGACTGAATAAGAATAGAGCTTATTCTTCAGATAACAGCGACAGAAACAGCTACAGAAAGAGCTTCAGGGAGAGCTTCAGCAACGGCTACAAGCTCCAGCCCAGCTACAGGTTTAAGCATCACCTGGAGAAACAGAAGCCAAGCCAAGCGGATAGAGAGAGAAGGAAACTCTCTGGAAGGAAGAGAAGAAAGCCCATTGGAAGGTCTGGGAGAGTCCAAGGCAGTACCCATACTGGGAGGTATTCCAAATGCCAGCAGAGTCCATTGGACTGGAGTCAGCCAGAGGAATGGATTGGCAGAGATAGGAATCACCAGTGGCTACCTGGAAGAGAGAAGACTGCACGTGGAAAGGACTTTCAGACCTATGCCAGAAGGTATGTGAGGAAAGATCCAGTGTCCAGGGATCAAGATTGGAAGGCTGGACATCAGAATTGGATTACATACTGGCCAGGCTATACAGAGAGGAATTATGATAGCAGGAGAGGCTCAGGTATGAACACTGATCCAGACCCTATCTATAATAGTGAATGGCAGCAAGGGAATAAGCATTCTCATGATAGTGCCTTATGGAAAGACTCGTCTGTGCCAATGTATGATAGTGACCCTATGCTGATTGATGAAGGGGGAGATACAGCAGATGAAACTATTCATTACATGGACTGTTCTCTATCTAAATGCTATTGCTAGCTTTCTGTGAGCAAACACCTCAGCCATCACAAAGAAACCTAACTTTGTTCTTTATTTCCACTGCAAACAGCTCTTAAAGCAGGATTTGGGTTCACACAGTAGCAGCCAGCCAGCTAAAGGGTTTCAGCTGGTCAATTGATAGTAATTAAAGCTGCACTTGATTGTGTGTGTGAGCAAGGGAGAATCACTGCTGGGATCTGCGTGGAAAATAAGCAGAAGTTAACCTAACAAGCAAAGTTTATTCATTTCTTTGTGCCTTTTTATTTGGTAATTATTTGCTAAGAAAACATTAGCTAATTGCCTGACAAGCTGAAGGTTGTTTTCTGGTTTGCTTTGTGACTTTATGTTATCCATTTAAACACTGCAAGCAAGTAACCTCATTTATATTGCTAACAAGCATACTTGTGCTGGGTGAATTAAACTCCATCAATAAAAGAAGTATTTTATTGGCTTTACCACTGGTTACACAACTCAATTATTGTCTTCAGCTGTGTTTGGAGTGAAAGAACTACATTACCCACAATACCTTGCAAGAATCATATGAATATATGCATCATCAAGATTGTGTAAGTTCTCACCTTAGGCAGCCGTCTGACAGGTCGTATAGTTGCTTGCTTGAGGGCAGGGGCGGCTCAAGGCAATCTGCTGCCTGAGGCGAGGGATGAGATGGTCCCCCCCCCCCCAGCGTGCATCCTCCCCTCCCCCCCCCCCCAGCATGCGCCCTCCCCAGGGTGGGGATCTTTCTCAAAACTCCAGTCAGGGATTGAACCAAAACGCCAGTCAGGGATGGAACCAAATCAAAAAGTCAATGAAATAATGCGGAGCAAATGCAAGATGTTCACACACCAAGGAACTAAAAGAAAGAGCGAGAACCACAGCAGTTTATAACTCCAAATTATAATTCATTTGTATTTTGTTATAAACTGTGTTATGGTGCTTGCTTTTCCTTTTTGAACATACATTTTGCATTCACAGAACCGCCTCCTCAACAATGGGTGCAGAGCAGAGGTAGGACATACACCCACAGAACTCAATATATTAATAAAAAAAAATCTGATTCTGGTCATCTCACCAACAACAAACATTCTCCAGTACCAGGCATATTAGGAACTAATATAAAACCCTACTAAAGTCGCTAAGATCTGCAAGGCCAAAATCTACCACACTATACCAGCATACACTTCCAAAACTCATACAATAAGGGGCCTACCAAGAAAAAAGCAGCACTATAAACACTGCAATGGGCCCCAAAACATCCATACACCTATTTGACAAGCTGAACAAGTCAAATTTCTATAGTGCAGATCGCTACGTACAAACTCCCTGTTAACTGAACACCTGGCCTTGGTCGCACACTCAGAACACAGACCCTCACCAAGTACAGACAGAATAAGTGACCATAACCTAAAGCAAAAATAAAAATATGTAGCAAAAATTAAAATGAAACCCGAAGAAGCCAGACTCCACCTGCGATGCCACACCAGATAAGAGATGCAGTTCCCCATACTGTGTGAAGTATAGATAGCACAAAGTCCAATCACTAAACTGAAAATAAATTTATTTTTTTCTACCTTTGTTGTCTGATGATTTTTGATCATCCTGGTCCTGATCTGAGGTTTCCGTTTTCCTCTGTCTTCTTTTAGCTCTTTCTATGGTCTATAGTCCATCTGCCATTTCTTGTCTCTCCTTTTGCTTTCTTCATTTTCTTCCATCAGCCTTTTTTAAGTCCCAGTAACTCTCCCTAGTATCAACCCCCTTTACAACCTCCCTTCTCAGTACCAACCCCCTTAACTTCCCAGTACCGCCACCAGTCTCAGTGCCCCCTCTCATGTCAGCTCCCTTCCAGCTCCCCCCTTGTCTGCTCCCTTCCAGCTGCCTCCTCTTGTCTGCTCCCTTCCAGGCTCCCCCTTGTCTGCTCTCTTCAAGCTTCCCCCCCCCCTTGTCTGCTCCCTTCCAGCTCCCCCCTTTTCTGCTCTCTTCCAGGCCCCCCCTGTCTGCTCTCTTCCAGCCCCCCCTTTGTCTGCTCTCTTCCAGGTCCCCCTTGTCTGCTCTCTTCCAGCCCCCCCTTGTCTGCTCTCTTCCAGGCCCCCCCTCCTTGTCTGCTCCCTTCCAGGCCCCCCCTTATCTGCTCTCTTCCAGGCCCTCCCCTCCCCCCCAGGTCTGCTCTCTTTCAGGCCCTCCCCTCCCCCCCTGGTCTGCTCTCTTCCAGACCCCCCCCCTTCCACGCTGTCTTACAGGCTCCCCCTCCTTTCCCTGCTCCCTTCCCTCCTCACCGATTCTTCATTAAAAATCAAAGAAAGCAGCCATGGGAACATTTCTCCGTTCCCGCAGCTCTGCTTTCAAACTGCTGTCTGCTGAGTCGCGTGGAGCCGGCGGGGCTCTAGGTCATCTCTTCCGCCGCCCTTTCACTTCCGCCGGAAGTGAAAGGGCGGCGGAAGGATGACCTCGAGCCCCCCACCCCGCCGGCCTCACGCGACCCAGCAGCAGACAGCAGTTTGAAAGTAGAGCCTCAGGAATGGAGAAATGTTCCTGTGGCTGCTTTCTTTGATTTTTAATGATCCTGTGTGGCGGTTCTACCCTAGGCAGTATCTAGGGAGCGGCAAATCAGTGCCGCCCCTTAAAAACTGCCGCCTGAGGCCATCGCCTCAGTTGACCTAATGGTAGAACCACCCCTGCTTGAGGGGTCTGGGCATGTAACCTTGAGTTTAAGAAAGGTTTGCGATCTTTTGAATTATTAGGGCTAGGGCATCGAGTGACATTTTAAGCCAAGTAACAGGGCATGGGTCGCCTGGGGCTGTTGTGGTATTTATTGTAGAAACAATTTTTTCAAGGTGAGTTATGGATATTATTGGGAATGAATCTAGTTTTGGGGAGTTAAGCAGTGGATGAGGTAAAATATTTGTAGGTGTTTGTGATGTGGAACATAATTTGGCACTGTAGTAGTCTGCCCTACCCCACCCTCAGTTAGTGTCCTGCAGAGTTCTGTCTTGGTAACTCTTCTTTTCTCTCTCTGTCCTCAATCACTTGTTGTCCTGATCTCCTATGGTTTTTAGTATCATTTTCATGTTGATGACTCAGATATACCTCTCTACAACTGAAATCTCTCCAGGAATTGAGGCTTCTATCTTAGCCTGTCTGACACTGCTGCCTGGAAGTCTTGCTACTATCTGAAACTCAGTATGGTTAAGATGGAGCTTCTTATGTTTCTCCCTAATCCCACCTCCCACTTATTCCTTTCTCTGTTTCTGTGGACAACACTTTTATCCTTCTTGTCTCCTTGGCACACAACCTTGGAATCATCTTTGACTCTTCCGCTTTTTCTCTGCACATATCCAACAGATAGCTAAAATCTGTTGTTTCTTTCTCTGTAACATCAGCAAAGTTTATCCTTTCCTTTCTGAGCACACTATCAAGCCCTCATCCACTCATTAGTCACCTCCTTGCTGATCTTCCACTGAATCATCTCTCTCCCCTTCAATTTGTTGAAAACTCAGCTGCACACAGCACACCTAATCTTCCACCAGTGCCACTATGCTCACATACACCCTCTTCTCAAGCCACTTAACTGCTCCCTAGCCATTATTGCATCCAGTTCAAACTTTTCTTTGTGATCTACAAGTGCATTCATTCTGAGTAGCCTAGTGGTTAGAGAAGTGATTCTCAACCCAGCCCTTTGGGACCTCCAGGCTAGTCAGGTTTTCAGGATATCCACAATGAATATGCATGAGATAGATCTGCATGCACTACTTCCATTGTATGCAGATATAACTTATGCATATTCATCATGAATATCCTGAAAACCTGACTGGCCTGGGGGGACCAGGAGACTGGTTTGAAAACCACTGGATTAGAGCAACAGCCTAGTACCCAAGAGATCTGGGTTATGTTTTCACTGGTGCTTTTGGACAAGTCACTTAACCCTCCATTGCCTCAGGCACAAACTTAGATTGCAGGCCCTCAGGAGATAGGGAAAAACCTACATACCCGAATGTAACTCACCTTGAACTACCATTGGAAAGGTGTGAGCTCTAATAAATAAATTACCTCTTCTTTTTATCTCTTCACTGTCCAAGTGAAAAATGTCAGGGGATGGTGAGGGGAGGAGAGGGAAGGGCCATTGACTAAATATACAAAGGTAGAAGAAACACACCCATGTGAGAGGAGAGGTCATTAGATGAAGATTTGTTGAGATTTACAGACCACCACCCATCTACCCTGGACTTACTGTAGCTTATGCAGCATCCCCTACTACAGGAGCCAGCCTGTCCTTGACAGTAATACAACATGAGCTCACTAGGGTTCTTGTGCAGTGGGTGCAAAGTCCTCCTGTAGAGCAGGAGGTGTAGAGATAAGTCACCCAAACAGCAAACTTATCTCTGCATAGACCTTTTTGTGTTGTGCCATGGAAAAACTGTGTGGAGTTAGAAATGCCCTTTCCTGGGGGTGGTCAAGATGGACGTGTAAGAGTGATGCTCTGGAGGGCAAAGACAAGAATCCTGTTTTTCTGCAATATTTGATCATATAATTCCTAACTACATGGTTGCCACTCGATCCTGGATATGTCAGGTTCCAAGCAGACCTAGTTGGACTTCCAACTATTTCAAAATGCTAGTGCAAAAAGAACCAAGACGGAACCTCTCTCTCCTCACAAGATGGTGGTCATCCGAAGTGGCCTGGAGACTTTGCAGGAGATCTTGGCTGTGATTGGGGCAGTCAAAGAAATGGTCAAAGCTAATGGAGAATCGCAAAGCGCAATGCAGGAAGATATCAATGCTTTGAGATCTTTGCTGGAGTTAAATACGGCCCATTTGGGGAAGGTGGAGAAGGTGGTGGCGTCGCATGAGGAGAGTCTTGAGGCCGTCAAGAAGCAGGCCAAGTTGATTCACTCACTGCAAAGAGAGATAGAAGATTGCAATAATCGCTCGCGGCGAAACAACATAAGGGTTCTGGGAGTGCCTGAGGGAGCAGAGGGACATGACTTGATATCCTTTCTGCAGGCTATGATTCCAGGTATGTTAAAGCTGCATTTCACTATGCCGTTTGAGACTGAGCACACCCATAGTGTGTCTATGCAGCCCGGTGTCATGAACAAGCATCCACGCCCAATTATCCTGAAAGTTCAACGTTTTCAACAAGTGTTGCAAATAATGGGTGCAGCCAAAGCACTCTCAGCTTTGGAATATCAGGGGTATAAACTCCTGTTCTTTCCGGACTTCGTGAAGGCAACGGTGGATCAGAGAGATAGTCTTTTTGTGTTGCGTCTACGCTTGATACAACTGAAGGCCTGTTTCGGACTGCTATATCCTGCCTGCATGAGAGTCACGCTGCATAACCAGACCAAGACTTTTGATGATCCTAAGGATTTATGTGCATTCTTGAAGGATAAGGAGTCGGCGGTGATGCAGTGAAGGATATATTGTATCTTCTATTGCCACAGTTTTATGATGCTTCTTATTAGGCCGTCCAACTGGTCTGAGATCATGGGAAGGCGCGTTAGCAATGCAGAAGCGACATATTTATTTATTTTATTTATTTTATTTATGCTTTTCTTCTATACCGCTTTTTCCCAAGATCAAAGGCGGTTTACAGTTAACATATAATGAACATGGTTTTACATGGAACAGCGTTTTTTCATAACTATGTACAATTAACATATAAGCGTGTTACACTGCTATCTCCTGGGACATTTATGCTGTTTTGTTTATAAGACATTATTTCTACTTTTTTTTTTTTTTTTTTTAAATTGTTTATTTAAATTTTCAAAACACAACAGCAATAACACACACAAACATTACCCAACCCCTACCCAACCACCCTCCCAGCCTCCATTGACCCGAACAACAATCCGAATTATACAGAGCTAGACAATATAACGAACAATGACCCCACATCAATGACCTACACCGCAATTAAATTACCCAACCAACAGTCAGGCCCAGAGATTGCCCAGCAGGACACTAACCACGGAAAGATACAGCAGCCAACATCGCATAGGCGTCCAGGCATTCCCACTTATCCTCGGGATCCGGAGGGAGGACGCTTCTCCCCTTCAGGCTCCTCCTGCGCTGGCCCGAAGCCCAGGCCCGCTCATAGCTAGCATAAAGAGAAACTGAGTTCCACCAGTGGGTGCTCTCCAAGTTATCCGCATTTTTCCAGCAAATCAGGATCAACTTGAGAGCAACTGCTACCAAAAAGTCAAACAAAAAACGTTTCTCTTTCGAGACGGGCAACATTGGGCTATTATTTCTACTTTTAAGATGGGAGGTGGGCAAGATGTGATATTCGGAGTATTGCAGGAATATGGGAGTGTTGGTTCATTGAGCCCTCCGTGTCTATCTTGTCCGAGTGGGCTCACCCGCTAAGTTTTTTGGCTGTTACATAGCCCACCCGGATTGTTTTTCTGTTTCTTTTTCTTTCAGAGGTGGGTGTTCATTGCATTTGGTCATATGACGGGGCCTTTGTTCATTTTCTTTGGGCTATAACTGCAGCCATACTTTAAAAGCACTTAAGAAGCTGTCTTTTAATGTTAAATGTAAGGTTATAACACTGAATTGTTTCTGTAACTTATGAATGCTTCTTTGGAGGTATATTTAGCATGTTCTTCTTTGGGATTGGGTACTTAAATGTTAAGGGCATCAATATCAGCTACCAAGAAGAGGGTTCTCTTCTATATGGTAGCATAGAATCTGTTGACATCTCATTGCTGCAAGAGACAAACTTGAATGTAATGGAGTCATTGGGATTTGGCACACTGCCCTTATTTCAGAGGAATTTCTGCTGCCCATGTTCACAATCTCATTTACCTCTTTGACTTAACGATCTCTAATTATACACAATAATGTGGTCGTCGCTCTGATTCTTGGTGGGGTCATTTTGAAGATATAAATATGTCTATCACTCATAAAGTGAATTGTATAATCGGAATTGTCATGAGGTAGACAGCACAAAACCTGGAATATTAAAGGGTAGTGCAGAGGAAGAGCTTACTTGTCAGGAGCTAGACAGCACTAGGCCTGAAACATTAAAGAACAATGCAAAGGAAGAGCTTACTTGTCAGGAGCTAGACAGCACTAAGCCTGAAACATTAAAGGACAATGTGGAGGAAGGGCTTACCTGTCAGGAGTTAGAAAACACAGACCCTGAAATATTAAGAAATGAAAAGGAAGAAGAGCTTACCTTGCAGCCTCAGGGGCAGTTGCAGCATTCACAATGCAGAGAGGCAGGGAAAAGGAAAACAAACTTTCCACAGGGTTGTAGTGACGCAGTAAGAATTGAGAGTGCCAATCAGGCTCACCTGGACTCAGACTCACGTTCCACGTTAGAGGAGCTGAGAGATAAAAGCAGGTGGGAAATCTCACAGAAGGAGAACAAGGAGGAGGAAGAGAGTTGGAAGCAGCAGAATGAGCATTGGCAGTGGAAGCTGGAGCCTGGATTAGGGCTGGAGCCGGAGCTTGAATGCCAGGAGGAAGGCAGAGACCAAAGACTTCTTCAGCGTCTACGGGAAGCTGGTCTATGTAGTACTGTCTATCACTGGTTTCATTCTTTTCTTTCCTCTCGCTCCTTTGCGGTTCTTTCCCCCTCCCCTTCTATTCCACCCTCCGATCCCTTCCCTCTCTCCTGTGGAGTCCCCCAGGGTTCTGTCTTAGCACCTCTTCTTTTCAATCTGTTTCAATCTGTTTCTTTCTCCTCTTGCTCTCTTAATCCAACAGTCTGGAATCTCTGCTTTTCTCTATGCCGATGATATCGTTCTACTGCATCACACCTCCCCTTCCTGTCCTGATCTTTCTGCACTTAACTCTTGTCTTTCGGATGTAGCTAATTGGTTGACTCTTCACTGTCTTCACCTCAATCTCACCAAGACTGTGGCTATCTGGTTCTCTCACGGTTGTCCACCCCCTCAGCTGGCCCCTTCATTCTCTGGTTCTGCTGTTCCCCTAGTCTCTTCTTTTCGTTACCTCGGTGTTCTTTTTGATTCGGATCTCTCCTTTCAGTCACACCTTTCTCATGTCACTAAATCATCTTTCTTCTTCCTTCGTCAAATTCGTGCGGTGCGTCCTTTTCTGTCCCCCTCAGCCCTCTCCACCTTGTTAATGTCTCTAGTTATGTCTCGTGTAGACTTCGCCAACTCTACTCTCATTGGACTCCCCAAGTACCGACTATCTCAATTACAACGGATACAGAACACTGCCGCTCATCTTGCCTGTCATGCCTCTCTCCGAGATCACGTCACACCCCTGCTTTTTCATCTCCACTGGTTGCCTTTTCCTTACCGCTCACAATTCAAGCTGCTCACTCTGGTCCACTAAGCTTTCCATACTGGCACCCCTCAATATCTTGCTGACCTTCTCTCTTTTCACTCTCCCCGGTACACTCCTCGTTCTTTTCACCTCAATCGTCTCACTCTTCCTTCCCCCTCCCGTGCTCACCTACAATCCACACGTTCTTCTGCTTTCTTCTTCATTGGCCTTGCCCTCTGGAATTCTCTACCCTCTTCCCTCCGTTTAGAACCTCACCACCCTACCTTCAAAAAGCATCTGAAAACTCACCTCTTCTCCCTTGCTTATGATGTGCCCTCCCCTTTTGTGTGACCTCCACTTCCCTTGCCCCAACCTTCCTTCTGTTTCCCTTTCCTATCCCTTTCTGTCTCCCCTGTCTATATTCCTGTTTTTATAATGAAATTATGATTGTTCTCTTTCTTTTCTTTTCTTTTCTATTCTTTCCTGCCTCTCTTGTCTATACTATGGTTTTATAAAGATATTGTAATTTCCTTTTCCTTTTCTTTTCCATGGCTCTGGCCATTTTAATAACGTTTTTTTTAAATTGTACATCGCTCTGATTTCTGGAGAAGGGCGATTTTATCAAATCACAATAAACATAAAGGAACTCTGACTGCTGTTTCAGGCAGGCTTGGAGAGAAGGTGAGAGTAGAAATCCCAAGCAATTGCAGGAAGACACGTTACCTTGGAGAACCAGGGCTGGAGAAAGACAGGCTGGCCAACCCAGGTGGGATAAGCAAAACTGCAGCAAGGTCTTCCCAGCCAGAGGGGTCCTCACACCAAGGCAAACTGTCCAGTTAACAGAAGGCAGAGGTCATGACCAAAGAAGCACATGGGAAGCAGGAAGTGAGTTTCCCTCAGCCAGACATCGTAACCAGGGTTCCCACAGAAGAGCAGGCTGCAGAGCAGAAAGAAAGCCTTGGCTGGAAGCAGAGGGGTTTGAGATCATCTTCTCCAAAAGAAAAGATAAGTACCCTGTTTTTACTAAGGGGGAAAAAGGGAGTCTCCGGGATAGAAGCCAGGCTTATAACCAGCAAGGGAACTCCTATTGGCCCAAGCCGTGGGAAGAAATCCCCAGCACAGCTCCTGATATCCGGGACATACAAAAGCAGCTCCCACTGGTGGCAACTGAGGTTTCCCCAGAGCAAGACACAGAGAGCAGCTTCATAGGGGCTCAGTGTCCTTATATAGGGACAGGTCTTAGCCGTATGCAATGGGAGAGCAATAGCTCAGAAAATATCCTTGAACCCATGGAATGTGCTGCATGCATGATTGATGATATAGAGAGCCTTTGTTAAAGGAAAAGAGCAAGAAAGAAACTGTATTTTGCACATTGAAAAGTGTTGGACTTTATTGCTGGAAAGAAGCATGATTATTATTGGTTAAACATCCTTTACCCTGGTGAAAACAACCGTTCTTTATGTTGTCCCTTATTCTACGACATCCTCAAGGGAAGGGGAATAAAACCCAGCTTTAATTTCATTCGGATCACGACTACAGTGTCCTTTATTTACCACAACTCCAGGCTATCCCGGGTCTAGGCAACCGCCTAGGACCAGCATGGTCTCACAGAATACTACCAGTGTACCTTCAAGTAAAACACGTTGTTACTATTGATAGAACTTTAGCTCAGCCTTCAGGAAAAATAACCACCTAGAGTTGCTCGTGCGAAGCTTGGGTTTGCATAGAACTGTGGGGGAGGGAGTTTCCCTGAATATCTGGCCTATATTGCAGTTTTGTCAAAACAAGGTTTCACAATGGGTGGAGGGGGCCATAGGTATATGTTAATATGTAGATGAGAGTAAGCATTGGTCTCATCAAGGAGATGTCAACAAATTGGGATATGTGATGAAAGATTGACTTAACATTCAGTTGCATTGAGATTAAACATAAAAATTGTATTGGGTGCTGCTGGGACTTTGGGACACTCTCCCCTGATCTGGGGTCATTTTTCATTCAGCAAATTGGCATCTCGTCCTTATAAAGGGACTGTCAGTTTGAATTGGCTCCATGTTGTGGAGTGACCCTTTCTCGTTGTTCCTATTTGGAAACATGCTACTGAGTTTGGTAGATACTCATGATGGCGCATTTATGCCTATGTTTCTCTCTTGTGGAGTTCTGGCTCTTTTATAGCCCTTGCAGGCCTTGTAGGTTTGCAGAAGTTCTGCGCTTTTCTTTTCCCTTACTTTGTCCCTGATGATCGTAAGATAGTGGGAGGGATAGGGTGGGGTGGGCTGTGTTTTGTCTTTAAATATCTTGTGTCACAAAGATGAGTTGTGTATTTTAACTTTGTAGTAATCTGGTTATTTTCTTTTTTCTGTTTGCTCTTCTGTTTGTATTTTGTTGGAAAATATAAATAAAGAAATTAAAAAAAAGAAAAAAAAGAAATGTACTTTCCTTCCTCACAAATGAAGACTTTGGGGCTTGTTTACAAAGCCGCGGTAGCGGCTTCCGCTCGATATCGGAGCCACGGCCCCATTGAATTCAATGGGGCCGCGGCTTTGATATCGAGTGGAATGCGCTACCGCGGCTTTGTAAACAAGCCCCTTATTCTTTGGCTAGGAGCCAGCACTCCTTTCTGAAACATTCTCCTGTCTCCTGGCTATCATCTTCAATTTTTAAATCCTCTAGAGGGGACACTGAGTCTGTACCCATAGGAGCCATAGAAATGAGTTTCCAGCCTTGCACAGTTCTCAAAGTCATGTACACATGTAAACCCTAAATGTACATGAGACTGGCAGAAAATCACTGGCACTTATTTATTTATTTAGAAGGCTTTATATACCGCATTTCCAAAGGCCGATACGGTTTACATGGAACTGAACTCAACGTTATATGGAACTTGAATTACATGGAAACATTAGGAGCTAAACATAACTTAGAACATCATAACAATTTAGAATATATATATATATATATATATATATATATATATATATATATATGGAGCAATAAATAGCTTTAAGGTAGCATTAACTTGTTGAGGGGCAGGTAAAAGAAATGGCCGTGGGGCCACGTGCCCGCTGGCCATGGATAACCAGGGGAGGCAGGGTGGGGAGCCACTGCAGGCAGCAAGGCGAGCCGGCGAGAAGGAGTTCTGGGAGGGGGAGGGGGCGAAGGATGGCATCATTTAAATTCATTGACTCCTGCGGTGGATTGAAGCATGCGGGAGCCAATGAGCGGAGTAGAGCGAGGGCTGGTTGAGCATTGGGGACAGTGGGGAAGCATGTATCATAGCTCATGCTGTAATATAGCTCACAATGTACCTAGCTCAACCTAATATGTTACACTACCCTCATACACGCAATTCATAACATCTTCACTGCATGTACTACCCTCCCCCACTATTGATTGTATTGCTGTGACACCGTTTTGATTGTATGATAAGGCGGTATAGAAATACCGTTAAATAAATAAAATAAATAAATTGTGCTGGCAAGCGGCGGGAGGATCGAGACGGCATAGTTCAGAGTCCTCTGCATCGGCGCCTGGATTCAAGAGCAGAGTAGGGAGAAGGAGCGAGCTGCCACGGCAGTTCAGACGCTGGCAAGGAGAAGGAGCGCGTTGACGGCGTGTTTGCAGTGCTTTTCTCTCTTTGGAGAATGGCACGGGAGAAGTAGCAGGCAGGTGTGTGGTGCCCAGTGTGAGAGCACGTGGCGTGAGAGGCTGAGAGTTCCGGCTGGAGCAGGGCTGGGGGAAAGGCCGAAGCAGGCAAGTTCATCTATAGTATTATAAAAACATTCAAACAAACAAACAAACAGAAAGGTGTGGGGTTTAATATAGGCGTTAACGATGCCTAGCAGAGGACGGCAGATTCAGGGGAGGGGAACTGGAAGCGGGGGCAGGCCTCAACTGCAAGGAACGTGCAAGGGGGAGTCGGGGGAGAGGAGTGGTTGGTTGGAGGATGGCCACATCCGCGATACCCAGGGTTAGACGCAGAGGGGCAGCGCACTAATTTACGAGTGGTAGGGGAGGGATACCGGTGCGGGGAGTCAGAGTGCCAAGGGGAGGGGTTCTGGGTGTGCGGATAGCTCTGTTGGCAGGGAGGAAAGGGACACTGTGCCTGTGGAGGAGAATGCATCTATGCTAGGCAGCAGGAGTGGAGTTGAGGAGGGGATGGCGGTAGGTGAAGGGGGGTAGTTTCAGTCAAAGTGGGTGGGGTTACCAGTGGGGGGGATGGAATGGGAGTAGGACAGGGGAGGGGCCGGGGCAATTTTGAAGGGTAGGGTCAAGTAAGTCGGTTAGGGTGGCCGGTGCTGCCTGGGGGCTACTACCCAGCGGCATGGGATCACTAGCGCGGGGGGGGGGGCAAGGATCCTCCAGAGTGGAGTGGCTAGGGACGTTGCAGTCTCCTTGGCCTCCAGCAGTTCCCCCTCAGTGTTTTCTCTTTTGCCTCAACAGGTTCCGGAAGCATGGCAGCCACCTGGAAGGTCGGTGACCGGTCAACTACCAGGAGGGGGTACGGATTGGACTGCGGTAGGGATGAGCGTACAGATGGAGGTGGCAGCAGGAGATATGGATAATAGGCCTCGGAGTCACAGAGAGCGACAGGAGCTGGGAAGTGGTCCAGCAGGAGCAGAGCCCGGGATGACTGCGGCAGGTGAGTTATCAGTGAGTCTGGTGGAGGGTGCACCAAAAAGGACGGGTGGGGGAGGGAGGCGTGAAAGAAGAAGAGGCATTTCTGTAGGCAACAGTGTAGTTCAGAGTCCTCTTCATCATCGTCAGAGGATTCCTCAGCGGCCTCTTCGTGGGTGTAGGGGGCGGTTAGGGTAGGGAGCACTGGTGGGGCAGCGGTGGTGGGGTCTGGGGGGGGGACACCCACACTAGCCTCAATTGCCAAATTATGGGAAAGTGTTCCAAAGAAGCTGCGCAGGAAGACTAAGAAAAGGTGGTACATTGACATTTTTCAGCTATTGGAAGGTAGGAAGAGGTCGGGGGAGAGCAGGAAGAAGAAGAAGGAGGACGAGAAGGCTGGGAGGGTTAGGAAGGTAACGCGTAATGTACTCAAATGGACGAGAGCCTTCTTGCGTTTAGCTAGTGTGTGGGGCCATCACCATCCTGAGCATTACGGGATGTTGCTGGCCTATGCGGATTCCATATTAGAGGCGGCACAGACACACGAGGGTTGGGCATGGCTCAGCTATGACGAGAAGTTTTGAGATAAAATGGAAGAGAATAAGCTATTATCTTGGGGGACGCAAGATATTAATCTATGGCTAACACAAATGTCAGTGAGGTCGGGGGCTGGGGGTGGGGGTGGTGCTAAGATTGGGGCACCGGGGAGGGGGGACAGGGATGGGACGGCCCTTTCGAGCGAGGGGGCCTTCGTCCCTGCAATGGGCCAGTAGCGAGGTGGGCGACGTCTGTTGGCGATTCAACAAAGCATCATGTCCATTTCCAGACTGCAAGTTCCGACATGCTTGTTCCATCTGTAGCAGGGGACACACAGCAGTCAAGTGTGTTAAGAAAGGGCCAGTCTCCACCCCCCCATTGGGCCCCAAGTAGCAATGAATTGCTGAGCCTAGCCTCGACGCCTATACGGTGGGAGGAGTTACAGCCGTGGCTCGAGCGTTATCCTCAGAAAAAAGACAGGGAGTTGCTGAAAAAGGGGTTCAAAGGCGGATTTGTTATACCGGCGGAGGGAGTGGGCTTACCAAGTTAGGTTCGGAATGCGGCCTCGGTGCGGCGTTTTTCAAATATTGTGAAAGAAAAGTTGCGGATGGATTTGGAATTGGGCTGGATTGCAGAACCATTTTCAGAAGCGCCCTTGTCGGACTTTGTAGTTTCCCCATTGGGAATTATACCGAAAAAAGAGCCCGGGAAGTTCAGGCTGATTCATAAACTATCTAGCCTAGCAGGAACATCAGTGAATGATCATATACCGAGGGCGTTGTGTACAGTTCGTTACACTTCCTTTGATGTGGTGGTGGACGTGGTGAGAAGTTGTGGTCACAGGTGTCTGATGGCAAAAATGGACATTGAATCAGCTTTTCGGTTACTCCCGGTGCTTCCATTGTCATTTCATTTGTTGGGGTTCTGTTTTGAGGGTAATCGTTATTTTGATAAATGTATGCCGATGGGCTGTTCGGTTTCCTGTTCCTATTTTGAAAAATTCAGTACCTTTCTGCATTGGGCACTGGTAGAGCAGGTTGGATGCATGAATGTAGTGCATTACCTCGATGACTTTCTTTTTGTGGGGAGGGCTAAGTCAAAAAAATGCCAGAGGCTACTGCGGGGATTCGTGGAATTGTCCCGGGCCTGGGGTGTACCATTGGCTGCAGACAAAACGGAGGGCCCGTCGACTTGTATTACGTTTCTGGGTGTGGAGCTAGATACGGTTGCAATGGTGGTCCACTTGCCGGAGGAGAAGGTGAGTCGGCTACGGGTGTTGGAAGCTAATGTATTGCGATCGTGTAGGATAACGTTGAAGGAGATGCAGGCCTTGATTGGTTCGTTGAATTTTGCCTGCTGAGTGATTCCGATGGGTCGTGTGTTTTTATGGCGATTATCAGCTGCTACGGCGGGAGTACGGAAACCGCATCATCATATACGGCTGGCAAAGGAACTGAGGGCGGATTTGGGTGTGTGGGAAGTGTATTTGGAAGAGTTTAATGGAATGACAGTTCTGAGGGAGGCTGAGATTTCCAGCTTCGACTTGCAGCTATTCACGGATGCGGCAGGGGGTCTGGGCTTGGGAATCTACTTTGGGGGTGCGTGGTGTGCAGAAGGGTGGCCACAGCAGTGGCGAGATGAGGATTAACAGCTAATATAGCCTTTTTAGAGCTGTTTCCAATGCTGGCAGTATTGGAATTCTGGCCAGAGAGGCTGCACAATCGCAAAGTAGTCTGGTGGTGCGATAATGAGGCTGTGGTTAGTGTCATTAACAGGTGTGCGCCTCGTTGCCTTCAGGTAGCGGCGTTGATGAGAGAGTTGGTTTTAGCATGTTTACGTTTGAATGTAGCAGTTAAAGCTCGACACATTCCAAGTTGTACTAACAGAATTGCTGATGCTCTTTCCCGTTTCAAGTGGGATCTCTTTCGGACTCTTGCACCAGAGGCAGACGTCGAAGGAGCGACAGTTCCGGACCACTTATGGCGGATTGGCCTCAAGAAACGATGAATCTGCTGCGGAGTGTGGTGTCGCCGGCGACGTGGGCAGCCTACCGACGGGGATTCAGCAGAGTCATGGACTTCTTGAGAGCACATTGATGGCAGTCTGGAAGGGTGTCCGATCAGCTCTTGGGACAATATGTAGATGCTGCCAAGTTGGGAGGGGGGCATCCAGAGCAACAGTGCAGATGCATTTGGCAGGGTTTGCCTTCTTCGCCAGAGCATTAGGTTGGAGTATCCCGGTGGGAGGGTTTCTGATGCATAGGCTATTGCAGGGCTGGGAGCGGTCCTCCCCCACCCCAGCTGATGGCAGAAGGTCGATTACACATGCTTTGCTGGTGAGGTTGTGTTCTGCCTTACCTCTGGTGGCGGCTTCTGAGTATGAAGCCACCCTTTTTCAGGCTGTATTTTGCGTGGCGTTTTTTGGAGCATTCCACGTAGGTGAGCTCGTTGCGGAATCTAGAAGAACAGGGGGGGGGGGCGGTATGGAGAGGCAGCATGTGTGCTTGTTGGGCGCGGAGCTCAGGATCTGGCTGACACGATCCAAGATGGATCAGCTGGGAAAGGGAGCATAGGTGGTGTTAAGGGCGGTGGATGGGGCTTCTACTTGTCCGGTGGCAGTGCTGCAAGCCTACCGGAGAGTGCGGCCGATAGGGGTGGGTGCTCTCTTTGTGCATGCGGATGCATGCCCGCTGACTCGGTATCAGTTTGCAGTGGTGTTGTGGTTGGCACTGGACAAAATAGGCACGGAGCTGCGGCAGTTTGCACCCCACTCCTTTCGCATTGGGGCAGCAACCAGCACAGCAGCGGCAGGTTTTGGGGAACAAGAGATACAGCGGATAGGTAGATGGCGGTCGCGGGCATTCCAAGGATATGTGCGTCTGGAAAAAGGGATGACTTTTTAGCTGCTGTGAAATTTCTTTCAGGTGGGGGACGCAGTCCGTGTGTTTGCAGGTTGATTGGCCATTCGTTTGTTCATTGGGCCTGTCAACGAGCAGAGCGCCGCTATCCTCAGTTAGGGGTAGATAAAGAAATAGGGAAGGGAGAATAAGGAGTTAATATACAAGAAAAGATCAAGTGGCCTGAGATGCCATGAAGTTAAGAAGGGGCGTTGGAAGCATCTGAAGGAGGGTAATAGGAAGTCTAGATCAAGTTATATCTGCAACTTGTTCTTTAAATACGAAGGTTTTTAAGGACTTTTGGAAGGTTGTGAGGTCAGAAGAGATGCCAAGGTTCTGCGGGAGTGAGTTCCAGATGCTGGGTGCTTAGAGAGAAAAGGTGAGTGCACATGTTGTTTGGGTTCTTATGGTTAACTCTTTAGGAAGGGCAAGCAAGTTTTTTGCAGAGCTTCTTCTGGGACGATTTTCCAGAGGTCTTTGCAGAAGGTTCTGAAGGTATTGCGGGCTGGAGCTGTGGAGGAGTTTATAGGTGATTACAAGAGACTTGTGTGTTATTCTGGATAGAAAAGGTAGCCAATGTAAATCTTTCAGTATTAGGGTAATACAGCTAGATCTGGGTGCGCTTGTGAGGATCCAAGAAACGGCATGTACATGTCTTGATAATGCCTCGTACTATCACTGCTGTTTTGCACATGCACATACTAGTCCACATTACTTCCATGTATAAAGTGACATGCACCATTGCTTGCACATGCAAAACTGCCAAAGGTGGTATCAAGACATGCAAATGCCTGCAATATTTTGCCACTTACAGGTATGTTTACCATTGGCATCCTTTTTTATTATTTAATGCATTTTGGTTTGGATGTTCTTTTTCCTACCTAGACAATCAATGGAAAATCTGGCTTGATAGTTTCTCTTTTCATTAATAAAGTCTGGTCACCTTGCTTTACTGCTGCCTTCCATTCTGTTTCTGAGATCCAGCTTTAAGTTGTGTTTAGCAATAAAATCTAAAAATACATGATACCTTTAGTAGGCATAGAATAGTTTCAATGTGCCTAGCAAAGAAAAGAAAGAACACATCAAATATTTTTTTGTGAATATCTGTCTGTGTCTGTGTTCTATTGGTAGGTTTACGTTCCGCTTTGCAGGCAGGTTTTGTTGATTGAAGTTAGAAGTTGTGTGACAGCGATAGTATCAGCTGAAATAGGTATGTGAGAGACTGACTTAATGCTGGAATACACAAAGGGATGATGCAGCAAAACATTGCAGGAGAGGGCATAAGCCAGTTAGGCTTGAAGGGAAGGATTGCACAGACTGGATACACATCAATTCCATTACTCGGTAAGGTCATCAGGAAGACTGAGCACTCCTTCAAGTGGGCAATTCAGACATGAAAATTATTGACTTGCATGGAACTGTATTGAATCTTCCTGTAGATCCCTCCTGAATTCTAACATAGTCTGTCAGGCGAAAGATTTGTTAAGCCTCAAATTCATAGCTGAAGCATGAGCATAGAGATGGAAGCATTTTTATCAAGCTATTGTACAAGCAAAAGCCTTTCTTGTTTTGTGTTCCATTGTTGCAATAAATCTATGTAGTATTAATGATTTGCTTTACAGTTTCTTAGGCAGTAAAGAGTTCTGGATATGGGCCTTGCAACATATTTATAAGAAAAAAGCATGCTCTAAGCATTGCACAAAGGGCTGTTTCACTGATAAGAGTGCGTACTTGGGCTTTCTATGTGTGTATGAATGGAAAAAAGGGTTAAGACCAGGGACCAGCCAACCATCAGATACACCAGGCAGTCACCTAGGGCAGCAGTTTCTGGGTGGGCAGGGGCAGCAAAGAACAAGGCATTCAAAGCTGAACAACAAATTCTGACAGCTAGGAGGGGACATAGGGCTTAAGGTTTGCCTAGGGTGCCAACACCTTGAACCAACTCCGGGGCCAGCCCTGATTAAGACTGTGTGCTGAATGAGTTAACCAGTAACTGGGGAAGTTAGCAGTGGATGGCAAGGTTGGGTGAGGGATTAAATGGCAGGGGCATGAATGAGTAGAATGGGGAGATATTAATAACTGGGAGCATATCTGGCCACCGGCATTGAATATCCAGGTTTGCTGTGGAAGCTGGAAGCTAACGGGGCAGCAGCAAATATTCAGTCGCTGTCTGGTTAGCTCTAGCGGCAAAAGTAAGGACAGCTTTTGCTGCACCTAACCTTTGCTTTGAAGGATAACTGGGCAGTGGTGTCTCTCCCCAGCTGCTGCCAATTCCGCTGGGGGGAGGGGGAGGCAGGCAGCACAGTATATCCAAAAGTGGTAGCAAAAAGCCACTGCTTTTAGAAATACTGCAGCTGTCAGCCTCCATCTCCTGAGATGGAATCGGCGGCAGATAGGGGGTGGCAGCAGCGGTGGCAGCTGAGGGGCGCATAAGCTGAGGGGTGGCAGCAGCTGGGGGGCAGTGCGGCCGGGGCTACTGCCTAGGGTGGCAGAAACCCTTGGGCTAGCCATGGGTGGAGGGGATTTAGAATGTGCATCTTTATTGGGGAAGGGTTTGTGTGGAGGTATTTCTATTTGAGGGGGATTTGGAGCATATGGGTGAGAGAAGGAGAGATAGAGGTGTAGTAAGAGTTTTGTGTGATGTGTATGTGTTTCTTTCTTTCACTGATCAGGCCACTGGCTCTTCTACTTTCTTCCATGTTTTTAAACATATTTTGTGCAAAATTTCTTTTTATCTATGTAGCTTTCTATGGCCAAGAAATGACACAAAAAACTTCTGGGCAGATGAATAATCACACAGACAACTGGAAGGCATGAAGATAATCTGCAGGAAGCAGCAGTTGCAATCCTAACTACTTTATGAGCAGATTAGATGGATTATTTCAGTATTTAGAGACCATCATCTACAGTATGACATAAAGGGGATCGTTCCAAACAGCGAATAGTGGGGATGTATATCCAGCTTGGATGAACAACCCCACAATTCACTGTTAGTCTATTTTGTCCCGCTAGCACCCTGCCTCATAGGTGGAATAAGTCCCCCCCCCCCCAACGTTGGAGGACAGCACAGTGGGGAAGCACTGATGAGGTGAGATGCAGGAGGGGGATCCCAGCAGCCCAATCCCAGCCATATCAGGCCCTATTTGGAATCAGGTGGAAGGGGAAAGGGATTGTTCAGAGGCATGTGGCAGACTGGGGCTCCTGCATGGCATCCCGGTGCCATGGTGACAGGATGCCATGGAACCGGGCTACATGTGGGAGCATTGTGTGGGTTAGACAGGGAGGGAGCAGTGCATGCAGCGGGCCAAAATCAGGGAATGTCCTGCCTGTCCAGGCCCTCTGCACCTGATTCTGATCCCGAAAATATCTAGCTCTTGTGGGTGCAGAATCGGGTGCAGATTCGGCCTGTGCAGATTTTGGATGCCCGGATGAGCCGGATGGGCCCCAATCAGAATGAGGCCCATAGGTCCTTTGTGTGGGGAGCTCCAGACGGGGGAAGGAAGGGGTGGTGGCAGGGCAGAGAGTGGGAAGTGTGGAGACAGATCCTCAACCCTGGATGTACAGGGCCTACTCCGGTCACAGTCCTGTATGTCCGGTGGTGCAAAGATGGATGTCAGACTTATTCCACCCCAAGGTGGAATAAGTCCAATGATCGATGGTAGATTGGGCCAGCAACCCCTCACTCTTACATGGCACAGAGGAGGGTAGGCCCCTCGCCGCCCGATCCCAACCCTGGCATCTCCCTCCAAGGTTCGGGGAAATGCATTCTCATGGTATTGGGATGGCTGTGTTCCTGCGTGGCATCCCAGTGCCATGGCACCAGGGCTCCAGCAGGAGCATAGGGAGGGATAGCCGGGTAAATGGATGGACATTCCCCACTGCAGATTAGTGCCCCGATTCTGCAACCATAGGAAGATATAACTCCTACGGTTGCAGAATCTGTTGACTTTGGGGCACATCCACTTTTTGGACATCTGGACAGCCCGGACATCCCCCGATTTGAATTGGTCTCATAGTGTTCCTATAGTTCTTTATTGAAAAGAATCCCCAGAAATTCTTTGCTTTCACTATTGCCCTGCCACTTTACATATGCTTCAATCAAGCAGACACACCTTACTTCTGTCACAGAACATGATGCTCCTGTGCAAAACCTTTGAGAATCCTGCAATAGCAAGCCGAAATCAGACAGAGAAGGCTCACCTGTACTTCACAGCAAAGAAGCCAGAGATGCTGTGTTGATGAACAAGCCAGTCTCATTCAAGAAGACATAAGAAGTATCACATTGGGACAGACCAAAGGTACGCAAAGCCCAACATCCTATCTCTTTTTGCCTTTATTTGGCAGTTTTACCCTTAGCAGTAGTACCACAACATCACTACTCCAATGAGCAGGAGTGACTGGGGATCACTTCTGCTGCCAGTATAACACCAGTATTCCTCAGTAAACCAGGAATGGGATTGGGGGCTAGGGTGTCTGTCATCAGGTCCTAATGGCTCCGTCTTCAGCAGGATGTACCACAACAAAAGCAGATATCACGTGAAATGAAGAACCCAGTCCAAAACATGATATTGTGGAAAGACAGAGTTTTATTTGTGTAAAACCAATGACAACCCGACACAGGCCATGTTTCGTTACCCTTCGTCAGGGGTTAGTCTGGCAAATACTAAAAACATAAATATATAAAAAGTCCATAAATATAGAAAGTCATAAAAGAACAGATCATAAACACAAAATAAATATTTAAAAAATCAAAATTAAAATTATGAAACAGAACAAATAGTAATTATAATTGTCTATAAAACAAACTTTCTATATAAATAAGAAACATGAATAAAACATATAACAACATCAAAGATAAAATGAAAGGATGTGACATATACATTTCAAAACATAAATATAAATACCTCTGTTTCAGAATGTGAGACCATAGGATCCAGTTACATTCTGTATTAATCATTAAATACCTGTGCAAACTAAAAAAGATGTAAATGCTAATTAAGAACTAAAAATACCGTAACAATTGCATTTAACCCTGGAATTACCGAGATTTTTTGCACACACTGAATACCGTTGGGGCCATAAATGATCCCACGACGAATTTTAATTGTAAACCATGAAAAATTTAAACTAAACAAATAAAATATTATTCCAAATTAATTATTTATTATATGAAGGTTAAATGTTTTGAAATTTAATGCTTTATCATAAAATTACATGAAGAAGAGTTGCCATGAAAGCAGTTTTTGCATGCACTTGATGAATACAGTAAAGTACTACAGTCATTTGCATGAGACACAGACAATTTCTGAATGTTCTTTGCAAACATTGTGCTTGCAGGAGGTGCAAACTATGTTGCTTTTCTTGTCTTTTTCTCTGGAACAGCAGTGATACCTTGCCCTTTTCTTTGGGATCCCGACATTGCAAACAGCATCAGTGGCTTCTTCAATGCTGGAAGAAGTCTCGCTGCAATTACTCTGAAGCAGCTGCTTTCCTAATTCCAAGAGGAATAGACGACATCTGTGCTTTGACTTGGACTGCCATTCTGGATTTAGTGACATCCAAACAATGAAGGCGTTCAAAGCACTGATGTCCAACATGTTGTGGAAGATTGTCACTGGCTAGCGTCTTGTCATTCGTTTTGTGGTATACATGCGCAACATTTGATCTGCCGTATCTACTCCACCTTCACTAGAATTATAGTCCAAGATTATGCGTGTTTTTTTGTCTGGACATGTGCTATCTACTTCTTCTTGATCATGCAAACTGCTCAGAAGAACAACCACTTTTCCTTTCTTCGGGCAATAGGAAACCAGAGTGGCATCATCGCGAAAGGCAAACAGTGAAGCGAATACAAATTATGGAGGTAATTATTTTCTGTTCTTTCAAATTGTCCGCAAAAGTGTCATTTGTTTTTCTAGCAATTTCCATGACAGGGATAAACTGCAGAAGAAACTGTCAACAGTAACATTTCTGCCAGATCGCGTCAATCCTTCAGTGAGTTGCAGCACAACCCTTTCACCCTGATTCTGTTGCCTGTTTTGTCTGATTTCCCTTCCTGTATATACTTGAAGACGCAGAACATATGACGTTGCACTGTCACACAGCATCCATAGCTTTATGCCATATTTCCCAGGTTTGCTGGGAATATATTGTCTGAATGGAACACGGCCACAAAATGTAAGCAGTTACTCATCCACGGTAACATTTTCACCAGGAACAAAGGCATCACTTAGAGTTGCTTCCCAGGGATCAAAAACATGTCTGATTGGAGCGAGCTTATCCATACCTCATTGTTCACGTCTGTTGGTTGCATCATCAAATCTGAGAGCACAAGAAATTTGCTGAAAACGGTTACGGGACATATTTTTGCCAAAGACAGAAGACCATCTTCAAGGTTCCACAACTGAACTATGGGTTCATTTCGTGACTTGTACATGCCTGAGAGGATCAGAAGTCCAAGAAAACATTGAAATTCTCTGTCTGTCAAATCTTTCCAGGTGTCATCATAAATGTGTCTTCCTTGTTTGCTCGTCCACATCATGATTTCATTCAATAAGTTCTTCCTCATGAACAAGTGGAATGCTGCGAGAGGGCAGTCAACATTTCGTACAGCATACCTTGTAGGACCTTGTTGTACGGGCATGACATTAACTCTGGTGTATCTTCCATCAGCTTGCTTTATAGGCTTCCTGTTCCATGATGTGGCATCCTTAGATACATAGGCTTCAATGGCAACATTTGTGCTTATAGTTGATGACCTCTTAGCTCCTCTATGACCACAACTAAGATTCCTCACAGATGATACTGACACCGAGGACTCCTGCCTTCTTTCCCGTCCAGCACAGCCTCGACCTTTGCCTCGACCTGTAACTTGACTCTTTGCTGCAGGCAATGTTACCGGCTTAACATCAGTCTCACATTCACTTGGCGACCAACTGCTGTCGCCATCTGAATCATGACTGTCATCATCAGATTTATCGCCCAAACTTGGCTGATATGCTTCTTCGCAGGGTTAAAACATAAATATAGAGAGACAGAAGATCTAAAAACGGGGAGGAGAAGGTGTGCACGGATGGTAGCAGGAGCAAAAACAGCAAAGAATGGGCTGACAAAAAACTGCACTGAGAATAATATGCTTCAAAGTGAACATTTAGTAACAGCGTCATCAGTAAATGAACCTATATAAAAATCTACTGTACAGTCAATGGGACACATAGTTTTCTTATTGTAAAACCAACAATGTTGTGCTCAAAACTGATGTCTTTTGACCAAATAAAACTGCAGCTTAAAAAGTCACACTGATAAAATAACCACAATATAGAAAAACGGCATCTAAAAGAGCAAACAAGAAAAATATTACCTCCGTATGAATATGAAGGCTTACACAGTCAGACGCACATATTAAACAGCTGACTGTCAATTAATTAATAAACTATATGGCACTAATCATAAAAGATGTTATCAAAATCATAAAAACCAATCTTTAAAAAACACAGAGGTGGAGATCGCACTAAAACGGATAAACTCTAATGTTGCATATCGCATGAGATGATATGTTAAAAACATGAAATGCCTTTAAAACTACACTCTAAAAATATAAAACGTATATCATACTATTAAAAAACCTTAGATAAAAGGAATTATATAGCTTTATTAAACGGATCATATGTGGAGGCAAACTAATACCTTTGTAGCGGCTAGCAACTTGCATAACCCGTCAAAGAAATTCAGTGTGAAAACTCGTATAGAAGAGACGCCCGCTCATGCGCTCTTACTAAGGAAAAGGAAAGGGGGGGAGACTAACAAACTGTGGGAAAGGAAACGTCATCTGTGACAGGATAGGGTTATTACTGCCGTAGAACACTGCATAAATGAATTGCCAGTAAAAATATTTAAATCGAATATCACCGCAGTTTCTAAGCATTAGGGGATATACATCAAAAAGACATACCCCGTCGGTGCTGACCAGAAGGTGGTCTTATCGACGTCAGACGCGAGTCTGAGCCCCGAGCAGCGCGCTCCTCCAGATGAGCCTTCTTTGCTGCTTGCTGACTTAGCACACCGGCTGTTCCAGAATCCGAAGGGGGTTGCTGGTCACAGTCGTCCTCGGGGGTTTTGCTGAGTCCACGGGATCCGTTGGCAGATGTTGGAGCTGGGGAAGCTACTACTACCGGTGCGCCAGTCGCTGAGGCTGGAGCTCCGACTACCCCGACGTCCTTCGAGATGGGAGTAGCTGTTTCTGGGAGTGTGGTGAGCTCTGCAGGACCCGCCGCTTTTGGCTCCCTGGTGAAACCAGCTGTGGTAACTTTAGATTCTATCTGGATGGCGATAACGTCTCTGGAACACTCTGTCTCCAATCGGCTAAATATTGTGGAGGGAATTGCCAAGGAGTCATGGACGAGGCTTGAATAGCAGGAATGAACCAGTAAGGACTCTATCCAAACACTTGGAACTTTAACGGGACAAATTTCAACTATTTCATCTCAGTGCTCTGCCTTTCTTAAGGATAGCGCTGCTATGCATGTTAAGTTGCAGAGGTTAGAGAACTTCTCCAAGCGTTTGAATCTACGTTTTGTTAATTTTCCAGTGTCTACAATTGTCTCCCCCGTAGAGTTATTTAAAAAGTACTTATTGGAGATTTTGGGGATGCCAGAAGCTGCCCTTCCTCCCACCTCAAAAGTATATTATTTGCCTATTAAGAAACGTGTTACGTCTAGTGTTGTTGATAGTGAGGAGGGTGTTCAGAGGGAAAGTATGGATGTTCTAAATCTCTCCCAAGTGCTGGAATCTTCTAATGAGGAGCTTATGATGAGGGTGACTCTTTTGGTGGGGTTTTTACTGGAACCTGATAAAGTGTGGACTTTAAAGTTATTTTTTTAGGAATTCTGATAAGCTTTTCTTTGGTCAAAAGGTTTGGGTTTTCCCTGATGTTTCATATGTGACTCAGGGGAAACAGAAAGTTTTTATGTCCATGCGTCCGGAGGTAATTTCATTGGGATATTCTTTTTTGTTAAGGTTTCCGTGTAAATGTTTGATTAAATCTGTTTCGTCTAGATTTATTTTCTATGAACCAAGTCAGTTACGTGCTTTTTTGGATGCAAGGGTTGCTCCGGGTTTAGTCGTAAGTCCAGTGGAACCTGATTAGATCGACTTACTGGGAACGCTGTAATGTTTTGTGTCTCTGGGTGGATTTTCCTAGGGAATTGTTCCCTGTATTAGTAAATATTATCATGCCTTTGTTAATTACTTTTTCTCCCCCCTGTATTTGTGGGCTATAGTGTTAGATGTGCTTAGAAATATTGCATTTATCCTGCTTTAAAGGTGATATGTTCTAATTTGTATTTGTTCTGCTTAAGTACATCTTTCCATTTTCTTTCAAGTATGTGATTTATTGCTTGATGTAATTGTTAAAATTCTTAAAAAAAAAAAAAAGACATACCCCTTGAGCAAAAGAAAAAAAACGTAGCAGGAGCGAATTAGTAGAGATTGATGCATCTGCATCACTCTTTCCAAACCATACAGAGTCGGTTAGACCACAGAAAGAGAAAACAGAAAGAGAAAACCAACGTCATGGTAACAATAAAGAATATTTTTTCAATATGGATCAGTTGTGGAAAGGAGGTGGTCGAGATGGGTCTCGCACCCATCCACGACAAACAGAGTTAGACAGAGATCAGGAGTTGGAACAAGACAGAATGAATGGCCAATATAATTATTACAGAGGACGGGGTCGAGGGCGAGGAAGAGGTCGATGGAAGAGAGGAGGTATTAAATACTGAATCTCCTAGTAATGTTATTAATATTTCTAGGTACTCCTTGACTCCTGATGAAGAATCTATTTTAAGTAAAGGGTTATCTTTTGTGCCTAAAAGGAAGTTAGATCCTTTTGAAATTCACATCGACCTCTACAAATTCTTTCACAAAATACGTATTAGGCATTTTTTGCAAGCCACAACAACACCATTATTTATTTATTTACATTCTCTTATATACCGCGCTATTCTGCATCAGTGCGGTTTACATTGAACAAACTGAAATTACATTGAACAGGGCATTATAACTTGGAGATAACTATTTTACAGGGAACACTAGTGATGGTTCTACCATTAGCAAGAAATCCACCTGGATACCACCTCAAAAAACTGATCCTATTATTGAAGCTTTAGAACAGGTGGTGACGAAACAAGTCGCAACCTCTTTTCATAATATTATATATGGTGAAAGAAAAGCAATTTTGTCATTACAAAAGAACAATAATATTATAATCAAACCAGCAGATAAAGGAGGAACAGTAGTAGTTTTAGATAAGAAATATTATATAGATGAAATTAATAGACAGTTGAATGATCATACCTTTTATCAGAGACTTGATGGAGTTCCTACACATAATCTCAAGAAAAGTATTGATAATATAGTGATTACATCTTTTGAGATTGGATATATTACCAAAAAAGAAAAAGATTTTTTAATTGTAGATGCACCCATCATTCCAACAATTTCCATTATTCAAAAAATCCACAAGTCCAATGTTTCGGCCATAGGTTCTCTTTTGGAGCCCATCTCTAAATTCTTAGATGTGATACTGCGGTCATTTGTACATGACATATGGTGGTATGTTAGAGATTCGGCTCATGTAATAGAAATATTCTCTGCCTTTAAACAATATGAATCTAACATTATTCTAGTAACATTAGACGTTGAATCATTATAAACTAACGTACCACAAAGTGAAGCTTTAGATATTGTGGAACAATGTCTTCTCAGAAGGTCCATACATAAACGTATCCCAACAGCATTTCTTTTAACTTTGGCACAGATAGCACTTTGCAAAAACTTTTTTTTGTTTTATAAATTTATTTTATAAGCAGATAAAAGGGGGTAGCCATGGGGTCCTCCATGGCCCCCGATATAGCCAATTTATACATGTCTCATTTTGAAAAATTTTTTTTAGTAATTACGTCACTCTGGATTTGTTACATAGATGATGTTTTAATTCTTTGGAAAGGCATGATAGAAGAACTCACTAGTTTTAATGAAAGGATCAATCAATTGGATGCAAATTTACGATTTCAGGTTACATATGATCACAATCAGATTCCTTACTTAGACTTATTGATTAAAAAAGAGAATAACATTTTTTCTACTACATTATATAGAAAACCGACTGACAGGAATCATCTTTTGCATTATAAAAGTTTCCACAACCCACCACTCAAAAGGAATCTTCGAGTAGGCCAATTTTTAAGAACAAAAAAATTTGCACTAAATCGCAAGATTTTTAGAGACAGGCAGAAGAAATGAAAGAGAGATTTGCCGCCAGGCGATACCCAGCCCATTATATACAGCAAGCATACAAAAGAGCCAAATAATCCTCTCGCAATATGCTTTTAAAGCCAAAAGAAATGAGAGAAGACATAGGGATAGTGTGCCCTCTTCTATATTCTTCACAATCACGCAATATCATACAGATTTTAAAAAACGAATGGCATTTGATTCAGACCCTTCCGTGTTTTCAAGATACAAAACTTACGGTTGCACATAAGCGCAATGTAAATTTACATAATCTTTTAGTTCCTTCAGCACTTACAGAAAGAAATTTCCTGTCAAAACATAAAGGACAATTCCAATGTGGGAAATGCTACGTTTGTTTAAATGTCTTACTGGTGAGAACCTCTTGTACAACATTGGCAAGAAAATAATCATAAAATCAAAGATTTGAAGTTTTTCGTTATCAAGAAGGTAAAAACTAACTGGAGGGGTGGAGACATCAACAAGGCGATTATGAGACTCGAGCAAAGATATCATTTTTTACTTGACTCTCTTGTACCAAGTGGTCTTAATTCAGATAAGGACCTTTCTGTTTTTCTTTAAAACCCATCCCCCTTCTGTCTATAAATTGATACATAATAGCACACCATACCTTGCAGTATGTTTCAGAAGTCTCGCTGGTCTTTTATATTTTGTGATATATTTTCAATCGTGTTTTTTTATTATCCGCCTCCCCCCCCCCACCTTTCATGCAGTTTATGTTTAGAAAGGGCGTCTCTTTTACATGGCCTTTTTACACTGTATAATATAGCACAGGTTAATCCATTTTTTGTAACGTGTATATATATCAACAGTGCAATCCCTGATTTTAATACTCATTACCTGTGTTTTAGAATTTAGCTACAGCTTTTTATAGCCAGACAGCATTCATTGAGCAGAGGAGTAACCTAGTGGTTAGAACAACTGCCTACTACCCAAAAGATCAAGGGTTCAATTCCCACTAGCACACCTTGTGACCTTAGCCAAGTCACTTTACCTTCCATTGCCTCAGAAGAAAAGGCTGGCAATCTACTTCCAGCAACACATCACTAAGAAAACCCAGCAGTAGCTGGGTCACTATGAGTCAACACTGACTCAATGGCACTAAAAAACAACAACATTCATTTATAGGTATTGTTGTCCCTTTTATTTATTTACATTCTCTTATATACCGCGCTATTCTGCATCAGTGCGGTTTACATTGAACAAACTGAAATTACATTGAACACGGCATTATAACTTGGAGATAACTATTTTACAGGGAACATGGGCTATGGAGGGTTAAGTGGCTTGCCCAAGACCACAAGGAGCACCTGTTGGACTAGAAACCCCAGTCCTTCCGGCCCAAGTTGCAGTCCTCTAGTGGGATTTGAACCCCCGACCTTCCGGCCTGAAGTACCTTGCCCCAACCACTAAAATTTTACCATAAGCCCTAGTCCTATATGGTTATTTTAAAAATTCTTTATTGTATACATATATTATGTATTTCACTTCACCGGTGGTGACATTTTTAGCTACAGCTCTTTTTGAGTTATATGGCATTAGGTTTGCACACACTGTACATCCCCTAATGCTTAGAAACTGCAGTGATAACTTCTTGTAACCGGGTAGCCGGACCCAATGCTCACCCTTTACCACAATCGCACACCACCCTTCCTCCAAACCCCCCACACCCCAACCCCCGTGGGTTACCCACAAAAGACACAGACACTGTTCTTGGCAGCAACTGGTTGCAGCTTTATTACTAATCCAACATTTGAACACTCTGAACAATAAATGAACAATAACCAAACCCCAGCGGAGCGATCCGTCACCAGCCGTACAATTAGCAAGGTGACCTCACCTTCGCCCCTACCACGGTCAAGCCACTGGCCAAGTTCCTATCACCCTTATCTGACTCTGCCATGTCAGTAGCACAAGTCTGCCAGGGTTTATCCGGGTCGTGGGCACCCTGCCCCTGCTCCAAGTAGCCTAAGGCTCCAGACCCCGGAAACCTCCGGGATCCCGCCACCGGCTCAGACCTGTTGATTGTCTGTGCCGTGCCCCCCCCCTCCCATTATCAAGCTGTGACCAGTGGGTATTGTCCTGTACTACCCTCTCCAATGCTTCCTGCCAATCATTCAACAGTAAGTCCACCCTCTCCGGAGATAGGTGAACCCCATCGCTCCTATACAATCCGGCACAAGCCACCTCCACCCATGCATGCTGCACCTGATAACCCCCCATCTCACACCAACCGCCCAATCTGCCGATTAATTTTCGTCAGACCCCTAGACCACCACCGTTGTCCCCAACACGCCAGTCTAGGTATAATGTCAGACCAGATCAGCACCACCCCCACAAACTACCACACCACCACAGCAAGATCCTTCTTTGCCGCATTAATCAGCTGCTTGCATGTCCAGGAAATCAACTCATTGCCACCAAGATGCAACAGCAAAATCTCTGGCTGCTTCTGTAGGTGCCAATGGTGTCAAAGCAAGGGCAGCAGCTGCGTCCACCGCAGACCCCGTTCACCCAGCCATGAGACGGACACCACTTCAGGATCAAAGCCCAGGTTTAGCCCGACTGGCCGCTCTTCTTCTCGCTGACCAGCCCAGAACACGAAGGATTGCCAAATAATCCAACAATCCTGCATGCCAAGTCCCCCATCTGCAAAAGAAATTAACAATTAAAATCACCCCCCCCCCCCTTTTGCCCCCCTTGTCACAAACGTACATATCCTTTAAAAGCCTTGGACCGTCACCTGCCAATATTTTGTATCTGCTCCCGAGACATCCCCACTTCCGCCGCACTGGTCGTTGCCCCAATGCAAAAATAGTGTGCCAAAAATTGACTCGGGTCCTCCCCACGCGACGTAATACCATACGTAACACAGCCGACACCTGAAACCGCGTCAGCAACTGTGCATTATTATGCACCAATAACCCACCCACTACCACCGTACGCACCCGCAAGTACTCCAGCATAGCAACTACCAGGCAGGTAAGCCCCCCTATCCCCTTCAAGACCACCAAGAGACCCCTTCCACTCTGGTCCGTTTTGGATTTTGCCAGGAGTACCCGTAATTGCCCGCCACCAAGCTGCACATGCTGGCGTAGCAAGCTACTCCCTACCCCCGATTTCACAGAGTTTGCCACCAATTCCCCCACCCGTAATGCACCAAAGAAAGCCAAACTAAACACTGCATGAAAAAGAATGGCTTCGTATCGTGACTCTGCGACATTAGGTAACTCCCTACATAGTCTCAGGAGTAACTCATGCGTAACCGGCCACCACCGATCCCGCAGAGTTGGCCGCAAACGCTCCCCCCCGCAAGAGCCTCTGGACATGAACCCTCCCCCCATCGAACCCCATCCAACGGCTCTTGCGAAAAAGGCGAAACAGGCCAGATGCCCCTGCACTGATGACCGGGACACCCCTTGACCTTTCGCACTGATGATATACTGCCCGAGCAATAGATCTGACACCACCCCCTTCCACCAACCACACGCCCTCAAAAAGGCTACCACCCACTCACAATGTCTCTGATAAGCATCCCAGGTCATCTCTGCCACTGAACTCTGCAGCAGCTCCTTCATCTCAGCAGGCCACCTTTCCATAAGCTCCAAAGGACAACACGCCCTTACCGATCCGCCTCCAGTGCCAACTGCTGAAACCGATCCCACTGCAAATGGGAAAGAGCATCGGCAGTTACATTAGTGTGTCCTGGGATATGTCTGGCCTTCAATACAACATTCAGGCGCAAACAGGAAAGCACCACCAATCTCATCAGCGACACCACCTGCAGACATCGTGGAGTGTAATGCTTAATGACACTCATGACTGCTTCATTATCACACCACCACACCACCTTGCGATTCTGCAACCTGTCAGGGGTAAAAATTAACACTCTATAAAACTCCGCTGTACAACTCTGCACCCCGGAGTGTTAATGTTTACCCCTGAAGAAGCCCTAATACGGCGAAACGAAAGCTTTTGAAGGGTTTTGTTATTTAGCTATCTAAGGCTCTGGGTATTCGTGAATTACCCCACTTGCTTGAAGTCTTTGAAGATGTTTTTGGATTGTCTGCCATGATGCGTTGTGCTGTGGCGAGGCGGCTATGGATTTGTGAGCTGACGTTGAGCAACTACTGTGAGAAAGATAAGTAACGGAGGCTCAGTTTGGGCGTGTGTTATCTTGTCATTACTAATTGTATTTTCTGTTATTGTAGGAGACTTATCGTCTGTTCCTGTGCTGCCTTGTGCAGTTATCATTTGATGCTGACGCTTTTGAATGTGTGAATGGAGTGTATGTGTAACGTGGTTGAGTGATTATTGCTTTGTTCCAGGTTATGGTTTGTGTGTTATGAGGTTGTTTTGGAGATTTAAATTGAGAATGGTATTTGGAGGAGGCTTTGACCTATGATGTGAGTGTCAGCTATTCCCTATAGTGATATTCTCACTACATGTAGGGTATTAGCCATCCTGAGGTCATTTTGTGCCTTGGTTGAATTTTGCTGAAAATTCTTTTTTGATATTGTTATTATATTTGAGTTGTGCATTGCTTGAGAGTATAAATACACGACCCATCAGAATCACTCTACATGCAAAGTTTAGCGAGCCAATCAACGCCTGCATTTCCTTCAATGTTAACTTCGAGGAAGCCAAAACATTAGCAACCAGAACCCGCAACTTCACTACCTTCTGTATCGGCAAGCGCACAACCATTTGGTCAGAATCTAACTCCACTCCAGGAAGGTGATCCTCGTACACAGTCCCTCTATCTTCCCATCCACCAGCGGCACCCCCAACTCGCCCGCTAACTCCACCGCCGCCGGCATGTATGCTTCCTCTTCCGACTCGCTTTGCCCGACCATCCAACCCGCACACCGCTCCCCTCAACCCCTGTACCTTCATCAATTTGCAACTCACCCGTTGTGGCCATGGGCCCAGAATCCATCACCGTTGGTCGCAGCACCCCTTGTGCTGAATCCTCGCCCGGCCGCTCCTCACTCGTACCTCGTGCCCCCGCTCCCGCCTCCAGGCCACTGCACAGCGTAGTGGTCTGGGCATTCATGGGCTCCAGTGGTCGTCCCACTGGTACGTGCACTGGTCCCGGAGACACCAGAAAAGGCACCTGCGGAGAAATAAAAGGAAAAGCAGGGGGGGAAACCCGCAGACCATGTCGGTTGCCACACCCCTACCCACTCGGCCCACGATGGGCCTTGTCCCCCCCCATCCACTGATCCCAGGCATACTGATGCCCTGCCGAATCATAGTCCATCATCCCCACAGTCCCGCTACCCGAGGCCCAAGCACCTCCTGCCCCCCACCTGGCCACCTCTTGACCATAGCCGCCCCACGGACCCTCTCTCTCTGGAGTCCCCGTACTCTGCCGTACAGCTACCCCCCCACCCACTTCCGCACCAGCCCTCAGCTCCCCCTGTGGACCTTCCTGTCCTATTGCCCCTGATGTAGGCACTGCGGCTTCCACCACCAGCCCCCATGCCTCCAGCAGGCTCCCCATTCCCAAGCCTCCGAGACGACTCCCTATACATGCTCAGCCATTACTGCAGCCTGAGCACATGCACCCTGCTCCGATTGGCTCTCCCGCACGCGCTCACACGGGCGGAGCCAATCAGTTTGAAGGATGCGTCCTGCGTCCTGCCTCAAGCGCGCCTCCTTTGCCTCCTGACGCACCAATAAGTCCCGCGCAGGGTCCCGCACTGGGCCGAGCACCCAGTTACCCGCAGGCGCCGGGACCCTGCCCGCGCCTTTACTCTTATGATGTGCACCTACTTGTTATGTGATTCTACTTTTGATTTAAATATATTTACTGGCAATTCATTTATGCAGTGTTCTACGGCAGTAATAACCCTATCCTGTCACAAATGACATTTCCTTTCCCATGGTTTGTTAGTCTCCGCCCCTTTTCCTTTTCCTTTGTAAGAGCGCATGAGCGGGCGTCTCTTCTATACGAGTTTTCACACTGAATTTCTTTGACGGGTTATGCAAGTTGCTAGCCGCTGTAAAGGTATTAGTTTGCCTCTGCATATGATCCATTTAATAAAGCTATACAATTCCTTTTTTCTAAGTTTTTTTAATAGTATGATATATGTTTTACATTTTTACAGAGTGTAGTTTTAAAGGCATTTCATGTTTTCAACATTTCATGCGATATGCAACATTATAGTTTCTCCGTTTTAGTGCGATCTCCACCTCTTTGTGGTTTTTAAAGTTTGTTTTTTATGATTTTGATAACATCTTTTATGATTAGTGCCATATAGTTTATTAATTCATTGACAGTCAGCTGTTTAATATGCGCATCTGACTGTGTAAACCTTCATATTCATACGGAGGTAATATTTTTTTTTGTTTCCTCTTTTAGATGCCGTTTTTATATATCGTGGTTATTTTAAATGTATCAGTGTGACTTTTTAAGCTGCAGTTTTATTTGGTCAAAAGACATCAGTTTTGAGCACAACAATGTTGGTTTTACAATAAGAAAACTACGTGTCCCTTTTATTTATTACCTGACTGTACAGTAGATTTTTATATAGGTTCATTTACTGATGACGCTGTTACTAAATGTTCACTTTGAAGCATATTATTCTCAGTGAAGTTTTTTGTCAACCCAGTCTTTGCTGTTTTCGCTCCTGCTACCATCCGTGCACGCCTTCCCCTCCCCATTTTTAGATCTTCCGTCTCTCTATATTTATGTTTTAAATGCAATTGTTACTGTATTTTTAGTTCTTAATTAGCATTTACATCTTTTTTAGTTTGTACAGGTATTTAATGATTAATACAGAATGTAACTGGATCCTATGGTCTCACATTCTGAAACAGAGGTATTTATATTTAGGTTTTAAAATGTATATGTCACATCCTTTCATTTTATCTTTGATGTTGTTATATGTTTTATTCATGTTTCTTATTTATATAGAAAGTTTGTTTTATAAACAATTATAATTACTATTTGTTCAGTTTCATAATTTTAATTTTGATTTTTTAAATATTTATTTATGTTTATGATCTGTTCTTTTATGACGTTCTATATTTATGGATTTTTTATATATTTATGTTTTTAGTATTTGCCAGACTAACCCCTGACGAAGGGTAACGAAACACGTCCTGTGTCAGGTTTTCATTGGTGTTACACAAATAAAACTCTGTCTTTCCACCATATCACATTTTGGACTGGGTCCGTCTTCAGCAGGAACATCCGGACGGCCCAGACGTCCCCCTCCTGGAATGGTGCTCTGTGAAAATAGTTTATTGAAATTTCAGTTCTATTTTGTTCTTCTACTATAAATACGTTCATCCCCATTCAGCACCCCCCTTTTAATTCTGTTCTATGTCAAACCTAATGGCCTCTTTGTTTTATGTACGCCACTCTGACTTTTATATATAGCGGTATATAAGAATAGCTAAATAAATAAATATACAAAGGATCAGTAGTACTAGTAGTAGTAAAGTGTGATAATGTGATTATTGTTTCATGGACTACTGAGAGAGGAGCTTCAACTGCTGGGAAGGAATCTGCACTTGTAAGTATTTACCTATGGGGAGATTCTTAAAGTCTTGGAGAAAAGGAAATTATTTGGGTTTAACCTGATAAATTTTGTGTCTATTTTTAAATTCTTCATTCTATTCAGTAAGTTAGGGCATAGTATAACAAATACAGTTTCAGTTAGTGTTTATTTCCCAGCCACCCACCCTTGGCACAATCTTTGATTTACAGGGTCTTAAACCAGTTAAGGGGAAAGGAGGGATTTTACTGACTCAGGTTTTAACTGATTATTTTAATCAGAAAGTTATTAGATCTTAGGAATAGATTAATTAGGTCCCTGCAGCCCATCTTGAGGTGAACATTAAACATCCTTAAGCTTATCAATTATATTTGTATTGGTTCAAGTATCCTTATTTCCTCAGCCATCTTAAATAACTGAACAACTTTATATAGCTAAACAAATCATTAAAACTAAGATGCAGACAGCAGTCCGGCAGTGAAGTGGGGTCTACACAATTTTTTGCACTGAGCGTTGAATGTATGATTATCTCTCAGTTGGTGAGAGGTCTTATATGTTCCTTGCTCTCAAAGAACTAGTCTGGTCTCTGGAGGCTAGAATAGCAGACTTGGGGGAGCTGAGGCAGACAGAAAAGTTTATATAGAGGAGACTTAAAGGGACATAGTAGAGAAATCCCACCTCCAGTCTGGCAACCTCTCTGCTGAAATGGGGGAGAGAAGTCACCTGAAGGCAGAGCATCACCTTGGTGATCCTGTTGCTAGGACCTGTTCTCTGGGTGATATAATACCCTCTTGTACTGAGGAGGTGTCTCAAGAGGAAAGGGTTAAGATGGTTATTATAGTTGGTGATTCAGTCATTAGGCATGCAGATTGCTGGTTAGCTGGTGGATGTGAGGATCACCTGGTAACTTTCCCACCTGGTACACCACCTAGATAAAGTTGTAAATAGTGCTGAAGAGAAGCCTGCTGTCTCGGTGCATATTGGTACCAATGACATAGGAAATTGTGTGAGAGGGAGCTTCTGGAAGCCAAATTTAGGTTTTTAGGTAGAAAGTTGAAATCCAGAACTTCTAGGATAGCATTCTCAGAAATGCTTCCCATTCCACGTTCAGAACCCAAGAGGCAGACAGAGTCCCAGAGTCTTGATGAGATGATGGTGCAGGGAAGAGGGTTTTACATTTATTAGGAACTAGGCAACATTCTGGGGAAGGGAGGGGGAGCTTTCCTGAAAGGATGGACTTGGGCTTCTTCTTAATCAGGGTGAAACCAGGCTGCTGGTATTAACCTTTGAAAAAAAGATATAGAGCAGTTTTTAAACTAGATAATAAAAGATAGCTGACAGTCACCCAAGAGCACATCATTCAAAATGATATATCTTTGAAATACACTAGCAAAACAGGGAAGTCAGGGCATCCCAATAGAGAGGTTCCAAAAATGGCAAAAGTAGCCTAGATGACTTTATCTAAAGAGAAAATGGAGTTAAAAGATCCCACATTTTCCCTAACAATTGATATGAACAAAAAACAAACTTTGAAATGCCAGTTTGCAAATGCTAGAAGTCTGAAAAATAAGATGGGAAAGTTAGAATATATGAGGTGTGACAAAAAAGAAACAAGATTGTGACAGCCACGCCCATGACTCAATGCCAGTTGGCTAACCACTTATGTCATTGTGTTGTGCAACATCTCGCCACTATTCTGCTATAATATTTTTCATCTCTCTCACTGTTTTTCTTTTTCAGGTTTGTTTTGTAGCACACTGCTCCATCTCTTTGTCATGCAACTGGAGGTGGCAGAAATATGGAGCAAAGAATCAACTTGAAATTTCTGGTTAAGTTGGAGAAGGGCCCAACTGAGTGTCTCCAACTTCTCCAAAAGGCTTCTAGAGAAGATGCAATGTCAAGGACATGAGTTTTGAGTGGCACAAATGCTTCAAGACAGGCCACGAGGAGGTGGAGGATGACCCCAAGTCAGGACAGCGTTCCATGATAAAGACGGCTGAGAACAATGACAGAGTGAACTAACTGGTGCGGAGTGATCACAGATTGATGGTGTGGATGATAGCTAAGGAGCTCAGCCTGAACAGGGACTCAGTGCAGACCACCTTGGTGCAGGAGCTGGGAATGTGGAAGGTGTGCTCCAAGATGGTGCCCAAGCTTTTATTGGACGACAAGAAAGAGCACCCGGTCAATGTTTGTCGAGACTTGCTAGAGAAGATCGGAGAAGATCCAGAGTTCGTTGGCTGAGTCATCACAGGAGATGAGACTTGGGTCTTCCAGTATGACCCTAAAAGCAAGAGACAGAGCCTGCAGTGGAAGACTCGACTGTCACCCAGACCCAAGAAGGCGTGCATGTCCAAATCAAGGATCAAGGTCATGCTGATCGCATTCTTTGACCAGAAGGGAGTGGTCCATCATGAGTTTGTGCCTAAGGGTCAGACAGTCAACCAGTACTTGTACCAGCAGGTCCTCAATCACCTCCATTACCGGGTTAGGCACAGCAGGTGGGCTCTGTGGAGATATAAGTCATGGCTGCTCCAACACGACAACGCGTCCGCACACACCGTGCTCAGTGTGAGGCAGTTCTTAGCCAACAAACAGATCATAGCTCTCAACCACCCTCCTTATTCCCCAGATCTCGCACCATGTGACTTCTGGCTCTTCCCCAGGCTGAAGACTGTGCTCAAAGGAGCTCATTTTACCTCTGTAGAAGAGATCATGGCCACTGTGATGAGGGAGCTGAGGGACCTCAAGGAGGAGGACTTTACCGATTGCTTCCGTATGTGGCAGAAGTGAATGCAGAAGTGCATTAACTCTGGGGGGGATTACTTTGAAGGGGACAAAGCATAATTTCTCTGTATATTTTGTAATAAAACATTTATGGGTAGTCTCATTTCTTTTTTTGTCACTAAATGAAAAGTTAAGTATAATTGGCATCTCAGAGATCGGATGGGGACTAGGAGATATGCAATAAAGCTACAGGGTAAACTATTTAAGACTAATAAAAGAAAATATTTTTTCACTCAACGTGTAATCAAACTCTGGAATTTGTTACCGGAGGATGTAGTAAAGGCTGTTAGTGTAGCTTGGTTTAAAAAAGGTTTGGACAAGTTCCTGGAGGAAAGGTCCATAAACCATTATTAAGAAGGGACCGAGGATATCATTGCTTGATTCAATACAAGCATTGTGGAACCTGTCTCTTTTGGGGAAGCTGCTAGGTACATATGACCTAGATTGGCCACTGTTGGGAACAGGATAATGGGCTTGATGGACCTTGGTATGACCCAGTATGGCATATCTTATGTTCTTATGTTATGTTCTTATGATGGAAGGAGGGCAACCAAAGGGATACTGTGATACCTAGGTATAAATTACATCACAGTGATAGGGTAGATCAAATTTGTGTAGAGGTGGTACTATATGTTAAAGAGGACATTGAGTCAAACAGGATAAACGTTTTGCAGGAAACAAAATACACTGCAGAATCTCTATGGATAGAAATTCCATGAAAAAAAGAGGAAGGTGATGGCAGTGGGAGTGTGCTACTCTCTGCCTGGCCAGAATGAACAGATGGCTGATGAAATTCTAAAAGAAATGAGGGAAGCTAACAAAAGCTACAACACAGTAATAATGGGAGATTTTAATTACTCTGGTATCGACTGGGTCAATATCATGCTAGGGAGATTATGTTTTTGGATGAAATAAATGCTACTTCATGGAGCAGCTAGTTCAGGAACCGACATGAGGGGAAGTTTTTTAGACTTAGTCCTTAATGAAACACAAGATCTGGTGCTTGAGGTAATGGTGTCCTTAATGAAACACAAGATCTGGTGCATGAGGTAATGGTGTTGGGGTCACTTGGCAATAATGATCATTATATGATCACATTTGCAATTATAAATGAAGGGAGGTCAGCAAGGAAATCCACTGCAGTAACTTTCAAAAGGGAGATTACAATAAAATGTGGAAAATGGTTAAGAAAAAACTAAAAGGAGCAACTGCAAAGATTAAAAGTTTATATCAAGCCTGGGCATTGCTTAAAAATACTACTGTATTTCCATAGCCTAGCCCAGATGTATTCCATACTTTAAGAAATGTGCAAGGAAGGTAAATGATTACCAGAATGGTTTAAAAGGTGAGATCAGAGAGGCTGTTATTGCAAAAAAAGCATCTTACAGAACATGGAGAGAAGTTTGTAGTGGAGGCAAAAACTCATAATGAAAGTTTTTTCGAGTACATGCATAGCAAAAAAACATTTGGAGAAACCACCCCACCAAAAATCCTATGAGACAGTCAATTGGACTACTAGATGATAGAGCGGTAAAAGGTGTACTAAGGAAGGAAAAGGACATAGTAGAGAAACTGAATATATTCTTTGCTTTGGTCTTTACTGAAAAAGACATGGAAAAGTTACCCATGATAGAAATGAAAGGTGATTTTTTTTCAGAGGAATTGAAACAAGCCGCTTTGACCCAGTGAAAAGCGGGATATAAATACAGTTAAATAAATAAATAAATAAATAAAATATAAATACAGTTAAATTAAATAAAATCTCAATAAACCTGGAAGATGTGTTATAACAATTTGATAAAGAGTAGAAAATCACCTGGACCAGATGGTATACATCCAAAAGTGCTGAAAGAACTAAAAAATGAGATTTCAGACCTACTATCAGTAATCTGTGAACTATCATTGAAATCATCTGTAGTACCTGAAGATTTATTTATTTATTTATTTATCTAGGCTTTTCTACCACTTTTCTACCAGTCAAAGCGGTGTATATTCAGGTCCTGTATATATATTTTTCCCTTGTCCCTGAAGGGCTCATAATCAATGTTTTTTGTACCTGAGGCAATGGAGGGTTAAGTGGCTTGCCCAAGGACACAAGAAGCACCTGTGGGACTAGAAACCCCAATCCTTCCGGCACAAGGTTGCTGTCCTCTAGCGGGATTGGAGATTGGAGAGTAGCCAATTTAACCCCGGGAACCCTTTTAAAAAAGAGTTCCTGGGATGATCCAGGAAACTATAGACTGGTGAGTCTGATATTAGTACTTGGCAAAATGGTAGAAACCATTATAAAGAAAAAACTACCGAACATATAGATAGTTATGGTTTAATGGGACAAAGTCAACATTGATTTAGCCAAGGAAAGTCTTGCCTCATTAATCTGCTATTGGGATCATTCTGAACCACGAATAAGCCGACTGTACATGCGGGATAGATATTTATCCTGCTAAAACGTTGTGAACTGTATTCAGAACCTTCAGGTCCTGCACGTGCATGACACTTAAATGGGGATTGCAGAATGTGGGTGGGAAGGGTAGTATGGAGGCGTGGCCAGCCATGAGTATGTATAAAACAATGAAGCTACAGGGTAAACTATTTAAGACTAATAAAAGAAAATATTTTTTCACTCAATGTGTAATCAAACTCTGGAATTTGTTACCGGAGGATGTAGTAAAGGCTGTTAGTGTAGCTGGGTTTAAAAAAGGTTTGGACAAGTTCCTGGATGAAAGGTCCATAAACCATTATTAAGAAGGGACCCAGGATATCAATGCTTGACCCAGTACATGCATTGCGGAACCTGTGTCTTTTGGGGAAACTGCTAGGTACGTATGACCTAGATTGGCCACTGTTGGAAACAGGATACTGGGCTTGATGGAGCTTGGTCTGACCCATTATGGCATATCTTATGTTCTTATAAGCATATTCTGATCACACTCATGTATGTCCACAGTCAGCTCCTCAGATGTCCAAGTTATATCTGCAGAAACGTGGAATAAAGGTATAACCTAGAAATATTTCTGCTCTTCACCTCAATGTAGCCAGTAGTCGTGAATGGATGTCTAACCTATGCTGTGCACTGGTGTCACTGCAGTCAGGAAAACCACAGCATGCAGTGTTACTGAACAGAATGCAGAAGAGATGGAAGATGTAAGTTAAAGCAGCAGAAATAAGCACCCCCCACAAATGTATGCAGTAGAGTACTGGTGCTCAATCCGGCTATGCTGGCATTTGCTGTGTGAGCTAAAGGGGCACAGCTAGGACTCCCTAACAATGCCCACATCTTGGAAATGATACTGGTAGATCAGCTTCAAGGGTCAAATCTCGTATGTGCTTTGCACATCATGGGCCCACATATGTTAACAACCGCAACAGTGACCTATGCACAGGATATGTGCCATATAGCCACCGGCATAAGATATCCCCAATATAGTGTTCCAATAAGATTTACATATGACCTTATCTGCATCAGCATACTGTACACATTGCATAGAGGAAATTAAAATTAAGCCCAGCCGTTGGTGCTATATGTAGTACCCAGCCAGCTGGAGTGTTGTGCTCCACACAGTGGATCCCTACAATTTGCTCTATGCAATGTGTACAGTCCCCTGATGCAGATAAGTTCATGTGTAAATCCTACTGGAACACTACATTGGCGATATTTTATGCCGGTGGCTATATGGCACGTATCCTGTGCACAGGTCACTGTTGCGTTGTTAACATATGTGGGCCTATGATGTGCAATGAACGTTTGAGGTCTGACCCTTGAGACTGATATACTGGAAGGACTATTTGGGCCTACTGCAGCTCTGTATCTGTTTGAGGTCCACTATTTTAGTTATTGTGTATGCAGGTAGCCAAATAGAAATGTAGTTAGTAGATATGATGCTGGGTTGGAGGTACCGATTGCTATGGTTTCCTTTCCATCAGCTAGGACATTCGGTGTAGGGCATTATTTTGGCAGATGGCTGTTTCTGTGGGACTGCAAATGAGAGTGCGTGTGTGTGCATGTTAGGAGGGCTGCATGTGGGGGAGGTGGCGTGTCTAGATTGTTCATCCACATATCCCGGGGGGACATGTATACATGGCAGGTACCTGAACCATGGGGATGACTGCAGCATCAGCAGGTGCCAATGCATACAGGCAGAAGTAAGCACAACGGTTCCTCAATCACTTCCCTGTCCAGACACCTCCCTGTCACTAATCAGGGGACCTCAGAGAGAGGGCGTGCAACAGTGAAAAATGCAGTATACCATTCCCAGGTGCATCAGCATTGGTTTCTGTAAATGTGCACAGTTGTAGGGAGTGATGATGGCGTCTCTGGGCATGTCTGTGTAGTGCTTGCCCTGCTGACTGCTGTCATTCCAATGGCCCTTTAGTAGTGAAGGGGAAATGTTTGGATAGTTCACTATGGAGGGTCCTCTTCTACTGGGTACACCAGGCATCTTCTCTGACCCTTTTCAAATACATGCTGAAAACTCACCTCTTCACTGCTGCTTTTGGATCTTGACTCACCTGATCTCTTTGTTTCTTTACTATTCCCCCTTGTTTTATCCCTGTCTACACCTTCTGTGTTGTCTGTTTTGACTAGATTGTAAGCTCTGACAAGCAGGAACTGTCTCAACATATCTGTGCAGTGCTGCATACATCTTGTAGCGCTATATAAATGCTCAGTAGTGGTAATGGGTTCATGTCCTTACTTAGCATTGTACAGGCATGTTTCTGAGATGTACACAACGTGCGTACCTCCCTACTATATTATTGGGCATTGTGATTGCTTTGTAGTTGTCTGTGCATGCCACAGACTAGTTTCTATACTCTACTTGCATCCACCTATATGAAGTGCCAACTTTCATTGTCATTCAGCCTCAAAACAGCACTGTCTGTGCCCACGGCAGCTTCATAGCTGCGCATTTTAAAGGGGAGGGGGGGGGGGCGTGGCTGACTGTAGGTATATCACAGAGATGGGCAGGATTGCAGATGTACATCTTTTCATAATACAGCAAGCGTGGGGACATGCAAAGCTGTTGTCAGCATATACCCGTCTCTGTACAATGTAGTACTGCGTGCGAGCCGCACCTAGCAGTCTCTGTAGACAATTCTGTACACATGGCTATGTCTATCCCCGCATGTACGGAATCAGGTTCTATTCCTGCATGTTTCCATTTGGACATGCCCGCTGCCCAGACATGCACGTTTTTGGAATTGGCCTCCACATTTTTTGAAGGTGTGAATAAACAGGTAGATAAAGATGATATCTGGATTTTTAGAAAGCCTGTGACAAGGTCCCTCATGAGAGACTCTTGAGGAAATTAAAAAGTCATAGTATAGGAGGAAGTGTACTATTGTGGATTGGGAACGGGTTGGAGCAGGGGTGGGCAATTCCAGTCCTGGAGGGCCGCAGACCAGTCACGTTTTCATGATGTCCCTAATGAATATTCATGGACCTATTTCCATACAATGGAAGGCAGTGGATGCAAATAGATCTCATGAATATTCAATTAAAGATTTGATTTTCAAACTAAAGCGAGAGGTTATCCATTCTAAAAGTAAGGACAACTGGAAACCTCACCAAAGGTTGGTGGATTCAAGAATCCTATGCTTTTCTTTTAACTGAAGCTATCAACAAACAATACCGAGCATTTACCACTGAATCAAACTTCTGCTTTCCACATAAAGCTGAAGATGGAGGTAAAACATTTATGCCAGAAATAATTGTGCTTGGAATAACTTGCCCTTATCTCTTGAAAGAAAGAGTAGTCATTTTAAAAGACCTGAAATGACATTGTCTGGGCTGTTTGTGATTTCTTATATGAATTTATTTATTGCAGTGGTTCCTCAAGGTAAATTCTGTTTTTCTCCCCTATCCAATTAAGACAGAGCTGTCACTCTGATACTGCAAAACTCAAGCTGGGCAAAGTCTGCTGCTTTTTTTTATCATATTGCTTTATGGAAAAGTTTGGCATTTCACTCTGTGTCTTTATTTTAGAAATTAAACCACAAAATTATGACATTATGGGGAGTCATTTTATAGAGGATATCTGAGGCATATATTCTGGTCTATGTGCATAAAAAGCCTCTGATAAAACTATCCCCATGACAGCATGCATGATGAAAAGAAGGCACGTACTTTTCATGATTCAGGTATAGGGGTGTTTGAGGGCTGATTTGGGGCAGAGCATGTGTGGAGTCACACATTGTCTATAAATTAGGGACGTACATGTTTTACTGCATCCAAACAGATGTACATGCACATGGGTTCGTTTTACCTGCACGTTCAGTAGGATTTGTATTGGTATTTTATAAAAGTCATATAGGTGCTTATGTGTCTTTATAAAACAGTCTTCAAATAGGTGTCTACTTGCCCTTTCCACATATACAACCTGTTAAAAAAATTGTTTCTCACATGCATGGTAGTCCGTAAACTGGAACCCCTGTTGGGAGTTTGCTTTCCTCTTCCTCTCCTGGTCTCCATTTGTTTATGGAGCATAATTTCTTACACAAGCAGTCTGTAGCAAGTGTGTTCTTGCAGTCTGGTCAGGATTGCTAGCTGACAGAGCAGAAACAACAATGCAGTCAGCAAATGCTAAATAAAACTCCTTGGTCCATATTAAAAGACCAGCTGAATGGGCAAGATAACTAGCTTATTTCTGCTGCATATCTTTAGGTATGCTAGTGCGCCATGCCTATTCAACTGAAAATCTAGCTGGCTAGGTCTAGCTGAATGTTTTCCTAAATATAGCCTGTAGAATATGATTGCCAGATTTTATAGAACTAAGTCCCCCCCTAGAAAATGCATAGTCCCATTTTACATAGGCTGTCTAGGTTGGGAATGGAACTTATAGTTGCAGGCATTGACAAATTCCATATTGTTCCTCTAATGCAGTATATATTATTCAATGCAGAAATGTGAAGAAGAAAGCTATGTTGGGGAGACCAGGGGTGTGCATTCATTAGAAACAAAAATAGAAATGTTTAGGATCATTTTTAACTCGAAAGGACACAAAAAAAGCCCAAAGAAATTGTCTTTTCTATGACATTTATAGCTGTCACACATGGTCAACCTCAAACTGGTACCTCTTGGGTTAGAGGGCACCTGTCTTCCAGGAGGAACTATTCTGCCTCTGAGGGAACCTGGCTCTTGCTATTCTATTCTTAGCTCTATCCATAGATGCCTGTATAAGAAGCTGGCAAAGGGTAAGCCTGTCCAAAACCCAGTGTGGCAAACAGGAACAGGAGCAGGTAGCAAGGCTGAGAACATGGCAGGTAATAGGATGGTGACAGAGAGAAGGTTCTGTGCTTGCTACAACTGCTAATTTCCCACTTTTTCCCTGTGATTAAGAAGAGACAGACACAGAGGAGAATGAAAACCAGCTACAGAGTTGGAATGAGCCCACCCATACTATCTTGATCTGAAAGCAAGATATGAACCCAGCAGGTATTTTTAAGAACATAAAATATGCCATACTGGGTCAGACCAGGGATCCATCAAGCCCAGTATCTTCTTTCCAACAGCGGCCAATCCAGGTCACAAGTACTTGTTGGGTTCCCAGAAAGGTACACAGATTCCATGCTGCTTATCCCAGGGGTAAGCAGTGGCTTTTCCTGGTCCTCTTTAGTAATGGTTATGGACTTGTCCTCCAGGAACTTGTCCAAACCTCTTTTAAACCCAGTTGTACTAACAGCTTTTACTACATCCTCCAGTAATGAATTCCAGAGTTTGATTATGCATCGAGTGACAAAATATTTTCTCCGATTAGTCTTAAATGTGAAAATATATTTGCACTAAATAAAAGTGCAATAGTTATATTCCCTCTCCCCCTTCCTCTTCTCTCCTTTTCTTCTTCCCAATCCTACTCCCTATGCTCTGTAAATCTCAGCTGTTATGACATGCAGGAGTGCTGGATGAGGCATCACTGATCTCAGAAGAGTTCTATGAATCGTCATCTAGCAGCCCTGCATATTATGCAGTCCAATGAATGTCTGGCAAGACCATGGGGCCTTATTGCACACTTCAGCAAGCTGCCTTTGATGTGCTGGTGGAGGAGTTTCAGAGTTGGCAGTAAGCACAGAGTGGAGTGTGTCCAAGCAGGTGCCTGCCTTGGAGGGTGGGTGTCTTCCAGGGCACTGTGATAAAGAGGCAGCAGAGGCATGTCTTCTTGGAAGTGATGTTCATAGAGTTGGTAGGGTGCTGGAGAGGGTTATTTGTTCTTTAGACAAGTCTCTGCACAGATCTCTCATCTATTACTGCAGGGGCACTATATCCTGAGACAGTGACTGTATCTCACTCACCAGCACCTTACTGCCTTCTAACTACCTCTCTTTCAGTTTTACCTTGTGTTCTGTCAGTTCTACCAGTCACTCTTGGAGCTTAAGCTTTTGTGCTTCCTTAGCTAGCAGTTGCTGGCTTGCTCCAGACAAGTCTGTCCCCAGAGTTGGTTCAAAGTGTTCATGCCTTAGGCAGACCTTAAGCTTTATGCCACCCCCTGCAGCTGTCAGTTTCTATTGTTTAGTTTGAATACCCTGCTTGTTGTTATCCCCCAACCAAAAAAAATCTGCCAACCTAGGAGATCGCCCAGCTTGCCTGGTGGTTGGGCTGGCCCTGACTCCAGAAGTTGTTCCCCCAGCAAATCAGGTGTTGACTCTTTCTAGATGCATAATGGACACCATGTTCAGCTCCAGCTGCATCTTTGTTTGGCTCAACATGGCCAGTGTAGGGTGATGGAGTTGGAATAGTCACATCACCAGGGCCAGCCCTAGAGTTGGTTCAAAGTATTGCTGCCCAAGGCGAACCTCAAGTTTTACACCCCCTCTCACTGTCAAAATCTTTTATTTAGCTTTGAATGCCCTGTTTCTGCTGTCCTCTGGAAGTTGCTGCCTAGTTTGCCTAGTGGTTGGGCTGGCCCTGCACTTCACCAATTTCTTCTTCAGCCTCCAGGTCAGTTGTCCAGGTGGCAGACACAGCAGGCTCTTCCTCAAGGTGCTCCTCTTCTGGCTGTTCACAGACTTCCTTAGCCCTCCTTATGTGTCTCCACTGAAGCCTTTCTACCTTCGCTTCTGGCCTGGCTGCACCCAGCTGCATTTCCATATGATGCCCTGGCCTTATCTGCAGATACAGTAAGGAAATAATACCTCATTGCTCTAGGCAGCTACAAACAAAATGACTGTTCATGTACTCTCTTAGAGGCTGTCTCCTCTGTTGCAATATATTCAGTGTGTGTCAAGCAAGAAGAATTTAGTACATCATATTATGGCTGAGCTAGCTGTAGGCTAATACCTACAGTACAATGCAATGGAATAATATGCAGACACATTCCATATCATACATTCCCCATGGACTAAAGTTGACTTTTCCGGTAAGGGCTCTTTAGTGATGCCATGCTATACAGTAAAGCACCAAAGCTCATTTGCTTCTATAATGGATAGATCTACATGCAAAGGGCACTTTTATCTATATATTAAATGTGGCATTAATATGGCAGGTCTTTACATGTTTTATTCTGAAAACTATTAGCTATGCATGTGAATTCTAAATAGACATGGTTAATGGCAACTTTGGAATGGGCAGTGCAAGAATCCCATTCTCAGATTGTAAGTGGTGATTTTACATAAGAACATAAGATATGCCATACTGGGTCAGACCAAGGTCCATCAAGCCCAGTATCCTTTTTCCAACAGTGGTCAATCTAGGTCATACGTACCTAGCAGTTTCCCCAAAAGACACAGGTTCCACAATGCCTGTATTGGGTCAAGCATTGATATCCTGGGTCCCTTCTTAATAACGGTTTATGGACCTTTCCTCCAGGAACTTGTCCAAACCTTTTTTAAACCCAGCTACACTAACAGCCTTTACTACGTTTTAGAAAGGGCTCTGCACATAGTAACATACATAGTAAATGACGGCAGATTAAGACCAGTGTGGTCCATCTAGTCTGCCCAGTAAGATGGAAAGAGTAGGTGCACCTGCTGCTCTGTGCAGGCCACCCCTCCCCATGTCTTTGTTTAGGGGTGAACCCACCACTCCATGTAGGACACCCTATTTGTTGAGAAATTAGATAGTTAAGTTTATTTTGATTTTATCCTGTTGCTGTAAAGGGATCCACTGTGTCTGTCCCATGCTATTTTGAATTCTGTCACTGTATTTGCCCCCACCACTTCCATCGGGAGGGCATTCCAAGCATCCACCACCCTTTCAGTAAAAAAGTATTTCCTGACATTGCCTTTCATTTTACCCCCTCGCAGCTTCATGTTACACACTCTAGTTTTACACCTTCCCCGTCTTTGGAAGAGGTTTGTTTGTTCATTATTTCTCTTTAGGTATTTAAAGGTCTAAATCATATCTCCTCTATCTCTCCTCTCCTCCGGAGTGTACATATTTAGGTTTTCAAGTCTCTTCTCAGAAGGCTTCTGACACAGGCTCCAAATCATTTTGGTCACCTTCCTCTGAACAGTTTCCAGTCTTTTTACATCCTTTGCAAGATATGGTCTCCAAAACTGAACACAGTATTCCAAGTGAGGCCTCACCATTGACTTATACAGTGGCATTAGTACCTCTTCCTTTCTGCTGGTAATTCCTCTTTGTATGCAGCCCAACATCCTCCTGGCTTTTGCCACCGCCTTGTCGCACTGTTTTACCACCTTGAGATCCTCAGATATAATCACACCAAGGTCCTTCTCCTGGTCCGTACACACCAACCTCTCGCCCCCTATCGTATACATTTCCCTTGGATTTCTGCTTCCCAAGTGCATGACACTGCACTTCTTCACATTAAATCTTAATTGTCAAGCATTAGACCATTCTTCCAGCTTTTGTAGATCTTTCCTCATGTTATCCACTCCCTCAGGGAAGTCCACTCTTTTGCAAATTTTTGTGTCATCTACAAAAAAGACAGGCTTTTCCATTCAATCCTTCAGCAATATCACTCACAAATACATTGAACAGTGCCGGGCCTAGGACCGAACCCTGGTGCACCCCGCTAATCACCCTCCTTTCATCTGAATGAGCTCCATTTACCATCACCTTCTGTCGTCTGTCAGTCAACCAATTACTGATGCAGTTCGCCACCTTGAGACCCATCCCCAAACTACTGAGTTTATTGATAAGCCTCCTGTGAGGAACAGTATCAAAGGCTTTGCTTAAATCCAGGTAGATGACATCCATTGCATGCCCCTGATCTAGTTCTCTGGTCACTCAGTCAAAGAACTCAATCAGATTTGTTTGGCAAGATTGTCCTTCGGTAAAACCATGTTACCTCGGATCATGCAACTTGTTGGTTTTGAGAAAGTCCACTATTCACTCTTTCAGGAGCACCTCCATTACTTTTCCCGCCACCGAGGTAAGGCTCACGGGCCTGTAGTTTGTCACTTCTTCCCTATCACCACTTTTGTGTAGAGGTACGACGTCAGCCATTCTCCAGTCCTGAGGAACCTCTCCTGTTTCCAAGGATCTGTTGAAAACATCCTTTAGCGGCCCTGCAAGAACCTCTTTGAGCTCTTTCAGTATCCTGGGATGTATCCTATCCGGTCCCATGGCCTTATCCACTTTCAGTTTTGCAAGTTGTTCTAACACATCATCTTCTATGAATGGTGGGGTAGCTACTTCATTCCCATTTTTTATATTTGGGAGTCACAGGTGGTCCTTCTCCAGGATTTTATTTAGTAAAAACAGAGCAGAAGTATTTGCTTAGCAATTTCGCTTTTTCAATGTCACTTGTCCACGAGTCCATTCCTAGCACTTTTAAGTCCTGCAATTCCACCTCTGATTTTCCTCCTTTCCCGAATATACCTGAAGAAAGTTTTGTCGCCACACTTCACATCTTTAGCCATCTTTTCCTCTGTCTTTGATTTTGCTTTCTTTATTTCTCTTTTTGTCTCTTTGAGTTTGATCCTCTATTCCTTTCTGCATTCCTCTGTTTGCAAACTTTTGAATTTTGAGAAAGCTGGTTTTTTTGCCTTTATTTGAGCAGCCACTTCTTTGGAAAACCAAATAGGCTAAGCTTTGAGCATTTGTGGTCATTGCTTTCCAGCATTTATCTGGATTGCATGTATTTTGTTTTGCCTACTTCTTCCCTCTTGTCTTTGATGTGTATCCCATTTTCATATGATTGATGACAATTTTACAAGGGCTTGCATTTTTATATCTTTATCACTGAGCACCTTGAAAAGGGTCCTCTGCATCTCTGGCAGTTTGTCATTAGCCTCCATCTCTGACTTATTAAGCCCTGCAACCAAACGTATATTTTGTGATGTGAATGCTACCATATAGCTTCTGTTTGGTTGCAGGGCTAATGGAAGAGACGCCTGTGGGTTCCGTCGTGAGTTAATAACAGAATCTTGATGGAAGTTGTTGTGTGCATTACTTGTGGAGTAATGGAGATACTTTGTCTAACTAGACATTAGAAGATTGATTTTAGGAGATATTAATAGATATAATATAATGTAATTTAAATAAATTAAACAAATAAATAAATAATTACGAATCTTGAAAAGTACTTTTTTAGATTGTGTTAATTTGGATTGGATTGGAATAAGAGGGGAGGTTGGAGACCGGTGATTTGATATGATGCACATATTTGAACATCTTGACCTTGCTAACAAAGTCATGGATATGACTGACATGGTTCTAGCAGTGGCGCTGGTATACAACTTCAAAGATGCAGTTGCGTCAATTGAGGCACTTTGGGGCTTCTAGTGTTAAATACCACTTCGGTCATGGGTAACATCCCTACATCTTCTTCCGTAAAGACTGAAGCAAAGAATCCATTCAGTCTCTCTGCTATGGCCTTGTCCCCTCTTAGTGCCCCTTTCACCCTCCATCATCTAATTGTCCAACTGACTCTCTCACAGGTTTTTTGCTACAATTGTACTTGAAAAAATCTTTATTATGCGTTTTTACTTCCACAGCAAGCTTCTTCTCAAATTCTCTCTTCCCTTCCTTATCGATGCCTTACATTTAACTTGCCAGTGCTTATGCTGTTTCCAGTTTTCATCATTTGGCTCTTTTTTCCATTTCCTGAAAGATGCTTTTTTTGGCAATGACAGCCTCTCTGACCTCACCTTTAAAACATGCTGGCAGTTTTTTGGACTTCCTTCCACTTTTCTTATAGCGTGGAATACAGCTGGTCTGGGCTTCCAAAACAGTATTTTTAAACAACACCCAAGCTTGATGTAAGTCTTTAACCTTTGCAACTGCTCATTTTAGTATTTTTCTTAACAATTTTTCTCATTTTATCATAGTCTCCCTTTTGAAAGTTAAAAAGTAGTACTGTGGATTTCCTTACTATCCCTCCTCCATTAATTAAATCAAACGCGATCATGCTATGATCACTAGTTCTGATAAGGGTGGCGCCATTGTGCTGTGGGACACAAGGGATTATCTGGATAAATCGAGATCTCATGTGTTGGATCCATGGGTTTATACAAAATTGGAAATGGATCCTATGTTGGCTTTAAAGGGGGAAATTTGTGGTTTAATTATGGAGGCATTTTCAAAAGGGTGGATTACTTCAAGGGAATTGCGTTTTCTTTTGACATCTAATCCTAAGATACCGGTTATTTATCTTGTACCAAAGATACATAAATCTGTAACGGATCCTCCGGGTAGACCAATCGTTTCATGCCGAGGATCAATTCTGGAACCACTGTCTAAATTTTGCAATGTCTTTTTAAGGAAAGAGGCGGCAGCTGTGCGATCCTTCATCCGTGATTCTACACATTTTTTGAATTTTTTACATCAAGTAGTATTACCGTCATCTCAAATTTTTTTCATCACGTTGGATGTTACAGCTTTATACACGAATGTGGATCAACATGAAGCATTATGTTTGTTGCATTCATTGTTTGTGGAAGCTCCTTCACGTCTCCCCAGGTCTTTTTTGATGGACTTGATTTCTCTGGTACTTACTTGTAATTATTTCCTGTTTGAAGGGGATTTTTTTCAACAAGTATTTGGCATCGCTATGGGGGCTTCAGTGGCCCCTTCTATTGCCACGCTTTATATGGCGGATGTGGAAGAGCGATATGTATATGGATCTCCATATTTTTTACATGTGCCATTATGGAAAAGATTCTTAGATGACATATTTTTTATTTGACAAAGTAACACTATGACATTCAGTGAAACATAGAGGGAATTATTCCCATAAATTAACACTCTTTCTTTTTCCTCATTCAACAGTGTAGCAATTTTCTCAATGACTGCTGGGAGGTCTCAGACTTACATTGGCACAGATTTCATAGACTTAAACGTCTGTATAGAAATTTTTGTGCCAGATCGCATCAATGACCTCCACGATAGCAGGCTAAAGCACATAAGAATAGCAATCGTGATTTAACCCTCTTAGTTCTCCATATCAATATGGCTCAAAACTATAATGATTATTATTAAGCTCATGTAATTCACCATATTAATATATAGTCCATTAACGCTAATACTTATGGCTGTCAATCTTAATGATTCAACGTTCAAAAACAGACCATATTTTTTATTTGGACATCTGATTTGGCTTCCTTGCATGAGTTCATTGCCTGGTTGGACACGTTAAAAACAATATTAAATTCACTGCTCATATTGACTCTGAGCGAGTAGAGTTTCTGGATATGGTCATTTTCCGTGAAGGGACTTCTGTGGTCAGTACTTTGTATAGGAAACCGGTCCAACGCAACGACCTGTTGAATTATCAAAGTTTTCATCCGAAGCCTCTGTGAAAGGGTTTACCTTATGGACAATTTTTGAGGATTCGTCGGCTCTGTACATCTGTTGGTCAATTTAAACATCATGCACAGGATTTGAGTGCCCGATTGTTACACAGGGGCTATCCTAGGCCCGTGATCTCTCGGGCTTATCGTAGGGCTTTGTATTCCCATCGAGAATGGTTCTTTGATTTTGAACCGGTTCGATCTGTGACAGTGATTGCTGATACGGTAACGGGAGTTTTACCCTACATGAGTAATTCCTCTGCAGTTGTGTACATTTTGAAAAAATATTGGCCATTATTATCCTTGCATACATGTTTTAACAAACCGCTGCGAATAGCTTATTCTTGGGGGACTAATTTACGGGATAAGCTGATACATTCTACAGTGCTAAAAGATAGACCTGATAGCCCCCTGCAATGTACCAGGACACATTTGCCATGCAATAGGTGTAGTTTTTGTGCTACCACGATATCGGGGTCATCTTGGGCTGATTTAAATACTGGACGGATTTTTTTACCGGCGATGGCAAACTGCATGTAATTCTACTTATGTGGTGTATTTTATGGAATGCAGTTGTCCATTGAGATATGTGGGTAGTACTACAAGAATGGTCAAGATTCGACTGAGTGAGCATGCTTCTCGGTTTCGGCAATCGGTATTGACGGCTCCGATGGTTCAGCATTGTCTCCAATTCCAACATGATTTTAAACAATTGAAGTGGACTATTATTGACCATGTCCCGGAGGATCCTAGAGGGGGGGATCGTTTGGTCAAATTATACAGGTTTGAACAGCGTTGGATTTTTCTTTTACGGGCTGTCTCCCCCAATGTAATGAACCGCGACATCGATTGGTTGGGAGTTGGTTGACACATAACCTTTCACGGTAGGGAGTTCCCTGATGTGGGTGGATCCCCTACCTGTGATTGGTGTTTTAGGGTGATGGACAGCTTGTCGTTAGCCAATCCTGAGATGGCATCCTAGGAGTGGAGGAATGGCCTAGTGGTTGGGGCAAGGTACTTCAGGCCAGAAGGTCGGGGGTTCAAATCCCACTAGAGAACAGCAACCTTGGGCCGGAAGGACTTGGGTTTCTAGTCCCACAGGTGCTCCCTGTGGTCTTGGGCAAGCCACTTAACCCTCCATAGCCCATGTTCCCTGTAAAATAGTTATCTCCAAGTTATAATGCCCCATTCAATGTAATTTCAGTTTGTTCAATGTAAACCGCACTGATGCAGAATAGCGCGGTATATAAAAATAAATAAATCCTCTTTTTCAACAGCCAAGTGTTCAGCGTTTCTTGTCGGTTGCATAAAGGACTTGGTTACATTAGATTGGAGTTGGGAGCGCTTGATACAGAGGGCTCTCCCCCGAAACGTGCACGTCGCGCGTGATACCAGATAAGTGATATATGTTTAATTATGGAAACAATTTTTCTGCTTTAAAAATCTGCACTTTAGATCTTCTGGTTGAATAAAAGGGACATGTATTGTGTTTTGGGGAAGGTTTGGAGTGCCTTTCCTTCACAATTTATGTCCGACAAATAGCAACAAAAAATCATAGAGGGTTTTTACGGTATCTCTTTGGTGGATCTTTATAATTTTGATTACCGTTTGGGTTTTTTGGGGGTTTTGATTGCATAATCACTATTGACAAGTGAACATAAGAACATAAGAATATCAGATATGCCATACTGGATCAGACCAAGGTCCATCAAGCCCAATATCCTGTTTCCAACAGTGGCCAATCTAGGTCATATGTACCTAGAAATTTCCCCAAGACACAGGTTCCGCAATGCTTGTACTGGGTCAAGCATTGATATCCTGGGTCCCTTCTTAATAATGGTTTATGGACTTTTCCTCCAGGAACTTGTCCAAACCTTTTTTAAACCCAACTACACTAACAGCCTTTACTACATCCTCCGGTAACAAATTCCAGAGTTTGATTACACGTTGAGTGAAAAAATATTCTCTTTTATTAGTCTTAAATAGTTTACCCTGTAGCTTCATTGCATGTCCCCTAGTCTTTCTATATTCTGATAACGTAAACAATCGATCTATGTTTACCGTTCCACACTGTTCATTAATTTATAGACTTCTATCATATCTCCCCTCAGCTGTCTCTTTTCCAGGTTAAAGATCCCTAACCTTTTTAGCCTTTCTTCATAGGGGTATCCTTCCATCCCCTTTACCATTTTGATGGCTCTTCTCTGTACCTTTTCTAATAACGCTATATCCTTTTCAAGATACAGCGACCAGAATTGCACACAATATTCAAGGTGCAGTCTCACCATGGAACGATATAGAGGCATTATAATATCAAACAATAAACACACGATGAAATCATGTAATGATGTCACAAACTGCACATATTTAACAAATAAGGCAGATAACATTACGATTAAAGGAGCAGACAAATGTGGAGCTGTAGTTGTTTTGAATACAGTAGATTATGATAAGGAAGTTTATCATCAACTGGATAATGTTTGTCATTATATATGTCTGCAGACTGACCCTACTGTAGAAGGACTACAAAAGGGGACTGCTACTTCTGGAGAGAGATCTGTAATTGTAAGTATTTACTTCTGGGAATTTTTCTAAATCTTGGGGAAAAATGAATTATTTAGATTAAAGCTGATTAATCTGTGAACCCAGTGTATTTATCAAATCAGTCAGGGCCTAGTAGCAGCAAGGCATTTTCAGTTTAAATTTAAAACACAGAAGAGACATTTCTGGTTAAATTTTGAATCCAAGACTCACTCTATCCAAGCAAGGGCTGTAGGACTCCCCCTGGAGATTGGTCACAGATTACCTTAGAAGCACAGGACAGGGTACTGTTTAGCAACCAGCTTTTAATAAGTCTTCTTTCCCTCCCTCCCTCCCCGACACTCACCCACCCCTGGGATAATCATAGCTTTATTTGTGCTTAAACCTCTTAAAGGAAAGGAGGTGCCATATTCACTCTCAGGTGCAGCTGTTTATTCTCATCAGCATTAAATAAGTAACTTCGCATTAATTCACATCTGCATTTCATGCTAAATGCAGTCGTCATGATATTGTATCAATGACACACTTTGGGGTTTCCAGGTAAAATTCCTTTTGGGGCTTCTAGTGTTAAATGTGATACTGTGGAAGAAAAAAAGGAAATATTGATACACCGGGAAGATGTATTATAACTATTTGATAAACTGAACAGTAGTAAATCACCTGGACCAGATGGTATACATCCAAGGGTGTTGAAAGAACTGAAATATGAGATTGCAGACCTGCTATTAGTAATGTGTGAACTATCATTAAAATCATCTGTAATACCTGAAGATTGGAGGATGGCCTATGCAACGCCAATTTTTAAAAAGGGATCCAGGGGTGATCCGGGAAACTACAGACTGGTGAGCCTGACATCAATACCAGGAAAAATGGTAGAAACCATCATAAAGAACAAAATTACTGAACATGTAGGTAGTCATGGCTTAATGGGAGACAGCCAACATGGCTTAAGACAAGGATGAACTTGTTTTACTAATCTGTTATGTTTTTTTGAAGGTGTGAATAAACAGGTAGACAAAGGTGAGTCAGTTGATATAGTGTATCTGGACTTTCAGAAAGCCTTTGACAAGGTCCCTCATCAGAGATGTTTGGCAAATCTAAAGAGTCATGCAATAGGAGGCAGTGTACTATTGTGGATCAGGACCTGGTTAAAAGATAGAAAGCAGAGGGTAAGGCTAAATGGCCAATTTTCCCAATGGAGAGAGGTGAAGAGTGGAGTACCCCAGAGATCTATGCTGGGTCTGCTACTTTTTGACATATTCATAAATGACTTAGAAAAGGGAATAATGAGTGAGGTTATCAAATTTGCAGATGACACAAAACTATTTAAAATTGTTAAAACCCATGAGGATTGTGGAAAATTGCAAGAGGATCTTGATAAATTGGTAGACTGGGCATCCAAATGGCAGATGAAATTTAATCAGGACAAGTGCAAAGTTATGCACCTAGGAAAGAACAACACAAACTATGGTTACACGATGCAAGGGTCCACATTAGGAACCACCACCCAGGAAAAAGATATCATGTTAAAACCCTCCACCCAGTGTGCAGCAGCGACCAAGAGAGCAAATAAAATGTTAGGTATCATAAGGAAAGGAATGGAGACTAAAACAAAGGATATTATAATGCCTCTGTATCGTTCCATGGTGCGACCGCACCTTGAATATTGTGTGCAATTCTTGTCGCCGTATCTTAAAAAGGATATAGCTTTATTAGAAAAGGTACAGAGAAGAGCCACTAAAATGGTAAAGGGGATGGAAGAATACCGCTATAAAGAGAGGATAAACAGGTTAGGGCTCTTTAACCTGGAAAAGAGACGGCTGAGGGGAGATATGATAGAGATCTATAAATTAATGAATGGAGTGGAACAGGTAAATGTAGATCGATTGTTTGCATCATCAGAATATGGAAAGACAAGGGGATATGAAATGAAGCTACAGGGTAAACTATTTAAGACTAATAAGAGAAAATATTTTTTCACTTAACATGTAATCAAACTCTCGAATTTGTTAATGGAGGATGTAGTAAAAGCTGTTAGTGCAGCTGGGTTTAAAACAGGTTTGGACAAGTTCCTGGAGAAAAGGTACATAAACCATTATTAAAAGGGACCCAGGATTTAACTGCTTGACCCAATATAAGCTTTGTGGAACCTGTGTCTTTTGGGTAAACTGCTAGGTACTTATGACCTAGATTGGCCACTGTTGGAAACAAGATACTGGACTTGATGGACCTTGTTCTGACCCAGTATGGCATATCTTATGTTCTTATATTCTTATGTTACACCACACCTTGGGCCTGCCTACAGCAGAGCACATGCAGTACATAATGGACTGGACATGAGGTATTGTAGCTGCATAACATACACACAGCTACAAAATATATCTCTTGTCCAAATGCCAAGTCACATGTGAGGTCAGATGCCTGTTCCTCCACTGTATCTCCAACGCCAAACAACAGTCACCTGCAGAGGTCCGCTGCAGCGCAGTGTGGCACTGACACCTAAGGCACTATATGTGCAGAATGTTCTGTCCCTTGTGAACTGCTGTACACTGCAAGATAGGAACACCTGCACATACACAGAACTCAAACCACATTCATGACCATGAAATTCATTGCAGACCATCTTGCCTTCTCCTGGGGGTCATGCACACATCTCCCACCATCATAGACAACTAGCATGTACTAGACAATGCCCCACTGATCACAGTCACCACTATGACTGTACTTGGTGCTCTGGGTGCCGGTATTGGTTAGCCCCTCCATTACCCATGATGCACCACACAATCTGAACAGCTTGCAGAGACATTGTGTGCCTTCTGCACATAACAATTGCCAAATGTGCAAATGACGTGTTGCACCTGGTCCCCAGAGGAAGCACTGCAATAGATGGACTTTCCAGATTATGGAGCAGATCTATATCACTGTCAGTGTGCTACAGGTATTATTTGCAGTGTAATGCTAGTCACTTTGTTTTCTGTACAATTGCAGAAAGCCGGAGTGGTCTGATAGTACTAGGTCTTGTAACCTTCACATTTTGGCCATGGACTCTCCAATAACATCTTATGTCAGTCCCTAAGGATGTGGCAGCTATTTTTAAGGAACCTGAATGCAGTGAGTGTTCTCTAGACAGGAAGGGTGGGGAATGCTGATACCAAGCCAATGGGCCTGCCAAGACCATAGCTATCAGCCCAAGAACAGCCGCAAGCCTCACTTTCTGGGGAAAACCCAATCAAGTAGAGCAGAGCTACTCAAATCCAGTCCTGGAGGTCCGCAAACCAGTCAGGGTTTTGGGATATCCCTAATGAATATGCATGAGATATATATGCATTAGAGATATCCTGCCAACCTGACTGGTTTGTGGCCCTCCAGGGCTGGATTTAGGAGACCCCTGCCTTACACCTCTGTCATTTAAGATTGTGAGTGGGCAAGGTACAGATGTCCTAGACATCAAAAGGGTAGATAGGATGTGTCACAGTCCTCCTCAATTCTCACTACCACCAAAAAGTTGTCTAATAGACAAATATAGAAGTGCGACTACTTCTCATACAGTATTGCGTACCATAGCAATGCCCGCACTGTGCCAGGACTGGTGTGGCGGCCAGTGCTGCCACAAACCTCCACATTTGCACAATGCTGGCATAGGTGTGGGAGTGTGTGTATGTCTATCCAGTGTGTTGTGGCTGCCTACACCTTACTGAGCCCATACTGCTTGCACTGTTTCCAGTGTTAGCCTGCCAATGTGCATAATGAGGAGCAAGGTACTGAAAGAGCTCAGAGAAGCTCTTGCAGGGCTGTTAAAGGATGTTTTTAATAGATCCTTGGAGAGAAGAGAAGTTCCACAGGACTGGAGAAGGACTGATGCAGTACCTCTTCACGAAAGTAGTAATTGGGAAGAAGTGACAAACTACAGGTGAGTAAGCCTTACCTCGGTGGCGGGAAAAGTAATGGAGGTGCTCCTGAAAGAGTGAATAGTGGACTTCCTCAAAACCAACAGGTTGCATGATCTGAGGCAACATGGTTTTACCTAATAGACGATTTTGGCAAACAAATTTATTGACTGGGCATGGGTATATCAAGGGCATGCGAAGGATGTAATCTACCTAGATTTTAGCAAAGTCTTTGATACTCTTCCTCATAGGCGGCTTATCAATTGTTAGGGAAATCAGAATCTTATATATATGTCCTTTGACTCGAAGGCACACATTGCATTGTAATAATAATGCTTAGTTTAAGTGCATATACAAGAGGCCTGCACAAGAGAAATTGGAATCTTATAGAATCAGAATCCTATGTGTATGCCCTTTGTACATTCTGGTGGGTTGGAAAAAGAAATGTGCTGTGTAAGCTATTTGTTCTACTCAAGGATGACTTGTTTTTGTATTAGTTACTGATAAACTATAGTGGGCCCCCAGAAGATGGGTGGATGACGTATGACTATGTTTCTAAGAATGTATAAAAGTACTGACAATCCCTCCACCCTTTGGAATAAACTGTATACCACTTATGTGCAAGTGTGTGTGTGTTTATTCCCCTGGAATCCAGCCAGCCGGAGCAGTACACCGCAGATGAGGGTTCGGGGTCCCCTGGCCTGGAGTGACCCAACAACACGCAGATCCATTACATCAATAAACTCAACAGCTTGGGGATGTGTCCCAAGGTGATGAACTGGATCAGAAATTGGTTGACTGACAGGCGAAAGAAAGTGACGGTAAGTGGAACTCACTCGGATGAAAGGAAGATGATTAGCGGTGTGCCCCAATGTTCGGTCCTGGAACTGGTACTGTTCAAAATATTTGTGAGTGCAAATACCGGTATTGTTCAACATAGTTGTGAGTTGAACAGTACTGGAATGAAGGACTGAATGGAAAAGTCTGTCTTTTTGCAGATGACACAGGAATTTGCAACAGAGTGGACTCCCCTGAGGGAGTGGAGAACATGAGGAAAGATACAATATCTATAAGAATGATCTAATGCTTGGCAGTCAAGATTTAATATGAAGAAGTGCAGTGTCATGCACTTGCGATAAGGGGCGAGAGGTTGGTGTGCATGGACTAGAAGGACCTCAGAGTGATTGTTTCTGAGGATCTCAAGATGGCGACACAGTATGACAAGGCGATGACAAAACCCAGAAGGATGATGGGTTGCATACAGAGAGGAATTACCAGCAGAAAGGAAGAGGTACTCATGCCACTGTACAAGTCGCTGGTGAGGCCTCACTTGAAATATTGTGTTCAGTTTTGGAGACCATATCTTGCAAAGGATTAAAAAGACTGGAAACTGTTCAGAGGAAGGCAACCAAAATGATTTGTAGCCTGTGTCAGAAGCCTAATGAAAAGAGACTTGAAGACCTAAATATGTACACTCTGGAGGAGAGGAGGGACAGGGGAGATATGATTCAGACCTTTAAATACTTAAAGAGTATTAATGAACAAACAAACCTCTTCCAAAGACGGGGAAGCTGTAAAACTAGAGGGTATAACATGAAGCTGCAAGGGGGTAAACTGAAAGGCAATGTCAGGAAATACTTTTTCACTGAAAGAGTGGTGGACACTTGGAATGCCCTCCCGATGGAAGTGGTGGTGACAAATACAGTGACAAAATTAACAATGGCATGGGACAGACACAGTGGATCCTTTTATAGTAAGAGGATAAAATCAAAATAAACATAACTATCTCACCACCACCAAAAAGTTGTCTAATAGAAAAATATAGAAGTACGACTGCTTCTCATACAAGGTAGAAAAATTATCCAAGATGTGCTTATCTGACTATTAACGATCACCCCAACGCCTCCTTTTTGGTACCATGCTTGCGTTTCATTCTTTTCTTCAGGGGTTTTTTGTTTATTATTCAGCACTGTCTGAATAATTTGCTATCAGGTATTTCGCTTAACATGCGGCGGTTAACTCGCAGAACAGGACTGCTCAATTTCTCACCAAAAAACGCCGCGCATCTACTTCTATATTTGAAATAATAATTAATAAAAGAAAAAATATATATAAGAAGTTAAAAATAAGAAAAAGAAAAAAATTAGAGCAAGTATCACTACGAATTGTTATAAGTGAAGTGCATTTACAATATTGGAGAGCTGGAAGCCCGAGAGAACTTGATAAAACTCATATGGTCGTTGATGCAAAAAGGCAGTTTGTTTGCGACAGAAGTTAAAAAACAGTGCCGAATCGAGTCTGAGACCACGAGTTCTGTTAATATTTGATATTTATCAATAAATGTACTCACTTTTGGTTAGATCTGTAGAAGTCAATACAGGGAGCAATAGTCCCCATCCTAGAGCACGATTAGGGGGAGAGAATTACAAGAATCAATAGATTATTAACCCTCTGAAAAAGCAATATTAAAGCTACTGAAATGCAGGGTGCATGGGGAAAAGAAGAAGCACTCTGAATCGTGTTGGAAAGAGGAGATGTCACTGTCATTCATACTGCTTTAATCTACAGACCTCCGACTCAAATTGAAGATAGAGATAACAAATTGATTATAGATATTGCCAAGATAGCAACAAAGGGGGAAGCGATTATATTGGGTGACATTAATCTACCTGATGTGGATTGGATTACTCCTTCTGCAAATCTGGAAAGTAGCAAAAAAATTGTGGATGCTATCCAAGATGCGTTACTTAGTCAAATGCTGATGGAACCAACCAGGGAAAGCTCAACACTGGATTTGGTGCTCACCAACAGTGATAGCGTGTTAAATGTCTGGATGAGTGCCCCTGTGAGCAACAGTGACCATCACACGGTGTGGTTTGAGATAAAAGCCAAGGTGTAGTCCAATCATAGCAAGCTCAAAGTCCTAAACTTCAAAAACACTGACTTCAAAAAAATGGCCAAGTACCTAAAGGAGGAGCTGACAGGGTAGAAGGGGATAAGGGAAGTGGAATTGCAATGGGCTAAACTAAAAGGGGCAACAGATAAATATGTAAGGAAAGTAAATAAAAACACGAGGAGTAGGAAACCTGTTTGGTTTTCCAAAGAAGTGGCTGCTCAAATAAGGGCAAAAAAACACAGCTTTTGCAAAATTCAAAAGCTTGCAAACAGAAGAACACAGAAATGATTACAGGATCAAACTCAAGGAGACAAAAAGAGAAATAAGGATAGCAAAATCAAAGGCAGAGGAAAAGATTGCTAAAGATGTCAAGTGCGGCGACAAAGCTTTCTTCAGGTATATTCGGGAAAGGAAGAAGATCAGAGGTGGAAATGCAGGGCTCAGAAGTGCTGAGAACAGACTCATGGAAAATGACATTGATAAAGCGAAATTACTAAACAAATACTTCTGCTCTGTTTTTACTAAAGAATATCCTGGAGAAGGACCACCTGTGACTCCCAAATATAAAAATGGGAATGAGGTAGATAACATACCATTCGGAGAGGATGAGGTGTTAGAGCAACTTTCAAAACTGAAAGGGGACAAGGCCATGGGTCCGGATGGGATACATCCCAGGATACTGAAAGAGCTCAGAGAGGTTCTTGTAGGGCCATTAAAGGATGTTTTCAACAGATCCTTGGAAACAGGAGAGGTTCATCAGGACTGAAGAATGGCTGACGTCGTAACTCTACACAAAAGTGGTGACAGGGAAGAAGTGTCAAACTACAGGCCTGTGAGCCTTACCTCAGTGGCGGGAAAAGTAATGGAGACACTCCTGAAAGAGTGAATAGTGAACTTTCTCAAAACCAGAGAGTTACAGGATACGAGGCAACATGGTTTTACCGAGGGAAGATCTTGCCAGTCAAATCTGATTGAGTTCTTTGGGTGACCAGAGAACTGGATCAAGGACACGCGATGGACGTCATCTACCTGGATTTCAGCAAAGCCTTTGATACTGTCCCTCATAGGAGGCTTATCAATAAACTCAGTAGTTTGAGGATGGGTCCCAAGGTGGTAAACTGGATCAGAAATTGGTTGATTGACAGACGACAGAAGGTGATGGTAAATGGAGCTCACTCAGATGAAAGGAAGGTAATTAGTGGGGGTGCCTCAGGGTTATATCCCGGGCCCGGCACTGTTGAATGTATTTGTGAGTGATATTGCTGAAGGACTGAATGGAAAAGTCTGTCTTTTTGCAGATGACATGAAAATTTGCAACAGAGTGGACTCCCCCAAGGGAGTGCTTAACATGAAGAGGGATCTGCAAAAGCTGGAGGAATGGTCTGATGCTTTGCAATTGAGATTTAATGCAAAGAAGTGCAGTATCATGCACTTGAGTAGCAGAAATCCAAAGGAAATGTACGCGATAGAGGGTGAGAGGTCATTGTGCATGGAGCAGGTGAAAGACCTCGGTGTGATTATTTCTGTAGATGTCAGGGTGGCAAAACAGTGTGACAAGGCGGTGGCAAAAGCCAGGAGGATGTTGGGCTGCATTCGAAGAGGAATTACCAGCAGAAAGGAAGGGGTACTAGTGCCACTGTATAAGTCTATGGTGAGACCTCACTTGGAATACTGTGTTCAGTTTTAGAGACCGTATCTTGCAAAGGATGTAAAAAGAATGGAAGATGTTCAGAGGAAGGCGACCAAAATGATTTGGAGCCTGCGTCAGAAGCCTTATGAGGAGAGATTTGAAGACCTAAATATGTACTCTTTGGTGGAGAGGAGGGATAGGGGAGACATGATTCAGACCGTTAAATACTTAAAGAGAAATAATGAACAAACAAACATCTACCAGAGACGGGGAAGCTGTAAAACTGGAGGGCATGACATGAAGCTGCAAGGTGGTAGATTGAAAGGCAATGTCAGGAAATACTTTTTTACTGAAAGGATAGTGGATGCTTGGAATGCCCTCCTGATGGAAGTGGTGGGGGCAAACACAGTGATGGAATTCAAAGTGGCCTGGGACAGACACAGTGGATCACTTTACAGCAACAAGATTAAATCAAAATAAACTGAGCCATCTAATTTCTCAACAAATAGGGGTGTCCTACATGGAGCGAAGGGGCGGGGGAGGGGGGAAGCAGTGGTTTCACCCCTAAACAAAGAAACAAAGATATGGGGAGGGGTGGAGACATGGGGAGGGGTGCACCTGCTCCTGGTGGGTGCACCACTAAGCAAAGACATGGGTAGGGGTGTACCTACTCCCTAAAAGACATGGGAAGGGGTGCACCTACTCCTGCCATATTGCTGGGCAGACGAGATGGACCACACTGGTCTTTATTTGCCATCATTTACTATGTTACTATGTTACCCTTTGTCACCCTCACTTAACCAATTTCTAACCCAAGCAGTAACTTTAAGGTCCATCCCTAGGTTGCTCAGTTTGTTTATACAAGAAGAATCCACCAAAAACTGGAAGAAAGAGGAAAATTGCCACAAGAAAAACTGCAAAAAGCAACAGATAAAAATTTAAGATCTTTAATTTCGCAGATCAAACTAGAAGCATGTGAATGATAATACCTTGAAGCAACTAAGGGCTTGCGTGGAAAAAGACATATACAGAGGAGAGGGTGACCTGGGTGAGAGTACCAGAAAAAAGGAATACACAGGAGCAGAATGAGCAGTTGAGGGGGAGATGGAACTTGGAGATTGGAACTGAAGAGGAGGAAGAAAGGGAGGAGAAAGACCCAGAGGTGGAGGAAATCAAGATCAAACTCCTAGTCTTCATGGAAAAAGATGAATATGCTGGGTTAAGATTACCCAAGTTAAAGTTAAATTTAATACCTAAGGTTAAAAGTATGATTATAAAGATGAATAAGGACATATCCAGTATAAAGGGACCATTTATTGACATCACCAAAATAAATCAAATACAGTATTGTGCAGCTAAAATTATAATGGCAAGAATGCTACCGACCAAAGTGCAGGGCCAGAAGAAAAAACAAACAAACAATAACAGTTCCTCCTTGGAAAAAGTGCATCGAGGGAAAAATACAGTCATTGCGTGCAAAGGTACCCCTGATAGACAGGAATCTAAAAGGATTAAGATCATTAAAGATTTTAAGGAAGATCCAAGACATCAAGCTGAAGCAGGCTGCATTAACAGAAGACCTGAAATTTCCAACAACAAATTGAAAGGAGCAGAAGAAGCACAAAAACTGTGAAGGTATGAAGAAAATCAAAAATAAAGATATCAAAATAAGCTATTTAGAGAGAACCTAAAACAATTATACAGGAAACTGGGAAAGAACATTAAGATAATAAAAGCACCACCAACCAAAGCTGAAACAGAAAGCTTCTGGAGAAAACTATATGAGGACCCCATAAAGCACAATCAAGAAGCAGAATGGTTGCCCTGCATTCAAGAACATTTAGAAAAAGCAAACATTAAACCTATGGAATGGCCTGCAATAACAACAAAAGAGCTGGAAAGCATGTTAAAGCAAGCCCCAAACTGGAAGAGCCCTGGCCCACATGAAGTAACTAACCTTTGGCAAAAACAGTTCACATCACTCCACCCAGACCTGATGAATTGCAAAAATCAATTGTTTAAGCAGCCAGACTTAACACCACAATGGCTTACTACAGGAAGAAGATTTCTCTTTCTAAAAGGGGACCCAAGTAACACTCCCAACAATTATAGACCAATAACTTGTCTAGCTACAATCTATAATATGTTCACTGCAGTAGATGTAGATAGAATATACAATCATATAGAGCCCAATAATATCATGGCAATAGAGCAAAAGGACAACAAGAGAGGAGCATATGGCACCAAAGACTAGTTAATGTTGAATAAGGCCATCATGGCCAGTGCTAAGAAAAGCAGAAATCTCAGTATAACGTGGATTTAATATAAGAAAGCTTTTGACAGCATCTCACACTCTTGGTAATAAATTGCCTTGAAATTTATAAAATAAATCCTGGTTTGATAGAGTACATTAAGTTCACCATGACAATGTGGCAAACCACATTCTTTTTGAAATATGAAGATAGTATATCATTCCTAACATCAGGATCCAGCGAGGAATATTTCAAGGAGATTCCCTGTCACCTCTTCTGTTTTGTGTGGCGCTTAATCCAACTCTTTGGGATATGAATTTAGCCTGAATCCTAAAGAAGGTAACAATCCAGAAACAACATCTCATTTATTATTTGTAGATGATCTGAAACTCTATAGCTCCAGAGACCAACAATTAGCAGAGCAACTCCATGTGGTGAAAAGCTTTTCTTTTTATTTTGTGTTTAACAATTTTTATTATGTAGGTATAAGATCATACATACAAACAGCAAAACAATACAGTATCAAACTGTCCCTTACAGCAATCCCCACTCCCCAACCGAGTAACCACATGCCTCACCCATATGTTTACAGATAATTCCAACCCCGGAATGATACCATGAACCAGTAACATTCACAACTAAAATCTATATTCCTAAATACCACATTATACACAGATTATACAGCTCAGACCAACATCGGGTAAGGTAACATAACCAGGCTCTCAACAAAGCGAGAGTATTAAAAAGATGTGAAAAGTAAGAAGAGTAGGAAAGAAAAGCATTTCATAAACAAAGCATAATAACAATCTCACTAAGACATCTGCATCCCTATGTTTACCTAATAGTCTAACTTACTCCCTATCCTAAATATTTATTTATTTTATTTTATTTATTACAATCTCTTATATACCGCGCTATTTGGCATCAGCGCGGTTTACATTATAACACAACGACCATAACAACATGCTGTTTGGTTTTACATCGAACAGGTGATCAAACTTGGATAACAGGGGTAACTATATACATGAGATATTTACATGGTGAGGAGTAACTTGTATAACAGGGGTCAATTATGCCATTATAAGGGGAAATAATCTCCTCCTCATAGTATAAGTAGCCAAATATTACGGCCCTAAAACTCTTCAATACCTATGCAATCCTTAAATTATACCCCCCTCTCTCCCCCCTCCCTCCCCCCCACCCGCCCACCCTCCCACCCTCCCCCCCACCCCTCGCCCGCACCATAGCAAAACTATCTCTTCTCATACAGGTCTCTAGGTTAAGCTGGAACACACGTCCATTACAAAAATGAGTGACAGTATGAACCAACCTCTGTCTCCATCCAGAAATCATTATACGAAAGAGAACTAATGGGGATCTACCCCCTCAAGAGGTAAAAACATCTCCCAAAGTTGCAATACACTATCTGTCCACCCCCTAAAAATAGCTGTAAGTTTTTCCATCCGATATAGATCCCAAATCTTTATCTACCATTCAAGCAAAGTCGGAGCAAACAAACGCTTCCAGAAGCGCCCAATTACCGAGCGAGCTGCTAACATTAAACAATTTACTAACCTACTCTTATCCAGAGAGAGTATCCGTTCCAGAATATAACCCAAAAGACAAAACTCCAGTTGACAAGGAAGGTCTACCTCCAGCCTATCAGAAATTTGAGAAAGGACTGCCATCCAAAAGGCCTGAATGTATCTACACTCCCACCACATATGCATAAAAGTGCCCCTCTGGCCACATAAACGCCAACATAAAGGATCATCCGCTCTGCCCCACCGAAACAATTTCTCAGGTGTAACTGACATTCAAAAAAATATACGCAGTTGCGTGTTCACGAGCGACAAAGAAATGGAGCACCCTTGCGAATAATCAATAATTTCATCCCAAAAATCCTCCAGGCTATCTGACAAGTCCCTCTCCCAGTGTTTTTGAGAAATTGGAGAAGAAGAAGAAGCAGTGATGTCCAAGGAAAGAGCTCTATATAATCTAGCCAACAGAGCCTTTGAGCGAGAACTTTGAAAGAGAATAGTTTCCCATTGTCTTGGAATCCTCGTTCCAGCAGAGAAATACTTCGGTTCCGAAAAACAATGTCTAAATTGGAGATACTTAAAGATGGACATCTCTCTTCCAAAAAGATGTTCCAAGTGCTGTTTAGACAAAAATGTACCCTTATTATACATGGAGGAAACCGTAACCAGAGCGCTAACTGAGCAAAGTTCTTTTCCAACAAACCCAAGGAAGGAAAGGGTTCCTAACACTGTAAAAGTAGATACTTTCGAAGGCAATAAAGATAATGTGCTCACCTTCCCCCAACTTCTCCACACAGGTTCCAACAATGTATGCCGTAAGAGTAACTGATGACCAGAACCTGCATCAAAAATGGTGTCACCAATAAAGGAATAGGAGCAAGCCAAGCAGCTTCGGCTTGAGCCCAAGAAGAATCCTGATGATGTGTCCAAAAATGAAGAATGCGAAGGCAAGAACAATGATAATATAATTCAAAATTTGGAAGACCCAACGCCCCTAAAGACTTAGGATGAACCATTGTTTCCCAATTAAGCCGCAAACGTTTACCTTGACAGATAAATTTGGTGACCAATCATCTTAATTCTACAAAAATCTCTCTAGCCACGGAGATTGGTAACTGTTGAAAAAGAAATAAAAACTTAGGTAAGGTCAGCATCTTAATCATGTTTATTCTACCTAACCAGGAAACTGTTAAAGAGGACCACTGTAGAAGCTCCTCTCTCATAGCTTTCAACAAAGGTGGATAATTTAAAACATATAAATTTTCCAATTTTCTCGGAATAATAATACCTAAATATCTGAACTGCGAAACAATGGGAAAAAGGTCAACATAACAATCTCTTTCACCTCCCCTACCTTTGGAACATGGTAACAGGACCGATTTAGTGAAATTGACTTTAAACCCTGACATAGAAGAAAACTTATGGAGTGGACCAACTATTAAAGGTACTGCGCTCTCCGGGTCTCTAAGAAAAATCAATGTATCATCAGCATATAGAGAAACAATGTGAGTTTGATGCCCTATTTTAATGCCAAAATCTTCTGCCTGAGCTCGCAACCGAATCGCAAGAGGCTCAAGAGCAAGAGCAAAAAGTAATGGAGAGAGTGGACAACCTTGTCTAGTCCCTCTACCCAAGGTGAAAGGAGACGACTGAAAACCGTTAACCTGTACTACCGCCTGCGGATGTGAAAAGCTTTTCTGATGCATCAGGATGATCTCTGGCCTTGACAAATGTGCTAAGGCAAAACAGAAAACATCCCCCTAGCTGAATGCTGTGACATGAAGGACCTTGAACAGGAAGGCCTATATAAGTATCTCAGAGTAGAAGAAGGAACGACACTCAAGCAGACATTACTGAGAGAAAAGATCAGTAAATAATACTACAGGAGATAAAAATCATTATTGAAAACTGCTTTAACATCACGGAATAAGATACAAGCCATCCCCTCTCAGTTTGTTGCCTGACTCCTCCCAGCCCGGAAGTTGAGCGACCGCGGGAACGCGGCCGCGAGCCACGAGGTATACTGCTCCTGCCTCATAAATTCAGAGCGCCTGCGGCGCTCGTCGCCGCGGCGCGCAGAAGGGGCGCGCGCCCAAGGAGCGCACCTAAGGAGCACGACGTGCTCCTTAGGTGCGCTCCTTGGGGCCGCTCCGGCAGCGGAGGCCACATCATTAAATTTAATCTGCTTTCCCTTCTAGTCTTGGCACTTTTCCCTTCCACGCCTCCTGGGACGGATCACTGGTCTCCCCTGCTCTCTTCGTCTGACAGGATTTCACACACATTGCCTGAGGTACGTCTCTCCTTCTGCACCTTTGCTTCCCCCACCTCACCTCTCTATTGCCTTATGGCTTCGATCCCCGTCTGGTGGGGCAGACGTCCAGACAAACCTTCTCCCCCTCGCTCTCGTTGTTCTGCTAATCTTCGTCTCTGCGTATCTCTAATGCCCCCTCCCCCTCCTGCTCCGACCTCCTCTATTCTCTCCACCCATCCCAATGCCTTCTCTTTTAAGCTCGGCCTCCTGAACTGCCGCTCCTTGAGATCAAAAACTCTGCTTGTACAGGATCTCATCCTTCAGCTGTCTCTCGATGTCTTCCTCCTCACCGAGACTTGGCTGAAGGAGGGAGAGGATGCTCTCCTTGCCCGTTGCCTTCCTGCTGGTTTCTCTGCCGCTTCTGTCTCCCGCCCAGGCCGCTCAGGCGGTGGTGTGGCTGCCATATTGCACCCATCCCTCTCCTTCACCCAGGTTTCCTCCCCTCTTCTACACTACCCTGAATCCCTTCTGCTTCACTTGCATACTTCACCCTCTATCTACATTCTTCTTGTTTACTCTCCTCCAGCGCTCCGTTCCGATTTATGGGAATCCCTTCTCTTAACTATTTCTGATCTCTCCCTCGCTTTCCCACACCTACTCATAGCTGGAGATTTCAATATCCGCCTAGATTCCCCTGTTTCCTCCAGGGATCACGCCTTCATCTCCTTCCTGCAGGACCTATCTTTATCACAACACACTCCCTTTCCCACTCATCTTGCCGGTCATACCTTAGACCTACTTCTTACCTCCTCCTCTCTTCCTCTCACCCTCCATGATTTCTGCTCACGGCCATTGCCTTGGTCCGATCATTATTGTCTCTCTGCCTCCTGTGCCTTTCCCGGGGCCTCATCCCCTCCCCCCTTCCCACCTAAGTCCCCTCCCCTTCGTTACTCGCGTCTTATAACTCCACTCACTCTCCAGCAATTCCCCCCTGCTACTCAACTATTGCCTACTGACTTTACTTCCCTTTCCCCTAGCTCTCAAGCCTCCCTTTGGTCCTCTACCCTCTCTGCCACTCTTGACCATCTTGCTCCCTTGCATCCCCGTCCACCACATCATCGTCCGGCGCATCCCTGGTACCACAGTGGATTGCGTCTCCTTCGCACCCATCTTCACAAGGCAGAGCGATCATGGCGCAAGGCTCCCTCCCCAACCTCTCTTGCTCTTTTCAAAGTGAACTCATCATACTATCGGTCACAGGTTCACTTAGCCAAACGTTCATACTTCTCCAATTCCATTGCTAAGGCCCCTAACCAGACTCGACACCTGTATACTACCCTCAAATCCCTCTCTTCTATACATACCACAACTCCCGCTACTACATCCCAACCCTCTCCTCCTCCCTCCCATCTGGCATCCTTTTTCAATGACAAAATCTCATCCTTGCGAGCCTCTTTACCTCACTGTCCCGCTCCTGTCCACTCACCCCCCCCTGCTGCATCGCCTCCCCCCACCTTTCACCTTTCTCATACTTGGGCTTCTTTCTCTTTGCCTACCACCTCAGAATTGCATCATCTTCTCTCCTCCTCCAGGAAAACTACCTGCTCTCTTGACCCTATTCCTTCCTCCTGGCTACTAACTCCCTCCCTTTCACTTCTCCCCTATATTCTCTCTATTTTTCACTCCAGTCTTTCCACTGGGACCTTTCCCCGTCCTTGGAAACACGCCCTAATACGTCCCATTCTAAAAAAGCCCTCCTTGGATCCTCTGGTTCCCGCACATTATCGCCCAGTCTCCAATCTCCCTTTCCTCTCCAAGCTTCTTGAAAAACTAGTCTTTGCACAGCTTACTCACCACCTTGACTCCATCCACTTTCTTCACCCCCGACAGTCAGGATTTCGTACCGGTCATAGTGTAGAAACCACCTTACTTGCCTTCACCAATGCACTGCACGTTGCCCATGAGCACGGGGATATCTCAGTGGCTGTAGCACTCGATCTATCTGCTGCATTTGACTTAGTGGACCACTCCCTTCTTCTTCTTCGCCTACGGGAAGCAGGTCTCTGTAGTGTTGTCCACCGCTGGTTTCATTCTTTTCTTTCCTCCCGGTCTTGCACTGTTCTCTCCTCTTCTCCTTCAACCCCCTCCTCTGACCCATTTCCGCTCACTTGTGGTGTTCCCCAAGGTTCAGTCTTAGCACCTCTGCTTTTCAACCTTTTCCTGGCCCCCCTTGCTCTGCTGATTCAGCAATCCGGAATATCGGCATTCTACTATGCCGATGACATTGTCCTCCTTCACCATACTTCCCCCTCCTGTCCAGATCTCTCCCCATTGAACTCCTGCCTCACTACAGTAGCCTCCTGGTTGACACAAAACTGCCTTCACCTTAATCTCACCAAAACTATCGCAATTTGGTTCTCTTACGGTAATTCACCTCCCTCACTAGCGCCTTCTTTCTCCGGCACCCCCGTTCCCCTAGTCTCTACCTTCCGGTATCTTGGAGTCCACTTCGACTCAGATCTCTCTTTTAAAGCCCACGTCTCTCACATTACTAAAACTTCCTTCTTTTACCTCCGCCAAATTCGAGTAATACGTCCTTTCCTTTCCCCAGCAGCCCTTACTACTTTACTTCTGTCACTGGTCATGTCACGGGTGGATTTCTCTAACTCGGTTCTCATAGGCCTCTCCAAATCCCAACTTGCCCGCCTCCAGAGGATCCAAAATACCGCTGCCCGTCTTCTTACTTACTCCTCTTCCCGGGACCACATCACACCTTTACTCCTTCACCTCCACTGGCTACCCGTTCCCTTCCGCTCTCAATACAAATTGCTCTCCCTAGTGCACAACATCCTCCACACTAATACTCCACAGTACCTAGCTGACCTCATATCTTTCCACTCCCCCAGGCATACACCCCGTTCTTTCCATCTCAATCGCCTCACTCTCCCTTCACCTTCCCTTGCCCACCTACAATTTACACGATCCTCTGCCTTCTTTTTCATAGGACCTGCCTTGTGGAATTCACTTCCCTCATCCCTCCGTCTTGAACCTAACCATAGCACCTTCAAGAAGGACCTAAAAACTCACCTCTTCTCTACAGCATTCGGTCTTCCCTCCCCCTTGTGTGACTTCTCCTAGACTTTATCCCCTTTTGTATGCATCCTCTTCTGTCTTGTCCTGTGTTTTCTCTCTCTGTTTCTTTTCTCCTGAAACCATTGTAACTTCTTTTCCGTTTCTATGGCCTCGAGCCGTCCTCTTTAATTTTGTATCTTGTACACCGCTTTGCTTGTTTCAGAAAGGCGGTTTATCAAATAAAATTACCATAACCATAACCATAATCAGTTGGCAATTCCTGTACTTTCATACAGCTATGGGATTGTGGACTGGCTTCTTAAAGATCTTGAAAAACTGGATGTGCAAACATGAAAACTCCTCCATGCCCATGAAGTGATTTATAAGAATCAGTGTATGCCAAGACTGTAAATCCCTAGAGCTAAAGGAGGGCTTGGACTCAGAGATTGATTACACATACACAGGTATTATCATAGGCCTAGGCTTCCAGGCATACTTAACTGCATCATTGGATTCAAATACGCAAAAAGTGCTGAAATATGAGAGTAAACGTCCAGAATCTGTTTACATCATCAAACTTAGGCAAATATTCCAACATATAGAAGGAATGAGTGAAAATCCATAAGCATGTACAGGGAAGGAAGTAACAGAATTTGCAAAACAAGAGAAACAAACTCTTTAAGGAATTATATCAACAAACAAAGGAAAAACAAATGGCTGATGCATAAATGGCTGATGCATAAATGGCATATGTATAAATGCATAAATGGCATATGTATAAATGCATAAATGGCTGATGCATAAAACCCAATCTAGAAATGCCCGCACACTGCAGTGTAGATAGATTATGTATATAGTTAACCCAGTTATCCAAGTTTGTACTCCTGTTCAATGTAAAACCTGACAGTTTGTCGTAATGGTCGTTTTGTTATGATGTAAACCGCGCTGATTCTAAATAGCGCGGTATATAAGAAACTGTAATAAATAAATAAATAAATACAGTGGTAAATACAGAGTGTTACTCCAAGAACCCTTTGTCAATCAAGAATGGACACATGAATGGTTAAGAAGGTGTGAACTGAAACCGAAGGATGAGAGGTTGATAGTTGTAGCCCACGATGGTGGCATACAGACAAGATGGTTTGAAGCAAGCATTGAAAAAAATGGCAACACAGGCATAGGTTAATTCTGTAAGAAAGACCTGGAAATAGTGACTCACCTCATAGCTGGCTGTGAAGTTCTGATGGCAGAAAATTTCTATACAGAAAGACATAATAAAGTAGCGTGCCTCATCCATTGGAAACTCTTTAAGCACTACAACAACACCGGGCACAAAAAGCACTGGGATCATGATTCTAAGAGAATTACAGAAAATGAGGAGGTTATGATCATCTGAGAAACTCCCATTCCAATCGATAAAAAGCTGGATGCGTGGAAGCCATATATAGTGGTTTAGGAGAAAATGGCAATTACACTGTGAATCATGTGGAGAGGCAGAAGATCCTGCAATACCAGGAAATGTAGTTAAAGACAAAGAAATTGTGGCAGAAAGATACAGAAATATTTCCCATCTTGTTGGGTGCCACAGACTTGATAAAGAAGAATTTCCAAGCACATCTTGACAAACTACCCATACATGTAACATCTTACGAACTCCAGCACGAGACTCTTTTGGCATGATGGAAGTACTACACCAAGCCTTAGCAGTTAATTGAGAGACTGAGATCATACTCCACATGTCCTGGCTTAGAAGTGAGGTTCATGATTGTCATAGTATGTGCAAAACTAAGCTATTTGGAGAAACTGCCCTGAGACAAGAGCAAAGTGCACGCAGGTAAAGCGTAGTTACTCACCTGTAACAGGTGATCTCTGGGAACAGCAGGAATTTAGTCCTCACATATGGGTATTGTCGGTACCGATGGAGCCTGCACGGGAACGCTCCCCAGCGTCCAATGAGAAAGCTTTTGGGAGCATCCCACAGCACCTGCGTGCTGCCTTCCCACCTTTCCCAACTGCCTCTCTCCAGTTGAGTTTTAAAGCTGAGACAAAGAGAGAGAGAGGGAAAGGGAAAGGGAAAGAGATAGATAGAGAGATACAACTCCTAGGGGAGGTGGGTGGGTTGTGAGAACTAAATTCCTGCTGTTCCCGGAGATCACCTGTTACAGGTGAGTAACTATGCTATCTCCAGGAACAAGCAGGAATGTAGTCATCACATATGGGGACTCCCTAGCTTTAGATGCCAGTGAGAGACCCCAGAAGTTGTGTGTCCCTGAACCAGGGCTCCACTTCCCCCCATGGATCTCTGGCATCCTACCAGGGATGGTGGGTAGGAGTTGATTAGGTATGGAACAGGTGTTGGAGAACAGCCTGACCAAGCAAGGCATCCTGGTGGGAGTCCTTGTCCAAGCAGTAATGGGCTGTGAAGGTATGAACCGAGGCCCAGGTGGCTGCTCGACAGATGTCGTTGATAGACACAGAGTGCAGATGAGCCATTGAAGCTGCCATGGCTCTCACATTGTGAGCTGTGACATGGCCCTCCAGAGGAAGATTCTTACTCTGATAGGCAAAGGAAATACACTGAGCAATCCAGTTAGATAGTGTTCTCTTGGAGACTGGAAGTCCCAAATGAGAAGGATCAAAAGCAACTGGAGAGAGGCAGTTGGGAAAGGCGGTAAGGCAGCACGCAGGCACTGTGGGATGCTCCCAAAAGCTCTCTAATTGGACGCTGGGGAGCGTTTCTGTGCAGGCTCCATCGGTACCGACGATACCCATATGTGATGACTACATTCCTGCTTGTTCCTGGAGATATTACTGAATCCTTCCTGTGTCACCAACTGAGTAAATGATTTGGACATTCATAGAGGCCAGCCCTCCTCCTGAGCCTAGTTCCCCATAGGCTGCAGCTGCACCAAGTGGGCTGACACTCTTGCCATGGCTACAGCTGTTCCAACAGTTGGCGTCAGGCCTGTACCTAGGCCTGTGTGAGCGGTGAAGCCGCACAGAGCACAAAGGCTTAAGGGGTGCATTTTAGCTGTCTGCTGTTGCCTGCTGCCACCACTTTTTCTTCTCTCAGCAGGCAATGAAGGACAGCTAAAATGTGTCCCTTAACCCTTCTCGCAGGCATGCTAAGCAGATCTGTCCCTCCCCGCTCTTGCAGGGAGGGACAGATCTGCTTAGCATGCCGGCGACTTGCACATCAGGCGCGCCTCTTCTCTCCCGCTGCGGCGCAATTTACACTCGATATGGCCCTGGCTGGCATTAATCAGGCCTCTCACCTGTGCAAATTGGTGTGTGTCCTGAGGCTTGGAAGCTCAGTCAGAGGTGAGGGTCACATCACACATATGTGTCCCCCCTGCTCACTCCAGTCATTCCAGCAAGCAATTTGGGGGTTGCATAACATTGTCATGTTGGGAGTTAAGTGCAGAGGAATGTTGTGGGGAGGGGCCTTGCCAATAGTGTAATGGAATGCATTACAGCTTCACAGCTACAGGTTGCAACTAGTTACTGAAAACTAACCTTTTGCTTATCAATGGTGTCTCACACAGTATGTTGGGTTGCTGTATAGCTGACCTTCAGCATGTTGTATGCACAGCCATGAAGCCTGGGCACCACATTCATGCACAGTGCATTGCTGAAGTTCACGCTACTCTGGAGATACACACACACATACCCTCCCACTGTCCAAAAATGGAGCAGGTTGGCATTCTTACCTGTCTCTTAGTCCTCCTTTTATGATCCACTATTATCAACACCTACTCAGTGTACAGGTGCTATTAGCGTGCTCTGCAATGCTCTGCTACTGTCAATGCCTTCTTAGTGTGCATATGCTATTAGTGCGCTCTGCAATACTTGGGTGCTGTCAACACATGCTCAGTGTGCCCACTTTATGAGCATTTTCTGACATCCAGGTGGTGCTGCTTCTCAGTGTTGCAGCTGAGTGCGTGGAAACTTGCTGGAGGAACTGTTGAAGACTGCGCATGCTGATACGGTTCTGGAAACCCCATTTCTCTCATGCACACACTGGCCATGTGTTTGTAGCCACAAAGCAGCAATGTGGGTGCATCATTCCATTGGTATATACAAGATGTGGTCATTGTCAGGATGCAGGAGGGCATATGATGGGGTATGACTATGTCTGCTTAGATCCTTGCAGGATCTGTGCCATACTTGTCTGACAAGGTATGTTCGGCAGATATGGGTGAGGGATACTTGTTAGGTCTGTAAGTTGCACTGTCTTGCTATGCTGCTGGTGCTACTGACATTCATGTCTTCCATATGGAATCTGTGCAGTCATAGAAGCAGGCCATGATACATGACCATGCACATTCCAGACCATGGGTGTCCTAGCTGAATGACCAACATACCCATTTCCTGTTGTGTGCTTGTGGGGCAGTCATGGACTAATCTCATATTTTGCAGACCACCATAGCAACTTTGGATTCAAATGTGGCTCATATGGTTGTAACTGATTAAGTACTTACTTATGGAGGGGTCACCAGTTGATGCACATATTATAGTAATCATTGGACTGGTGAGGGCTCAGGGTGGGTGTTTTTCTTCTGACATGAGCTTTTATCATATTGCATGGTTTTCCTGCCACTCAATATGTGCAGGTGTGGGGCATCCTGATCCCAGGATCAACCCATTCAGTCTGAAAAATAGTCGGGTGCCAGGGTCCAACTCCCAGGGTGGAGAGCATGCCAGCTGATCCCTTGCTCCCTGCCATTGTGGCACAGCTACTGCTTCAGTGCTGCAGGCGGCCTTATTGGGGTTGCATACATGCAGCTAGACACATCATGCCACTCCTGCCCCCCTCCATGGGGGGATGTGGGTGCACATGCTGCTGCCTTTGACCTTAAAAGGGAGGGATCACTGTGTGCTCTGCTGTAGCTGCTGCTAACATGCTCCTCATCCAACTGACAGTGGGAGCTGCAGCACTACACCTGAATACAGGGCTGGGAAAAAGATTTTCCCATGGCAGCATGGTGACTATGTGGGGTGGCATGACCACTTCTTGACTGTGGCAGCATATATGTATGCTGCCACTGTCACATTGGAGTCCTACCTGACATCACAGATGTACACTCTAGGCAGCTGACTTGTCTGCCTATTGGACCAGCCAGCCCCACTGCTTCACCCACGTGATACCTCCTTTGGCAATTTGGCACCAACAACATTGTGCCTTTTCTTAATGGGCACCATGCTATTGCTGCCAATGGAGCACTACTGTCACTAATTTGGTAACCCAGGTGGGAGGAGCACATTCCATAAATTGAAATAGGCTTTCTTCCCTCAGAAATAGTCCTTACCATGAGTTTCAGATGGTGTTAGGGTTCCCAGCGCAGGGAGCGCCAATGCATGGTAACACAACCCAGCAATAAGAGAACACACGCTATCCCTTCTCCATCTCTGCCCTATTTACTCCCACTCTCCACCTCTTTTCACCTTAATGCTGAGGGCCCCGCTTCTGAAAGTTAATCCAGTATTATCAGCACTTTCCACTGCATTAAACGCTCACAGGCGCCGATATCGCACATTAACGGCACACTTGCTTTTTTACCGTCCTTTAGTAAACATACCTCTAAAAGCAAACTCATTCCTGTGTTCTAGATATTCAAAATCTCACTAGGCAAGATGTACATGAAGAAACAGACGTGGATAGACATAGCAAAATAGAACCAATGACCTATTCCTAGGGGAGGCCTTCCTAAAATATCACAGCATTGACCCCAGATTTCTGAAGCACACAGACTCCAGTTTTGATTAAATATAGAAAGGATTTTGTTTTTTAATTTTACACAAATCAATAAGCAGCTTCCTGATGGAAATGCTTTTATACAAGACATAATTTTGCCAGTCAAAGCTTTAGCAAACCCAGTAACTGGAGCACAAAGCTGTGAAGCATGAAAATTCAAGTTTATATTATTCCATTATTTGCTTTTCTAAAGTGACCTTGGAATCATGTACATTTTCCTGTACTACCTTGTGCAATCACAGTGCTTTTTATAATAAATATTGCCTCCAGCTATCACTCAAAAGATCTAGGGATCATTATAGCAGGCAGCAATATTAGAAAAAAAAAACAATAATTTGGTTGGCTATGAGAACAAATGCAGCAATGAAGAATTTTTGTTCCTTTCTTTTGGATTTTCATGCTTGAAGTAACATTAGCATTTGACTGATTTGAAAGCAGTGTATTCACTCACGTCATTCCAGACCTTTTTAAACTGATGCTGCTACGCTGATTTTCATCAGCAAACTCAGCTTGCAACATTACAATTAAATATAAAACCAGTTGATGAGACTGTTCTCACTCTAGCTGCGTTCACACTATATTTTTTGATACAAAACAATGTCAAAATAATATAGGAGGAGGGGAGAGGAAGCAGAACTAAAAACTTGTGGATTACTGTCCATAGTTATTTATTCTTTTCTTTTTATATACTACGGTTCCGAGGATCAATGAGGTTTACAGAGAACAGAACTTCAATATTACATGGAACAATATTACATGGAACCGATTTATATTATAAGATGGATGGAAACTAGGGGGTATGTTTACTAAACCGCCTTAACGTAGCAGCGGCAATGTTATCACGCAATACGTAATGTTATCGTGCAATAATTATCACGCGATAACGTCACGTATCATGTGATAATGTCGGCAGCGGCATTAAGGCACACTAACGCTGTGAAATCTGGCTCTGAAGGGTGGAGTAAAGCCTCCCAGAGGGTGGAGATAGGGGTCAATGGGCGGAGAGTGGGTGGGGAGAGGCTCCAGGCACACTAAGGGGTATGTTTACTAAACCGTCTTAATGTTCCCAGTGCTAGTTGCAGCGATAATGTGAAGGATGCCATATAAGGAGTGGGCGTTCTGGTCATAAGGTAGCAATCACGGGTTATCGCGCAATAAAGTACGCCGTGTCCATTATCACACGATAGAGGGAGCCGCTCACTTTACCGCGCATTAACCTTAACTTCGTGTGCTGACCTACAATCACAGCAATAGAGGTGTAGCACACTGGTTAATACACTGACTGATAAAACAGGGATCATGAGTTTGATCCCCCAGTGGGTTTAATGAGTAAGGCTGTCTGAGGCTTTACCCTTTACTTTAAATCAGTGCTGTCTGAGGCATTTTCTTTTTTAATTTAAATTAGTGCTGCCAGCAAACACACCCTCACAGTGCCGTAACCTAAGGTGCCGCATAAGGCGCCCTATAAGGCTCTCCAGAGGGCACATTATAAAGTGCACTGTCCGCCAAGGCACCTTTTAATGTTCCCTGTAAGGCGCCTTAAAAGGCACTTTATAGGGTGCCTTATGAGGCACCTTAAGGTTACAGCACTGTGAGGGTTTTTTTGCTGGCAGCACTAATTTAAATTAAAAAAGGAAATGCCTCAGACAGCCCTATCAAATAACACCACTGTGGGATCAAACCCATGACCTCTGCAGCCACAGTCAGCGAAGCAACCAGTGGGCTACCTCTCTATAGCTAGTAACAGCCCCCTGGCTGGCTACAGAAGGACTGCAGGTCACTACACAAACTGTCTGCTGTAGTTACCAGGATAGGGTTAACCCACCCGTACCCATGATGCACTGCACATGCAGATCAGCAGTCTACAGATGATCACAAGATGGAGTATGCACCCCCACAGCACTTCGGCCTGGTAGGGGGAACTGACCATGTGTGTTACTGGCACAGAGTAGCTACAGAATGACACATTGTGGGGGTACTGTGCTCACCCTGAGGGTGAGATGGGGCGCCCAGCACCAGGTCCGTAGCACCTGGCTTAGCTGAGATAGGTTATGCTGCAGGTGGCCATTAGTGCTAGTGTGTGATAGGTAGTCCTTGCAGACACACCTAGGATACGCCTGTATCCATCTGTATTTCCCAATCACGTTTAGCCCTTGTGGACTATGATGCACCCAGAATAGTGCATGTCCTGTGTGGGTACCATGGTCACATGATTTAAGTGAAGGGGTGTGTTTGGACCCATAGGCGGATTGTGTAGCACCACCCAACCCACCCGCTGGGGCTCAGGGTGGGGGGACAAGATCTCCCACCAACAGATCCACATTCTACATCCCTGCAATGGTGGCAGTAGAGGGGACTATCAACCCCAGTCCTGCTAGGAAACAGGCACCCTACAGGGCAGTCAATGCAGATCTGTACACATCCATAAGGAAATGGCAGACAGACAGTAAGCCTGAAAATGCTCAGCTGCCCCCACCACTATCTGACATTCTCCAGCAGCTAGCACAGTGAGTCTCCAGCCGCTGCACCCTGCAAGGTGTTCCAGCCATACACATACTAACTGCAGACAGTCTGCTAGCTAGTCCATAGTGCATGTTCCTGGAGGAGTTGTGTGCACCCAAAATTGGGATGTGAGCACACACACCAAGCAGATAAGTCAGTGATTGGGTTCCAGAAAAGAGAACCCATAAATATCAGTTGAGAGAAATGCTATATAGCACTATGGGGAAACCTAGCCATGCCTTGGTCACTGCTCAGTCAGGGTGAGAGTGACCTCCCAGCAGGACATGCTATGGCCACCCTGTCGTTGCAGGTGGTGGCCAGGCACAACAATGTCCCAGCCATTGCCCTATGCCCTGTGCGGATGCATCCTGTCCATGCCACCCTGTCCGGGCCATACCCACCCTGAAATGTTTTCTCTTTCCTGCAAATGTGCCTTAACATGAGGGTTTCACTGGTGTTAGTGTTCAGACCCAGATTTCACAGTATTAGTGTGCCTGGAGCCTCTCCCCTCCCACTCTTCGCCCATTGACCCCTTCTCTCCACCCTCTGGGAAGCCTTACTCCACCCTTCAGACCCGGAATTCACAGCGTTAGTGTGCCTTAACGCCGCCGCTGCATTATCGCACGATAAGTGACGTTATCGCATGATAATGTTACATTATCGCGCGATAACATCACTTATCGCACGATAATAACACCGCTGCGACATTAAGACGGTTTAGTAAACATACTCCTAATGCTGTGAAATCCGGGTCTGAATAATAACGGCAGTGAAACCCTCGCGTTAGAGGCACATTTGCAGAAGAGAGAAACCATTTCGGTCAGCAATGTACAGCAAAGGCAAGGAAACCCAGAAAAGTGATAGTAGTGATACATGTGCAGGAAACAAAAAGGCAAATAAACATATAAAATGACCAGAACCACATCTGAAATCTCAATAACCAAGCTGGCCAATAGTGATATTAGTGATAAACATAAAGCGACACTACTGACAAAGCATTAAAAGGAAGATATCATGTTTGGAAGGGTCTATGCTCTGTCCCCCTACAAAGTGAATGATCCCACATTGAAATAGCGGTGATCAGGGTTTTTGTCGTTTATATTGGGCAGGTTTGTTAGGGTGTGCACATGTGCAGCAACAGCAGAGTGGGAACGTAGGAAAGGGCAACTGTACTGATGCTGTAAATGGGATACAGGGGGTTGCAGGCAGCACATGCTGTGGTCCAGCTGGGGCACAGTGCAGACTAGACAGATGCTTAGGTGGCACATAGGAATGCTGAAACTGTAAATCAGCAAGACAGCAACTGACAAAGGACAAACATGGGCATGAGTGTGTGCCCCACAGTGTCACAGGGGATATTACCCAGCAGGTACCCATAACATTGGCAGGCAATGCCAGGGGAAGCACAAATGTCCATGTAGGCACCCCTACCCGAGAACCCACACCATAGGCAGCTACCTACTAGCACACTGGATGGCTTGGGACTGCTCACCACCAGCACCACTGGCATAAGGGCATGTCAGCATGGTGGCGGAAGGGTGCTGATGGCGGAGGGGGCAGTGGCATCGGCCCACAGCAGACCATGGCCAAGCCCCGTTTAGGTGGGTGCCATGCACTGCAACAGACAAGGTCTGTCTGATGAACAGTCATGGTATCCCCAGGGAATGATCTGCCCCTGTGGCAACAGTTTGGTGCAGTACACCAAGGCAGTGTGTTCAGGGGCAGAAGGTCACAGGTTCAAGTCCCAGCTGTGGCTCCTGCCAACCTTGTCCCCATATTTTACCCAGTACTAAACTGTGGTAATAAAGACAGAGCCTTTATTGCAAATAAAATAAACATGCCTGAAATGTCTATATTTTACCCTACAGAGCACAGACACCATAAACATGTACAACCCCTAGAGCAGAGTTTCCCAACTGCAGTCCTGGAGGGCTAAACACCATTCAGGTTTGATGCTGTCCCTAATAAATATGCCTGTGCTGCATTTGTATGTGCTGCCCCCATTGTATGCAAATGTATCTCATGCATATTTATTAGGGACAGCATGAAACTGAACAGTTTTTGGCCCACCAGGACTGGAGATGGGAACCTCTGCCCTAGAGCAGCAGCCAACAGGGGCACAAACACCCATACCCACAGGCTCCACTATCCAAAGCCTCATGGAGAGTCAGGCTGTTGGGCCCTACACGGAGCAGCATCTCCCAATACTGGCACCTGCATACCTTAGCAATGCCATCCTAAAATTGGGAACATGTTCCACATATATCAAAAAGTTGCTAGGATTAATGTCAGCTAACAAATCCTAAGTTAAACACGATTTGTTGATAGAGATTGATTATAGCAACTTTCTGATACCTGTGGAGTGTGTTTCAGTTATGGCTTCTGACAGTGTTTACCACCCCAGGGCGTGACCCCAACAGTATTGCGTACCATAGCAATGCCCGCACTGTGCCCAGGACTGGTGTGGCAGCCAGTGCTGCCACAAACCTCCATATTTGCACAATGCTGGCATAGGTGTGGGAGTGTGCTTTTGTCTATCCAGTGCTTTGTGGCTGCCTACACCTTACTGAGCCCATACTGCTTGCACTGTTTCCAGTGTTAGCCTGCTAATGTGCATAATGAGGAGCAAGGTACTGAAAGAGCTCAGAGAAGCTCTTGCAGGGCTGTTAAAGGATGTTTTTAATAGATCCTTGGAGAGAAGAGAAGATCCACAGGACTGGAGAAGGACTGATGTAGTACCTCTTCACAAAAGTGGTAATTGGGAAGAAGTGACAAACTACAGGCGAGTAAGCCTTACCTCGGTGGCGGGAAAAGTAATGGAGGTGCTCCTGAAAGAGTAAATAGTGGACTTCCTCATAACCAACAGGTTGCATGATCCGAGGCAACATGGTTTTACCTAATAGACGATTTTGGCAAACAAATCTGATTGAGTTCTTTGACTGGGCATGGGTATATCAAGGGCATGCGATGGATGTAATCTACCTAGATTTTAGCAAAGCCTTTGATACTCTCCCTCATAGGCGGCTTATCAATAAACTCAACAGCTTGGGGATGTGTCCCAAGGTGATGAACTGGATCATAAATTGGTTGACTGACAGGCGAAAGAAAGTGACGGTAAACGGAACTCACTCGGATGAAAGGAAGATGATTAGCGGTGTGCCCCAATGTTCGGTCCTGGAACTGGTACTGTTCAAAATATTTGTGAGTGCAAATACCGGTATTGTTCAACATAGTTGTGAGTTGAACAGTACTGGAATGAAGGACTGAATGGAAAAGATTGTCTTTTTGCAGATGACACAGAAATTTGCAACAGAGTGGACTCCCCTGAGGGAGTGGAGAACATGAGGAAAGATACAAAAGCTATAAGAATGGTCTAATGCTTGGCAGTCAAGATTTAATATGAAGGAATGCAGTGTCATGCACTTGGGAAACAGAAATCCAAGGGAATTGTATGCGATAAGGGGCGAGAGGTTGGTGTGCATGGACCAGAAGGACCTCAGAGTGATTGTTTCTGAGTATCTCAAGATGGCGAAACAGTATGACAAGGCGATGACAAAACCCATAAGGATGATGGGTTGCATACAGAGAGGAATTACCAGCAGAAAGGAAGAGGTACTCATGCCACTGTACAAGTCGCTGGTGAGGCCTCACTTGAAATATTGTGTTCAGTTTTGGAGACCATATCTTGCAAAGGATTAAAAAGACTGGAAACTGTTCAGAGGAAGGCAACCAAAATGATTTGTAGCCTGTGTCAGAAGCCTTATGAAAAGAGACTTGAAGACCTAAATATGTACACTCTGGAGGAGAGGAGGGACAGGGGAGATATGATTCAGACCTTTAAATACTTAAAGAGTATTAATGAACAAACAAACCTCTTCCAAAGACGGGGAAGCTGTAAAACTAGAGGGCATAACATGAAGCTGCAAGGGGGTAAACTGAAAGGCAATATCAGGAAATACTTTTTCACTGAAAGAGTGGTGGACGCTTGGAATGCCCTCCCGATGGAAGTGGTGGTGACAAATACAGTGACAAAATTAAAAATGGCATGGGACAGACACAGTGGATCCTTTTATAGTAACAGGATAAAATCAAAATAAACATAACTATCTCATATATCTGAACAAATAGGGGTGACCTACATGGTGTGGTGGATACACCCCTAAACAAAGGCATGGGGAGGGGTGACCTGCATGGAGCGGCAGGTGCACCTACTCTTGCCGCGTTGCGGGCAGACTACATGGACCATACTGGTCTTTATCTGCCGTCATATACCATGTTACTATGTTACTATGAGACAGCTCTCTTGCAGTTTCAAAGTTCCATCAACAGAAAGAAAAATGTTTGTCCAGAACAACTCTCTGCTCAGACTTGCATTTGCAAATGGTGACATGTACTGAGTGCCGCCACATCTATGTATTTCTATGGGAGCAGTGGTACTTAGAGCATGTTTACATTTATTAATGCATTTTAACCTTTAGTAAGCAGGCTTCAGATTGTGGATTAGCTCTATCCCCAACTCAAACATCCCTTCCTTCTCTCCAAAACTCTAACCTGATTCTGGATGTTTTCATATGTAGAATTAAACATTAGATTATCATTAGTTGCCTGGGACAATAATTCTGTACTGAAAAGCTCTGTAAACAGGACTAAGCATGGCTGGACTTTGGAACTCTAGTAGGAAACAACAAAAGAAAAAGTTTCCAAATGCATTGGGAAAGTGCCTCCTTTTTAGGGTCATCTTCCATAGCTAACATTGATTGATTGATTTAACGGGGGTTTTTATACTGCTTTAGCGGTTTACATTAAAAACAACTTATTACATTTTAACAATATAGCATACTCAAGAGGGTAGAAGAGTGGGATGAAAGAAGAAACAGGATGGGAATAAAAAGTTGCAGAAATTAAATCAAGTTAAATCACATGTTCTCTACAGTAAAGTAGGATGACTATAGATATGTTTTTAGAGCTCTTCGAAAATATAGTAAGTCCTTTATGGCATGTAAGTTAGGTGGGATTGAATTCTAAAGTTTTGGAGCATAAAGTGAGAAGGCTTGTCTTTATGTAGTAGTGTTAGATTTAATAAAAAAAAAGTCCTGGGGGGGGGGGGGTGTGCTTAAAGTATTCTGTGATTCTGAATGCCTTGGACAGTTGTTCTTAGTTTCATGAAGTAATGAGCAAAGGTACAGGTGGATGATAAACCACTGAGCACCTTAAAGTTTGTGAGTATGGTTTTATATCTTGAGCATTCAGTAATGGGTAACCAATGGAGTTGCATAAATTGGATAAAGTGTGTGCTGCCATATTAAGAGCCAATTGTAGGGGATGAACTGCTACCTTTGGTAAGCCCTGGAATATAATGTTGCAGAAATCCAGGTGTGGGAAAATAAGGGCTTGTAGGTCTGTATGAAAATCTTGCATGTTTAAGAGAGGTTTTATGTGCTGCACTGTCCTAATTTTGAATACATATTTTTTATGACATTTTTAATATGTGTAGAGAATGTTAGGTGTTGATCTAATATTATACCCACGTAGAAAGAATACCAAAAGGATATCTATTTGTGCTTTATCGACTATAGCAAGGTTTTTGACTGTGTAAACCATGAGAAACTCTGGGCCACATTAAGAAGCATGGGTATACCAGAACACCTGATCGTTCTCTTGTGCAATCTGTACATTGATCAAGAAGCAACAGTTCGAACGGAACAAGGAGAAAAAGAATGGTTTAAAATAAGCAAAGGTGTAAGACAAGGCTGCATACTTTCCCCCTACCTGTTTAATTTATATGCAGAACAAATCATCAGAGAAGCAGGATTGTATGAAGACAACAGAGGTGTGAAGATTGGTGGAAGACTCATCAACAACCTTCGCTATGCTGATGATACCACATTACTGGCTGAAAGTGAAGATGATCTGAAACATTTGCTTCTCACAATCAAAGAACATAGTCTCAATATGGGCCTGCACCTTAATGTAAAGAAGACAATGATCATAACAACTGGCATAATCAACAGGTTCATCGTTCATCGTTGAATGAGAAGAAATTGAAATTGTGAACAACTTTAACCTACTTGGATCAACTATCAATAAAGAAGCAACAAGCAGTCAAGAAATCAGACGATGCATTGCTCTTGGCAGAATGGCTATGAAAGACCTAGATAAGATTCTCAAGAGCAGAGATGTCTCTCTCCATACAAAGATTCGACTTGTTCAAGCCATGGTATTTTCAATAACATCATATGGATGTGAAAGCTGGACAGTGAAAAAGACAGATAGGAAGAAAATTGATGCCTTTGAATTATGGTGTGAATACTGTGTATACCATGGACTGCCCGAAGAACAAACCAGTCGGTACTAGAGGAGATCAAACCTAAGCTTTCTTTAGAAGCTCAAATGACAAGACTTCGACTTTCATACTTTGGACACATCATGCGAAGAGAGAGATCATTAGAGAAAGACATTATGCTTGGCAAGTTAGAAGATCAATGCAAAAGAGGAAGGCCAGCAATGAGATGGATCGATACAATAACAGCAGCTACGGGTACCAGTCTGTCAACAATGAGCCGCCTGACTGAAGACCAAACACAATTTAGGATAGCTCGACGGCACTTAACAACAACGGCATATTTCTTGTTTTATCTTAAGCTCAGTTCCATTTAAAGTTATTGTGTTTGGTGGAATGAAACTTATGTCTCTGGTGATAAATAAGACCTCTGTTTTATTGAGATTATGGACATATTGAAAAAGGCTAGCCAGAAGTTAATATTAGTAAAACAGTTAGCGATGTTTGTAAAATCAGGACTTTGTAAATTGATTGGCATATAAATTATAACATCATCTGCATAAATATGATAGTGGATATCGAATGATTGAATAACTAAACAAATTTGTTGAATGAAAATGTTAAATATGAATTCTGAGAGAGCTGACCCTTGAGGAACCCCTTGAGTTTGGATATATTGTCTTGATTTTGATGTGCCTAATTTTACTTGGATTTGTCGATTTGATAAATACATGTGGAACCATTGTAGTGGAGTTTCGACTAGTCCAATTTCTTGTAATCTTTTGATAATTAGTGGATGTAGTTTTGAGTCAAATGCTGATTTTATGTCAAGAAAAATAAGAAAAAAGCTAGATTTTGGTTTATCATTTCCTGTTATTAATATATCTATAAGTGCAGCCATAAGAGTTTCAACACCATGGTATGGTCTAAAGCCATATTGTTGGAGGTCAAGAGGTGAATTTGTATCTATATGATCCTGTAATTGTTGGAGTACAATTTTTTCAAGTATTTTGGTTAAGAAAGGGAGATTTTCTATAGCTCTGTAAGAGGTTGGTTGATTAATATCATTTGACGTGACCACCTTGATTGAAGGATAAGGTGGTATACAAATCTGTCTAAATAAATTTGCAGTTCCCTTTCTTACTGGCTGAATGGAAGTCATTTTGAGTTCAGGCGGTAAGTAACCTTACTGTAAATAGAGATGGACTATTTTGCGTATTGCTGGAGTGAGCTCATGTCTTGCAATCTTGATCGAGCTGACAAGAGGGGAGGTAGTAGTGTTCATGCTTATCATGATGTCTTCTATATATTCCAGTGTAGGTAGTGAACATTTTTTCCAGATGTGTAGTGGGTCAGGAGGATCCTGGGGTTGTAAATAATTTATGCTGTTTTTGTTAGGAGATGTTAGAATTTTAAAGTAATTTGCCTTAGCTTGACTTGATAGATGTGTTTCCTCTAACTGGTAAGAGTCATCTTTAATGAGAGATTTGATTATGCTAAAACGTTCACAGGGACAGTTGTAATATTTCTGCATTAACTTAGTGTAATATTCCCTCTTTGATTGTAAGGTGGCTGCATGATATTCTTTGAGTTTGTTTCTGTGCGATGTGAAATTATCTGAAGTTTTTTAATTTCTTCATTTTCTCTCTTTGGATCTAAGTGCTTGCTTCATATTCTTACATATTCAATACAGTTGTATAGTATACCAAATGGCTATTCTCTGTCTTTTTTTTAGGTGGGACTTTTGTGAAATTAAGGTTACACTGGATACAATTTTGTTCCAAAGTTGCACAAGTGCATCAATGTCATTAGGAGTCGACTACAGAGTGGGTAGGACTTTTGCTAGAAGTTATTTTTTTCTAGGTGAAGGAATCTGCAAATAGAGTGTGATTCATGCAGGAGATGGTTCTTTTTAATTATATTTTGAGGAAAGAAAAATGAGATAGCATAGTTACTTACCTATAACAGGTGATCTCCAGGAACAGCAGGAATTTAGTCTTCACATATGGGGTATCATCAGTACCGAGGGAACCAGCGCGGGAACGCTCCCCAGCGTCCAATAGGAATGCTTTTGGGAGCATCCCTCAGCACATGCGCGCTGCCTTCCCACCTTTCCAACTGTACCTCTTCAGTTAAGTTTGTAGCTGAGTGAAAGGATAGAGGGAGAGAGGAAAGAGACAGAGAGATAGAGAGACAACTCTTAGGGGAGGTGGGTGGGTTATGAAGACTAAATTCCTGCTGTTCCTGGAGATCACCTGTTACAGGTGAGTAACTATGCTATCTCCAGGAACAAGCAGAAATGTAGTATTCACATATGGGGACTCCATAGCTGAAGATGCCAAGGAGATGACCCCAGGAAGCTGCCACCTATAATGAGGTGGGCCATGCTTCCTCCCATGGAACTCTGGCATCATACCAGGGTTGGTGGGTAGGAGTTGTATTAAGTTTGAAAGAGATTTTGAAGAACAGCCTGGCCAAAGAAGGCATCCTGATGGGAGGCTTTATCTAGGCAGAAGTGGGCTGTAAAGGTATGTACCGAAGCCCAGGTGGCTGCTCCACAAATGTCATCAATAGACACAGAGTGAAGATTAGCCATAGAGGCTGACATGGCTCTCACATTATGAGCTGTGACATGGCCTTGAAGAGGAAGACTCTTACTCTGATAAGCTTGTGCAATCCATTTGGATAAAGTCCTCTTGGAGACTGGAAGTCCCAAATGACTAGCATCAAAAGCAATAAAAAGTTGAGAAGACTTTCTATGTTGCTGTGTTCTTTGTAGATAAAAAGCTAAGGTTCTTTTACAGTTCAAAGTGTGAAGGTTCTTCTCTGCATTAGTGGCATGAGGCCTCAGAAAGAATACAGGAAGAAAAAATTGATTGATTTAAATGAAAAGGCGAAACCACCTTTGGCATAAAGTGTGGTTGAGTTCTGAGGACAACCTTATCATGGTGAAACCTAGTGTAAGGAGGATCAGCCACTAATGCTTGCAATTCACTAATGCGACATGCAGAGGTGATTGCAATTAGGAAGATGACCTTCCAGGACAAAAACTTCAGGGTAGTAGTGGCTAAAGGTTCAAATGGCGGTTTCATTAGCTGCCCGAGAACTATATTTAAATCCCATGCCACCGGTGGTGGTTTGATGGGAGGTTTTGTTAATAGAAGACCTCTCATAAATCTTGATATGAGTGGATGAGAGGAAATTGGTTGTCCATTTAGAGGCTTATAGGAAGCTGTAATTGTGCTAAGATGGACTCTTACTGAATTGGTCTTTAGACCAGAATTTGATAAATGAAGTAGATACTCTAATATCAATTCCAAAGGTATCACCAGGGGGTTTAATCCCTTCTGGGAATACCATATAGTGAAACGTTTCCACTTGAAGGCGTAAGATCGTCTTGTGGAAGGTTTTCTAGAAGCCTGAAGGATATCCTTTACCTGTTGGGAAAGGTTGAGATCCTGAAGATTTAAGCTTTCAGCAACCAGGCCATGAGATGCAGGGACTCGGGATTCGGGTGCCATAGGGTCCCGCTCTCCTGGGCAAGGAGATCTGAAGCACACCCTAACTACAGAGGTGCAGCTTGAGAGAGATGTAGAAGCAGGGGATACCACGTTTGGCATGGCCACCGTGGTGCTGTGAGGATCATACGACCTCTGTCTCTCTGAAGCTTGAAGAGTGTTTTCGGGATGAGGGGAATAGGTGGGAAGGCATAGAGGAAGTCTTGACCCCAGTGAAGGAGGAAGCAATCCCTTGCCTGGCAATTGTGAGCCGGAATCCTGGAACAGAACTTGGGAAGTTTGGTATTTAGTGGACTTGCAAAGAGGTCTATGTCTGGAGTCCCCCAGATGTGAAATATCTTTGCCACCTGATCTAGTTGGAGAGACCATTCGTGAGGCAGCAGTACTTGGCTGAGTTTGTCTTCCCAAAGGTTTTGAAAGCCTGGAAGATATACCCCGAGAAGGTGGATTTGATGCTTTCTGGCGAGGGCCCAAAGTCATAAAGCTTCATTGCATAATGACAGAGAGCCTGTTCCACCCTGCTTGTTCACATATAACATGGCTACTTGATTGTCCATTTGGACTAGGACTGTCTTGTAGCTGAGCTGGGCATGGAATACTCGAAGAGCTAAATAGATTGCTCTTAATTCTAGGAGGTTTATGTGAAGACAAGCCTCCTGTGGAGTCCAGGTGCCCTAGGTAGAGAGATGATGCAGGTGTGCTCCCCAACCCACCTGTGATGCATCTGTTGTTAGGGTGGCCTGGAATAGGGGTTCTTGGAAAGGAGACCCCACTAAAAGATTTTCCAGTGATTGCCATAATTGAAGGGACAAGATCAGTCGATGAGAGTTTGGTATCTTGTCTGACAGACGTCCAGTGGCCTGTGTCCACTGTGTGGATAGGGTCTACTGGGCTGCTCGCATGTGGAGGCGAGCATAGGGAACTACATGAACTGTGGATGCCATGTGTCCCAGTAACTGTAGCAGTTCTTGAGCAGTTAGGGAGGATTTTCCCGCTGCTTGAGAAGCTAGTTGCACTATGTGAAGACACCGGGCCTGTGGAAGGAAAGTTCTTGACTGTCTGGTATCTAAACAGGCTCCTATGAACTCCAGAGACTGGGAAGGAAAAAGTTGGGATTTTGGAAAGTTTATTAACAATCCCAAGTATTGGAGGATTCGCATTGTGCGAGACAGAGCAGAGCTGGCTTCTGCACCCTTGGGGGCTCAAATGAGCCAGTCATCCAAGTAAGGGAAGACGAATATCCCTAGGGTTTGCAGGAATGCAGCTACTACTGCCATGCATGTCGTGAAAACTCTTGGTGCGGAAGCCAGAAAAAAGGGAAGAACCCTTTACTGGAAGTGTTTTCCCTTGAAAAGGAATTGTAAGAATTTCCTGTGATCTGGATGGATCAGAATGTGAGTATATGCATCCTTTAAGTCTAGAGAGCAAAGTCAATCCTGACTTTGAAGGTATGGCAGAAGAGTTCCTAGAGAAATCATTTTGAACTTCTCTCAGAACAATTCTCTGAGGTCTAGAATGGGTCTGTGTCCCCCTGTTTTCTTTGGAATAAGAAAATAGGGGGAGTAGAACCCTGTACCCTGCTGGAGGATGGCTACTTCCTCTATTGCCCCTTGGCCAATAAGTGTTGAGACCTTCTGATCTAACAGATTGTCTGCAGAGGTCTGGGAATTGAACTGCCTTAGGATTGTAGGAGGGGGCATGCTGTGAAAATGAAGCTTGTACCCCTCTTCTACAATGGACAGAGTCCAATTTTCTGCTGTTATTTGGTGCCATCTATTGGCAAAATGACACAGCCTGCATAGAATATTTAGGGGTTCTGGACCCCTCAAAGGCAGGAAGGCTAAACTCTCTAGGAAGGAGTCAAATCCCTTGAGGGTGCTGAACCTGCGGAACTAGTTGAGCTCTCGGGCCTTTTGGCTTCTTCTGCTGTTTGAATTGCTGTTGTTGTCCCCTTTGGGCAACTTGACTGTGAGCTTGGCTTTGCTGGGTATAGGATGGATAAAACTTCCTCTTTTTGCTGAAAGAGGGTTTTTTATAGGGTTTCTTTTTGGATGTAGTGGCTGTAGATTTTGACAATCTATCTAAGGTGATATTGTCAGCATCTATCTTATTAGCCTTTTCCTGCCAATTCTTGCCAAAGAGGTTTTCTCCTATGCAAGGGATGTTGCCTAATTTATCCTGTACCCAAATCTCCAAGTCTGATGCCTGAAGCCATGCAATCCATTGTGCACCAATGGCAATAGCAGAGGTTCTGCTAATGCATTTAAAGCAGTCAAAGGCTGCACGATTCACAAACTTGGAGACATCTTGAGCATGCCTGACAAGCATAAGGAAGTCTTGTTGTCTGTCATCTGGGAGAAGTGGGCTCATAAGCTCCAAATCTCCTGTGACTTCTTTGAGGAACATTCCCATATATAAAATATATGAGCTGATCCTAGCTGAAAGCATGGAAGCCTGAAAAGTTTGACTTCCAAAAGCATCAAGAGTCCTGCATTCACGACCTGGAGGACTGGATGCATGTCTCTTTGCACTTTTCATCCTACGCATGGCTGTCTGCACTACCATTGAATGGTGTAGCAGCTGAGTCTTTTGAAATCCAGGATATGGTGGAACTCGATACATGGTATCAAGCCTCCTAGAATGAGGACGTGTGGTCAAAGGTGTCTCCCACATTCTGAGCATCAAATCATGAAGAATTTCATGAATGGGCAGAGTGGCTGCCTCCTTTGGAGCCTTAGGATATTGGAGAATTTCCAATTCCTTTGCTCTAGGTTCCTTTTCAGGAGCTACCGTGATTGAAAGGCCTTTGGCAACATCACAAATAAAATCCTGAAAAGACATGTCCTCCGGAGGCGACATTCTGCGTTGGGGAGAAGAAGAGTCTTCTGGGAGAAAAACTCTGGTACCAATAGAATTATCAGAGTCATCGGAATCGGAGGATTCGAAGTATCTCTGATCATGATGTTCATGTAAAGCACGGTCCCGGTATCAATCAAAGTCTGTACCGAGTTGATCCGGTACCGATCTTTCAATGCCAGGCAAAGATGGCATGGGAAGAATTCCCACCGGGGCCGGTACCATCAGTGCTGGTACCGGTATCTGTGCCGGTACCGGCATCAGTACCAGTGTCGGTGCCGCTGCCCGTTGAACCATCGGTGTCAACGGTACCGCAGCTGTAAGGAGAGCTGCAATACTGCTTTCGATAGCGAGAAATCTCTGGTCTAACAACGCTGCTGATGCCTGGGTGTCGGTACTGGTGAAGGTGGCCGGGACCCCTGAGCATGGCACCAGTAGTTCTGTCGAGGCCAAGGCCGAGGCCTCGAGAACATCCTGGAACCCTGTTGATGCTTTGGAGGCCGAAGCCTCCCACCGGGGCTGTTTTGCCAGTGTGGTTCCCTCAAGGGCAATGCCAATGACCTCTTGATGCTTTGCAGGAGAGCTACCCTTTGAGGACCGGCTTTTATGTTTAGTTACCTGAGATCCATGGGAGGAAGAAGAAGCTCTTGAAGACATCGATGTAATGGACTTGGCATCCGAAGAAAAGAGGATACCGAGCTTTGCAGCCCGGTTCTGTCTTCCTCTTTTAGTCATTCCCATACAAGAGAGACACTCAGATGGAGAATGGTCAGGGTCTAAACATTTAAGACACCAGTCATGGGTGTCGGTGACGGAAATGGTACCGCCACACTTAGTGCATTTTTTAAAACCACTAGCTGTTTTTTCCATCTTTAAGGAAAAATGGGGCCTAGTGCCCAAAATGGTGCCTAGCACCGAAAAAGAAAAGTTTCTGAAGAGAAACAATTCATAATTTTTTTTTTTTTAGAAGAAAAGAACCGGCGGTACCGGTAGGCGTCGTGCGGAGCCAAATGCGACCACAAGAAAACAAGATTAAAGATGAAATTTTCTGCGGTGACAGGGTATGTGTCTTGTCGGCTCCGTGGAAAATGAAGAACTGTAGAGAGACAGTTGGAAAGGCAGAAAGGCAGCATACATGTGCTGAGGGATGCTCCCAAAAGCGTTCCTATTGGATGCTGGGGAGCGTTCCCGCACAGGTTCCGTCGGTACCGACGATACCCCATATGTGAAGAGTACATTCCTGCTTGTTCCTGGAGATAAGTTTATGATCCGACCATGGATTATCAACAATGGTTAGCACTGAGTTATTATGGTCCTTTAGAATGCTCTGGGGAAGGAAAATCATGTCAAGGGTGTTTCCTCTATCATGTGAGGGTTGATTAATAATTTGCTTCAATGGCATCTAGAAAAGGTTTTGCTTTGTTTGTTGTTGTGGAGGCAAGATTAAGATCACCAAGAAGGTCAAGATAGTTGTTTTGAGAAGTGTGCTTGAATATTTCTTCTACTAATATGTCTGATTGTTCTGAACTTGCACAGGGTGATCGATAGGAAGAATAATGGTAATTTTTCTATTTGTTATTGCTATTGTATCAAGTCCTTTATCTGACGTTTTTACTGATGTGTAAAAGTTGAGATCTTTATTAGCTATAATAAATACTCCTCCTCCTTGACGTTGAGATAGATGCAGCTGTTTGCACAGAATAGCCAACATAGACATGCCACAGTAGGTGCGGCCCCCACACAGTGCTATGCTGTATGAAGACGGGTAAATGCCAACAGTGGCATTGTATGTCCCCACACTCACCATATTCTGAAAAGAAGTATGTCTCTGAGATATATCCGTGAACGGCCTTGCCCCCTTCAAAACGGGCAGCTATGAATCTGTTGTGGCCACCGACAGTGCTGTCATGAGGCAGAATTACAATGTAAGGTGAAGATACTCATAGGATGATGCAAGTTAGACAACAGGAACTAGTCTGTGGCATGCCCAGAATATTACAAACAATTGCAGTGCACTGTAATGTAGCAGGAAAACAGGTAGAGAGTGATCCATCTGGCACAAGTAGCCATGCAGCACTACATACAAGGCAGTAGATGACCTCCCTAGGTATGCATGTTGTGGACATCTCAGGAACAAATCTGTATAATGCTAAGTAAGCACATGAACCCAGCAGAACATAGTGAACCAGCTAAACATTTCCTTATCACCAGAGCAAGCACCACACAGACATGTCCAGAGACACCAACGTAGCTCCCTATAATTGTTCACATTGAGGGCAATTCCGTTCTGGGTATCCCCCACCTGTGCGTGAGCCCAGAATCTGTACGTGCCCCGGTTGCACCTGAGTCTGATCCCACAGGGTTTAGATATAGCACATGAACCCAGCAGAACATAGTGAACCAGCTAAACATTTCCTTATCACCAGAACATAGTGAACCAGCTAAACATTTCCTTATCACCAGAGCAAGCACCACACAGACATGTCCAGAGACACCAACGTAGCTCCCTATAATTGTTCACATTGAGGGCAATTCCGTTCTGGGTATCCCCCACCTGTGCGTGAGCCCAGAATCTGTACGTGCCCCGGTTGCACCTGAGTCTGATCCCACAGGGTTTAGATATAGCCCTGGGATCCGAATCAGATGTAACTGGCCAAAAGTGCAGGCCATGGCCCGATTCGGGGCCCCAGACATCCAGCCAACTGCACAGCTAGCCCAGCAAGACTACTGCATGGAGCTGTGGTGGCATGGTGTCCTGTTTCCCTGCAGCCTGACCCCTGATTGGGCCTTCCATGGCCATGGTCAGGCTGTGGGGATCTCCCTTCACCTTCTCATCTTCCTTCTCCATGCTGGCTGCTGCAAGTGCCCCTGTCTAGGGGAACTTATTCCACCTCCATGGAACATGCTGTGGCCACCCTGTCCGTGTAGGTGGTGGTCGGGCACTACAATGTCCCAGCCATTGCCCTATGCCCTGTGCATATGTATCCTGCCCAGGCCGCCCTGTCCGGGCCATACCCACAGTACCTTGCTCCTCATTATGCAGATTATCAGGCTAACACTGGAAACAGTGCAAGTATTGTGGGCTCAGTAAGATATAGGCAGCCACATAACACTGGATAGACATACACACACTCCCACACCTATTTCAGCATTGTGCAAATATAGAGGTGGTTGTCAGTCCTGGCCGCCACACCAGTCCTGGGTACAGTGCAGGCATTGCTATGGTACTCAGTACTGTTAGGGTCACTACCCGGGGTGGTAAACACTGTCAGAAACAAAAACTGAAACACACTCCACAGATATCAGAAAGGATGCTATGATGAATCTCTGTCAACAAATTGTGTTTAACTTAGGATTTGTTTTCTGAAATTAATCATAATAACCTTTTGACATATGTGGTACGTGTTTCCAAGTTTAAGACGGCATTGCTAAGGTATGCAGTTGCTAGTATTGGTAGATGCTGCTTCGCACAGGGCCCAAAAGCCTGACTCTCCATGTGCCATTGGATAGTGGAGCCTGTGGGTGTGGGTGTTTGTGCCCCTGTTGGCCGCTGCTCTAGGGCAGAGGTTCCCAACTCCGGTCCTGGTGGACTAAACACGGTTCATGTTTTCATGCTATCCCTAATGAATATGCATGGATACATTTTCATACAATGAGGGTGGTGCATACAAATGCATCACAGGCATATTTATTAGGGACAGCATGAAACCCGAATAGTGTTTGGCCCTCCAGGACTGCAGTTGGGAAACTGCTCTCGGGATTGCACATGTTTATGGTGTATGTGCTCTGTAGGGTAAAATATAGGCGTTTATGGCATGTTTATTTTATCTTCAATGAAGGTTCCTTCTTTATTACCATGGTTTAGTACTGGGTAAAATATAGGGACATGGTTTTCAGGAGCCACAGCTAGAACTTGAACCTGTGACTTTCTGCCTCTGAATATACTGGCTGTGTGTATTGCACCAAACTGTTGTCACAGAGGCAGATCACTCCCTGGGGATACCATGACTGTTCGTCAGACAGACCTTGTCTGTTGCAGTGCCCGGCACCCACCTAAACAGGGTTTGGCCTTGGTCCGCTGTGGGCAGATGCCACTGCCCCTCCACCACCAGCACACCTCCACCACTATGCTGACATGCCCTTGTGCCGGTGGTGCTGGTGGTGCACAGTCCTAGGCCATCCAATGTGCCGGTAGGCGGCTGCCTATGGTGCGTGATATAGAGTCGGGGTGCCTGCCTAGACATCCACGCTTCCCCCCCCCCCCGGCCCTGCCTGCCAATGTTATGTGCCCTTTGGGGTACTTGCTGTCCCCTGGGACACTGTGGGACACACACTCGTGGACATGTTTGCCCTTGGTCAGTTGCTGTCTTGCTGGTTTTCCGTTTCTACATTCCTATGTGTCACCTAGGCATATGCCTAGTCCACCCTGTGCCCCAGCTGGCCCACTGCATGTGCCGCCTGCAGCCGCCTGCATCCCCCTGTACCCCATTTACACCATCACCATAGTGCCCTTTCCTACGTGGCCACTCTGCTGTTGCTGCACATGTGAAATCCACATAAGCAAGCTGCCCAATATACACCACAGCAAACCCTCATCAACACTATCAATGTTGGAACATTCACTTTGTGGGGGGAATCAGAACTGACCCTCCCAAAAGTGACATATTCTTTTTTATTCTTTATGGGTAGTGTTGGTTACCATTTATCAATGTTTTTTCTATTGGCCAGCTCGGTGTTTTGTATTTCTATTTTGGTTCTAGTCATTATCTCTCTGGCTTTTGCATGTTTTGTTACTGCACATGTATCACTACTATCACTTATCTGGGTCTCCCTGCCTTTGCTGTACATTGCTGACTGAACTGGTTGCTCTCTCCTGCAAATGTGCCTCTAACGCAAGGTTTTCAGTGGCATTAATTTTCAGACCCTGATTTCACAGTGTTAGTGTGACTGGGGATTCTCCCCGCCCACTCTCCGCCCATTGACCCTTATCTCCGCTCTCTTGGGAGCCTTACTCCACCCTCTGCGGACCTTAACGCCGCCGGAGACGTTATTGCGCGATACGTGACGTTATCGCATGGTAATATCGTGTGATAATGTCACTTATCGCACAATAACATCGCTGCTGTGATGTTAGCGCTGTTTAGTAAACATACCACTTAGAAGGCAAAGCAGGTGTCTTTGCCATGATCTTTGCCTTCCGTTTGCCCATTGTATCAAGTTTAGTAGGAGCAGTGGAAAAAGCCTCTCACTCTGCATCCCTCGGCAGCACTATCTTCCTCCCACCTGAGATACTATTTCCTTTTTTAATTGGTCTTGTTTTATTTGATTATTTTATGTGTCACATATCTGTGTTTATATAGTCCAAAGCCATTTCATTGGCCACTTTTTTTTTAGGAGATATTGGACATTAAAAAGTTGAACGCCAAGGGTGCCAATAATGTTGACCACTAACTCCTGAACCTGCACACTGGACCAGCATGTTTTTATTGTAAATATATATTCTGTAAAAAAACAAAGGAGATGCAAGACACTCGCACATCAAGGAACTAAAAGAAAAAAATATACTCATAGCGTAGTTTATAACATCAAATTATAAAATTATAACATTTTATTTTGTTATAAACTGCATCATGGTTCTTGCTTTTTCTTTTTGAATATATATTCTGCATCCACAGAAACCTCTCCCTCAACAATGAGTGCAGAACAGGACATTCACCGATAGAACTCAATATATTAAAAAAAAATCTGATTCTGGTCTTCTCAGTAGCAACATAAACATTCTCCAGTACCATATTGTGAGCTAATATAAAACCCTACAAATGTCATCAAAAATTTACAAGGACAAATCTACCATACCATATCAGAATAAACTTCCAAAAGTCATAACAACAAGATGTGTACCCAGAAAAAAGCAGCACTATAAATACTTCAGTGGGCCCTAGAACATCCATACACCTATTTGAAAAGCTGAACAAGTCGAATTACTACAGTACAGATCCCTACGTTCAAACTTTGTGTTAATAGAATGCCTGGCCTCAGTCACACACTCAGAACACAGACTCTCACCAAGTACAGAATAAGGGGTATTTTTACTAAACCGTCTTAATGTTACCGGTGCTAGTTGCAGCGTTAACGTGAAGAATGCCATATAAGGTAGTAGGCATTCCGGCGGCAAGGCAACAATAGCTGGGTATCATGCGAAAGAGAGCGCCTTGCTATCATCGTGCAGTAGTGTGCGTGCCGTGGCTTGCTAGCACGCGGTAACCATAATTATGTAGCAGCGCTGCAAAAAATAGTTAAAGAGGTGTAGCACACTGGTTAATACAGCAGTCATGAGTTCAATCCTTCAATGGGCTCATCTAATAAAGCTGCCTAAGGCAATTTCTTTTCATGGTCTTTCTAACAGACAATCTCAACAATCTGTGCTGCCAGCAAAAACACCCTCACCTCACCTATAGGGCACAATATAAAGTGTCCTGTCCACCAAGGCGCCTTATACAGCACCTTTGCTGACAAGGCGCATTATAATGTGCCCTATAGGGCGCTTTATAGGGAGCCCTATAGGGCACCGTTTACAGCACCCTGGCAGACAAGGCACTGTATAATGTGCCCTATAGGTTACGGCACTGAGGTGAAGGTGTTTATGGCTGGCAACACAGATTGTAGAGATGTGTCTAAGTGTTACAGGAATTAAAAGGAAATGCATCATTAAAAAACACCAGTGCAGGATCAAACTCATGGCCTCTGCCTCGGCATTACCCATGATGCACCAGTGCCCATGATGCACTACAAATGCAGAACAGCAGTCTACATCTGATCACAGGATGGAGTATACATCTCCACAGCACCTCAGCCTGATAGGGGGAACTGACCGTGTGTGCGACTGGCACAGAGTAGCTACAGACCGTGACATTGTGCGGATCCTGTGCTCACCCTGAGGGTGAGGTGGGTTGCTGAGCACCAGGTCCGCAGTACCCGGGTTGGCTGAGATAGCCTTTGCTGCAAGTCCCCATCAGTGCTAGTGTGTGGTAGGTATTCTTTGTAGCAACACCTAGGATAATCTTGTGTCCATCTGCATTCCCCAGTCATGTCTAGCCCTTATGGAGCATGTCATACCCAGAATTATGCATATCCACTGTGGTTGCCATGGTCACATGTCATACAAGCAGGGGTATGTCTGGACTCACATATGGGTTATGTAGCACCACCTATCATAATATGAGTCAAGGTGGTGGACAGGATCTGCCCCCAACAGACCCACACTCTACATCTTTGCAATGGAGGCAGTAGAGGGACATGAGGAGGGGTTGTAGGACCAGCAACGCCAGTCCAGGTGGTGAATGGACACCATCCATGGCAGGTGATGCAGAACTGTACCTATCACATAGGGCATTGGCAGACAGGTATTAGACCTGGCAAGGCTCAGCTGCCCCCCACCACAATCTGACATTCATCAGCAGAGGGCACAGTCAAGCTGCCACCTGCAAAGTGTTCCAGCCATACACATGCTAACTGCAGACAGTCTGCTAGCTAGTACATAGTGCATGTTCCTGGAAGAACTGTGTGCCCCCAAAAGTGGGATGGATGTGTGCACACGCACGTGCACGCGCACACTCACACACCAAACAAATGTGTCAGTGATTTCCTGCAAATGTGCCTCTAGCGTGAGGTTTTCACTGGTGTTAATTTTCAGACCTTCATTCCACAGCGTTAGTGTGCATGAAGCCTCTCCCCGCCCATTCTCTGCCCATTGACCCCTTCTCTCCGCCCTCTGGGGAGCCTTACTCCACCCTCTGTGTGCCTTAATGCCACCAGCTAAATTTTCACGCAAAACATCATGCTATTGCAAAATAACGTTTTCACTGCTGACTGATCGTAGCTATTGAAGACTTCACAGGCTTGGAGCCTCTGATTATTTACTTTTCCTCTCCATAACCACAGGAGACCAAATTTTACTTGCACCCAGGGTACACAGTCACATCTCCTCATTTCATCAGTAGTATATAGGATTAACATATATATGACAAGCATCACATAGAGACTAACTGCATACCCCCTGAAGAAGGCGTTCATTGAAACACGTTGGGGTTCATTAATAAAGCAATTTTGAGACCACCACACGTCTCTTGCTCCTTGTATATACCTATTATACACACCTGGGGTCAAATTGACCCCAGCTTAGCGAAACCACTGTTGTCAGAATTCCTGTTTCAGATTCATGTTGTAGTTATTATTGTTAATTTGGCATTGCTAGGCTATTTCATCGTAGGCTATTGTGATCTTCATGTGAAATTAAGGCAATATTTTTCAGCGTTTGAGTTCTTACCAGGCATGTGTTCGTATAGACCTATTCATTGCTGTTATAGAAGTAATGGCGCTTTGTCGCCAACATTGCTTCTTTTTTCTGAAATATATTTGATTGGTAATAAGTTATTTATTATGATTTCAGTTATTTTATTGTTCCAAGAATCCTGAGTGAAATGAATAGTAGTTGTTCTCGTCGTCTAACAAGCCAGGCTGTGCTTCAGGCAGTATTAGCTGAACTTGAAAATGAATCATCAGAAGATGAAACAGGAATAGAAGGTGAAGACTCTGGTGATGAGCCAGACAATGTTGAACAAACTAGTGACTATGACGATCAAACTGAGGGACAGGAAGCACAGTACCTGGCAGGTGATACTGCAGAGAATGAAGACTGTGCATCATCATCATCATCATCTGATGATGATGATCCACAACCAAGCAAGAAAAGAAAAATTAACTCAGGATTTTATAAACAGAAGAAATCAGGTAAAATCTACAAGGCAAAGAGTGGACACATATGGTCAGCAGACAAGCCTAATGCTGCCTTGCGTACAACGGCAGCTAATCTGCTTTGTCAGATGCCTGGCGTTACAAGGGCAGGCAAATTTCAGTCAATAGGCGAGGCATTCTCTTTCTTCGTTACCGATGAAATGTTGGACATCATTCTTAGAGAGACTAATCGTTATGATAAGAACTACTACCACACACAAGCTAAACAAATTGATGGAAACGTAAAAGAATGGACAGATATTGACATTGTTGAACTAAAGGCAACCATTGGAATATTGCTGCATGCCAGTAAAGACAGATCATCAAAAGAAGCAATTGGGGGTGTAGCTTTCTCCAAGATGGCGGCAGAGAGTTTGTGAGCATTATGCCTAAGCATAAGGGCACGGGCTCTTCCCACGGAGCCCAGAATTGCTGTTTCTGGTCCAATGGATCATTTCGTTCAGCTTAATGAGGAGCAAAGAGGGGAAATTTGGAGCGGGATGGTGGCGCCGGCAGTGGAGGATTCGGCTGCTTCCGTATTGGAGATCTCGCTTTCCCCAGATGACCGCTCCCCTCCTGCAGTTTCGTGACTGTTGGTTAGCGCCCCGGAGCGCGGCTCTGCAGCGACGCCTGAATTGGTGCCTTCTGTGTTGCCTGGGTGGGGCACTCCAAAGGAGGCTGCTGATGGCCTGAAGACCGATACTGGGAGCCGGTCAGTAATTCCCGTCGATAAACAGCATTTGGAGGTGGATTGTACCTTTAGCCTGGAGGTTGAGGCTGATAAGCGGATGGTGGCTTCTGGAGCTCCGATGCCTGTGAGTTCTCCTATGATTACGTTGGTCCGTCCTGTTAAGGTGACCCTGGACAGTATCTGGGAAGCTATAAGTCAACTTTCTCAAGTTATGAATCAACAATTGGCACTTTATTTTTCAAATTTAACCTCAATTGAGGGTAATGTGAATACTTTATCTACTGAATTGCTGGATACGAAAAATCAAGCCGTGGCTATAGACCAGAGACTTTCACAAATATCGGGTTTAGCTGATTCGCTGATGAAAGATAATGTGTCTTTGAAAGCGAAGTAAGAGTCCCTGGAGAATGCTACCAGAGCTTCCAACTTACGGTTGTTGAATTTTCCTGTAATCTCAGCGGTGGCCCCGGTGGAACGTTTTAAGAAGTATATGCAAGAGTCTCTAATGATTTCTCCTGAGTTGATTCCTCCTGTATCGAAGGCATATTATCTGCCTGATGGAAAAAAAGGAGGAGAAGTGTGTGTTGGTGGGCTGCAAATGGATTCGCTGGATGTATCAGCACTGCTCCGGTCTCATCCAGATGAAGAAGTGAAGGTTTCTACATTACTGGTGACTCTAGCGCTTTCATCAAATAGAGACTGGCTTCTTAAAGTTTATTTTAAAAAGAGAGGGAATTTGTTTATGTGGAAGAAGAATTCTATCTTCCCTGATATTTCTAGGGACACCCAAAGAAGGCGTAAGGCCTTCCTTTTGTTAAAACCAGGGGTCCTCCGGCTAGGGGCCACTTTTTTATTAAGATTTCCCTGTAAATGTATTGTTTTGCATAATTCCCTTAAGTATGTATTCTTACAACCTGGAGATTTATCCACTTATATTGGTACTCATTTGGTAACTTCCTCCCCTTTATAAGGTACGTTAGCGTGCTCAGTATTTAAAGTACTCCTCTGCCTTTGTCGCTATCTTGTTGTTTTCCTATAACAATTCTTAGTGTGTATGATCTAGGGGAACCTCCCCCCCTAGGGATTATTGTTGTTCTCACCCCTAAGTTTTGGGGAGAAAAGATGTATCACTTAAATTTTTTTCCTTTTCTGGATATTTCAATTTGTTGATTGTTTTTGGTGTATATCTTTTCTGTACAAGTGTATTTCTTGATTCTATATGGATAATGCATAAATAAAAAATTAAAAAAAAAAGAAGCAATTACATCATTGTTTGCACCTGACTCAAAACCTTTTTATCGCTCCGTAATGAACATAAATCGTTTCCAGGATATCTTACGGTTTGTGAGAATGGATAACTTGTGCACTCGTCCAGAACACGTAGCCACCGACAGATTGGCACCCATCCGTGATATATGGGACATGCTAAATGCACGCTTATCAATGATGTACTTACCTGAAATGGATATGACAGTTGATGAGCAACTGGTCAGCTTCAGAGGCAAATGCGGCTTTCGACAATACATTCCCACAAAGCCAGGAAAGCCCAGACCAGCTGTATTCCACGCATTAAGAAGAGTGGGAGAAAGTCCAAAAAACTGCCAGCATGGTTTAAAGGTGAGGTCAGAGAGGCTGTTGCTGCCAAAAAAGCAACCTTCAGGAAATGGAAAAAAGAGCCAAATGATGAAAACTGGAAACAGCACAAGCACTGGCAAGTTAAATGCAAAGCATTGATAAGGCAGGCAAAGCGGGAATTTGAAAAGAAACTTGCTGCGGAAGCAAAAACACGAAATAAAGACTTTTTCAAGTACATTCGTAGCAAAAGGCCTGTGAGAGAGTCAATTGGACTGTTAGATGATAGAGGGGTAAAAGGGGCAGTAAGAGGAGACAAGGCTATAGCGGAGAGACTGAATGAATTCTTTGCTTCGGTCTTTACTGAGGAAGATGTAGGGATGTTACCCAAGACTGAAGTGGTATTTAAAGGTGATACTGCAGAGGAATTGAGAGAAATATCACTACACCGGGAAGATATATTACAACTATTTGATAAACTGAATAGTAGCAAATCACCTGGACCGGATGGTATACATCCCAGAGTGTTGAAAGAACTGAAATATGAGATTGCAGACCTGCTATTGGTAATCTGTGAACTTTCATTAAAATCATCTGTAATACCTGAAGATTGGAGGGTCGCCAACGTAACACCAATTTTTAAAAAGGGTTCCAGGGGTGACCCGGGAAATTACAGACCAGTGAGCCTGACGTCAGTACCAGGGAAAATGGTAGAAACCATCATAAAGAACAAAATTACGCAGCATGTAGATAGTCATGGCCTAATGGGAGACAGCCAACATGGCTTTAGACAAGGAAGATCTTGTCTTACTAATCTGATATGTTTTTTTGAAGGTGTGCATAAACAGGTAGACAAAGGTGAGTCGGTTGATATAGTGTATCTGGATTTTCAGAAAGCTTTTGACAAGGTCCCCCATCAGAGACTTTTGGCAAAGCTAAAAAGTCATGGGATAGGAGGCAGTGTACTATTGTGGATCGGGAACTGGTTAAAAGATAGAAAGCAGAGAGTAGGGCTAAATGGCCAATATTCCCAATGGAAAAAGGTGAATAGTGGAGTACCCCAGGGATCTGTACTGGGTCCGCTGCTTTTTGACATATTCATAAATGACCTGGAAAAGGGAATAACGAGTGAGGTTATCAAATTTGCAGATGACACAAAACTGTTTAAAGCTGTTAAAACCCAAGAGGAAAGTGGAAAACTGCAGGAGGACCTGGATAAATTGGAAGACTGGGCATCCAAATGGCAAATGAAATTTAATGTGGACAAGTGCAAAGTCATGCACCTAGGAAAGAACAACCCACACTATAGTTACTCGATGCAAGGCTCCACATTAGAAGCCACCACCCAGGAAAAAGATTTAGGAGTCATCGTGGATAACATGTTAAAACCCTCCACCCAGTGTGCAGCGGCGGCCAAGAAAGCAAACAGAATGCTAGGTATCATAAGGAAAGGGATGGAGAATAAAACAAAGGATATTATAATGCCTCTGTATCGCTCCATGGTACGACCGCACCTTGAATATTGTGTGCAATTCTGGTCACCGTATCTTAAAAAGGACATAGCGTTATTAGAAAAAGTACAGAGAAGAGCCACCAAATTGGTGAAGGGGATGGAAGGCTACTCCTATGAAGAGAGGCTAAAAAGGTTAGGGCTCTTTAGCCTGGAAAAGAGACGGCTGAGGGGAGATATGATAGAGGTCTATAAATTAATGAATGGAGTGGAACAGATAAACGTGGATCAATTGTTTACGCTAGCAGAATATAGAAAGACTAGGGGACATGTAATGAAGCTACAGGGTAAACTATTTAAGACAAATAAGAGAAAATATTTTTTCACTCAACGTGTAATCAAACTCTGGAATCTGTTACCGGAGGATGTGGTAAGGGCTGTTAGTATAGCTGGGTTTAAAAAAGGTTTGGACAAGTTCCTGGAGGAAAGGTCCATAAACCACTATTAAAAAGGGACCCAGGATATCAATGCTTGACCCAGTACAAGCATTGTGGAACTTGTCTTTTGGGGAAACTGCTAGGTACGTATGACCTAGATTGGCCACTGTTGGAAACAGGATACTGGGCTTGATGGACCTCGGTCTGACCCAGTATGGCATGTCTTATGTTCTTATGTTCTTATATGGAATAAAGATATTCTGGAACTGTGATGCAGAGACCAGCTAGCCACTGAAAGGAGAAGTTTATCTGGGGAAGCAACCAGGAGCAGCGGTCGAACTGAAGAAAGGAGTTGAAGTAGTGAAAAGATTGACTAGACATTGGTGGAAAACTGGCCGCAGTGTAACATGTGATAATTTCTTTACTGATGTAGGACTGGCTGAAGATCTTCTGATTCAACACACTACAGTTATTGGCACCTTGAGAAAAAACAAAAGGGACATACCAGGAAGAACTGCTGATTTCGCAAAACAAGGAACTGTTTTCATCACAGTTTGTTTTTTGCAAAGAGATCACACTAGTGAGTTATGTTCCAAAGAAAAACAAAACGGTCATTGTTTTAAGCAGCATGCATCATGACAAGGTGATAGACGACAAGAATGAAAAGAAGCCTGAGATGATTCTGCACTATAATGCTACTAAGTCTGGAGTAGACAATCTGGACAAGCTTGTGCGTACATATACATGCAAATGTGGCACTAGAAGATGGCTGTTCTGCCTGCTGATGAACATGTTCGATGTCACTGGTGTGGCAGCTTACATAATTTGGGTGCAGCAAAAACCCGAATGGCAATCAGAGGTGTCCCACAAATGGTGACTGTTCCTAACAGAACTGGCAAAGGAGTTAGTTCTGCCACAGCAGACATTGCGATTACAGAACCAAAGAACACTTCAGAAAGGGGTGAGGATCTGCATGCAACTACTTGGATTCAGCTTACCTGGTCCTACAGGCTGTGAATCCAGAGGGGCACAATCGTGCTGCCAGCTTTGCACCAGATCATCAGATAAGAAAACATCAAAATACTGCAAGCGATGTGGTGTAGCCATATGCCCAGAACATTGCCAGCTGTTATCCAATGAATGTGCTGACTAAAAGACGCCTAGATAGATGATTATACTAGGGGTGTCGAGACTTAATTACAATTAAGTGATAAACTGAAGTTAATAGTTAGACTACTTTTATATCATAAACACTGAACATTTGTAAACAGCAACAACTGCTAAGTGTTTTTAATTGCATTCAAATACCATTCCTATGTGGATGAAATTGTTCACAGTTTCTGGTCATTTACTGATGGGGTCAATTTGACCCCGGGTGTGTAAAGTCATCAGTAATTTAACGTGTGTGATGAAGGGTTAAAATAAAAATAAATATATGTAGACAAAAATTAAACTTAAACCCGAAGAAGCCAGACTCCACATGGGGTACAACACCAGAGAAATAAAAGAGATACAGTTCCCCATACTGTGTAAAATATAAAAATAGTGCAAAGTCCAATCACTAAATTGAAAATAAAAATATTTTTTCTACCTTTGTTTGACCATTTTATTCTTTGTTCATGCTAGTCCCAATCTGAAGTTTCTGCTTTCCTCTGTCTTCTCTTAGCTTTCAATCTACGGTCTCTAGTCCATCTGCCATTTCATGTCTCTCCTTTTGTTTTCTTCATTTCCTTCCATCTTGGATATAGATTTTTTTTCCTTTCAGCTTTCTTCCATTAATTTCTCTCTCTCTCTCTCTCTGTCCACCTAGATTTCACTACTCCTTATTATCCAGTTTTCTATCTCCATCTTCTTCCCTGGTCCATTATTCCCCAGTCTTTTGGTCATTCTCTCTCCCCCTCCATATCTAGCATCTCTCACCATCCATCCAGTGTCTCTCTCTCTCTCTCTCTGGCTCTCTCTTTCCCTCCATCTAGTACCTCCACTCTCTCTCCCCCTATCCTTCCATATCTGCCCTCTCCCTTCCTATCTCCCTGCAACCAGCACTTCCCCATCTCCATACCATACCATCTCCTCCCTATTACTCCCATATCCAGCATCTGTTTGTCTCTTTCTCAGCCTATTAATTTACCCCATGTCCATCTTCTCCCCTCTCTCTATTACCCCCATATCCTGCATTTCCCTCTTCTCTTATTACCCCCTGTCCAATATCTCCCCTTTGTCTTCTTCTGTGCCCCCTCTCAAGTCCAGCATTTTCCCATAGTCTCCCTATAACCCCCTGGCCAACATCACCACTCCATCTCCCCTCCTTGCTTCTCCCTATGCCCATTCCCCATGCCTCTTCCCATGTCCAGTATCTCCCTTATCTCCTTAGCCCCCCACCTCAATCTTATTCCTACTGCCTTCCTATTACTCTCCTGCATCCAGCATCTCCCTTCTGACTCCCTGTGTCCATCCATGACCACCTCCCAGTGCCCACAGGCAGGAGCTGTGCAAGCCGTGATCCTAGCGAGAGAGACAGGGCACAATCTGCTTTGTTGCACAGCTCCTGACAGTGGGACATGCTTCTCCTGTGGGCAGCAATTGCTGCCTCTCGCAGCCTTCTGCCTGTTGGAGCAGCATCTCCTGCGGGCAGGGACTGTGCAAGCAGTGAATATGGCCCAGAGAAACACAGCCTACCGTGGCTAGCCACCTGTCCTAATCAGGATGACCTGCAGAGTGCTGGTGGCCTAGTGGAGAGGCTGCCCACGGGACAGGCTGCTCCCGCTGGCAGAAGGCTATGAGAGGCCAAAGTCACTACTTACAGCCTTCTGCCCACAGGATCAGCGTGTTCTGTGGGCAGGCTCTCCACTAGGCAATCAGTGCTCCACAGGTCATCCTGAATGGGGAGTGGGGGGAGGCCGCTACCGATTGCTCCTCCCTGCCACCTTACCCAGCTTGCCAAATATGTCTCTTTGGATGTGTCGGTAGCTTAGGAAAAGAAAAGTGTGGTGTCTTCAAGACTACAGCATGCTTGTAAAGGCCCGATGGTCCCTCCCCCACTGATGCCTGCTTTCACGTCAAAGGGGACAGAACCATCAGGAACATACAAGTGTGCCAGAGTATTTAAGGCCCCACACTTTTGCTTTTTATTTTTTATTTTTTTGAATCTCACCATAGCATGCCTCTGCCACCACTACTTGTCCTCATATCGGTGGTCAGTGGCGGTGGTGGGCGGGAACCAGCAGCAAAATTAAGAGCTTTGCCGCCCCCTGAAAAATACTGCCTGAGACGGCTGCCTCAGTGGCCTCTTTATAGAGTCGCCCCAGTCAGCAATACCCAGTTAACTTGATCTATTTAGGTTTGGAATTGCATAGTCAGTGTTCTAATTTAAACAGATAAATCATCTAAAAATCCACTTAGATTAACTGGATGAGTAATTCTGTTATCATTTAACCAGATTTCTGATCATTGAATATCAGCTCCTATGATCTTAATTGGACACATATTCTTATCTGCCTTTGTGTATGTGTATGTTCTGTTAAGATTAGTTAAATTCATAGGAAGAGTAGTGACCCAACTGCTAAAGTAACACTTAAAATATTATTATAAATAGTCCCTATCTCCAATTTTTGTGTGATTATGGATTTATAAAGCAATGCAAAAGCGGTCATCTCATGACAATTGTACACCCTTTCTTTAGAAGATAAACACTGAACAGGAATGTAGAAGCAAAGAGCTATTGAAATGATGAATGATGCTGGGTCAAAGTGACCCTCTTGTTAAAATGAAAGATAGTAAATGCCACAGTAGACATAGAACACACCTAAAAATAATGCTGATCTTTGCTGAAATTCATTTAGTTGGTGCCATAAATCTTCCTTAAATGTTCTACAGTCTGGAAATGATGGTAATTAAGTAATATCTTCAGTAGTAAGCATAGACAGGGTATATAGGGAATAATAATGTAGCCTCTTTCACATTTAGTCCCATATACAGTTCTCTATTAGACATATGTGTTTATGTTTATTAAAATTTGCTATACCTCCTTCCTTGATACAGGCAAAGCAGTTTACAATCATTAAAAACAGAAAACTCAGAAAGGAATTCCAATAGGGTATTAAAAAAAAGTGATTCATTTTGAAAAATTGTATGTGTTGAAATAAGTAATGGGCAATGAAAGCATATGAGATATTGGAGGATGGTAAGAAATTGATGCTTATGAGGGATCCAAGATGGCCACTTAGACCTCGGTGCTTCCGGATGGTATACCTTGAAATGCCTAAGAGAAAGGGAAAGACCCGCCAGAAGCCTCCCCCGTTGGCGGGTACTCTTTCTTCCTCTTTTACCTCTGGACTCATGGATCTGTTTCTCCGACAGGAGGGGCTGCAGAAATAGACTTGCCTTTTACGGGCCAGTTGACACTGCAGCCTGTGAGCTTGGCGTCTTCATCTGGGTGCAAACTGTTGCTAGTGCTGCATTCCCCTTCTCTTTTGTTTGTTTTTATATACTGCTTTGTCTTGAAAATCAGAGCAGTGTACATGGAACTTTCGAACTACTGCGCAATGCAGTTTACAAGGAACTGGAAACACATATAACTAATCAGGTTAACGATAACAGTAAGTAATTTAACTATTTACATGTACATGAATTCTTATTACTTTACAAGAGAGTGAGTGGTAAGAGTGAGAAAATGGTGAGGGACATTGTAATGTTGACCGGAGGGGCCATGAAGCTACGCCGGAAGGAGGAGTTTCTCTGGAGTCAGGGGCAGACCCTCCACTGTTATCGGAGAGTGTAATGCCAGCTTCAGGAGGGAATGCTGGCATCCAGAGGCATGGAGGCTGTGCTGGTGGAGGCAGTTTGTCAGGAGGGGCTGTGAGTGAAACCGCTTCTTCACTGGCTATAGAGGCTGGATCAGAGCTCTCTTCCTTTTCCTTTACATTGGAGTGTCCTGCAGTTTTCTCGTTGGAGTCAATTTGGACAGACGTCTCATCGTTGGGTAGTGTTCTGATTTAGCAAGCTGATAGGATGGCATCTCAAGTAATGTCTAATTCTGTACAGGTACTGGGTAATATCACTGAACTTGGAATTGTGACAGAATCTGTGAAAGAGTTGCAGTTGGAGGCTCAGAAGCAAGAAAACTATCATTCTCATAAGATTAAAGATGTGTCCACTCTTAGGATTAAAACTGAGTTGTTGGAAAACCAAATTAGAGCATCTAATTTGTATTTGGTAAATTTTCCACGCTCATCTTTGTTCTCCGCAAGGGACATGTGGAAATAGTATATGACTGAGACACTGCATATTCCTAGTGATAATTTGTCACCATGCTCTAAAGTTTATTATGTTCCTGCTAGGACGAGGGAGTCTGCTGGGTCTCAGCAGATCTCTCTCCCCAGAGTACAGCATGCAGATATATTGAATATCTCAGAAATACTGGAATCCTCAGTAGAAGGTTTAATTGTACCTGCTACTTTACTGATATCTTTAGCTTTACCCTTTGATAGAGACTGGCTGTTTAAGTTATATTTCCATAGGCGTACCATTTCCTTTAAGGGGCTTTTTGTCCATATGTATCCTGATCTGGCATGAGAAACCCAAAAAAGACATTGGGAGTTTTTACTGCTTAAACTGGCGGTCATGCAGCTGGGGGGGGGGGGGGGCAATTTTTCGTAAAATTTATGTGCAAGTGTCTTGTTAAATTTCAGTCTCACAGTTTTGTTTTGTTTTTGATCCCCCTCAGCTGGGTACCTTTATCAGTGCTCGACTTCCAACCTTACAGGATAGTGGTTGAGGCAGCATTTTGTTAGAACTGTGGTCTTAAGAAGTCTTCCAAGCTTTCCTTTCGTATTGGTTTGGTTTTGTTTTTCCTTTTTTGGTTCCCTTGAGTTATTGGTCTAGTGGGATTTGAGCTTTGGTTTAAATTTCTCATTGATGTGTATATTGTTTTCCTTTATTATATATATTTTTCTTGGCCCTGCCCTTTTCTGATTGCCAAGTGTTATGCTTGGATTGTATTTGAAAATTCAAAAAGAAAAACAAAAAGAAATGAATGCTTATTATAAACACATTCTCATAGACCAAGGAAACTGATAGGAATGTGAATTGGCTTTGAAATGTATGGTATAAAGCAACTGACAAATACTTTTTTTAGTTTCTATATCTTTAAAGAAACCAAATGGCAAAGAAGCTGGAAATAGCTGAAATCTCATTAATCTCATTCATTTTAACCTGGATGGAAGGCGTAGTTACATAATGGTTAATGTCAGGTAAAGACCAATGCACTTCATCCAATCTGCCTGGCGAGGTGACCAGGGCTCTAATTGCTGCCTTGCGCAAATTACCTCAGCCATGCCTTTGTTTTTAGGTTGTAATTTCCCTGCTATGAAGGTTACCTCCCCCATGCCTTTGTTTTTGGGGTTGTAAATAAAAGAAAGTTATTGGAGAAGTAACCTGCATTGTGGGGCAATTACCCCCTAAAAACAAAGGTATAGGAGAAGTAACTTGCGCTGCGAACATTTATGGCCCGAACCACCTTGCTGGGAAGATTGAATGGGCTGGCTACACTGTACTTTATCTTTCATTATCCATTATGTTACTATATTATTACCTTAGTATGCCCTCCACAGAGCAGAAATCAGAGTCACTTTGGTGGCGAAATATAATCATGTTGAAACGTTTCGATAAGCTGACAAATAAATCTATCCCTGCCCCTCTTCTCCAAAATCCTATGACTATTGATGTCATCAGACGCTCACTGGGTAAAAGAGAGTAGAACATAGCAGTGATTCTGGATCACTATAAAAGCTCTAAAATTAAAAAAAATAATAATCTAAATATCGAGATGGGGCTCTTTGAGACAGCTAGACAGCACTGTCTGTATGTGTGAGGCAGTGAGAAGTAAGTTTTAAATATTTCTCACTCTCTCTGTCTCCATAGGCATCCTGCATGCCACAAGTCAGAAACTGAAAGTAATCAGAGAGATGGCTCTGTGACACAGCTAGGTAGGGCTGTACATGTGTGGGAGGCAGAGAGAAGTGAGTTTCATTTTTCATGATCCCCTTCAACAATCATTAGACAGAACTAGCCACAAAGACTTATAACATTATCCTAAACATCTAACTACCTAACCTAGGGCAATCAGGCCAGTTAGCTTAACTTTGGTGGTGAGTAAATTATTGGAAACGATGCTGAAAGAGAAAATAGTGAGGTTTCTGGACTCCAGCGGATTACAGGATCCGAGGCAGCATGGATTCACCAGAGGCAGGTCTTGTCAGACAAATCTGATTTCTTTGACTGGGTGACCAGGGAGTTGGACCGAGGGAGAGCCCTAGATGTGGTGTATTTAGATTTCAGTAAAGCCTTTGACACTGTTCCTCATAGGCGACTTATAAACAAACTGAGCACCCTAGGGATGGATCCTACAGTTACTGCTTGGGTTAGAAATTGGTTGAATGGGAGGCGACAAAGAGTACAGGCAAATGAAGCTCACTCTGAGGAGAAAGATGTTACCAGTGGTGTGCCCCAGGGATCTGTCCTTGGTCTGATTCTTTTTAACATCTTTGATAGTGATATAGCAGAAGGGCTGTCGGGTAAGGTTTGCCTCTTTGCGGATGATACCAAAATCTACAATAGAGTAGATACCCAGGAACGTGTGGATAACATGAGGAGGGATCTAGCTAAGCTTGAAGAATGGTCTAGAATTTGGCACCTGGGATTTAATGTTAAAAAATGTAAGGGCATTCATTTGGGCTGCAGCAATCCAAGGGAACAATATACTATAGGGGGTGAAGTACTTTTGTCCACTAAAGAAGAGCGGGACTTAGGCATGGTTGTGTCTGATGATCTTAAAGTAGGTAGAAAAGGTGACAGCAAAAGCTAGAAGGATGCTTGGGTGCATACGGATAGGAATGGCTAGCAGAAAAAAGGAGGTGTTAGTGCCTCTATATAAGTCTTTGGTGAGACCTCATTTGGAGTATAGTGTGCAGTTCTGGAGACCGCACCTTCAAAAGGATGTGAACAGGATGGAGTCGGTGCTGAGGGTGGCTACTAAAATGGTTAATGGTCTTCATTATAAAGCATATGAGGACAGACTTATGGATCTTAATATGTACACCTTAGAGGAAAGGCAGGATAGAGGTGATATGATTGAGATGTTTAAATGCCTCCGTGGCATAAATGTTCATGGGGAGAGCCTATTTCAACTGAAAGCAAGTTCTGCTATGAGGGGACATGGGATGAGGGTGAAGGGGGATAGATTCAGGAGTGATATGCAGAAATATTTCTTTACGGAAAGAGTGGTGGATCCATGGAATAATCTCCCAGTGGCAGTGGTGGAGATGAGGACAGTAACTGAATTAAAAAAAAGCATGGGACAAACACAGAGGATCTCTAAAGGAAAAGAGGGGACTGTTGTAGTTGTTGATATGGAAGGACAGATTAGATAGGCCATGTGATCTTTTTCTGTCATCATATTTCTATGTTTCTGTGTTTCTAATCTATTTAGTTCTGGCTTTACCTCAATGCCAGATTAGCCCTGATTGATTCAAGAGTGACCCATCATACTCTTACTAGCTTTTCTCCTTAGTAACAAGATCAAACAATATTAGCTCACTATATCTACCTATAACTACTCCAACCCTCCAGACTGAACAACACCTTCCTCATTCGATATCCCCCTCTATACCCCATATCCACACCACAACTAACATGGACAGCAAACCTCCATTCTGGCTACAATATATTTTATGCATCACAATATACTTTATAATTCAGACACATGCCCTCCAACAAACGCAACATCAATTTATACCTATTATCTACAGCCATATCAGACACCTCACCATCCACATAGATTACAAACCCATATATGGCAATAAACATAATAACAGACTTATTACCATTCAACTGAAAGCAAATCCCACACCTTCAATTATAACCACACCGCACCTCAAAACTCTAAAATGCTACCTCACAAATATACAGTCAATAAGGAATAAGATACCAATATTTCAAGACATAATGACTGATGACAATCCTGACCTTGTCTGTATCACTGAAATATGGCTCTCGGAATCAGACTCGGTACTAATCAACCAGCTCAAAACTCCAGGTTAGGAGATATTCCGCTCCCCCAGATCAACAAGAACATAAGAACATAAAATGTGCCATACTGGGTCAGACCAAGGTCCATCAAGCCCAGTATCCTGTTTCCAACAGTGGCCAATCTAGGTCATACGTACGTAAGCAGTTTCCCCAAAAGACACAGGTTCCACAATGCTTGTACTGGGTCAAGCATTGATATCCTGGGTCCTTTCTTAATAATGGTATATGGACCTTTCCTCCAGGAACTTGTCCAAACCTTTTTTAAACCCAGCTACACTAACAGCCTTTACCACATTCTCTGGTAACAAATTCCAGAGTTTGATTACACATTGAGTGAAAAAATATTTTTTTTATTAGTCTTAAATAGTTTACCCTGTAGCTTCATTGCATGTCCCCTAGTCTTTCTATATTCTGATAACGTAAACAATCGATCTACGTTTACCCATTCCACTCCGTTCATTAATTTATAGACTTCTATCATATCTCCCCTCAGCCGTCTCTTTTCCAGGTTAAAGAGCCCTAACCTTTTTAGCCTTTCTTCATAGGAGTATCCTTCCATCTCCTTTACCATTTTGGTGGCTCTTCTCTGAACCTTTTCTAATAACACTATATCCTTTTTCAGATACGACACCCAGAATTGCACACAATATTCAAGGTGCAGTCTCACCATGGAATGATATAGAGGCATTATAATATCTTTTGTTTTATTTTCCATTTCTTTCCTTATGATTCGCATGATTTTCCATTTCTTTCCTTACCATTCGCACGATAAAAGACCTTTACCAATTCAAAAAAGAACTTAAAACCTACCTTTTCACAAACCATTTTGAAATCCCCTATCAACAGAGAACCTCTCCCCAACAATCCCAAAAACACATCCACAGCACCCAAGATAGGACAAACGACTAACACAAGAAAACCTTACACTACATTACTTACACACTTTACCCAACACGCAAAAGTCTTACCCAATCTGTTGTTTTTACTGCTCTTGTAAATAACCTTTTGTAATTTAGTTCTGTTATGTTTTATGTATTATTACCTGTATATAGTTAAAACCATGTTCCATATAGTTAATACCATGTTCCATGTAAAGTATACAAAAGTATACAAAATTTGTTAACTGTTCAATGTAAACCGCCCTTGATCTCTGGAAGGGGCGGTATAGAAGAAACTATTAAATAAATAAATAAATGATGCCTAGCATTCCATTTGCTCTCTTGGCCGCCGCTGCACACTGGGCCCAGGGTTTTAACATGTTATCCACAATGACGCCTAAATCTTTTTCCTGGGTGGCGGTTCCTAATGTGGAACCTTGCATCGTGTAACCATAATTTGGGTTGTTCTTCCCTAGGTGCATAACTTTGCACTTGTCCACATTAAATTTCATCTGCCATTTTGATGCCCAGTCTTCCAATTTATCAAGATCCTCTTGCAATTTTCCACAATCCTCATGGATTTTAACAGCTTTAAATAGTTTTGCGTCATCTGCAAATCTAATAACCTCACTCGTTATTCCACTTTCCAGGTCATTTTTGAATATGTCAAAAAGCAATGGACCCAGCACAGATCCCTGGGGTACACCACTATTCACCTTTCTCCATTGGGAAAATTTTCTATTTAGCCCTACCCTCTGCTTTCTATCTAAGAAGAGGGGGAGGAGTTCTCATCATCATAAAAGAGGAACGGAAAGCATCCTTACTCACCTCAAACAATGTCGAGGACATAAAAATACCTGCGTTAGATTCCTCGGTAATGGTACGGATGCCCATATAAAGAAGTGGGCAGTGCATCATTAAAGCAAGCCGTGTAAGGTAACGCGAGTTACAAGACGACTAGGCTAATGCGTGTTACAAAGCACCGTACAAGGCACCTTAGGTTAAGGCTCCCTACAAGGCGCCCCATAAGGTGCTTTAACCTAAGGTGCTGTACAAGGTGCCCCAGGTCAAGGTGCCACAATGATGTTAAGGTGACCCAGGATATGGTGCCCAAAGGGCAGTAAAGTTCCCCAAGTTAACAAGCATGAAATGTAAGGCCTAAAACCAGATGTAACCCTAAAACTCTACAGAGCACCAAGCAAAGTCAATGGACAAGTGATGGAAGGAAGGAGAGGTGGGAGCTGATAGACCCGCCAAATCTACGTGCAGCCTATCTGACAGCCGGTAAAGTGGGCAAACATATCAGAGGCAGCTGTACCGATGCACAGGATGTTGGCATTGTAAAGTGCCACAATGACAGTGGGTGGCAGAGGATGGGGATACATGTCCACCAGTGGAGGTAGAGGTGGCAAGATAAGTGCAATGACAGGAGGACAGAGGACTAGTAGTGCCATGCAGAGCAGACACAGGAGAGGCAAGCATGAAGAGCCACAATGCAGAAAAGGGTAGCAGTGCAGGACATGGGGTAGCAGCCTGCACATGAAGACAGGCCGCTACACAGCTGACAGACGCAGATATACGGATAGAAGGATGGTTGGCAACTGTGAAGAGGGTACTTCAATTGGCAATAAACTCAGCAGCCCGCATACTCTGCTGTACATCCAGAAGAGACCACATCACCCCCATACTAACAGATCTTCACTGGCTACCCCTACAAGCCAGGATAACTTACAAAGCGCTATTACTGTCCTTTAAAGCAATCAATCAAATAGCCCCACCCTCCCTCTCCTCACTTCTTATCAACACCCCCACAAACAGGCTGAGAAGATCCGCAGCCGCTAATACCCTCATTGTACCAAAAGAGTACACTAAATGTAACCAAGCAACCAGAGACAGGGCCTTCACCTTATTCGCACCAACCTGCTGGAACAATCTACCTCCACATATCCGATCAATAAAAGACCTCTCTCAATTTAGGAAGACCCTTAAACACTACCTATTCTGTCTTCACCTTTTAGGCCCTAACACTACACCCCCTCCCACCATCTCTCAAATCACTCACACAGCCTCAGACATTCCAACAACATAGTCCTGTCAGAACACGAACCAAACTCTCTGCACACCCAAATTCACGATCCCAATGTAACCTGCACTGTAAATTAGCCACAGATAAAATTCTGTTTGTATATAATTTGTATATAGTTTCCCCTGTTATCTCCAAGTTACTGACCCTGTTATAATGTAAGCAAAGGATTGTTCCAATGCAAAAATTTGTTGACTGTAAACCGCGCTGGTACCAAAAAGCGCGGTATATAAGAACTGTAAATAAATAAATAAATAAATAAATAAATATGTTCTGGCATCACAGATATGACTTTTACAGGAATGACAAGTAGTTATATAGGACAGGCATAAAAGAGGACAACAAAGAGGAATTGAACCCATGACCAGTAGGCCAAAGCACCATGGTGAATGCCACAGCAATGGCTGCACACAAGAACACTGCAGGGCACTACAAAAAACACCTGCTGGGTGCCAGGACAGGGCAACCCCAACAGTATCCATGATGCAACACACATGCATAACAGCGGTCTACAGCTGATCACCATATGGGGTCTGCACCTCTCTGTTACCACAGCTTGGTACGACGGCCTGACAGTGCGTAATACTGGCAGAGAGTAGCTACAGACACTGCCATTGTGCAGGGTCTGTGTTCACCCTGAGGTTAAGGATGGGCACCCAGCACTAGGTCCGCAGTACATGTGGTGCTAGAGATAGGTCCTGCTGAACATCCCCATCACTACCAGTGTGTGACAGGTGTTCCTAGCAGTGCAACCGAAAGTACTTCTGTGCCCATCTGTGTTCCGCAGTCACATATGGCAATCTGGGACCAGACACCACCCAGATCAGTGCATATCCGGTGTTAAGGTCTGTCTGCCATCTGCACCTGTTAGCAGGGCAGAGGAGTGTCTAGACTTGCATAAGAGGTATGTAGCAGGGCCCCTACTGCTCATAGTGGTAGACACTATGTACCCACAAGGAGGCCCACAGTCGCCCATATTGTGGGTGAGTGCATGGAGGGACAGGTACCTGAGCCCTGGGGATTGTCTGTGGGACTAGAAAACCTGGTCCTGATGGCAAGAGACATCCCTCCGGGGTTGGTGCACAGAACCCATACCTTTGACTGGGGCAGTGGCATTCCAGCAATAATGTGGGTGTAGGCTTGAGAATTCACACTTGCCACAAAGCATGGTCTGTCATTCACCATCAGATGGCACAGTTGAACTGCACCTGCATCAGTGCACAAGGTGTTTCAACCATGCACAGACTAACTGCAGACAGTCCACTAGCCAGTCCCTAGTACATGCACACAAAGGAAATGAGCACCCAGACATAGAATGTACAGCACATGCACCAAGCAAGTATACCAGTGATTGGACCCCACAAAGGGGACCACACAAATATCACTGGGGACAGATAATACAGAGCACTATGGGGGAACCTAGACATGCCATGGTCAATGCTCAGTCAGAGTGAGACTGACCTCCCAGCATGACATGCTGTGGCCACCCTGTCCATGCAGGTGGTGTTTGGGTACTACAGTGTCCCAGCCATTGCCCTACTCCCTATGCAGATGCATCCTGGCCAAGCTGCCCTGTCCGGACCATACCCACAATACCTTGCTCCTCATTATGCACATTTGCAGGCTCACGCTGGTAACAGTTTGACATTGTGGGCCCAGAGCAAGGTGGGGAGCCACAAAACAATGGATAGACATACACACACACACACTCCTACTGCAGCACTGCAATGATAGGGGTGGTTGGCAAACCTGCCTGCCACACTGCCATGATCACAGTGCCGACATTGCTAAACTGTGCAGAAGGTAGTAGTGGTGCTGTGATGGTACCTGCAGCTCCATGCTGGGCCAACAACCTGACTCTACATGATGCTTTGGATGGTGGAGCCTGTGTGAGTGGGTGTTTGTACCCCTGTTGGCCGCTGCTGTGGGGATTGCATGGTTTGATGTTGTATCTGCATTGTGGGGTAAAACATTGGGATGTGCTCTGCAGGATCTGCATCTGGGACATGATCCTGTAACCCACTGCTCTGGGACACACTGGCTGTGTGTACTGCACCTCAGTGTTGTCACAGAGGCATAGCAGTCCCTGGGCTACTTTTACTTCTCATCAGCCAGACCTTTTCTGTTGCACTGCACACCACGTAAAGGTACAGGGCATGGCCTAGGTCCACTGCGGGCAGGTGCCACTGCCCCCTCCAGCACGAACACACCTTAGGAGTTCATAGGCCCGATATTTGATAGGCATTTACATGGTTTACAGCTCAGTAAACCATATAAATGCCTTAGATGGGGATATTCAATGTCACTTTTACGTGGTTAATGCCATTGAATATCCCCATCTAAGTTTCCTATCTGGTAAGCATCGGGGCATGTTGGGGGTGTTCCGTGGCGAAGGCTAGGTGGAGAATGATGCTAACTGAGTGCCAGCCATATTAAATGGTGCCCAGTTAGTGATCTGCACCTTAAAGATAGGCGAGGAAAACTCTCACTTATCTTTAAGGTGCAGGAGCTAACCAGGTAGCATCCAATATTGCTGCTGCCTGGGCAGCTTCGGTGGCTTCCGAATTTTGTGGCGATCACCGGATATTCGATGCCATTGCCACGGCACTGAATATCCAGGTTTATGGATCAATGGGCAGGGCTATGTGCTGTAGCAGCTCATAGCCTGCCCAGTTGAAAATAGAGCCCTATGTGTCTTTATAAAACAGCTCTTAAGTAGACAATAAGAAGCTACTTTCCCTCTTAAACTAAGGGGTATGTTTACTAAGGGGTATGTTTACTAAACTTGCGCAAAATGCTGCAGTTAGGATAATAATGAAAGTACATTCACATCAACATATAACTACAATACTTGCATCCCTTCACTGGCTCCCAATACAAAACAGGATAGTATATAGAAACATAGAAACATAGAAACATGATGACAGAAAAAGACCACAAGGCCCATCTAGTCTGTCCTTCCATAACAACAACTACAACAGTCCACTTTCTACCTTTAGAGATCCTCTGTGTTGGTCCCATGCTTTTTTGAATTCAGTTACTGTCCTCATCTCTACCACCTCCACTGGGAGACTATTCCACGGATCCACTACTCTTTCCGTAAAGAAATATTTCCGCATATCACTCCTGAATCTATCTCCCTTCACCCTCATCCCATGTCCCCTCGTAGCAGAACTTGCTTTCAATTGAAAGAGGCTCTCTCCCTGAACATTTATGCCACGGAGGTATTTAAACATCTCAATCATATCACCTCTATCCCGCCTTTCCTCTAAGGTGTACATATTAAGATCCTTAAGTCTGTCCTCATATGCTTTATAATGAAGCCCATTAATCATTTTAGTAGCAACCCTCTGTACCGACTCCATCCTGTTCACATCCTTTTGAAGGTGCGGTCTCCAGAATTGCACACCATACTCCAAATGAGGTCGCACCAAAGACTTATACAGAGGTATTATCACCTCCTTTTTTCTGCTAGCCATTCCTCTCCGTATGCACCCAAGCATCCTTCTAGCTTTTGCCGTCGCCTTTTCTACCTGTTTAGCTACTTTAAGATCATCAGACACAACCACGCCTAGGTCCCGCTCTTCTTTAGTGGACAAAAGTACTTCACCTCCTATACTGTATTGCTCCCTTGGATTGCTGCAGCCCAAATGCATGACCTTACATTTTTTAACATTAAATCCCAGCTGCCAAATTCTAGACCATTCTTCAAGCTTAGCTAGATCCCTCCTCATGTTATCTACACCTTCCTGGGTGTCTACTCTATTACAGATTTTGGTATCATCCGCAAAGAGGCAAACCTTACCCGACAGCCCTTCCGCTATATCACTAACAAAGATGTTAAAAAGAATCGGACCAAGGACAGATCCCTGGGGCACACCACTGGTAACATACTTCTCCTCAGAGTGAGCTCCATTTACTTGTACTCTTTGTCGCCTCCCACCCAACCAATTTCTAACCCAAGCAGTAACTTTAGGGTCCATCCCTAGGGTGCTCAGTTTGTTTATAAGTCGCCTGTGAGGAACAGTGTCAAAGGCTTTACTGAAATCTAAATACACCACATCTAGAGCTCTCCCTCGGTCCAACTCCCTGGTCACCCAGTCAAAGAAATCGATCAGATTTGTCTGACAAGACCTGCCTCTGGTGAATCCATGCTGCCTCGGATCCTGTAATCCGCCGGACTCCAGAAACCTCACTATTTTCTCTTTCAGCAGCGTTTCCAATAATTTACTCACCACTGAAGTTAAACTAACCGGCCTGTAGTTTTCAACCACATCCTTACTTCCGCTTTTGTGTAAAGGCACCACATGAGCCTCTCTCCAGTCCTTTGGCACCACTCCCGACTCCAACGAGGCATTGAAAAGGTCAGTCAGTGGAGGTGCTAGAATGTCCCCAAGTTCCCTCAGTATTCTAGGGTGTATCCCATCCGGTCCCATCACTTTGTCTACTTTAAGTTGAGCTAGTTTCTCACGAACACAGTCTTCTGAAAATTGTTCAAGATGTCCCTCGCTTCTGTTCTTATTTGTGGGTGTTTTCTGAGGTCCTGCTCCTGGTTCTTCATCTGTGAACACAGAACAAAAATATTTGTTAAGCAATTCCGCTTTATCCTTATCAGCTTCTACATATTCCCCCCTGCACCCTTGAGTCTGACAATACCACTTTTGCCCTTCCTCTTCTCACTAATATATCTGAACAATGTCTTATCCCCCCATTTTATTGCATTGGCTATTTCCTCCTCCTTTTGAATCTTTGCCTTCTTGACTACTTTGCTAGCTTCTCTAAGTTTTTCCAAATACAGATGCCTGTCTTCCTCTCTCTGTGATCTCTTGTATTTCATGAAGGCCTCCCTCTTTTTCTTCACTTTTTCAGCTACTTCCTTCGAAAACCATAGCGGTCTCCTGTTCCTTTTGCCTTTATTTACCATTTTAACAAAAAGGTTGGTTGCCTTTAAAATACCCCCTTTCAGTTTTGCCCACTGTTTTTCTACATCCCCCAGCTGTTCCCATCCCACTAACGACTCCCTGAGGTATTGGCCCATCTTCGCAAAGTTAGTCTTCCTAAAGTCTAAGATCTTCACCTTGGAATGGATTCTAACAGCCCTAGTCCTAATACTGAACCACACCATCTGGTGGTCACTGGATGCAAAATGATCTCCCACTACAACATCAGAAACACTCTCACCATTGGTAAGCACCAAGTCCAGTATGGCCCCTTCACGTGTGGGGTCTGTTACCAATTGCCTGAATAGTTCTCCCTGTAGAGAATCCAGGATCTCCTTACTTCTAGATGATACTGCAGCAGGAATGTGCCAATCAACTTCTGGCATATTGAAATCTCCTAGCAGTAGCACTTCCCCTTTCCTAGCAATGCTGCGTATGTCTTCAATTAACTCTCTGTCCACCTCTTCCTCTTGTGAGGGAGGTCTGTATATCACACCAATGCAAATAGATTTCTCTTTCCCTCTTTCTAGTTTAACCCACAATGCCTCCTCTCTCCCTTTTAAGCTCTGTAATTCCAAAGCTTTAATAGTAGTTTTTACATATAGTGCCACTCCTCCTCCCCTTCTTCCTACCCTGTCCTTTCTGAATAAAGTATAGCCAGGTATAGTTACATCCCAGTCATGGTTTTCTGTGAACCATGTTTCTGTAACTGCCACTAAATCCAAGTCAGCCACTCCCACCAAAGCTTCAACTTCAGGGATCTTATTTCCCATGCTACGGGCATTAATACACACTGCTTTCCATGTGTTACCCCTGTTACCCATTTCCATAAAGGTATTTAATGTATCACCTACCTGGGGGCTTTCACTTACCTGGGGGCTTTCTTCACCCATCCCCAACGAAGCTAGTTTAAAGCCCTCTTCAGTAGATTAGCCAATCTACTACCAAAGATGTGTTGACCTTTTCTGGACAGATGGATGCCATCTCTGCTCTGCAACCCTTGGAACAGCATCCCATGGTCTAGGAAACCAAAACGCTCTCGAAGACACCATCCACGCAGCCATGCATTCATCTCCAGGATGCGAGCTTCTCTGCCTTGGCCTTTACCCTCAACAGGGAGGATTGAAGAGAACACCACATGTGCACCTACCTGCTTCACCCTCTGTCCCAGAGCCATGAAGTCACATTTGATACATTCCGAGGTATACCTGGCAGTATCATTTGTTCCAACATGGATTAGCAACATTGGGTAATAGTCAGTGGGCTTGATGAGTCTCGGCAAACTCTCCGTAACATCTTGGATCTTGGCACCAGGCAGACAGCACACCTCTCTGGACATCAAGTCTGGTCGGCAGATGGACGCCTCAGTACCCCTCAGAAGAGAGTCTCCAACAACCACTACCCTTCATTTCCTTCTGGTCACTGATTCCGCAACTATGGGGTACTTGAACTCTGGTTCTTCCCTTTCCAGGGATGCTTTCACCTCCTCCACTTCCAGGGCTGCATAATGGTTCTTCAATTCAAGGGCTGGAGAAGTTGGATTGGTGATTTTGCAGGCTCTGGTGACTGTTGTCCAACCATCGACATTCTGTTGGCACCCATCTTCTCCTGTGCTGGAGAGCCTGGTTGCTGCAAGAAGCATCTCATCAATGTACTTCTCACTGTCTTGAATGCTCCTCAGCCTCGCCACCTCCTCTCTGAGTTCCTCCACTTGTTTCCTCAGAGCTTCAGCATGCAGGCACCCTGCACATGGAACCGGTTCTTCAACTGGCATTAGGACCTCTGTCTGGACCGAGGCAGAAGCTGTAACGGGGGCAACAGCTTTAGCAATACGATTTTTCCCAGCCATTGTTCTGTTTGTGGAGCTTAGGTATCTGTTAAAGCAAAAGAGAGAGATCTACCAAGTACTAGCTGGTTTCGTAGCTGTCCTTTCAGAGAAAAAGCAGTTAAATCTCTTTAATTATATTCAATATGTGCTGGTCCAATTCACTGTGATTTGCTAAAGGGGGAGGTGCCCTATAAAGCAAGAATGCTCACTAGGGGTGGGTGGGAGCCGGGGTGGGTAGGGAGGGAACTAACACCTGATTAGGTGTTAGCAGTTTCTGAATCTGAGGAGGTTGCAGAGTTCAGCAACCTACTGTGCTCCAGTAAAGTTCCCCTAAAACAGCAAAAATGTAAATAACCTTGCTTTTAAAAAGTATACACAAAACCCTTTTAAGAGCTCCCAGTCAGAGAGCTAGCAATTTAATAAAAAAAAAACCAAACAAAGAAACCCTCAAATCCTTACTTACTGTTTGATGTGTGGAGCCCTGGTTAGGAAAGCCTTAATAACTTCATTTAAATCTCTAAATGATATGGCCCCAGTCACGCTAAGTAACTTAATCAGTAAAGAACATGCAAAATCTACTCAACGGAAAGGACAATTAAACAAACTAAAAACTCCAAAAGACTTCATAAAAGCAAACAAATTAACAAACAATAGAGCTTTCTCACATGCAGCTCCAACAATCTGGAACTCCCTCCCAGATGACCTAAGAATGATAACTGAGATCATTGAGTTTCGTAAAAAATTGAAAACTTACCTATTTACAATGCATTACAACAGTACAGATCAGCCTTCATTTGATTTAGATAATGGATAACCAGTATTTATCTAAGGTGATCCAACGATCTAAACAGCCAATGCCACCCAGTTGAAACTGTACTATCCACAATGCTAAAGCCCTACATAATCTGTATCTGTATATAATGTATATAGTTTTCACTGTTTTGTTCGGTTCAATCTTAACATTTGCTGTTTACTTATAATATTCTTGGTTATAAGATGTTACATGTAAAACAAACGCTGCTTTGTTAATTGTTGTTTATTGTGAACCGCAACTGATCTCAGGAAGATGCGGTATATAAATGTTTGTTAAATAAATAAATAAATAAATAAATAAACTGCGGTAATGTCACTCGCGTTAGGTTCCGCGGTAAAGGTACAGATGCCCATATAAAGGCGTGGGCTTTGCATCGTTACAGCAAGCTGTATCAGCTAACACACGTTACAAGGCGCCTTAGACTATCGTGCATTACAAGGTGCCTTGTAAGGCACCTTACAAGGCACATTACAAGGCATCTTGTAAGGTGCCTTGTAAGGTGCCTTGTAAGGAGCCTTGTAAGGTGCCTTATAAGGTGCCTTGTAAGGTGCCATATAAGATGCCTTGGAAGGTGCATTATAAGGTGCAATGTATGGTGCCTTATAAGGTGCCTCATAAGGTGCCCTATAGAGCTCCTTAGGCTAAGCGCTGTATTTGGCACCCCTGGACAAGGCACCTTAGAAGGCACTCTGGGCTATGGAACCATAGGTTAAGGTGGCCTAACAAGTTTACGGTGCCCTAGGTTAGTGTGCCCTAGGGGCTGCAAGGTGTCTCAGGATGACATGCATGTCCTGTGAGGAACAGAGACAGATGTAGCCCTAACACTAGATAGAGCACTCAGGAAAGGCAATGAACAGGTGAGTGAAGGAGGGAGAGCTGGGAGCCGCTGGACCTGCCATATCTGCGGGCATCCCATGTGACTGCCAGTACTGATGACAAACATGGTGGGAGCAGCTGTACCACAGCACAGGGTGTTGGCAATGTAAAGTACTGGAAAGACAGTTGGTGGCAGACGATGGGAATATGTGTCCCCCAGTGGAGGCGGAGGTGGCAGGATAGTTACAATGATGGGTGGACAGAGGAGTTGTGGTGCCATGCAGATCAGGAACAGGCGAGACAAGCATGAAGAGGTGCAATGCAGGAAAGGGTAGCAGTGCAGGACATGGGGTGGCAGCCTGCCTGCACAGGCAGACAGTACTCTACACAGCTGACAGATGCAGATAGATGGACCGAGGGAATGTTGGCAATTGTGGCGAGGGTATTATGGGCTGGCATCACAGATCTGCAAAAATATGACTGTTACAGGTATGCACACTATTTGAGGAGGACAGGTATAAGAGGAGGGAACGATGAGGAATTGAACCCATGAACACTGCCGATTAATGGCATTGTATTAACCAGTAGGTCACAGCAATGGCTGGGTACAGAAGGACTGAAGGTCACCACACAAACTTTCTGCTCTGAGTGCCAGTACCCATGATGCAATGCACATGCTGAATAACAGTCTACAGCTGATCACCAAATGGGGTATGCACCTCTCCAGTACCTCAACTTGGAAAGATGAACTGACAGTGTGTGATACTGGCACAGAGTAACTACAGACCATGCCATTGTGCAGGTTCTGTGTTCACCCCTGAGGGATAGGATGGGTGCCCAGCACTAGGTCCGCAGTACATGTGGTGCTAGAGATAGGTTCTTCTGTACATCTCCATCATTACCAGTGTATGACAGGTGTTCCTTGCAGTGCAGCCAAAGGTAATTCAGTATCCATCTGGGACCAGACAACACCCAAATTAGTGTGTACCCCGTATTAGGGTCTGGTTGACATGGACACCTGTTATCAGGGCAGAGGGGTTTGTAGACTTGCATGAGGTTTATGTAGCAGTGCCTTTATAGGTCACAGTGGTATACACTACATACCCCACAGGGCCCACATCACCCTTTTTATAGATAAGGAACAGGTGCCCCCGCCCAGGTGAAGCAACCTCCATCCTGCTGGTATAGGACAGCTCTCCAGAGTTGGTGGGCCAGAGCCATATCTGTGACTGGGGCAGTGGCAGACTAGCAACAATGCTGGGGTTAGGTCTGAAAAAAAACAACTGCTTCACAGCACTGTCTACCAGTCACCAGCAGACAGCACAGTCAGACTGCACCTTATAGGTGTTCCAGCCATGCACAGTATAACTGCAGACAGTCCACCAGCCAGTCCATAGTGCATGCTCAAAGAGAAACTATGTGCACAAAGCAGGCATCTCAGACCTTTTATGTTGCACTGCACACCACGTACTGATACAGGGCATGGCCTAGGTCCACTACAGGCAGGTGCCACTGCCCCCTCCAGCACGGGCACACCCCCCTGCCATGCTGACATGACCATATGCTGTCGGTGCTGGTAGTGCGCTGTCCCAGGCCATCCACTGTGTGGGTAGATGGTCGCCTAGGGAGCGGGGTCTGGGGCAGGGGGCATACATGAGCATCCTCACAGAACACCAACCAACTGGCAGGCCAAGTCCAAAGATCCCCCACCAGTACAACATCCGCCCCAAGGGAGGGGGCGCACATGAGACTCAGTAACCAAGAGACAGTTAGATTGGGACCTTTGAGCAGTATTGTGAATCTGTCTAGTTATCAACTTTCAGACAAGGAGATTCAAGTCTTGAAAAAAGGGTTATCCTTTGTACCAACTAGACAACATGATAGATTTGCCACTCATGTAGAACTATATAAGTTTTTCAGGAAATTGAAAATAATAGATTATGGGGGGGCGGAGCCTGATGTCCAGCGGGATGGTCGCATAACGCTGAGGCTCCCGAGAGGCCTACTTAGAATCCTGAATTAACACCGGACATACTTGAACTTCTGCTCTGCTCTTGCCGGGGCACATTGGTGAGATGGCGGGGACCAAACCCACGCGCCTGGAATTCGGATCTCCAGCGGCTTCTCACGGCAAACGCTCCAAAACTGAACCCCCGTCCCCGCAGAAGGGGCTGGCTTTGCGCGAGGGCCCCGAAATGCAGCAGGAAATCCTCGCAGAGATTAGAGGGGTTAAGGACCTCGTGCAGTCAAACGGTGAAGCACTCCGAGCGCTGCGGGAAGATCTTGGTGTACTGCAAGGCAGGCTAGAGGGGCTCTCTTCGCGTCAGGACAAAATGGAGAGCATATTAGACTCCCATGCGGCCCGGTTGTCCAAACTCGACAAAGTTGAACGTCAGGTACGGGCCTTGCAGAAAGAAGTGGAAGATGGCAATAATAGAGCGCGCCGCAACAACCTACGACTCGTGGGCATACCGGAGGGAGCGGAATCGGGAGACATGAAAGAGTTTTTATGTAAAATCCTCCCTTCCCTGCTCCAAATCACCTTTACCAAAGAATTGGAGATCGATCGCGCTCATCGTGTACCCACAAACATAACACTCAACAGGAAGACCCCGCGGCCTATCATCTTTCGACTTTTGAGATATCAACATGTGGAGCAAATTCTCAGTGCCTCTCGGGCAAAGGGCCATATGGAGTTTGAGAGCCACAAGATCTCCTTCTATCCTGACTTGGCTAAACCCACGGTCGACCGCCGAAAGCGCTTTCTGGAATTCCGGCCGAGGCTTCAACAACTACAAGCACGCTATGGCCTGATGTATCCGGCCAAGCTCCGGGTCACGCTTCACAATCAGACAAGAACATTTGAGGACCCTGATCTACTAGCGGAGTTTTGGATTCTAAAGAAGCCGACTTGATGCGCTGACTTCCAGAATATTCCTGCAAGTATTCTCATATCCGCTGTACCTGCCATATTGGATTTGCCGCGGCTCAGCAAAGAGTCTGGCGAGGGCGGTTTGTTGCCTTAATTTTGATGATATCTGTGACCCGACTCCATCTACCCACAGTAGCCTCGATGAGTATCAGAGACAGTGTTAATTATGGACTCTGGTGTTTCTTTTCTTTTTTCATGTCTCTATCTTCCTCTCTAGGGCCTCCTCCCGCAGACATATGGTCGCCATATTCATTGGGGGTTTTGCTTCTTCTCTAAGTTACTTTGGTACATACTTTTCAATATGGGGTGTATTAGCCAGCATACTCGGTGATTATGTCATTGTTGCACAGATTCTGATTATGTTGTATGTTTTCAAGCGCCCTTACCTAAAATGTCTATTACCGATTGATGGCACCATGTAAGATTTTCTCATTGAACGTAAAAGGAATCAATAATCCGATAAAACGGAAGAAAATCCTAAGCTATCTAAGTCATGAAGCTGCGGACCTGATTTTCCTCCAAGAAACGCATTTAAATTCGAAGGAAACTCTTAAACTCAATATTAAACCTTACCTGGTGGCCGCCTATTCCCCAGCCGTTTCTAAGAAATGTGGGGTTGCCATATTGGTTAGGAAATCTCTGCATGCTACTATTATTGCGACTAGCTCAGATACAGCAGGTAGATGGTCCAGAGTTCACCTCAAGATAGGTAGCCTTGAAGTTACATGTATATGCCTTTATGCTCCTAATGTGGATGACCCTGCCTTTTTGCTACCATTGCTCAGGTTGCGCAGGCCTCTGCTAATACTTCATTGATAATAGGGGGGGATTTCAATTTAGTTCTTGATCCCCTGATTGACAAACAGCCGCCTAGGACAAGTGGTCCCCCCAAGAGTCACACCACGCTTACCTCTTTGATCAAAGATCTTGCTTTAGTTGATCTATGGAGGTTACTACACCCCAATGAGCTTGACTTTACCTTCTTCTCTTCCCCTCACAAATCCCAGTCTCGCATAGATTTCTTTCTAATATCAAAACTGTTAGTTCCTCAGGTGGACACTGCAAAGATTCACTCCCAACATATTTCAGATCATGCTGCTATTTCTTTTCAATTACACACTACTGCACCCCAAGGGAATTCGGGGGCCTGGTTCTTTGATAGAGCCCTGTTAACTCAGCCAGAGTTCCAGTTAGAAATTCGAGCAGCCATACAGGATTACTTTCATTTTAATTTACCCCAGGATACTGCGAATTGGGCTTGGTGGGAGGGTTTCAAAGCGGCCATTCGAGCAACGATCACTAGCTATCAAATCCGCCTGCGGAAACAACGCAAACAGCAGCTACTCATACTAGACCAACAAATCAAAGCAGGCGAACGAGTTCTAACTTCACGTACTGATCCATGTGTCTTAATTCGCTTACAGCGTCTCCGTTTTCAATATAATGCAATCCTCTCAACTGCAGCTTCTAAGAGTATTGAGCTTCAACGAGGGACCTACTATCGTGAAAACAACCGAGCCGGTCGACTTTTAGCCAACGCCTTGAAAGGTCAAAAAGAAGCCAAACGCGTAGCGGCCCTCCGAGCCCCACAGGGAGGGGGCATATTGACCACAGACTCCGATATTGTAGAACTCTTTTGGGATTTCTATACCCGCCTATATCAATCTGAATGTGAGTTCTCATCAGAGACCTTCGAGCGATTGCTTTCTGGTATTCAGCGGCCGACCCTCTCTGAAGCTGATAGGGATGCGCTGGATGAACCCTTCTCTACTTCAGAGATCCAATCTGCCCTAAAACGAACAGCCTCGGGTCGAGCCGCAGGGCCTGATGGTCTCCCGACCGAATTCTACAGAACGTTCAGTGCAGATTTAGTTCCCTACTTAAAACTCTATTTTACTGCCCTTGTGGTAGATACATCCTCTTTGGGATCCTTTTCTGCAGCTAATGTGGTAGTATTTGAGAAAGAAGGCAGAGACCCGCTGCTAACCGCCAACTACCGTCCAATCTCCCTACTTAATGCCGATTATAAGATCTTCGCAACGATCTTGGCCACCCGGCTATCTGACAGGATGGCCACCCTAATCCATCCCGACCAATGCGGTTTTATACCCGGCCGATCCACCGCTGACAATGCTCGGACTTTGTGCCATGTGCTAACCAGTGCTGCCAATCTAGATCACCCATGGGTGGGTCTTTCCCTAGATGCTGAAAAAGCCTTTGATCGCCTAAAATGGCCCTTCTTATTTGCAGTTCTCCGATGGTATGGCTTTGGGGAGGGCTTCCTCCGATACCTCCAAGTCATGTATACTCAACCCGTCGCCAGTATTTGTGTAAATGCCATTAAGTCTCAGCCTTTTAATCTCCAAAGAGGCACGCGTCAAGGTTGCCCCCTATCACCAATGCTCTTTGATCTCGCTCTTGAACCCCTCGCCCTCCTTATTAGACAGTCCGCACGTATTCGAGGTGTCCCCTTCAGTCACAGAGAGATTAAACTCTCTGAATATGCAGATGACCTAATGCTTTTCGTATCCCTTGATTCGGTTCCAGCGGTCTTGGATCTGATTGATGGATACTCGCAATTATCGGGCTATAAAATTAACTGGACCAAATCTGTGGCATTCCCACTGAACCGCTGGGTACATGAGGCTGACATGCAGGCCTTTCCTTTCCTTTGGCAATCCCGCATGGTGAAATATCTTGGGGTCCATTACTGTTCTCCTTTAGAAGAGACTATCAGTTTTAATGCCAAAGAGGTAGTCTCCAAAGTCCGTGAGCTCACAAATCGTTGGTCTCCCTTATCCCTTACATGGTGGGGCCGCCTAGAAACTGTGAAAATGATGATAGTCCCCAAAGTGAACTACATTTTAGAAATGCTGCCATGCTTACTCCCGCTACACACTTACAAAGATATTGAGGGCCTTCTCGTCCGCTATCTCTGGCAGGGCAAACCACCAAGGATAGCTAAACAAAAACTACAGTCTGCGAAGGAACTAGGGGGTACCAGATTTCCTGATTTTCTCAGATATCATCAAGCCTTCCTACTTAAACAAGGTGCCCGATGGCTAGATGCCTCAACAGACAGCAGACCAGTTTGGCTTGATATAGAAGAGGAGCTTAGTAGCCCAATTCCGCTGACCCATCTTCCCGGTATGTCCCATCAAGTAGACACCCGCCATCCCCCAATGATTGTCGATACTCTTGCAGCCTTTAACACTCTCATTCTATCACTGGGCCCAAACGTATGTCCTCAGAACGGACTCCCGCTGTGGAATAACCCCAGAATTCAAGTCCTAAATAGAACGATAGCATGGAAACCCTGGTACTCTAGGGGGATCTGGACACCCCAACAGCTCTTCTCTGCAGCTCGTTGGAAAACCTTTTCTGATTTACAAAAGGAATTTGCGTTACCAGCGGAGCATTACTTTCAATTGATGCAGCTTCAACACTGCCTCAAAAGTGCTCAAATCATGCCGCCCTCTGTCCCTACTGAGGACGGGCTATTAGAACTAGTTCACTCTATTAGTAGTACACATGGGGTAGCCTCTAACTTTTATAAAATATTATGTCAGGGTACAGATACTGCCACTTTTAGTGCCCAACAAGCCTGGGAGCGCGAACTGCAAACCACTTTAACCCCTGTGCAATGGAGCGTTTTCTGGAGCAAAGTAGTGCGGGTTTCCCGGTCTGCCTCAGTTACCCAAACTCTCTTCTTTTTTGCACATAGATGCTTTTATACTCCAGAAAAAATAGCCAAATGGAACACAACTGCTAGGGACCAGTGTTGGTCTTGCCATACTGCTGTGGGAACCCTCGCTCATGTTATTTATGAATGTCCTCAACTACAGGTTTACTGGGGGCGGGTCTGGGGTCGTATTCAATTTATCTTACACCTTCACGAGCCTCTCTCTTGGAAGATTGTGGGACTCCGCTCAGTGGCGGAGGTCCCCTCTCTTCCTAAGAAGGGTCGCTTTCTCCTTGATTTCATGCTGGGTATAGCCATATGTTTAATCACGAGGAATTGGAAGGATAGCTCTCGACTTACTGTCAATGAATGGTGGAACCTTGTCTGCTTATATAGTAAATATGAGCAGATATCTCGGAGAGCTATTCCCCATACCCAAACTCACTCTCGCTTGTCTAAATGGCAGATGCTCAATGATTATGTACAATCTGCTCATTGTTCCGACATGTCTGTTTAATGTGCACTCATCATGTTTCAGATCACCGTTAGGTTTTGTAACACAATAATGTCAATACACGCCCGCTTCGGGAATGATTCGTTTTCTAGAGAAGAAGCAGGGGGGAGGGGGGTGGCAGGGGTTTACTTTGGTGTATGTATCACATTCTATGTATCTGTCTTTTAGCTGTATGTCTTCCTTTCCTTTGTTGTTATAAAACGAAAATAAAGAATTTAAAAAAAAAAAAAAATAGATTATTTCAATAAGCCTGATAAAGATACTTCTGATCCTTCAATAGTTAAAAATCCATCCACATGGGTACCTCCTAATGGTAATGCCATAATAACAACATATGAACATGTAGCTCTATCTAAGGTGGCCAAACTATATAAAAAAAAGAGTACCCATGTCTATTATAATCTCACAGGTCAACAAAAAGTAGTTTTAAAAAACTTACAATCTAACAATAATATTATAATAAAACCAGCTGACAAAGGTGGAGCCCTTGTGGTCCAAGACAGAGATACTTACATTAAAGAAACACTACACCAATTGAATAATGAAGAATTTTATGAGAAGATCTATGATGATCCTACACAAGCCCTACAACAAAAAATTGACACTCTATTGTACATTGGCAAGGAAGCTGGTTATCTTACATCTCATGAGATTTCCTTTCTCAAGATTTCTCATCCTATCATGCCAACTATATACATGGTTCCCAAAATCCATAAGTCACTTGAAAATCCACCAGGACGCCCAATCGTATCCGCTATAGGGTCTCTACTTGAACCCTTATCTAAGTTTCTGGACATATTCTTAAGACCATTTGTATCAAAAATACCATCATATGTACACGACTCTACACACATTATAAATATCTTACAAGGATTTGAAGGATACCATAAAGATCTTTTGTTAGTTACTCTTGATATTAATTCATTGTACACAAATATACCCCAACAAGCAGCCATGGAAGTATTAACTAATACCCTGATTCTAAGGCCCAAACCAGTTCGCACTCCTACCTTCTTTCTAATACAACTAGCCTCATTGGTAATGATGGAAAATTATTTCAATTTCAGAGGGATTTATTACAAGCAAATCAAAGAGGTAGCCATGGGCTCCTCCATGGCACCAGATGTAGCAAATTTATATGTTGCTCATTTTGAAGAACATTATCTATCATTTCATCCTTATCAATCTAATATTCGGTTATGGAAACGGTACACTGACGACGTACTCATAATTTGGGAAGGCACTGAACAATTACTACACAATTTTTTTGGTTGGCTCAACACACTGGACCCCAATTTGCAATTTGAAGGGACCTTTAGTACAGATAGCATTCCATATTTAGACATAATGATTAAAAAAGATGATAATGGATTCATCACGGATCTTTATCAAAAACCGACGGATCGCAATACTTTATTAAAATATGAAAGTTGCCATAATACGTCTCTTAAAAATAATTTGCCAATCAGTCAATTTCTTAGAATAAAAAGACTGCACGACAGACACTGATTTCGAACATCAAGCAATCAAGATGCATAAAAGATTCAGAGAACGTGGTTACCCACAAAAATGCATTAAAAAAGTGTATCTTAGAGCCTGCACAACAGAACGTTCCAATTTATCGAAAAAGAAAGATCGCTGTAAAAATACAGACAAAATAGTTTGTGCTCTCACGTTCACACATCTTTCCAAAGCAATTGTGAATATTTTAAGACAAGAATGGTATTTACTCAATTCCTTACCACAGTTTACATCGAAACAACTTATGATAGCTTATAAGAGGAATCCAAATTTTTCTAATATTCTTGTACCATCAGCCCTTACCAAAAGCAACCCCCAGCCAAAAATTAAAGGTCATTTCAGTTGTGGAAACTGTTCAGTCTGTCTCCATACCTCAATTGCCAAAAACAGCTTCATTCATTCTACTTCTCAACATAAGGCATATTTACAAAATTATACAAATTGTAAGACGTCTAATGTAATTATACCTAATTTTATGCCCTTGCAATTTGGTATATATTGGTAAAACTGTAAGAGAAGTACGTACACGTATTGTTGAGCACAGAAGCTGTATTCAGAGAAGGATTTCAGATAAACCCTTGGTTTCGCATTGGGTTACAGCAGGTCATAAAATTAGTGATTTAGGGGTATGTTTATTAAGCAGTCTTAACGTGCGCCCGACGTTAGTGTGCAGGATGCCATAAAAGGAGTGGGCATGTCGGTCTTAACGTAGCAGTTCTGGTTACCATGCGATAAGGTACCTTTTCGTGCGATAGAGGGAGCCGTGGCACATCAACGCGCGTTAGCCTTAAGTAGGCGCGCTGACCTGCAAGCACAGCAAGAGAGGTGTAGCACAATGGTTAATGCAATGACTGCTGAACCAGGGGTCATGAGTTTGATTCCCCAGTGGGGTTAATGAGTAGTGCCAGCAAAAACACCCTCACAGTGCTGTAATCCTCATGTGCAGTGCAGCATGGGTACGAGTGGATTAACCCTATCCTGGTAACCACAGCAGTCTGTGTGGTGACCTGCAGTCCCTCTGTAGCCAGCCAGGGGTTTGTTTGCAGCTATACAGCTGCAGCCCACTGGTTACTTCACTGCCTGTGGAACCAGAGGTTGTGGGTTTGAGTGCACAGTGGGGATATTTATTAGGGCTGTCTGGGGCAGTTTTGTTTTTTAATTTAAATCAGTACTGACATCAAACAAACCCTCACAGTGCTGTAATCTTCAGGTGCCCCATAAGGCGCCTTATAAGGCACCTGAGGATTACAGCACTGTGAGGGTGTTTTTGCTGGCAGTCCTGATTTAAATTAAAAAGGAAACTGCCCCAGACAGCCCTAATAAATAACCCCACTGTGGAATCAAACCCACAATCCCTGGCTCCACAGGCAGTGAAGTAACCAGTGGGCCACAGCTCTAGAGCTGTAAACAAGCCCCTGGCTGGCTACAGAAGGACTGCAGGTCACCGCACAGACTGCTGTAGTTACCAGGATAGGGTTAATCCACTCGTACCCATGATGCACTGTACATGCAAAGCAGCCGTCTACAGATGATCACAAGATGGGGTATGCACCCACAGAGCACCTAGGCCTGGTAGGGGGTACTGACCGTGTGTGTTACTGGCACAGAGTAGCTACAGGCCGACACAGTGTGCGGGTCCTGTGCTCACCCTGAGGGCGAGGTGGGGCGCCCAGCACCATGTCCACAGCACCTGTCTTAGCTGAGATAGGCTATGCTGCAGGTCCCCATTAGTGCCAATGTGTGCTAGGTAGTCTCTTCAGATACACTTGTGTCCATCTGTATATCCCAGTCACGTCTAGTCCTTGTGGACTATGATGCCCCCAGAATAGTGCATATCCTGTGTGGGTGCCATGGCCACATGATATATGGGGTGGGGGGGGGTGGGGGTGGGGGGGGGGGGGGGGGGTGGGGGGTGGGGTGGGGGGGGGGTGGGGATGGGGAGGGGGGGGGGGGGGGGGGGTGGGGGTGGGGGGGGGGGTGGGGGGGTGGGGTGGGGGGGGGTGGGGGGGGGGTGGGGGGGGGTGGGGTGGGTTGGGTGGGTGGGTGGGTGTGGTGGGGTGGGGTGGGGTGGTGTGTGGGTGGGTGTGGGGGGGTGGGGGGTGGGGGTGTGGGGGGGGGTTGGGGTGGTGGTGGGTGGGGGTGGGGGGGGGGGGGGGGTGGGGGGGGGGGTGGGGTGGGGGGGGGGGTGGGGGTGGGGGTGGGGGGGTGGGGTGGGGTGGGGCGGGGCGGGGGGGCTGGGGGGGGCGAGCGCGGAGGGGGGGGCGAGCGCGGAGGGGGGGGGCGAGCGCGGAGGGGGGGGCGAGCGGGGGGGCGTGGGGGTGGGGGCGGGGGCGTGGGGGGAGGGGGCGAGCGGGGGCGAGCGGGGGGGCAGGGGGGGCGAGCGGGGGGGGCGAGCGGGCGGGGGGGAGGTGTTTGGATCCATAGGCGGATTATGAAGTATCAGCCCTTCAGTTCAGTGTGTTAGTGTAAAAGGAGCCTCTCCCCGCCCACTGACCCCTTCTACCGCCCTCTCGCCACCCTCTGCAGTGTTTACCTCGGCCAGGAATGCTAATGCTCGTTAGGTATCAATGCGTGTTAACGTTATATACCGTGCGTTAACATTACCTAACGACCGTTATCGTTACCTAACATGTGGTCTGTAACGTTACCGCAGTTTAGTAATCATACCCCTATATGGCACTAATGTAGCATCTGTAACGTTAACATGCATTAACGTTACCAGCAGCAGTAAATGTCCCAGAGGGCGGAGAGAGGGCAGAGAGTAGGGGTAAAAGGTGGGGAGTGGGTGGAGAAAAGCCTCTGCTTCATTAACGCTGTAACATTAACGCCAGGATTCTACCGCCAGCAAAAACCTGTTGGTAAATGCACTTTTGCAGGAGAGAGAGACCATTTCAGTGACAGCAATGTACAGCACAGACAGAAAGCACAAGAAAAGTGATAGTAGTGCTCCATTTGCAGCAACAACATAGTGCCCAAGTAGGAAAGGGCACTATGGTGATGGTGCAAATGGGGCAAAGGGAGATGCAGGTGGATCATGCAGTGGGAGCATCTGGGGCACAGGGCAGATTAAGCAGTCACCTAGGTGGCAGATAGGAAAACAGAAACTGAAAAACAGGCAGATAGCATCTGACCAAGGTCAAACATGCCCAGTATTTTGTGTTACACAGTGTCCTATCCAGGGGACACATACCCAGCAGGTACCCAAAACATCACACAGGAACCACTATGCCAGTAATGGGGCAAGTAGTGCAAATCTGGGGACCAATCTAACAAGGGTCTACGGACCTTTCCCAGGAAACGTCCCAAATTGTTTTTAAACCCAGCAAAACAAATACTACAGCAACTGATAAGGCAGTGCAGGGTTAGACCACACGTTGTCTGAAACATATATACACTCAGTAGTCCAAACTGGGCACACTGTAGCCACATTGCATGTCCCCTAGCCTGTCCACAGTCTGCTGGCATAAAACAATCTACCTACGTTTACCTGTTCCACTTTAGCAAATAGTCTTGAGACCTCCAACCTGACACCCCCTAGCCATCTCTCCCCCAGGCGGAAGGAACATAACATTGGCAGGCGGTGAGGGGGGGGATGTGCAGATGTCCATGTATGCCCCCCATCCTGGCCCCTGCACCCTAGGCACCTGCCTACCTGCACTTTGGTGGCCTGGGACTGCTCACTGCAAGCACCGACTGCACATGGGTATGTCAGCATGGCAGGGGGGGGGGGGTGCGGCGTTGGTGGTGGAGAGGGCAATGGCACCCTCCTGCAGCAGACCAAGGCTATGCCCTGTTCCAATGCACCATGTGCAGTGCAACATGTCCAGGTCAGTCTGATGGGAAACATGTTGGCTCCAGGGATAGAGGTCTGTATGTGGTAGCACTGTGGTACACTACACACAGTTGGTATGCTGTAGAGCAAAGGGTCACTGGTGTGGATCCTTTAGTGCATGACCCAACCTTTTACCCCACATTGCTGATATGCCACCAACATGTGTGATCCCCAGTGCAGCAGCCAATGGATGTACAAACTCCCACACAGACTGGCTCCATTACCCACAGCTGGATGGAGAGTCAGGCTGTTGGCACCTGCAAATGGAGAAGCAGTTAGCACCAGAGCACTGCTACTAGCTCCTGCATGATAAGCACACCTTAGCAATGCCTACACTGAGATTGGGACCAGAGTGGCAGCCAGGATTGCTACCCATCCCCAGTGTTGCACAGTGTTTCGGTATGGGTGTGTGCATGTATTTCTATCCATTGTTTTGTGGTGTTCTACACCTCACTGAGCCTTGCACTGCCTACACTGTTTTCAGTATTAGCCTGCAAATGTGTATGATAAGAAGCAAGATATTGTAGGAATGGCTCAATCAGGGCGGATTGGCCAGGATGTGTCTGCATCAGAGGTAAGGCAATGGCTGATATGTTGTAGTGCCCGACCGCCACCTGCATGGACTGGGTGGCCACAGCATGTTATGCTGGGAGGACACTCTCACTCTGACCGAGCAGTGGCCACGGCATGGCTTTGTATCCACATATTGCTATATAGTGTCTGCATCCACTGATATGGGTGTGCTTCTATTCCTGGGGCCCCAATCACTGATCTGCCTGCTGGGTGACTTTGCTGTATATCCCTAGCCTGGGTGCACATGGCTGCTCTTCATGCATGCAATGCATACTGGCCAGCAGATTGTCTGCAGTTTGTATGTGCATGGTGGGGACACCCAGTTAGGAGCCAGCAAGTGCAATATGATTGTGCTTGCTGCAGCTGAATGTTAGACCTAGCCAGATGGGAAGTGTGATCTCAGAGGCTTTTTTCCCAGTAGGGCTGACATGGCCTTGGTAACAGGTGTGGCTTACTGGTTGGGATATGTTAGTTTGGGCTGAGGGGTTGAATACAGCTGGAGCACAGCAACCTCAGGCCTGAGGCTTCTGATCCCACAGGCACCCCTTGAGACTGTGGGCAAGCTCTATACCCCACTACTGCAAGCACTTCAGGGACAAGGGAAACTTGTATTGTATCTGACTGAGCACCAGTGTTATGTAAGCATTGTTACATACAATATATAAACCCCACACAGGTCTCATACCACCCTCCCTCCTTGCAGTAAACAGCCATGGCCTCAGCTTTGTAACACTGTTCTGCATGGGTCCTGGTCTAACAGAGCTAAATGAAACTAGCACATACAGCAGGACACAAGGCAACTAGCAAACCATACTGTAAGGCATACATGCCATCAACTGGCAGTGATGGGGATGTGCAGTATGAGCAGGTACTCGGGACCTGGTGCTGGGCACACATCCTCACCCTCAGGGTGACTACAGATGCTACTCAGTAGCATGGTTTGCAGCTGCTCTGTGCTTGTATCACATACTGTCAGGTCCTCTTACTGAGCTAAGGTGATGGATAAGTGCATTCTCCATTCGGTAATCAGCTGTAGACTGCACTGCATCATGGGTACTGGTGGGGGCTAACCTATAATGGCACACACAGCAGACTTTTTTTGTATTGAGACATTGCTGTGTAACGTGTGAAGGTATAGCCTACTGGTTAGTTCAAGGCCTCTATAGGCAGGGCCCTCACTTTTTCTCTGAGTATAGCAAACCCAAGAGTGGGAAAATTTAAAACCACACTCTCACCGTTGCTGCTCCCTTTTAATCATTGTGGTTCAGAGTTCAATTTTTTTGTGTTCTTATTGCACTCTGAATAGGGGTTTTCTCTAGTTTTGTCTCTATAGGCAGGGGCCTGGAGTTTGATTTTTACCTGTTCCTTTTGTGACTGTGCAGGTCCATCAGCTCCCACCTCTCCTTCCTTCCATCACCTGTTCATTGCCTTTCCTTGGTGCTCTATCCAGCATTAGGGTTACAGCTGAAAGGATCAAAGTCTGGAGTTGGCAATAGACGAGAAGGACACAGATAGAAGGCATCTGCCAGTAGAGTGGAGTTCCCAAGGAGGGGTGTAGGGAGAGATAAGAGAGGAAAGGTAGTGAGGAGCAGCAGAATGAATGCACATATAGGTCTGTAAGAGAAGTTTGAACTAGATATGGAAATGGATAGGGAGCCATTTAATTGACTTGATAAGAGGGGTTTTATGAGCATATTCAGGCAAGAGGAAGATTAGCTGTGCAGCTGAGTTTTGAACAGATTGAAGAGGAGCGAGATGATTTGAGGGAGACCAGCAAGGAGGAGATTGTAATAGTCTAGACAGAAGATGATTAAAGAGTGGACAAGTGTCTTAGTAGTATGCATAGAAAATAAGGGGCACATTTTGCTGATGTTATAGATAAAGAAGCAACAGGTTTTAGCCATCAGTTGGATGTGTGTGGAGGAGAGGGTGTAAAAGATGACCCCAAGGTTGTGAGCTGAGGAACAGGGAGTAGTACAGTGTTATTAATTTATATATCCTTTTATTCCCATTAACAATCTTGCACATCCTCCCAAATTTAACATGCCATCTACCCAAAAACAAAGAGGGCTCCTGGGTCCTAAAAAGACATTCATAATCTGAATGCTTTCTCTCTCACATGCATGCTTTCAACCTTGCTAGCATCAATCTTTTCTCTCATACCCGAAAAAAGCAATCTCATTAAATACCCAGTCTCCAAATCGCTGGCTGTTCAGCTCGAAGCCCAGCCATATAACCCCCTCAACCCCCATTAGAAAGCAATTACAATCATTCTCCTGCCCTCTCCCATCCCCCAGTTATCCACAGCAGTGAGATGGAATCAGCATGCTTTCCTTGTTCCAGCAATTCTCATAAACTCCCTGCTCCGAATCCCGGTCCCATGCCCTATCCTTCTGGGGTGGGGAAAACCACCCTGTCTCTATGACTATCTCCTGTGAGTGAGAATATGGATTGAAACAAGCAGCCTACTGGCTGTCTTGTTACTGAAACCTCATCGGTGTATTGATGATTTTGGCATGGCAAAGAAGGTTTCAAGAAGATACAAACCAAAGACCTAAATCATGATCAGTTTCAGTGAGACTGAGCCTCTTGAAACTGTGGTGCTGACTTTGCTGGCAGCAGTGGGGAGATGAGCCAGCATTTCTCTCTTCTTTGCTGCTGGCCTGCTGCTCAGTCAAAGTCATTGGCTGTTGGTGCATGTAGCTTGGGTTTCCACCCTCTATATGGCTTTGGCTTGGTCATCGGCCAATCTGAAGTTTAGAGCAAAGTGGGAGTGATCTCCGCAAATGTGACTATGCAGGTGGGACTTAGTCAGGACTCTGGAGGAACTACTTAATTATTTTGAAGGCACTTTAGTTGCTCATTCTCAGTCATTATATAGGACCCCATTCATAGGTGTATTTTTATTATTTCATAAAAATAATTATTTCATATAATTATTAGTTGAAACTAAAAAAATGTAGTTTTTGTTTGAGGCTTGTTCCCTGTTTGTAATAACTCTTCTCTTGGGGGCAATTTCTCCAAATGGGTTAGTTCTGTACATATCATGATAGTCATGAACCTCACTCCTAAGCCAGAGTATGTGGAGTATGATCTAAGTCTTTCTTAAATTTTTTTTCTCGTGCTCACCATAGTACTTCCAGGATGCCAAAAAGAACCTCCTTCTAGAGTTCCTAGGATGTAACACGCATAGGCAACTTATCAAAGAGCACTTGGAAATGCCTCTTAAGCCTTTAGAATAGGGCTAGTGCTGTGTACCAGTAAGTAAGGGAGTAAGGGGGTTTAGATCAAGAAACAGGACTGATTTAGGAGGACCTTAAAATCTAGATCAAACAGTGACTTTCAGTCATATCAAGCTCAGCACTTAACATTTCATTCACGGAAAGGACAAGGGAATCTTAATGATTTCTGCTTTCTCTAATTGATTGCCAGGTTAATTGCTGCTGCTGCTGCTGCCACTTTAAGTAACTTCTTGTTAATATTTTTCTTTAGGTTATTTTGTACTACAGAACAAATCGATTGTAGCCTTAAGTAATTTCTTTAAGAAATCTTGACTATTTTGCAACAACAAATCAGGGCCTCAGCCAGTCAGTCTCTTTTGTTGGCCTGGAGAATTGCTGGACTTGCTGGAAGAGAGGGAGCCTGCCTGCTTGGAGCTGTGGGATACCTGATTCCCCTCTGCCATCCTTTGCCCCCCTCGCCTCTTTGTCCCATACAGGGCAATATTCTTCCTTTTATATTATTTATAGATTTTCTCATATTTATAACTGTTTCCTGAAAGATCTCCCATGTTTGCTGATATGTTTTTCATATTCCAAAATGACCCCTTTTTTCAAATAAAATGTTTCTAATGAAATGCTGTATCTTTCATGATCCCCTAAAAATTTGTTTGTTAACGCACAATATATATTTTTTTAATATTAATTGACAGTTAGTTTGTGATAATATTGATGTTTTAATATAGGGGGCCTTTTACTAATGGGCGCTAAGGTGTTGCATGTAATGTGCCAATAGTGTTAAAACCATGGCGCATTAGATTCAAGATCTCGATATTAACTGTCAGAAGCATGGAATTCATGTCCCTGGTAGTTAACAGGTGCTGTAGTAGCATGGGTGCATCTAACAGATCCTAATGCAGTCAGCACGCGGTGCAAGCACAGTGTTAACTATGCTGAGCTCACTATACCCACTCTCCGGCCCTACGCCACTCACTCGCGCCTCTAACATGAGTTGAATAGTCAGCACAGGAATTGTCCTGCGTTAACGGTCATGGTCCTACACTAGCTGGCCTTTAGCACATGCCAGAATGCATGCTGCCCATTAGTGCCCGTTAGTAAAAGACCTCCATAAAGTTTCTTTAAATATGTAACCCTTCTTGAGTCATTTTCTCGCCTGTGTATGTCACCATATGTGCGTTCTGTGACATTCACACACAGGCGACATTTTTTATTTCAAAATTTTCTAGTTATAAAAAGGGCTAGATTTATAGATTTTTCTATCTCTCTTGGGACTGACTTTTTAATTTGTAACTACGCTCTCCTATATGTGGCTATGTGTATGTTTTAAAGAATATGGAATATTATATTTAGTACATCATATCAGTGACTATGGGGTATGTTTACTAAATGGCGGTAAGTGAGCATGTGTGCTGTTAACGCCCGTTATCGGCACACTTGCACCCTTAACACTGAAGAAAAGCCACATTACCGAGTGTTAAAGGCTCCAGCAGTGTTAAGGGCACAGTAGGTGGAGAGTGGGCGTTAATGAGACAGAGAGTGGGTATCAACAATGTATGCTCCCTTAACGCCGGTTGCACAATGTCTCTTAAAGCGCTTTAACACTGGGAACCCTAAAGCCAAGTAAAACCTTGTGGAAAGGGGGGTATTTGGAGGGGAGAGAGACATTTTTTCTGTCTGCAATGTGATCCACACACAGGGGAGCCCCAGACAGTGATTGTAATGCTCCAGTAGCAGCAACTGCATACTGCCCAAGTATGAAAGGGCACTATGTTGATGGTGCAAATGGTGCAAAGGAGGTGACATGTTGCTCATGCAGTGGGGGATGCTGATGCACAAGGTGGACCAGGCAGCTGCCCATGTGGCATAAAAAACATAAGATCATAAGATATGCCATACAGGGTCAGACCAAGGTCCATCAAGCCCAGTATCCTGTATCCAACAGTGGCCAATCTAGCTCAAAAATACTTAGCAGTTTCCCTCAAAGACTCACAGGTTCCACAATGCCTGTATTAGGGCAAGCTGTGGATTTCCTGGGTCCCCTTTAATAATGGTTTACGGTTCTTTCCCCTAGAAAGTCCTGCTACACTAACAGCTTGTACTACATCCTCCAGTAATAAATTCCAGAGTGTGATGATGTGTTGACTGTATAAATATTTTCTCTAATTAGTCTGCAATGGGTTACACTGTAGTTTCAGTGCATGTCCCCTAGTCATTCTACATCTTGATGGCGTAAACAATTGATCTACATTTACCCATTCCACTCCAGTCATTAATTTATAGACCTCTATCATATCTCCCCTCAGCCATCTCTTCTCCAGATTGAAGAGCCCTAACCCTCATAGTCTCTCCTCGTAGGGGTAGCTGTCCATCCCCTTTACCATCTGTGATGTCTAGCATGATCCCACAGTGAAAGTGGCAGCATACAGACACGCTGCTTCTGTGGAAATGTGATATTCCACATGGGGCTTTCCAAGATTCCTGGCACCCTAGGCAAAGATCCTGGATGCCCCCCCAGCTGCCACTGAAGCCAGCTCCAGAGGAAGAGGCTGATTGTGCCAGATACTGTAGCCCTCCAAGTAGCTGCAAAATTCACGTGCCTGGGGAAATACACAGTTGTGACTGTCATCCTCTCCCCGAGATGTATCGGTGGCAGGAAGGATGGAGTCCCTGCAGAAACATATCATTGGCGGGCTGCGTGGCCATCCATATGCGCCTCTGCCCCCCCCCCCCCCCTTTCCAGACTTTGCATCCTTGGCGCCCATCACACCTGTATGTTAGATGGGCTGGGACTGCACAATTCCACCACTGACAGCATGTGGGCATGTCAGCATGGTGTGGGGGTGTTAGCAGCAGGTGCAGCGGCATCTGCCTGCAGCATACCAAAGCCATGTCCTGGTACCGTGTGTCATGTGCTGTGCAACATGTGCCAAGGTCTGTCTGATGGGAAACATGTCATCCCTAAGGTTTGTTGTATTACTATGGTTGTACAGTGGCTCAACACACACAGTCAGCATGTGTATAAGTGGAAGATTGAAGGTTCAAGTCTCTGCTGTGAGTCGTATCAAATATCCCTTTAGCTAACCTTTACAAAGACCCATCAGCCACACAGATAGGCTCCACTATCCACAGCTAGATGGAACTGCAGCCCGATAGCACCAGCACACTGAGCAGGCATTAGCAACGTGCATAAACATCAAAGATGTTACTAGCAACCGCACAATGTGCACACCTTAACAAGGTTTGAGCTGATATGGAGACCAAAGTAGGGGGCAGGTATGCCAATCATCCTCACTTTTGCACAGTGTGGTGATGTGAGTGTGTGTATGTGTGTGTGCCTCTCCATTTTTCTGTGGCTTTCTGCACTTCATTGTGCCTCGCAATGCCCAAGCTGTTCCGAGCGTTAGTCTGCAAATATACATGATGAGGAGCAGTGGATTGTGGGTATGGCCTGAAATAGCATGAATTGGCCAGGATATGTCTGCTTTGGAGGTAGGGTCAATGGCTGACGCTTTGTAGTGGCCTGTCTGCCACATGCTGAGAAGGCACTTTCACTCTGACCGAGCAGTGACCTTGACATGGATATGTATCCACATAGTACATAGGAATGCATTTATGTACGCTTTGCTCATTTATGTAAAAATGTATATATGTAAATTATTGCTCCTCTCTACAAAGAGAACCCATTACTGTGTGATGTGCTTACCCTCCGAATCAACGTGTATATACCCCAAATTATACTGTCCTGATTTGACAGTTTTCAATATGTAATCAAACCCGCTGCTGATTGCTGGAAGTAGCGGTATATAAATGTTTGTTAAATAAATAAAATAAATAAATAGTGCTATTATAGTATCTGAGCTCAGTGATGTGGGTACAATTCCTCCAAGCTAGAGAGCACATACATTGTGTGCTGACCAGTGGATTAGCTGCATTTGGTATGTGCATGGCTGGGAACCCAGTGGTGGGCAGCAGGTGTAGTCTGACTGCTTGCTGTGGTGGATTGCTAGTCCATGGTTGGGATGGCAGTTGTATCTGGCCTACTCCCTATGGCAAGGTAGGATCAACAGGACAGTAATAACAGCTCCATGCAAGCCTAGAGAACCCCCACTGCAGATGACATCAGCAATTTAATACTATGCACTGTTCTAGGAGAATCCCTATCCAACAGGGCCTAGATGTGACTTTCACCTACAGCATGCTGTAGCTGCAGGAAATAATGTGACTAACATAACACACTGGCAGTGATGTGAAACTGCAGCAGAGACTATCTATAATAGTGCATGTTCTGGAGACCAGGTGCTGGGTGCCCATCCTCACCCTCAGAGTGACTGCTCAAACTGTACAGTAGTACTGTTTGTAGCTGTTAAGTGCTTGGAGAACACACAGTCAGTGCGTCGTACTTAACTGATGTGATGGATCTGTGCATTCTCCATTTGGTGATCAGCTGCAGACTGCTGTTCCATATGTGCAGTGCCTCATTGGTACTGTAGGGCTTAACCTACAGTGGCACACACAGCAGACAGTTTGGCCAGGGACCTGCAGGCTCTTTGAATCCAGACATTGGTATATTGTGATTTATAGAAGTGTAGCCTATTGGTTAGTACAATGTCTCTATAAGCAGATATCAAGGTTTTGATTCCCACTTGCTCATTTTGCACTTATTTGTTACTCAAGTCCTTTCCCTGTCTGTAACAGTCCAGGCTTTGCTGTGACTTGCAGACATTCATCCTTCTACTTTGTTAGGCATTCTGACCACACTTTGGGTCAACGAATATGCTAGTCCCCATCATGCCCTTCTGAGAGCATGGCTTTATTGGCTCTGCTGCAGCCCATTGCAGGGGTCAGACATGTTCACCCTGCAGATGTTGGGGCCCCCCCGCTTAGAGGTGTGGTGTAATGGTCATGGCAATGGCTTGAGGGCCAACATGCTAATGTTTGAGGCCCACTACCGCTCCTTATATAACATTTTGGAATGTGTTGCTGTCACATTTTATGTCTGCCACAACCTTCATGGCCTGACAACACTTCCTTGTGACATTGAGTGAGTCACTAAACCCACCAGTGGCTCAACGGTATATTAACAGGCAGTTACATTTATACAGCTGTAACCTGCATGTGAGACATGAGTCATGTATGACATCATGACTATGACTGTACAACTTGGGCTCCATCACATCTCCGCAGTACATGCGGACACATCCTACCCCTCGGGTAGTCGCTTGCAGGTATCACCTCCATACGTGCCCCATTTGCCCAGTTTGGATGACACCTGTCCAGTTGTTATCCACACATGTGTCTGGGGTGTTGTTTGGTGGTTGTGTGGCTGAGACAGGTCTATGACCCACATGTCTGATATCAGGCCTTCCAGGTGGCACTAAGACACATTTTCCCACACAGTACAAATATGCTGGGGATGGCTTCTATGGCACATTGGTGCTGCCAGTCCATACCACTCTCTCCTCTGCTACCCTTTTTCCTTAAGCCCATCCATCTGCCTCTGTCGGCTGTGTGCAGTCATGTCTTCTCATGCACGCTGCTACACCATGACCTACACACAGGTAGTCTTTTCTGCATTTGGACACTTCACACTCGCCTCTCCTGTGCCTGATCTTCACATCACCAGTCCTGCTCCTTCCTCCTTTGAAGGTACATATTGTCCCACTTCTGACTCTGCTGGTGGACACATCTTCCCCATCATATGCCACACACTGACATTACCATATACAAAAATAGAGTAAAAAATAGATCATGAGCTAGTGTGTGCAAAGGATTAATGTTGGAAGACTAGCCTTGAGAATTCAAACACTCTCTCGTGGCTCAACTTCCGTTTTACTCAATTTATGAAGGCCCCCACCGGAGCTCTAAAACCGTAGGTAAAAAACACCACAAAATAGTGTACCCTACTCAAAACATATCCAAAAATAAAGTGCTCCCAACATATCAAAATATAGCTATATTACTTATCCACTGTAGATATTAAATGCAATCCCCGATGAATTTTGAAAGCTTTCATGGGATGTCAATCTGTACCAATATCTCCAAATTCAGATATCTCAAATGTCCGCAGAATAATTCAATGAAGGATACAGCACTGCGTTTCGGGCAGGCAAAATCGAATGCCCTGTTTCAACGCTTCTTCAACTGCAAACATGAAAATGCTGCTTGCCTGGAGATTCAGGATGCAGGTGCATGCTCATTATGGTATAGAGTAACAGTTATTTTTGTATTATTGGTACACACTGACATTACAGCATTTTACATGAGCACCCCCCTGTGCATAGGTACAGTTTCCTTCCACATGCTCATCAAACTTACTGGCTGGCGTGTCGGATGCCCACTGATCTGTCAGGCCATTCAGCTCCCACCTGTTCTTCCATTCATCACCTTTACATTGGATTTTGCTGGGGCTCCCTTATCCAGCAATAATATGACAACTGTTTTTGGGCGTTAAGGTGCATGCTAGACACCTTAATGCCCGATATCCTGCTAGCGGACGTTAAGCGGCCCATTGCACCCTTACCGCCAGAACACCCCTTAGCCTCCCAGAGTCTTTTGCACATGGAAACCTCTTTTCACTGACATTATTGCTCGATAATGCCTGCTACCTTACCACCATTTATTAAACATACCCCTATGTCTCTTTTTTTAATGAAGTTGAGATTATTTTGTTTTTACCCCTGACTTAGATATTTGTTCAAACATGGCCATGTTTGATTTTATGTAATTTATATGGATTTTATGTGATTTTCAAATTAATGTATTACATTTCTATTTATTATATATAATTATATTCATAACCATTACATTTATAATTGATATTTTGTTTCTGCTGTTCTTTTTTTTTTTATTGCTATGGTACTTTGCATTTCCTGTGGATTACCTCAGCAGTAGTCAGACCAATAGGCCGCAGGCAATGACGAGGTGGGTCAGGGTCCTCTATCTTCTGTGGTTCAGATTCACATCAGGTTGTACAAGACTGAGGATGGGACAGGAGTAGGCTTTGAAGTCAGTAGCCTTTGCTAGCTTCATGCCACAGTGCCGCACCAGGTGGGTCCAGGCCTCAGGATCTAACTTACAGGCTTAGGCTCATCAGCTCTCTGAGTATTGCTTGAGGCATGTCCTTGATCTTGTTGGTAATCTATTAAATTTAAATCAGGGGGATGTTGGATTGCCAGCCTGCAGTAGCTTGCTGAGCTCCATTGCTGTCCTGATGTTTCTTTCTTGCCTTGTTGCAAATGAACGCCAAACTGCCAATTCCTAGTTAGTTTTCTTCTCTCTGTGAAACCAGGAAGCCCGCAACCCAGAACGCAGTGAAGCTGAACTCTGGAGGAAAGAGGTGACTTCATTGAAAAGGCATGCCCCAGGAAGAGCTTGAGAGTAGTCGATTGTATGAGTTGCTCACTTAAGGTAGGTAAGGGGAGGGCTATTTTAGAAATAGTTATAGTATTTGGGATAGGTGATGATGAGAAAAAGCATCTTTAGAGAGTGCAGGCTGGACAGACTGAATGTGGCGCAGAGAGAAAAATGATCAGCAGACAAGAGCATTGAGAGGTGCTTAAAGGAAAGGAAATGCATACTGTACCTGAATGTAACTTATCTTGATCTTCTCCTGGAAAGCTGTGAGCTAAATACTACTACTACTACTACTAATAATAATAATAATAATAACAAGAAGAAGAATGAGTCTAGGATGACACTGAGAACTGGATATAATCTTGGAGGACCAAAAGGGTCCCTCCGATAACAGAGGATGAAGAAGTGAGAGCAGAGTACACCATAGACACTAAACACCCCTGTGATAGAATAATTAATTGCTATAAGTCTCCAAGTTAAGCCTCCTATAATGAAAGTTACACTGTTAGCATACAAGTTAAACTCCCTGTATGTTATATGTGAGTTGAAATGTAAACCACTTTGAATATATAAGGTGGTATAAAAACTCAATAAATAACTAAATAAATTTAGAAAAGGTTGTAACCGGGGAGCTGCACCCAGCGCTTCCCCTGCCCGACCCCCACCAAACCTTGTCCGTACCCTTTGGGTACTCCCACAAACTTCACTCCACACATACTTTGGTAAAACAACAAGTCACAGCTTTATTGCCCAATAACATATTAACATTTGAACATGAATAACAACCCAAAAGTCAATCCCCCAGTGGAGTGTTACCTCACCAGCCAAACCATTAGCAAGGTGACCACACTACCGCACCTGCGCCGGTCAAACCACCGGTCAAGTTACTACCACCCCTGCCCGACTTCGCCATATCACTATCAAAGGTCTGCTAGGGGTTATCCGGGTCGCGGGCACCCTGCCCCCGCCCCAAGTAACCTAGGGCTCTGGACCCTGGAAACCTCCGGGATCCCGCCGCCTACTTCCCCCACACCCCCGCTGCGATAACGCCAACCCCTCCCTAGCAGTAAAGGGAGGGAGGGCGGGACACCGGCCACTCGCCCTCCTTCACCACCATGTGCTCGGCGAGCATCCTCGCCGCCGAAGCACATGGCCCATCTCACCTCGGATTGGCTCCAGCCACTCGCAAAACCCCGCGGCTGAGCCAATCCATTTAAACGATGCACCCCGCATCTTCACGCCCTCCACGCGTGCTCCCACCCCCTTCAAGTCCTCTGCCTTTCACGCGGGCAGGGTCCCACGCCGGGGCGCGCCCCCGGTTACATCCGGCCGCCGGGACCCTGCCCGCGCCCTTCTTTTTTATCTTTACAAAGAGGTTGTTATCTTTCTAACCTGAGCTAATAGCTTGGAAGCTCAAAGGGAAAGTAGGCACATTCTCGTTGATAATTACCAAAAGAAAGATACTTGTAGAGATCTCTATCTGTTTTTTTCCGCAGGTACTTTTCCCCTTCCAAATAATACAAGCGGGTTTGAAAATACAACTATGTGCATTGTTTCATTCTCCAACCTAACCCCACTTCAGAGTCTGCCTACATTTCCCACAGAGAAAAATATGAGCATTGGTGATTCCCCTGCTTACATTTGAGAAAGCCAATGTGTCCCCTGTTAAAGGACTTTTGAAATTTACCCTCCTAATGCAGAGGATGTGGCTCTGCAAAAGAGATTAAAATCAAAAATTATTGCAGCCAATATTTAACTGTGGCTTTCAGTATTTTTTTTAAAATGCTGTCCACTGCAATTAAATATAATCTGGATTTTTGGCAATATCCGGAAACCGACCAACACAGAATCTCTGGATTCAAAGGTCAATACGGATAGCAGCAATCCAGATAGTCTATCTGCATAGCACATAGAACAGCACTTTTGCTATCCTAAATTTTGTGGATTGATATCCAGAGAGCAGCACTGAAAATTGTCCTTCTCTGGATAACTCACGGAACTGCCCACACTCCACCACATGATTACTTTGGTCCTATCTGGATAGTGCTGAGATGGTCTGTAAGACTGTCTGGATAGTACTGCTAAAGATCCTTCTTGGTGGGACTTACCCGGTTAGCAATGCTGCTAACTGGATAATTTCTTGCAATTTTCACGCCCGTCAGTTTTATTTTGGATCACAAGGAGAAAATACTGCATGCCAGGTGTGTTGGGATGAATATTTTGACTGAAAACTTAAACAAATGTTAATGTTTATATTATCAGAAAGTTATACACATCTCAAAAAAGGAAAACACACTGAAAATTATAAGATTTAAAAGTGAGTCAAATAAAAGTAACATCCAGGCAGTCTGCCAACAGCCTATCAACATAATAGATTCAGGAATGGAACAAAATCTGTTCTCCAACTGCCTGAGGGTTTGCTATGGAACCAGCTGTTACTGTTCTATTACTATAGGATAAATATTTCTTCTCACCCAACTTATTCCTGATGTTTATAAATTGCATGCAGAAATTATCCACTATCTCAGAGATCGTCTTAATTTACAGTTTGATATTCTTTATATTTACTTTATTTGAATGTATATTTGACCTTCGTGGTCAAGAGGTGCCTCAGTATTTATGTATGTTGCCCATTACAATGGATTGTGGGTATTAATTAGCCTGCAGGGTTGGCACTTGCCCCAACAGCTAGCTAATAGCATAACTCATAGGGAATTTTCTAGCAGTTACCCAAATTGAGAAGGCAAGGGAACAAAAGAACATAAGAAATGCTATACTGGGTCAAACCAAGGTCCATCAAGCCCAGTAACCTCTTTCCAACAGTGGCCAATCTCGATCATACGTACCTAGCAGTTACCACAAAAGACATAGGTTCCACAATGCTTGTACTGGGTCAAGCATTGATATCCTAGGACCCTTTTTAATAATGGTTTATGGACCTTTCCTCCAGGAACTTGTCCAAACCTTTTTTAAACCAAGTTACACTAACAGCCTTTACTACATCCTCCGGTAACAAATTCCAGAGTTTGATTACACATTGAGTGAAAAAAATATTTTCTCTTATTTGCCTTAAATAGTTTACCCTGTAGCTTTGTTGCATTCCCCTAGTCTTTTTCTATATTCTGATAAACAATCGATCAACCTTTACCCGTTCCACTCCGTTCATTAATTTATAGACTTCTATCATATCTCCCCTCAGCCATCTCTTTTCCAGGTTAAAGAGCCCTAACCTTTTTAGCCTTTCTTCATAGGAGTATCCTTCCATCCCCTTTACCATTTTGGTGGCTCTTCTCTGAACCTTTTCTAATAACGCTATATCCTTTTTAAGATAAAGCGACCAGAATTGCACACAATAATCAAGGTGCGGTCGCACCATTGAACGATACAGAGGCATTATAATATCCTGTTTTATTTTCCATTCCTTTCCTTATGATACCTAGCATTCTATTTGCTCTCTTGGCCACCGCTGCACACTGGGTGGAGGGTTTTAACATGTTATCCACAATGAAGCCTAAATCTTTTTCCTGGGTGATGGTTCCTAATTTGGAACCTTGCATCATGTAACCATAGTTTGGGTTGTTCTTCCCTAGGTGCATAACTTTGCACTTGTCCACATTAAATTTCATCTGCCATTTTGATGCCCAGTCTTCCAATTTATCAAGATCCTCTTACAATTTTCCACAATCCTCATGGGTTTTAACAACTTTAAATAGTTTTGTGTCATCTGCAAATTTGATAACCTCACTCATTATTCCCTTTTCCAGGTAATTTATAAATATGTCAAAAAGCAGCGGACCCAGCACAGATCCCTGGGGTACACCACTATTCACCTTTTTCCATTGGGGAAATTGACCATATAGCCCTACCCTAAGCTTTCTATCTTTTAACCAGGTCCTGATCCACAATAGTATACTGCCTCCTATCCCATAACATTTTAGTTTTGCCAAAAGTCTCTGATGAGGGACCTTGTCAAAGGCTTTCTGAAAGTCCAAATACAAATATTATCCGACTCATCTTTGTCTACCTGTTTATTCACACCTTCAAAAAAACACAACAGATTAGTAAGACAAGATCTTCCTTCTAAAGCCATTTTGGCTGTCTCCCATTAAGCCATGACTATCTACATGTTCAGCAGTTTTGTTCTTTATGATGGTTTCTACCATATTTCCCAGTATTGGCATCAGTCTCAACCGTCCATAGTTTTCCGGATCACCACTGGAACTCTTTTTAAAAATTGGCATTACGTTGGTCATCCTCCAATGTTCAGGTATTACAGATGATTTTAATGATAGTTCACAGGTCTGCAATCTCATATTTCAATTCTTTCAACCCCCTTGGATGTATATCATCCGGTCCAGGTGATTTGCTACTCTTCAGTTTATCAAATAGTAGTAATATATCTTCCCAATGTATCGATATTTCCTTCAATTCTTCTGCATCTTTAAATACCACTTCAGTCATGGGTAACATCCCTACATCTTCCTCATTAAAGACCGAAGCAAAGAATTCATTCAGTCTCTCCGCTATTGCCTTGTCGCCTCTAAGTGCACCTTTAACCCCTCTATCATTTAATAGAGAAACTGACTCTCTCACAGGTTTTTTGCTATGAATGTACTTGAAAAAGTCTTGATTAAGCGTTTTTGCTTCCGCAGCAAGCTTCTTCTTAAATTCTCCCTTTGCCTGCCTTATCAATGCCTTGCATTTAACTTGCCAGTGCTTGTGCTGTTTCCATTTTTCGTCATTTGGTTCTTTTTTACATTTCCTGAAAGATGTTTTTTGGCAACAACAGCCTCTCTGACCTCATCTTTAAACCATGCTGGCAGTTTTTTGTACTTCCTTCCACTTTTCTTAAAGTGTGGAATACAGCTGGTCTGGGCTTCCAAGATAGTATTTTTTCAACAACACCCAAGTTTGTTGTAAATCTTTAACCTTTGCAACTGCTCCTTTTAGTTTTTTCTTAACTATTTTCCTCATTTTATCATAGTCTCCCTTTCGAAAGTTAAAAGGTAGTACTGTGGATTTCCTTACCATCCCTCCTCCACTAATTAAATCAAACACGATCATGCTATGATCACTATTACCAAGTGTCCCCAACATCCTTATCTCTTGCACCAGATCTGGTGTTCCATTGAGGACTAGGTCCAAAATGGCTTCCCCTCTGGTCGGTTCATGAACCAGCTGCTCCAAGAAGCAGTTATTTATTTCATCTAGGAACTTTATCTCCCTAGCATGTCCTGCCGTGACACTGACCCAGTCGATACAGGGGTAATTGAAATCCCCCATTATTATTACTGTGCTGTAACGTTTGTTAGCTTCCTTGATTTCTTTGAGCATTTCATCATCCATTTGTTCATTCTGGCCAGGCGGTCGATAGTACACCCCCACTGCCATCGCCTTCCCCTTTTTACATGGAATTTCAATCCATAGAGATTCTATAGCAAATTTTGTTTCCTGCAAAACTTTAATCCTTTGTGACTCACTGCCCTCTCTAACATAGAGTGCAACCCCTCCACCAAGTTGATCAGCTCTATCATTATGATATAGTTTGTACCCAGATATCACAGTGTTCCACTGGTTGTCCTCCTTCCACCATATCTCTGAGATTCCAATCATATCTAACCTCTCATTTAGTGCTATATATTCTAACTCTCCCATCTTATTTTTTAGACTTCTAGAATTTGCATACAAGCATTTTAGAGACTGTATTTTATTCATATTAATCTGGCTATTGGTAGGCATGTGTAATTTGGAATCTTTAAGCTCTGTCTGCTCCATACTCAAGGGCATTTGGGCTACTTTACTCTTTTTTGGAACCTCTCTGCTTTTGGTAGTATCCTTCAAGGATACATTCTTCTGAACCATGCGCTCTTGGGCAATTGTCGGCTTTCCCCTTTATCTAGTTTAAAAGCTGCTCTATCTCCTTTTTAAAGGTTAATGCCAGCAGTCTGGTCCCATCCTGGTTAAGGTGAAGCCCATCACTTTCTCAAGAATGTTCCCCAGTTCCTAACAAATCCAAAACCATCATCCTTGCACCATCATCTCATCCACGCATTGAGACTCTGGAGCGCTGCCTGTCTTTTGGGTCCTGCAAGTGGAACGGGAAGCATTTTGGAGAATGCTACCCTGGAAGTTCTGAATTTCAACTTCCTGCCTAAAAGCCTAAATTTAGCCTCCAGAACCTCACTACCACATTTTCCTATGTCATTGGTACCGACATGTACCAAGACAGCAGACTCCTCCCCAGCACTATCTTAGACCTTAACTAGGTGGCACATGAAGTCCTTCGCTCCAGGCAGGCATGTTACCAGGCGATCCTCACGTCCACCAGCCATCCAAATATTTACATGCCTAATGATCGAATCACCAACTATAACGGATGTCCTAACCCTTCCCTCATGGGCACATGGCCCTGGACAAACTTCCTCAGTGCAAGAGGGTTTTATATCACCTGGAGGACAGGTCCTAGTTACAGGATCACTTCCTGCCACACCAGGGTGATGCTTTTCCTGTCACGTGACCTCTCTCCTCCATGGCAACAGGGATGCTGCCAGACTGGAGGTGGGACTTCAGGACTATATCCCTGTAGGTCTCGTCTATGTACCTCTCTGTCTTACTTATGTCTTCCAAATCTGCTACTCTAGCCTCTAGAGAACAGAATCGTTCCCTGAGAGCAAAGAGCTCCTTGCACCTAGTGCACACGTAAGACCTTTCACCAACTGGGAGAAAATCATAGATGTGACACTCAATGCAAAAGAGTGGAAAGCCTTGAGATAAGAGTTAATAAATAGGAGAGATTTGGAGGGAAACTTGTCTTTTGTCTCCTTCCTGTCAAGCTGACTGTATGAGGTACTGAGTTCCTGAATCAGTGGGGGTTGAAGAAAGAGGTTCATGCCTTCCTTGAGTTGATTGGCAGTTACTGACTGCTCATCCCTAATTTTTGCAGGGAAAACAGAGCCGTTAGCCAATCTCCTCGGGACGAGAGCTCCTAAACGGATTCAGTAGTCACCAGACATAGACCTGGCCTTCCAGTGCCTCAAGAAGGCCGTGTTCTCTGAACTCGTCCTGATTAGCCCTGATTTTTCTCCATCATTTATTGTGCAAACTGATGCCTCAGAGGTAGGTCTAGAAGCCCAAGAAGTCAGGAGTGAAAAGCATCCCATAGCATTCATCAGCAGGAAGCTGCTTCCTCGGGGGCAGCATTATGTGGTGATGAGAAAGAAACCCTGGTTGTAAAGTGGGCACTTGAGACCTTCAAATACTACCTTCTCGCCATCCATTTATGCTGGTAATGAAGCACCAACCATTCAAATGGCTGGCTGAATATATGGAGTCCAATGGCCATATCATGCATTGATTTTTGAGTCTCCAACCCTACCAGTTTTGGGTCAATCATACAGCTGGTCAGACTCACCCGAACACTGAATTCCTTTCCTGGGCAGGCACTCAACAGGGCATGGTTGAGCTGAGGAAAAGGGTGTTGATGGAGTCTATAGAATGTTATCAATCCCTCTCCAAAAGGATTACCAGCAGTCCACTTTAAGAGAGTCCATAGCCCAGAGTTCAAGCCTAGGAGTTCAAGGCTGTTAAGAACCCAACAGGTTGCAGGAGGGAGAGAAGTATGCAGAGCCAGAAATCCTTTCAAGGCAAGTCATGCAGAGGAGTTCTGAGATAGGAACTTTAAAACTGAGGCTGGATAAAGGGCTGAAAGAATCAGCTTGTGGAGGTTTAACAAGTTGGGACAGAAGCAAAGCTGTCTTTGTTTTCCCTGAAATGCTGTCTGTTCTGGGTTTTGCTTTGTGGAGGTTTAACAAGTTGAGAAGAAGTAATGCTGCTTTTGCTTTCCATGAACTGCTGTCTGGCCTGTGTTTCCACCTCATGTCACACTACCACAGGCCAGTTTTCACAGTGGAGAAAGGTAAAGAGTAGAATACCCCAGAGATCTGTGCTGGTTCACTGCTTTTTAACATATTCATAAATGACCGGGAAATGGGAACAATGAGCGAGTTGATCAAATTTTCAGTTAACACAAAATTATTCAAAATTGTTAAAACACAAGAGGATTGTGAAAATTGTAACAGGATTTGGAGAAACTAGCATACTGAACATCCACATGGCAGATGATGAAAACAAGAAACAACATAAGCACTGGCAAGTTAGATGCAAAGCACTGATAATGCAGGCAAAGAGAGAATTTGAAAAAAAGCTTGCCATGGAAGCAAAAATGCATAATAAATTTTTTTTCAAGTACATTCATAGCAAAACATGTTGTGAGAGAGTCAGTTGGAACATTGCATGATTGAGGGGTAAATGGGGTGCTAAGGGATGACAAGGCCATAGCAGAGAGATTGAATTAATTATTTGATTTGATCTTTACTGAAGAAGATGTAGGGAAGTTAACCATACGTGAAATAGTATTTAAAGGTAATATATATGAAGAATTGAAAGAAATATCAATAAACTGGCAAGATGTATTACAAGTACTTGATAAACTGAAAAGTGGTAAATCACCTGGACCAGGGTGTTGAAATAACTGAAAGATGAGATTGCAGATCTATTATTAGTAATCTGTGAATCATCATTAAAATCATCTGTAGTACCTGAAGATTGGAGAATGGCCAATGTAACACCAATTTTTAAAAAAGGATTTCAGGGATAATCCAGGAAACTACAGACTGGTGAGACAGACTTCAGTACCAGGCAAAATGGTAGAAACAATTATAAAGAATAAAATTACTGAATATGTAGATAGCCATGGTTTAATGGGAATAAGCCAACATGGATTTAGCCAAGGAAAATCTTGTCTTACTAATCAGCTATATTTTTTGAAGGTGTGAATAAACAGGTAGACTAAAGTGATGCAGTTGATTTGGAGTCCAATTCCCTAAGGGGCACATCTGGGTCATCTGAATGACCCCGAGCAGAATGGGCCCATTTGGACCAGATTCTGCACCACAGGAGCAAGACTGCCCCATGGGTACAGGATCAGGACCATGGAGATGGTCCAGCATGCCTCTGAATCATCACGGAGATGTTCTCCCCATGGCTCAATCTGCCAACTGCTTCGGATCTCTCATTTCCCACCCCCCCGATTCTGACGGGCCAGCCAGGACCTGGATCGGGCAGCAGAGACTCCGCCAGCTCTCCACCGTTGCTGTTGAGGTGCTGTAGCAAAGTGCAATCAATGGTCCAGGAGTCAATTGACAGGGTCCAAGCCAGTTTAATGTGTACAGGCCCAGTCAGTCAAAGCTTCAAAAGGAACTGAGCAAAGGTTTATACAGAGACATAACCATTTATACCTCTTTTTCAGTTTGATACATGAGAATTTTCTATTGGTTCCAACTCGATACATGCAAACTTCTCATTGGTTATACATTCCCTTCATTTGTCCAATTAGAAATCCTTCCGGAGCCTAGCAACCGGCCCCCTCCCTTAGGATTGCTTGAACAATGGTACAGTTCTTGATTTCGTTACTTCTCTACTGCAAGGTTAACCCTGGCTTCAGGAATGCATGTATTGAAACATTTCTGTTCTTTCACACACAAGAGAATAATAGAAGACTTATGAATTCATAAAAACTTCTTATTAAGCATTTTAAAACAGTTTTCTCATTTTTCACAGATTTTTGGTTCTTTTCTAGCTATAATGGGAGTTAGGATCCAGGCCTAACTTACAGGCCTTTCATAGTAGCAGGTCATGCTAGGCCATAGCCTACTACATTCCCCCCTTTGATTATTCTCACCCGCAAGTGAGGAAGGGTGAGAATTAAATCACTCATTAGTCAATTAACACATTATACTGGTGTAATAGCATCATCATCATGGGGTATAGGGTAATATTGCCACATAGTATATAGTTTATACCTCTATGTACAAAGTTTCCCCAATGTTGCTTCCTGGTTATTTGCCCTGTTATTTGTAAACTCATTACAGCTGGTTGCTTATGTGAGTACCTTCGTTCATTGTAAACCGCACTGACGACAAATAGCGCGGTATAAAAGAACTGTAAATAAAATAAAATAAATAAAATAACATAGCTAATACCTTCGCAGCTGCCTTCCGCTCTATAGTGTTATCAATTGATGATGTTATCATGCGTAAGCAGAGGGGTAGGAGACAAGGGAGCAATAAACACATGGCTAATATGAATAGTACAATAAACATAAGGGATTTCAGACCACCAATCCAGGAAAACAATGAACCAAACCACCCATCCATCTTTAAACTGTGCCAGGTCTGGACAGGCACAAATGTCTGCTCTCTCATCTGGGTGACTAGATCTTCAACTACATGCCCATTATTACCAATCTGTAAACAACAATTACTTAGATTCAGCTTCCCACATACCCCACCTTCAGCCGCTAACAAATAATCCAAAGCTAAACGATTTTGATAATGGCTGTGCGCATTTGCGTACTTTGCTTTGCCAGAAGGGTTAGTGCTTTACTAGTTTCATTGGTTATTATTTCAACAACAGCTTGCAAACATATTATTCGATTAATCATATAAACAGGAGTACGATACCCCCAAGTCCCATCCTGCTCCCAAGTAGCAGGTCCATAGTATGAGATGATTCTTTCAGGTGGCCATTCTTCAGATGACGCGTCCCATTTGTCCCATTGGCCTATTTTCAAGGCCTCCTTCAGCTGTCAACTTCTGTACACAGGATATCCCAGTTGTTCTCCCTGGGATGTTGGCAGAAGGAAAAAGGATGGTCGTATGGTTCCCAATACACATGCGCCTCCCCAGTGGTGAGGAAGTCTGGCATATGCTCGGGTTCCGCAAATCCAGTACAGTCCGGGTGGTGCTTGCCAGGAATTATATGCTGCTAAGTTAGTCCAGATACTGGCAAGTTTGGGCAACTGAACTAGAGGGTTGGAAGGTTCAGTAGTGTTGACTCCTGACCACCAAGACGTCTTCTTAGTGGTATTGTTGTAGAACTTCTGATTGAGACAGACCAGCTGCCCCACTTCCATATTAAACATTGGTCCATAGTGAGAAAACATAAGTTACCCACAATGGAGTGGGCCAATACCCATTCACTTGTGGTATTGTGTATATTAGTCTGATTATATGGAATAGAATAGTTCAGTTCTTGTGCCTCCCAAGGCCATTGGTCTCCCATTGTTGTTCCCCCACAAAACAAACAGTCTGAAACATGGAGACTAGATGCAACTGCTCCTGCTAATTCAAGAAACAAGTTCTGGGAGGCAGGAGGAATTTCAAACTCTGATTTCATGGCTTCATAGAAGGAGTGATGTATACAATAGGGTGAGGATACATGAGTTTTGGTGTTTAATTGCAGATATAAGATAGTCCCAGGATCTATACCTCCTCCTGCAATACGCAACCCAAACTTGTATCCTTGCTTTCAGTGGCTGGGGTTGGCTATGAGGAGTTGTAGAGGATTACAGGCACCTTTCTGGCATGTCTTGGGTTCTGGTAGTCTGATCTTTGTTAGGCTGCCTATGCGATGATCTCCATCTCGTCCCGTCGGTGCATTTTTCCAGGTAGCAAAATATACACATTCCCATTTTGGGCAAAAGTAATCATGTCTAGATGCGGTGGTGTAAATGGTGGCTGCAGAACTCTTTCCTGTACACCGTCCCCTTCCGTAGGCTCCTTCTGGACACATGTATTTATCATCATGGTAGTATGCTCGCTCCCATGACCCACATCTGTGGTAAGCACTTCTGTTAATTGCATCACAATTATCAAAGTTCAAGATGATAGGTTTTGTGGGGTTGGTGAGAGGTTTTGTCGCATTCAGGATGGCTCCATCTTCATCATTCCAACGTATCTCAAATGTATAGTATGATGGGTTTTGTCGAGGGTTATAACAAGTCTTACTATTCCCCTTTGTGCAAATGTTCAGTTCAGTGCCATTATGAATACACCGGCTGACTGTACCAGTACAAGTATAGTAGGAATGATAGAGCAAAGTCTGAGTAATCTTTTGTCCTGTTCGGGTGGTGGTTATGCAGGCTGCACAAGGGGGTAGAGCAAAAGTCTTTTCCAGGATTCCCAGGATCACCAATCCCACAAGGCAATAGTGGAAGAACATTATGATTACAGTCTCTGGAGGTTAACTGGAAAGTGGGTATGATGAACTTGTTGAGTCTTCTTCTGTTTCCGCTGCGATGGTCACTCTTGCGTGACATAGGTGGATTCTGAAGATTCTCTATAAAGCTGGCTGTCTCCTCAAGGTGAGTCACAATGGAGTCTCGGGATCATTCACTGATGTCCATTGGCCAGGATCAGGAGCAGCTGCCGGCTTCACTCGACTGTGGTGGATCCAGGGTTCGAATTCTGCAACTTTTACTGCGGTGGGGGTTGACAGGATGATGACGTAGGGTCCCTTCCAATGCGGCGTCAGTGGGGTCTTTCTCCACTCTTTCACTCACATGGACGTTCCTGGCTTGAAGGGATGCAGAGGCTCGGTCAGGTTGATGGGTAGTCGATCTTGCACCCACGTTTGGAGTTTCTGCAAAACAGAACCTAAAGTTAATAGTTCTTGTCTAGTTATTTCAGATCCTATCTGTCTCATGTCTCCCTTTATTCCATGCACTATGGGTGGAGGTCGCCTATACAAAATCTCAAAAGGGGAGACTCCTACGGATCTGGTGGGAGCTGAACGTATCCTAAGAAGGGCTATGGGTAGAACTTGGAGCCACTTCAGGTGTGTTTCTTCGCAAAGATTGGATAACTGAGTTTTCAGGGTTCTATTCATACGTTCTACTTTCCCTGAGCTCTGGGGTCTGTAAGCAGTGTGCAACTTCCATTTTATTTGCAGAGCTTGAGCTAACTGTTGGGTCACTTGGGATACAAATGATGGACCATTATCTGACCCTATAGTTGATGGTATTCCAAATCGGGGAATGATCTCATGGAGCAATACCCTAGTGACTTCTCGGGCTTTCTCAGTTCAGGTGGGGTAGGCTTCTACCCACCCTGAAAATGTGCAGACTAATACTAACATATAGTGATATCCATTTGCACGGGGCATTTCAGCAAAGTCTATCTGTATATCACTCACTGGGGTCACCCCTACTGACTGAACTCTTGGGGGTGGAACAGGACCTTGCTTGGCATTATTTTTGGCACATATCAGACATTGCTGTGCCACCGAGGTGGTCAGGGATCCTAGCAGTGAAATACAGAAATGGGGTCTCAGGGCTTTCTCCATGGCTGTTTTTCCATAATGTGAAGCTTGATGAAAAGTTTGAACAAAGGCTGGCCCTAATACTTCAGGGATGACTGTAGGACCTGGAGGTGGACTACCTTCTGGGGATGGCAACACTATCCAAACTTGTTCTGTCAAGACTCCTCCCTCCTTTTCACAATAATAGTCTACCTCTCTTGTAGTGTATCGGGGTGCCCAGGAACTGAGGGGCACAGGGAATAGGGCTGCTTGCATTACAGTATCTTGGGTCCTAACTTGTCCTGTGGTGGCTGCCTTTCGAGCTGTGGCATCTGCAAATCTATTCCCTCGGGTGACTTCTCCTGCTCCTGCCTGATGACCTCGGCAGTGCATGACTGCCACTTGTTTGGGGGCCCATACAGCATCTAATAACATCAATATCTCGGGCCCATACCTGATGGCCTTACCCCCTGAGGTGATCAACCCTCGCTCTTTACACAAGGCTCCATGTGCATGCAGAATAGTGAAAGCATATTTGGAATCTGTGTACACATTTATGCGGAGTCCTCCTAATGTCAAGGCTCTGGTGAGGGCTATCAATTCAGCTTTCTGTGCAGAGGTTCCTGGGGTCAGGGCTGAGGACTCAACTACCAGATCAAGGGTCACCACTGCATATCCAGCACAACGATGTCCATTGATGACCAAACTGCTTCCATCTACAAAGAAAGTCCGTTCTGGGTCCTCTAGAGGGACATCGGTCAAATCAGGGCGACTTGAAAATACAGTGTCCATGGTTTCTAAACAATTATGATCAGGTGGCCCAGGACCAATTGGAAACAATGTAGCAGGGTTCAGAGCTTGACTAACTTTCAACTGTATCCGGGGGTTTTCACACAGCATGCTCTGATACTTCAACATTCGTGCATTGGTTAGCCAGAAATTTCCTTTGTGTTCCATGAGAGTCAGAACAGAGTGTGGCACGGTGACTTGAAGAGTTTGTCCTAGTGTGAGTTTGTCTGCTTCGCCCACTAGGAGGGCTGTTGCTGCAACAGCTCTCAGACAAGGGGGCCATCCTTTTGCAACTACATCCAATTGTTTTGATAGATAAGCTACTGGTCGTTGCCAGGATCCAAGAGATTGGGTCAATACTCCCAATGCGTTTCCTTGTGACTCATGGACAAAAAGATGGAAAGGCTTCTGAACATCTGGAAGACCTAAAGCTAGGGATGACATCAGGGCCTTCTTCAAAGTCTGGAATGCTACATCTTGCTCGGGTCCCCAATCTAGTGGGGATTTTTCCATTCCTTTGGTGACTTGGTATAGTGGTTTTGCAATCAGGGCAAAGTTGGGGATCCATATGCGACAATATCCCGCAGCTCCCAGGAAGGCTCTTACTTGCCTCCTAGTGGTTGGAGTGGGGATATTACATACAGCTTCTTTGCGTTCTGGTCCTAAATGTTGGATCCCACTGGACAACTGGAATCCTAGATACTTGACTTCAGTTTGGCATAGTTGTGCTTTGGCTCTTGAGACTTTGTATCCAGCATCTTTGAGAAGGTACAAAAGTTCACTAGTAGCTTGTAGGCATTCACTTTCTGAGTTGGTGGCTATGAGCAAGTCATCTACATACTGGAGAAGAACCCTCGTTCCTGGGTCCACTGGGTAACTTGAGAGATCTTGATTCAGGGCAGCACTGAAGAGAGTAGGTGAATTCTTGAATCCTTGGGGTAATCTGGTCCAGGTGAGCTGACCCCGCCTTCCTGTTGTAGGGTCTTGCCATTCAAAAGCGAATAAAAGTTGACTGGTGGGTGCTAGGCGCACACAGAAAAAGGCATCTTTCAGGTCCAGGACGGTGAAGTGAGTAGCCTCAGCGGGGATCAGTCCCAAGAGAGTATAAGGGTTTGGTACTACTGGGTGTATAGTTTCAACTGCATCATTTACTCACCTTAGATCTTGTACTGGGCGGTAGCCCCCTGTCCCAGGCTTCTTTACTGGGAGAAGGGGGTATTCCAAGGTGACTGGCATTCCTTGAGAAGTCCGTACTTCAGCAGTTTCATCAAATGGCAGTGAATTCCTTCTATGGCTGGTCGAGGGAGAGGATACTGCTTCACATGCACTGGTTCCACTCCTGGCTTGAGGGTGACAATGACAGGGGCTATGTTCTTCGCTAGGCCAGGTGGATTATCTTCTGCCCATACTTCAGGTGGGGCTATGAAGTTGGTAGGTATACTGGGACTGGTTGACTTTATTGGAGGTGCACTATAGAACCGCCATTCTTCTTCTCGGGGAACAGTAAGCACCATCAATCCAGCAGGCTTTGGGTTCACAGTCATTTTCATTTCTCCCCCTTCAGCAAAGGATATTTGTGCCTGGAGCTTGGCAAGCATGTCTCGGCCCAGTAGTGGAATAGGGCACTCAGGCATATACAAGAACTGGTGCGTTATCTTCTGTCCCCCTAGTTCACACATGCGGTTCTGCAAGAATGACTTTGTGGCTTTATTTCCAGTGGCTCCCACAATGGTGACAGATCTTGAGGACAGAGGAGCTACTGGATTGGCTACTACTGAATGTTCTGCTCCTGTATCTACCATGAACTCCATATATTGGTCCCCTATCTTTAAACTGACCATAGGCTCCTGGGGACCCAGGATGAACTTGGAGCCCGGTCTGGCCTAGTCTTCATCTATGTCGTCCAGGTCATAGTCTGTTGCTACTGCCACTCCCTCAATGGCTTCCTCCCTTTCTTGCTGGAACTGTGTTTGATTCATTCCTCCCCTCCTTTGAAATCATCCTCCGGGCCTCAAGGGACTCCCTCCTCCCCTTGCAGGGGCGGAGTCCAGATGCGGGCACTCATTTCTCCAATGTCCTTCTTCCTTGCAGTAGGCGCACTGATTTGCACCCAATTGAGGCCTTTCGCTTCCGCGGCCTCTTCCACGTCCTCTGATCCTTTGATTAGGAAAACCTCCTCCACGTCGTTCGGTTATAGCAGCAGCAAGAAGATCTGCCTTCTTCTTCATCTTTCGTTCACTTTCTCTGTCTTGTTCATTTTCACGATTCACAAATACTTTCTGAGCGACTTCCATTAACTGAGCTGTATTCATGCCCGCAAATCCATCCAATTTCTGCAATTTTCGCTTTATGTCTCTCTGGGACTGACTAACAAAGGCCGCATTTACCATGCGTAAATTTTCCTGAGCGGCGGGATCATATGGGGTATACAATCTATAAGCCTCAGACAACCGCTCATAAAAGGCCGCTGGACTCTCATCTGGACCCTGGAGAACTTCCGATACTTTCCCGATATTCATGGCCCTCTGGCCTCCCTTCTTCAGGCCCTGCAATAAGGCCTGGCGAAATCTGGTTAGGGCCGCCGCCCCCCTTTCCTCATTCGGGTCCCACCTGGGATCTTCATTGGGATATTCTGCAACAGCTGCTTGCGGGGGATTTATTCCTCCCCTTTCTACAGGGCTCTCTTCTAACCATCGGAGGGCTGCTTGCCCGATTCGCCCTCGCTCCTCAGTAGTGAAGAGGGTAGACAGGAGCTGGCAACAATCGGCCCAGGTAGGCTGATGGGTTTGCATAATGCTAGACATTAATTCTGTTAATTCCTGGGGCTTGGCTGTGTAGGAAGCATAATGCGTTTTCCAGTTTAATAAATCTGTGGTGGAAAAGGGTACATAAACTAAGCTGGTTGGTCCTGGCGCCATCTGGCCCTGATCATTTAAAACAGGCATTCCAGGCACTTGGCGTAATTGCATTAGGTGCCCTGCTTTCTCCTTCTTCTTGGGAGTTACACTTCTTAAATCATAAGGCTCCCGGACACAAATCTCCTTGGTGGGTGACCCTGAACTGGCAGGAGAGCCTCCGCTTTCTAGCTCGTCAGAGGACTCGAGTCCCCCTGCTGTGCTTGGGCCTGACTCGGGACTTTCACTCGGGGTAGGGCGCTTCTTAGGATGCTGTATCGGTATTTTCTGGGGCTCCTCTTCTGGCTCTACTTCAGGTCGTCGTGCTGTGGGGACTAACTTCTGTGGGTGCTGGGGTAACCTATCCAGAATATCTGGGGACTCTGGGTCAGAATACACAGGCGGCTTCTCTTCCTTAGCCTTTTTGGTTCCCCTAGTAGTAGCTACAAATATTTTACAGTGCTCCTCATAACAGCGCTTCATCCATGAGGGCTGCTGTTCACATACACTTAACCAGGAATCTATATAGGGGAACTGGTCAGGATACACTCTTAATATGAGTTGATGAAGTCGTAAAACTGTCTCAAAATCAAAGGTGCCCCCTCAGGGCCATGAAGCAGCTAATGCGGGCCACTCCCTTTCACATAGCATTTTTAATCTGGATGGAGTCATTTTCGTACCATAATCGCCCGAAAATCCTTTACGGAAATTCTTGATCATACATGCCAACGGAGTTTGCATGGACTCCATCCCTCCCATAATCTAAACCAGGAATGGGCAAACTACGGCCCGCGGGCCGTATACGGCCCGGCGGACCTTTTAATCCGGCCCGCGGAGCGTTAGCTAATTTATTCATTTATTCACCTCACTTTCTAGAGGACGCAGCGTAATCTCGCGATGGCCGGCTAGTGTAGTGCAGAATCCCAAAATGAGTGGGGCAAAGAAAAGTGGACAGTGAATGCAGAGTGTTTAATAAGGAATGGATAGCAAAATATTTTTTTACGGAAGTCCGATCAATGGCTGTATGTCTCATATGCCAGGAAACTGTTGCGGTTTTCAAAGAATATAATATCAGCCATCATTTTGCCACGAAGCATGCTAACTATGCTAGCAAGCAGTCGCCCCAAGAACGGGGGTCTACAGCTCGGAGGTTGATGGCTAAATTACAGGCTCAGCAAAATTTATTTCACAGACAAACTGCGATTCAAGAGTCAAGTACCAAAGCAAGTTTTATGCTCTCATTCAAATTAGCAAAAGCTAGTAAACCCCTCTCTGAAGGAGAGTTTTTGAAAGAATGCATGATAGAGACCGCAGGTCTTTTGTGTCCAGAGAGCAAAGACAAGTTTGAAAAACTCAGTTTATCACGCAGGACAGTGACTCGTCGTGTGGAACTGATTGATGAAGACATAACAAACAAGTTAAATAATATTGCAGAGTCCTTTAAATTATATTTGCTAGCACTGGACGAAAGTACAGACATAAAAGACACAGCTCAGCTCTTAATTTTTATCCGAGGGATTAGCGACAGTTTTGAAATAACAGGAGTTTTTGGCCATGGAGACACTTAAAGGAAAAACACGGGGAGAAGATTTGTATGACCGGGTGTCTGCTGTCATCGAGAGTATGAAGCTACCTTGGAGTAAACTTGCTAATGTCACTACGGATGGATCTCCAAATTTAACTGGAAAAAATGTGGGATTGCTGAAAAGAATTCAGGATAAAGTGAAAGAGGAAAACCCTGAGCAAGAAGTTATTTTTCTCCACTGCATCATACACCAAGAATCTTTGTGTAAATCTGTATTACAGCTTAGTCATGTTGTGAATCCAGTTATAAAGCTTGTTAACTGCATACGAGCAAAGGGACTTCAGCACCGTCAGTTCATTGCATTTCTGGAGGAAACCGACGCAGACCACCAAGACTTGCTTTACCTCTCTCGTGTCTGCTGGTTGAGTTTGGGCAAAGCGTTTAAACGAGTGTGGGATCTTAAAGAAGCAATTGATACATTTTTGGAGTTAAAGGGGAAGTCTGATGATTTTCCAGAGCTGAGTGACAAGAATTGGCTGTGTGACTTTGCGTTTACTGTTGACATTTTTTCTCACATGAATGAGCTTAACGTCAAGCTACAGGGAAAAGACCTGTATATTCACAACATGTATAGTAATGTAAATGCCTTCAAAGCCAAGTTGACTTTTTTTTCTAGGCAAATTTCAAAGAAAAACTTCTCTCATTTTCCCACACTAGCCACACAGGAAAAGGCCATCCAAAATGTGAATAAATATAGCAAATCACTGAATGACCTGCATGAAGAATTCTGCCGTCGGTTTTCAGATTTGGAAAAAATTGAAAAGTCACTTCAGCTGGTGGCCTGTCCCTTGTCACAAGACCCAGAAGTGCAATTGGAACTAATCGATCTTCAATCTGATGCAATCTTAAAGGAGAACTTCCACTCTCTTCCACTAAAAGAGTTCTATGCCTCACTTAAAGATGACTGTTTTCCAAACCTCCGGGGGATGGCACAGAAGATTCTGGCCTTGTTTGGCTCGACCTACGTGTGTGAGCAGACGTTCAGCATCATGAACATCAATAAATCCCGTCACAGATCCCAGTTAACTGACCAACACCTCAGATCTATTCTGCGAATTGCAACAACAAAGCTATCTCCTGACTTTGATGCCTTAACAAAAAAGGGAGACCAACAACACTGTTCCCACTAAAATTGAAGGTACTATTTTATGAAAGAAATACATTGCATAAAAGTTTTGTAAAATAACTCTTTTTATGCTTTTCTACCTTAAATTAATCTAAACATTTAATGTTACAAATTTAAATTTAATTTATATTAATTCACACATACACACCGTCCATCTACTCTTGGTCCGGCCCCCGGGTCCAATATATGAACCCATTGCGGCCCTCGAGTCAAAAGGTTTGCCCACCCCTGATCTAAACGTACCTACGTACACTACCTACGTACTCAACGTACCTGCGTACGTTAAATACCTTACGTCCCTACGTACACGTAATGATGTACAAGACAACGAACAATAAGGATAGGTAGTATGGCTGTAGGTAAGGGGTCCGTACAGCCCACAGAACACTGGGGGGGACAAACACCACTCGCTTCCTCCTGTTCCCTACCTGGGCGCGGTCGCCTGGCCAGGAACTGCGCTACTTAGGAGTCTGCTCTCGCTCGTCTGTATTTCAAGACCTCTCACTCACACAAGCAAGCATATTTCAACAAGATATCATATTTCAATACTTCAAGTGCGCAGGTTTTCTGACTAACTGACTATTCCAAACAAGAAGGGTCGATGGCTTCGGCTTCCGCTTTCCTTACGCGGAGCTTACTAGGACCGCCCTTATGGGAGGTGATCAGGCTCCCTTGTCTCGCCCACACTCATGCGAGATTTCCCAGTTAGTCTGTACCAAATATACCAAATTAGTCCTGCGCACGCAAGACGCTGTCCCAGGCTGTTTTTTCTGACTATTAAATCACAAAAATGTCTACTCACCGGATCCAGTCCCCGATACCACACCAGCTTCTGAGTTGGAATCTGGACTCCCCCGGGTCGGAGGTGTTGGCCAGCTGGACCCGATGGCCAGCCGAGGCAGGCGGAACCCTCTCCGGCACAAAGGGGCCGGCGGCGCCTGAGGTTTTCCCCGCGGTCGGACAGACACGGTTCCAACTGGGCCAAACCTCAAGGCGAATTGCGTGGAATATTCACTTGAATACCATTTACCACTCGCACTTCCCAGCCAACGCACCAAGAATATGCTGTAGCAAAGTGCAATCAATGAATAAGTCCAGGAGTCAATTGACAGGGTCCAAGCCAGTTTAATGTGCACAGGCCCAGTCAGTCAAAGCTTCAAAAGGAACTGAGCAAAAGTTTATACAGAGACATAACCATTTATACCTCTTTTTCAGTTTGATACATGAGAATTTTCTATTGGTTCCAACTCGATACATGCAAACTTCTCATTGGTTATACATTCCCTTCATTTGTCCAATTAGAAATCATTCCGGAGCCTAGCAACCGGCCCCCTCCCTTAGGATTGCTTGAACAATGGTAAAGTTCTTGATTTCGTTACTTCTCTACTGCAAGGTTAACCCTGGCTTCAGGAATGCATGTATTGAAACATTTCTGTTCTTTCACACACAAGAGAATAATAGAAGACTTATGAATTCATAAAAACTTCTTATTAAGCATTTTAAAACAGTTTTCTCATTTTTCACAGATTTTTGGTTCTTTTCTAGCTATAATGGGAGTTAGGATCCAGGCCTAACTTACAGGCCTTTCATAGTAGCAGGCCATGCTAGGCCATAGCCTACCACAGAGGGACTGGCTGGCCGATCCAGGGGGCACAGCCAGTGCTTCTTCTGAGGTGGAATAAGCTGACCATCTGCCTCTGGAGATCCCCGGACATACAAGGCCATCACAAGAATCGGTCCTGTACATCCGGGGGTTTTCCCCACCCATGCTACAGCTACTCTCCACCTCCATGCCACCCCCATCCCCCGCAGCATACACAGTGGCTCTGCATGTGCAGTGGGGCTGGGAGGCAGAATTGGCTGAGGGCGGAAAGTGGAGCTGGATTTCCCATCGGGTCGCCCAGCCCCACTATTCATCTTACAGAATGGAGGCTGCTATAGTGTACCTGGATTTTCAGAAAGCCTTTGACAAGATCTCTCATGAGAGACTCTTAGCCAAATTAAACAGTCATAAGTTCAGAGACAGAGTGGAGGAGTAGCCTAGTGGTCAGGGGCGGCCCAAGGGGGGTGCGGGGCCATGTGCGGAGACTCGGTGCGGGGCCTCATTTGCATAAGGGGACTTATTTGCATACATATTTGCATAATGTTACCATACACTAACTTTTAGTAAACATGTCTCTTAATGAGTGTATGGATAAAGAAAGACTAAAAGATTTCTACATTACTATAATCCAGTGCCAACCGCCAGGCACATTAGGAACTACTACAAACACTGCCCATTTAGAACCCATAGCAAACCCGCCGTATCCTGACAGCATTACCAGGACTCACAAAGCACCATACCCTACCTATCAAAAGGCAACACTGCAAATATTAAACCAATACATTTCAGAGAATACTGGGGAAAGAGAACAAGTGGCAATGTCAAATAGGAATTACATAAATAGAATACCTCAGCTCAGTTACACATGCAGAACATAGACCATCACCAAACAACGAATCACAATTTAGAAACAGGAAGGCAATAATTAAACTGGGAACCCCAAAAGCCAAACTTGGAATGTACAACACTGTAGAAATAAAACTATAAATTAATTTCCTCTTGTACCAAACAAAGCGCAGACGTTAATGATGCACATTTCCCAGAGCTTTCATATTCCAGTTAATAAATTCAAAATAAAGAGATATCTTTCTACCTTTTGTGCATTTTTTTCAGTTGCAATTGCTCCAGCCACTTTCTTCTGGTTTCTTCATGTTTTCTGCTAACCGTCCATCGTCTGCTGTCCATTTGTTCTTTCTTCTCTCTTCTAGTTTTTTTTTTCCATTCTCTCTCTCTACATCTGCTTTGATATACTAATCTTTCTCCATTTGCTCTTTCCTCATTCCTATTTCATCCACACAAATTTTACCCCTCCATCCTCAATCCCCACTTACTCTCCCAATACCCGGCCAATTGTAGATTTTTCATCCCTCCCACACAAAATATTTTTCCCCTCTCCATTTTACTCTCCCAGCCCCATCCCATTCTAATCCTCCCCCAACATCAGCTCCCTTCTAGTTCCAGTCTCACCCAGCATCCATTCCCTTCTAGTCCCGGCATCAGCCCATTTCCAGTCCTAGCCCCCCATCAACCCATTTCCAGTCCTAGCTCCCCCATCCATTTTCAGTCTGAGTCCCTTCATCAGCTCATTTCCAATCCTAGCCCCCATCAGCCCATTTCTAGTCATTTCCTAGCCCCACCATCAGCCCATGTCAAATCCTAGCTCCCCTCCACTCAGCCCAATTCCAGTCCAAGCCCCCCATGAGCCTACTTCCAGTTCTAACCCCTCCATGAGTCCATTTCAATTCAAGCCCCCAACACAGCCCATTTCCAATCTTAGCTCCCCCCAACAGCCCATTTCCAGTCCTATCCTAGCTGCTCCATCAGCCCATTTTCAGTCCTAGCTTCCTTCCCTCACAGCCCATTTCCATTCCAAGCTCCCTCCCCATCAGCTATTTGCAGTTCAAGCCTCCCCTTCCACTCAGCCCATTTCCAGTCATAGCAACCCCCCAACCCATTACCAGTCCTAGCCCCCCATCAACCCACTTCCAGTCCTAACCCCCCATCACCCCATTTTCAGTTTAAGCCCCCCCTATAACCCATTACCAGTCCTAACCCCCCCATCAGCCCTCTTCCAGTCTTAACCCCATCAGCCCATTTCCAGTCAGCCCCCCATAGCTCATTGCCAGTCCTAAACCCCCCATCAGCCCACAGCCCATTACCAGTCCTAACCACATCAGCCCTACTCAAGTCCTAACCCCTCCCCATCAGCCCATTTCCTGTCCTAGCCCCCCATAGCCCATTATCAGTCCTAACCCCCCCATAGCCCATTAGCAGTCCTAACCCCCATCACCTCATTTCCAGACAGCCTCCATCAGCCCACAGCCCATTACCAGTCTTAACCCCCCTAGCCCATTACCAGTCACAACCCCCCCCCAACAGCCCACAGCCCATTACCAGTCCTAACCCCTCCCCATCAGCCCATTTCCTGTCCTAGCTCCCCCACCATAGCCCATTATCAGTTTTAACCCCCCCATAGCCCATTACCAGTCCTAACCCGCCATCACCCCATTTCCAGACAGCCCCCATCAGCCCACAGCCCATTACCAGTCTTAACACCCCCCCTATAGCCCATTACCAGTCCTAATCCTCCCCCAACAGCCCACAGCCCATTACCAGTCCTAACCCTCCCCTTCAGCCCATTTCCTGTCCGAGCCCCCCCATAGCCCATTCTCAGTCCTAACCCCCCATCGCCCATTACCAGTCCTAACCCCCCATCGCCCCATTTCCAGACAGCCCCCATCAGCCCACAGCCCATTGCCAGTCTTAACCCCCCTCCCCCCAGCCCATTACCAGTCCTAACCCCCCCCCCCCATCGGCTTATGGCAAAATTTAAAAAAAAAAAGCTGGCTCTGGCTGCTGCTGCTGCCGCCGTCGCGGCAGCGGCAGAATGAAGTGTCCCGCGGGGCCTCCTCTGCTCGCTGAGCCCCTCTGCAAGGGCTTTCAGATTCGCGAAGGGAGAGTGTCTCCCTCGCGTCTCTGTTAAGCCCGCAGGGGCTAATGGGAAATTTCCCATCTGCCCCTTTAGACGCGAGGGGCTGATGGGAAATTTCCCATTAGCCCCTGCGGGCTTAACAGAGGGCTATGGGGAGACACTCTCCCTTCGCAAATCTGAAAGCCCTTGCAGAGGGACTCAGCGAGCAGAGGAGGCCCCGTGGGACACTTCAATCTGCCGCTGCTGCAGTGGCAGCGGCAGCAGCCAGAGCCAGCTTTTTTTTTTTTTTAATGTAATTTTTAAAAAACCAGAATGTTCTTTGCGTGGGGCCCCCTGAAACGCGGGGCCCTGTGCAAAAAACATTCTTGCTCAATGGACGGGCCGGCTCTGCTAGTGGTTAGAACACTAGCTTGGTAACCAAGCAACCAGCATTCAATTCCCACTGGCACTCCTTGTGGCCTTGGGCAATTCACTTCACCCTCCATTACTTTGGAAGAAAGGCCTGGCAATTTACTTCTGGTCACATGGCTAAGAAAACCCAGGCACTTCTGGGTTGCCAGGAGTCAGCACTGACTCAAAGGCACACATTACAGGATCAGAAGCAGTGTATTATTGCGGATCAGGAGCTGGCTAATAGATAGATAGTAGGGCTAAATGGCCAATTTTCTCAAAAGAGAAAGGTGAATAGTGGAGTACCCCAGGGATCTGTGCTGGCCCTGCTGCTTTTTAACATATTCATAAATGACCTGGAAATGGGCATAATGGGTGAGGTGATCAAATTTGCAGATGACACAAAATTTTTTAAAGTTGTTAAAATGCAAGAGGATTGTGAAAAACTGCAAAAAGATATTGATAAACTGGAAGACTGAATGTTCAAATGGCAGATGAAATTTAATGTGGACAAGCGCAAAGTTATACACCTAGGAAAGAACAACCCAAACTACAGTTACAAATTGCAACGTTCCACATTAGGAACCACCACCTAGGAAAATTATTTAGGTGTTATCATGGATACTGGCTTGATAGACCTTTATCTGGCCCAGTATGGCAGAGGTACTCAAATCCAGACCTGCAGGACCGCAAACCAGTCAGGGTTTCGGGTAAATCCCTAATGAATATGCATGAGATATATTTGCATGCACTGCCTCCATAGGGATATCCCGAAAACCTGACTGGTTTGTGCCCTCCAGGACTGGATTTGAGTACCTCTGCAGTATGGCATCTCTTATGTTCTTATGTAAATAAAATTTAATGTGGACAAGTGCAAAGATATGCACTTAGGGAAAAATAATGCAAACTACAGTTACCAAATGCAAGATTCCTTATTAGGAATCACCATCCAGGAAAAGGATCTAGGCATAATTGTGGATAACAAGTTGAAATCCTTTGCTCATTGTGCAGCATTGGCCAAGAAAGCAAATAAAATGCTAAGGATCATGACCTTGAATATTGTTTGCAGTTGTGATCACCATATCTAAAAAAGGATATAGCCAAATTATAAAAGGTACAGAGAAGAGCAGCCAAAATGATAAAAAGGATGAAGGGATACCCCTATGAGTAAAGGCTTAAAAGGTTAGGGCTTTTCAGCTTGGAAAAGAGATGGCTGAGGGGAGTTATGATAGAGGCCTATAAAATAATGAGTGGAGTGCAACTGGTAACATAGATTGGTTGTTTACTCCTTCAAAAAGTAGAAAGAGTAGGGGACATGCAATGAAGCTCTACAATGCTGCACATTTATGACCTCTCAGACAAAATACAGTCAAACCTCGGTTTTCATTTGCCCCGGTTTTCATACGCTTCGGTTTTCAACGTCTTTTCTGACTGAGATTTTGTCCCGGTTTTCATGCATTGCTTCGGTTTTCAACGTCTTTTGACTGAGATTTTGTCCCGGTAGCAGGGAAGAAAAGCTGTCAACGTAAGCAGGAGATGTTGCATGAATGTGGAAGGCAGTTCTTTCTCTTGCAGGGTACGTCTGAAGCTATATCATTAAGATTTTCTGCCATTCTGAAGCATTGAGCAGATAATGTAAAGGTATTTTAATGGACTGAATTCAATGTGATTCCGAAGAGAGCTGGGCACAGCAGCTTGTCAGGGTGGCTAAGGCCAGATGTTAACATACTGTACTGTACAGTACTGTACTTAGCTTGCTTTCAGTGATGTTAAATGTTCATTTATCCATTTCATTAGTCATTTATATTTATTTCTCATTGTTTTCTGTATGTAAAAATATAGTTATTCTCTATAAAATGTATTTTTTGTGAATATTTTTGGGTGTCTGGAACGGATTAATTGGATTTACATTATTTCTTATGGGAAATATTGCTTCAGTTTTCATATGTTTCGGTTTTAGTCAGACTTTTTCGAACGGATTAATCATGAAAACCGAGGTTTGACTGTAGTTTTTTCACTCATTGTGTAATCAAACTCTGAAATTGGTTGCTAGAAGATGTAGTAAAAGCTGTTAGTGTAGCTGAGTTTAAAAGAGAGTTGGTCAAGTTCCTATGGGATAGTATACATAGTAAATCAAAGTGAGCTAAGGTTTCAGTCATATATTTTCTCCAATGTGTTGAATATTCCCATGTCCCCTATGCGCCCCGATGTTATCCAGTTGGCATCAGGGCATGTTGGAGGCAGGGTGGAGGCAGGAAATCCCGGTAACTGGGTAGCAGTGATATTGGACCGCTACCTGGTTAGCCATCCACAGCTAAAACTAGGCCTAGTTTTAGCAGTGGATTGCTAACTAGGTAGCGGTCCAATATCACCACTAACCAGTTAGGCTCTGTGGGTGAATCCCCTCGGCACATAACCCAGATATTCAATGCCATCACCACGGCATTGAATACTCAGGTTTAGAGGTCAGCGGGCAGGACTATGCGCCGATGAGGTGCACAGCCCACCAACGTGAATATCGGATCCAAAGAAAATAGATGCCTTTGAATTATGGTGCTTGCAAAAAATACTGTGTATACCATTGGCTGCCTGAAGAACAAACCAGTCAGTACTAGAGGAAATCAAACCTAAGCTTTCTTTGGAAGCTCAGATAAGAAGACTTCAGCATTCATACTTTGGATCCATCATGCAAAAGAGATAATTAGAGAAAGACATCATGCTTGGCAAGACTGAAGGTCAATGCAAAAGAGGAAGGCCATACAATAACAGCAGCTATGGATGCCACTCTATCAAACAATTAGCCACCTGACTGAAGACTGAACACAGTTTAGGACAGCTATCCAGAGAGTTGCTGTGAGCTGACATGAACTCGACGGCACTTAACAGCAACAACTTATGGACAAGGGGAAAATTGATTTCCAGAGTATCCAGTATATTTGAGCATTTTTTCTTATTTTTTAAGCATTGCCACCAGCAATTTATTCAGGAAAAATAATTGCTATACCCCCTGAAATCTTAAATTTTGACTAAAACATCCAGCAGAAATAAAATGTTATTCAAATGTCATTTTTCCATTCAAAGCTGGCATTAACTCTTAACAGTGAAACACCCCGGCATTCATTTCCCCTTTTCTATGCAATCACAATAGCTGAACAGCAGTGCATGATCAAAAGTTATATTTTCTAAAACTAAACAGAATGAGAACTTCAGCCATGGATGAGAATTTTCTCCATTAGATTTTGGTATGCTTCTTGATCCACAGCATTATCACAGAAGAGATATTGATTAAACCATGCTGGAGGTCAATGGGGATTCTATGTGTAGCAAGTCTCTATAGAAAATATTTTACTGCTCTTGAAAATTGCCATTTTGTTTCAGTTTATGAAATATACTATGAGTTGTGACCAAATAACTTTATTGCCACCATTTTAGCAGGAGAAAGAGAAAGCTGACCCTAGGCTATTTCAGATTTATGGATGTCTGGACTCTTCTGCTTTTTGCTCTCGTAAAAACAGTGACTGAAGAATCCTGACACAAGTAATGTTTTCTGAAGCAAGACTAAATAATGCATGCAGGAATGAATGATCACCTTTCTCCATGCAAAACTGTATTGTCTAGAAGGTGCCCTTGAACTAGAGCAAATATGCTGTAGCTTGATATGCCTTGTGATAAACACTCTGATGCAAGAGGATTATGAGTACCAAAACATTATTATGAAATATTATATTGCAGATTCCTGCTCTGCTCTCCCCCATATATACCTTATTATGTCAAGTTTGAAAAAAATACCTTATGCCAGAATGTATTCATTGTTAAATACTGCTTTCACAGCTAAAATAGAATGACTGTTTATTTTTGAACAGGCAGTTTATTCTTGAACTGGCAGTTTCAGATTAATTTCTTGAGCTTCTAAGCAGGGGCTGTGGCATGCCTCTTTGATTGGGGGAGCCAAGCTCCACCTTGACTCCACCCCAAGCTCCACCCTGACTCCACCTCTAGCCCTCATGGCCTTCCGCTCCTGTTCTGCCCATGGGGATCCCATCTCCCATGGGCAGAAAAGAAGGGAATAGCTGTGATCATGGCAAACTCTTTCTGTCCACCCTCAGGAGATCAGATCCCCACAGGCAGGAGAAGAAGGCTGTCACCGTCACAGAAAGACCTTCTGTCTACTCATGGGCATCCGATCTGTACGTAGATGGAAGGAGTCTTTGCCGCGATCGGGGCGGCCTTCTACCACTGCCGGTGGGGATCCAATCTCCCATGGGCAGACAGAAGGAGTCTGCTGTGATTGTGGCTGCTCTCTTCTTTCTGCTGACAGTCAAAATTTTGGTGAGCCCAGGGCCTGTGTGGCCCACCTCGTTCCAATGCCTATGCTTAGAGTCAGAATCTATTGGGTTTATAGCATCATGATCCTTCACTCGTAATTACATGGATATGGGAGTGCCCCCTCTTTTATATTCTCAACTGGCATAGTCCAGTCAATGTAGTAGACATATGTAATAGTTTTCACACTAATGCAGAAATAGATGAAAATCTTGATTTTTGGTTCATTCCTAGGGCAATAATCTGACATGCTCAGTAAAAAATTCTAAAATGCCATATTTTGATTTCATTTTTGGGAAGAACACAGTTGCTGCCAGTTACACTGTGGGAAGGGGAGAAAGTCAAAGAGGTGTCACTAGCAGCCAGCACAAGGCACTTGAGCCAATCATGCTGAAAATTCTCTACAGATAGTTAGAGAAATGTATTTCTATTTGAGTTCTTAAAATTCCATAATGATGAGATCACAGCAGAGCTGTAAGTAACAGTCCAACCCAAGCCAAAGAGAACCATTTTGTCTTTCACTTTCAGAGAGTAAGAAAGGAGTACTGGGGATTAGGATTGGAAATGAGAAAAAAAAAGTTTGTCTTTGAGGAACTAGGGAAGAGCTCCTTAGGGTTTAGGACCTGAAAACAGAAAAAAACAAAGTTTCAAGTCTGATATTGAGTCACTGAATGAAGGGGTGGTGGATGGTGAGGCTTGCTACTTGAAAGCACAAAATAATAGATAAGAAATAAAGCTTCCAAGGAGCAGTGTGTTCTTGTCCTGCTTAGTGCTGCTGTTCTATCTGCTTTTACAACAAAGTGGTTGAACATTTTGGTATTTATTTTATTTATTGTATTTACTTCATGCTTTTCCAGTAGTAGCTAGGAAAACTCTGCTTCTACAGTTTCCCAGTAGGCAACTACTTTTACTGTCATAAGCACTGATGGAAATTGCACACACACTTTAACTCTAAAAACAGTCAGTGGCAATGAGTAAGGAAAGGCTACTGTATCTACTCTATCTATTTCATTGCACAACAAGAAGATACAGTGAAGTCATTTTATCTAACAATCTTTTTCAGCTATTGTCTGTAACAGCAGCTGTGAGAGTAGCAGGGTACCTTACTGTATGTACTGTATCTATTCTATCACATGTTCACACAATACTGTTAAACAAAGCTAAAGTTAAGTAAGAGCTAAGGGGCAGACACCAAGAGCTGGAAATCTAGCTGATAGGAGCATTAGCCAAGCAAACATATTACCCCTCCCCAGTCCATTGAAGAGTGTAAGCAGGCAAGCAGGGTCACTGGGCACTGCAGGGCCTGCCCTATGATGAGTAGGTGACCTCAAGGTACAGTATCTGAGGCAGCACTCTTATGGTGATGGTACTCCAGGGCAGCTAAGGCATGCTGGTGAGACAGTACCCTAAGAAACAGGTAGTTCTTGTTCAAAGAGCTGGGAATTCAGTCCAATAGGAACATTAGCCCGGAAAACACATTTTCACTCTCCCAAGTCCTTGGAAGTCTGTGATGAACAGGCAGGATAACTGGGCACTGCAGAGCCTACCAGGGCCATATCAAGAGTTTGTAGTACCTTGAGCCAATTTTTGCTTTTACACTTCTCCCACCCCCCTTGGGTCCGATCTTGCAGTGCAAGCTTCACAAACAGGAGTAAGTTTTTAGCCCACTGGCTTCTTCGATGCCACCTTCTATTAAACCTAATCTGTGTATTCTGTGTGACTATCCAAAATAGGTAGTGGTGCCAAATATATAGAGACTGATGGCATGATCATTGTATTATCGGTTTAGGCTAGGCCTGATATTCTGCAAGCTTAAACTAAATGTGTAACCTGAATATTACCACTATCTGGATAATTTTTTGGCCTACCCTTGCTCATCCCCTAACATACCCCATGCTTATACAGATACTATCTGGACATTTGCAGTCTAAACAGCCTGATATTATCTGTATATTTTCTAAAAACACATTGATAGACTAATTATACATTTGCCAGCGAATGCCTAATTGCCTTTGAATATCAGTCTGATAGAGCATAATTATTCATTTGTGTGGAACACTTCCAGACTCACCAATAAAACTCTTCCAACAACAGATGCAGGGCAGAAGTAGTGCTTCGCTTTCCAACTCAACATACAAAAAAAGTCTATTCAAATTTTAGTCTCACATCAGTGACAAAACCACTATCTCCCTCCACTGTTAGATATTGTGCATCATAACACGAAACCCAGCAAATGGACATTTGACATCAGCATTAAAAACTCTAATTGCACCAACCCTATCTATGAAAAATCAGCACTGCAAATATTCTAGAACCCCGGTAACATCCTGTTGGAAAAAGAGAACAAGCTGGACTACTACAGATTCCTAGAGAGCATGTTGTTGTTGTTGTTAAGTGCCGTCCAGTCGGTGTCGACTGATAGCGACCCTCTGGATAGTTGTCCTAAATTGTGTTCGGTCTTCAGTTAGGCGGCTCATTGTTGACAGACTGGTACCCGTAGCTGTTGTTATTGTATTGATTCATCTCATTGCTGGCCTTCCTCTTTTGTGTTGACCTTCTATCTTGCCAAGCATTGTCTTTCTCTAATCTCTCTCTTCGTATAATGTGTCCAAAGTATGAAAGTAGAAGTCTTATCATCTGAGCTTCTAAAGAAAGCTTAGGTTTGATCTCCTTTAGTACTGACTGGTTTGTTCTTTGGGCAGTCCATGGTATATGCAGTATTCGCCGTCAGCACCATAATTCAAAGGCATCAATTTTCTTCCTGTCTGTCTTTTTCACTGTCCAGCTTTCACATCCATACGATGTTATTGAAAATACCATGGCTTGAACAAGTCGAATCTTTGTATGGAGAGAGACATCTCTGCTCTTGAGAATCTTGTCTAGGTCTTTCATAGCCATTCTGCCTAGAGCAATGCATTGTCGGATTTCTTGACTGTTTGTTGCTTCTTTATTGATAGTTGATCCAAGTAGGTTAAAGTTGTTCACAATTTCAATTTCTTCTCCTTCAATGATGAACCTGTTGATTTTGCCAGTTGTCATGATCTTTGTCTTCTTTACATTAAGGTGCAGGCCCGTTTTGAGACTATGTTCTTTGATCGTGAGAAGCAAATGTTGCAGATGATCTTCACTTTCAGCCAGTAATGTGGTATCATTAGTATAGTGAAGGTTGTTGATGAGTCTTCCACTAATCTTCACACCTCTGTTGTCTTCATACAATCCTGTTTCTCTGATGATTTGTTCTGCATATAAATTAAACAGGTAGGGGGAAAGTATGCAGCCTTGTCTTACACCTTTGCTTATTTTAAACCATTCTGTTTCTCCTTGTTCCATTTGAACTGTTGCTTCTTGATCAATGTACAGATTGTGCAATAGAACGATCAGGTGTTTTTGTATACCCATGCTTCTTAATGTGGCCCAGAGTTTCTCATGGTTTACACAGTCAAAAACCTTGCTATAGTTGATAAAGCACAAATAGATATCCTTTTGGTATTCTTTAGTCTTTTCAAGGATCCATCTCACATCCTCGATGATGTCTCTCATGCCTCGCCTTTTCTGAACCCTGCTTGCACTTCAGGTAGTTCTTGTTCCAGGTATGGTTGTAGTCTCTATTGATCTTTTCCATTCAGTTGGCCATGATGTTGTCTTCCAAATTTCTTGGCAGAGACTTGTAAGTACAGTAACTGCTGCATCAGATTGCTTTAATACTTCTATGGGAATGCCATCAATGCCTGGTGCTTTGTTCTTTGATAAGGCTTTCAATGATGCTTTGACTTTTTCTTTCATCACCAATGGCTCTGGTTCATAAGGTACAGGTTGACATGGCTGTTGGTCCACTTGATCTTTATCATATAAAAACTCTGTATATTCTTTCCACCTTTTCTTGATCTTCTCAGCATCATTCAACATAGAACCTTGAGTATCCTGTAGCATTCCAAATTGAGGCTGGATTTTTTTCTTTAACTCTTGTAGCTTTAGGAAAGCAGATCTTTTTCTTCCTCTAATAGTTTCCGCTTCTATTTCCTTGCATGTGTCATTGTAGTACTTTTCCTTGTCCTGTCTTGCTGCCCATTGGAAATCTCTGTTAAGTTCTGCAATTGTCTTTCTTTCTCCTCTGACTTTAGCTTCTCTGCGTTTCTGGGCAATTTTCAGAGTTTCTTCCATCATCCATTTTGGCCATTTTTGCTTTTTCACAGCACACAGGATCCACAATGCTTGTCCTGGGGTAAACAGTGGATTTCCTGAGTCCTCTTTAATAATGGTTTAAGGACTTTTCCTCCAGGAACTCGTCGAAACCTTTTTTTAAACCCAGCTACACTAACTGCTTTTACTACATCCTCCAGTAATGAATTCCAAAGTTTGATTACACTTTGAGTGAAAAAATATGTTTGTTGTATCTTTATTATTTGTGCTGGCAGCTTAAGGAGGTTCTCATTGCATTTCTACCTTTTTCGGTTGGTTGTTGGTGTATGGATGAGAGACTTTAAATATGTTGCACATTTATCATGTAATGTTTTGAAAGTGTTCATAGTTGCTTTGTACTTGATTCTGGTGTGTACCGTTAGCCAATGTAGCTCTTTTAGAATTGAGGTAATGGTCAGTCGGTTTTGCTTTTGCTGGAATGCGTGCTGCTGTGTTTTGTGCCATTTGTAGTTGATAAAGTGAGTGTTTAGAGAGACCTTGGTATATACTGTTGCAGAAGTCCAGCAGGGGGATGAGAAGTGCCTGAAGGACTGAGTAGAAGTCAGAGGTTGTTAGTAGAGGTTGCAGGTTGTGGAGTATTTTTATCTTGTGGTATATTGCTCTTGAGTTTCTGGTGATAAGGGCAGAGGTTCAGCTGTTGGTCTAGTGACATTCCCAGGTATTTGACTTCTTGCTTGGCTTCAAGTTCAATGTCATGTATTTTGATTGTTTTGGGGGGGGGATGAGAGTGTTTTCTTCCAGGAAATGTGAAGTACATCTGTTTTTTTATAGTTGATTTGCAGTCCTTGGTTATGTAACCATTGCGTGATTTCCTGGAAATAAGTTGATATTTTCTTGTGGTTTGGATGGAGGATGTCGTAAGGTGTGAATATCATTATGTCATCTACGTAGATTCTGTATTGTATGCCGTGTTTGTAGAATATGGTGCATATTGGTTGCATGAAGATATTGAAAAGTAGTGATAATAATGCAGAGCCTTGTGGAACTCCTTTCTGTTGTGTGTAGGGCACTGATTTGTTTGTTCCCATACTTGCTTGTTGTTGATGGTCTGATAGGTAAGATCGAATCCATTGGAGTGGGATGCCACTGATGCCAATGTTGTGCAGTCTGGCAGTTAGGAGGGTATGTGGAATGGAGTCAAACGCTGCAGATACATCTAGGAAAATTAAGATATAGGCCTGGGTGAACATCTCAATGCTTTGTACTATGGTATTTACTAGTCAAGTGAGAAGAGATTTGACTCCATGGTGTGGTCTGAAACCGTGTTGGTGTTGATCTAGCAGAGTATGTGTGTCGACATAGTTCTGTAGCTGTTGTAGTACTATACGTATGAGTATTTTGGAGAGGGAAGGAATGAAGGCTGCTGACAGGTCTGTAAGAGACAGGGTCACTTTTGTCAGCTGTGTGGTGTTTCAGTATTGTTTTTACTGAGGCCATTTTTAGTTCCTTATGGATGAAACGTTGTTCAAGTGAGGTCTGCGCTATTTGGTGTATGAATGGAGATAGTTCTGTTTTGGCTATCTTTATCCAGCTGAAGGGGCATGGATCCAATGGTGAGGTGGTGGTGTTGAGACTGCCGATGATTTGTTCTGTGTTCTCTTTAGATATGGAGTCAAAAGTTATCCAGTTATTATTGGTTGGAAAGGAGTTGGTGGGTCCCATTTTGCTCATGAAGAAGTTTGCCATTGTTTAGGGACAAGGGGAGCAATCCAGTTTCTCAAGGTTTGGTGCTGTAGTTATTGATTGTACAATGTTAAATGTTCTCTGGATTGGTTTAGCGATTTCATTAAGATATTTGTATGATGGTTCTTTTTTGTAGTGTTTACCATGGTGCGGTATTGTTTTAATTTTTGCATATATCTTGTTTGCAGTTAAGATTGTTCGGCTACTCTCCATTTATGTTCCAGTCTTCTAAGTTCCTTCTTTAAGTTCCAGAGGTCTTTGGTGTACCATGTCACATTTGGCTTGTGTTTTGTAGAGGGAACAGCAGAAGGTGCTGCTTTATTTATGGTTTAGTTCCAGTTTGTGACCATATCATCTACGTTGGAAGAGCTGATTTGGAGGTGAGGTATTATTCTTTCAGGAACGCTTCTTTGCTGAAGGTGCAGAATCTACGTTGCATAGTGGTGGACAGTGTTTTTTGTGTGAGTATTAGTGATGTGAGGGGTGGAGAAGTTGATTATGTAGTGGTCAGACCATGCAATCTGGAGTGTTTGTATCATGAGTGAGTTGTTGTCTGGTGTGATGTTTTTTGGTATGAATATGAGGTCTAGTATATTTCCTTTCATATCGGTGGGTTTATCTACTATTTGTCAGTTGTCTAGTATATCCATGACCTCTATTAAAGTGTTAGCTTGGTTTTTCGAGAGTGTGGTTAAATTGAAGTCTCCTAGAAATATAAGAGATTTGTCTAGTGCAGTATTCTCGCTTGCTGTTTCTACTATGTTGGTTAGGTTTTTGATGTTGGGTGTGAGTGCTCGGTAGAGTAGGCATATTGAGATGAGGTCATCTGTTATTGTTAAGCTGTCTAGATCTTCTATGGAAGTGGATGTCATGATTTGGAATTGAAGGATGCTGTTGGTGATGATTAGTATCCCTCCTTCTTTTTTGTTCCTTCAGTGTTGTGTAGTTACTTGTCTTAAGTTGATTGAGGAGTACGGTGTCTTTTAAGTTAACCAAGTTTTGGTGATGTAAAGATCTGGTTCTTTTTTTCATGAGGATATCGGTGAAGATAGGGATTTTGTTGCATACTGAGTGTGCATTGATGAAAGTGCATCTCAGCTGCTGTTTGTGAGTGGGGATGGTTTTTTGTTTGTTCAGGGTGTTTAGGGTAGGTTGGATATATATGAGTCTGTTGTGGTTCACGGACCAGGGTTGTGCTGTGTGTGGTATGTCTGTTATCGTTGAGTTCTAGTAATGATTGGAATATGCTGGGTGTTGGTTGTTAGGGCAGACACGTAGTAGATTATGAGTATTAGCTCCAACAGAAGGATTGCTTATGTTTGGAGGTAGGGCATGAAGGCTTGTGGTGTGTGTTTGCTCAAATGTTTTGTGTTAGGGCTAGGTGTAGGATAAGGTAATATCGTGGACTGTGAGAGAGTCAGGTGAGTATAAATCTGAATGATGTTTGCCTTGTGGTGGAGAGCTCACAGTTTAGTTGTCTTGCATACTGTTGTGAGGTTGATTGTGTTCTATGATGGGGAGCAGGGTAGACGATGTCCCTCCTTTTCAGTTGCCTCTACTTTTGTTGTTGGTATGTCTGCGCTGATGAGGAGTATATCCTCTCCCTGTAGATATTTGTCTTTTCAAGGTGTCTAGTGGGGGAGTATCCAATTCGTGCTGGTGAGGGTGGGTATAGTATGAGATGGTGGATGAGGAGCATTGTGATGCGGTAAGGAAGGATTTAGGAGCTTACTAGCACGTGACATGTTTTGCCAGCTATTGATTTATGTTGGGGTTTTTTGCCATTTTGCAGTCTTGGCTGTTGATGATGCATATTGTTGCTAGTTTCAGTTCATGCCTAAGGGCCACGCCAAAGGGCCTTCTGGCAAGGCCCTCAGGTACGAGACAGGTACAGGCACGCTGGCACAGGCCCTCAGGTACGAGTGCACAAGCACACAGGCAAGGCTCTCAGGTACGAGCCAGACACAGGCGCGCTGGTGGAGGGGTTTAAATTTAAAGTCTCTGTTCCCGCCGGTCTGCTGTGCTGCTATTGATGAGTCTGGCGGTGGGGAGGAGCTCAGGCTTTGCTTGACTCCCAGACAGCAGCTGCAATCATCCCACACTGGTCTCTTCTGCGCACCAGTGGAGGGGTTTAAATTTAAAGTCTCCATTCCCGCCAGTCTGCTGTGCTGCTATTGGTGGGTCTGGCGGTGGGGAGGAGCTCAGGCTCTGCTCGACTCCCAAACAGCAGCAGCGATCGTCCCACGCTGGCCTCTTTTGCGTGACTTTTGCAGCCAATGCAGTGCTATTTGCATTAATACCTAATGGTAGTTATCAAAGCCTAAGGCCCTTTAGTAAACATGCTCCACAGTGACACCCCTCCATTAATTTTAACTGCCCTAGCATTTCAATATAATTTGCATCCTGATATTATATATGTTTAGTATGTATGATACTATGTTTAGTATTATGTATTATTATTATATTTAGCATTATGTAGTATGTGTGATAGTATGTTTAGTACAGGGCCTTAGGCTTTTGCAGCTAATGCCGGACGTTAGTGCAGATAGCACCATGCTAGCTGCACAAGTCATGCATTATCTGTCGGGGGGGGGGGGAGGTACCCAGCATTTCCCCAGCAGATACCATGGTGAAAATGCAGGCATTATGGTATGGCAATGTTACTGATGCAGCTAACGCTGCATCCAAAATGTCTGCAAAACATGCGGCTACCACATGCTGTCAACGCCCATGCTAACCGGATGGTACAGGCATGCCCACACCCCTCTCATAATTGACTCACTCATGCTCCTAACAATCATTATGCAGATAGAGCAGAAAATTTCCTGCACTATCTGCATTTGGCCCTCATTAGCTGTTACCGTGGCATCATTTTCCGCATTAGTGCAACGATAACAGCTAATGTCCTTTAGTAAACATACCCCATATTGTTCTATTGGTTATCTAACTTCCACTGGGTCTCTAAGATGCCACTTATATTTGTTTCTTCATTCAGTGCTATATCTTCACCTCACCCATCTTATTTTTTCTGACTTTTAGCACTTCTATACAGGCAGTATGCTTTTTATTCATATTAATGTTTATGGTTACCATTTATTTGATATACCACATAACTGTAATTACAAACTATAGGGTTTACAAGCTATAAATTACATAAAATAAGATAAGAAAAAGATAAGAACTCAATTTTTGTATAGTAAAGAAAGAAAAATTAAGTAAAGGGACTATAGAAAAGAAAACGGGGAAGGGAAAAAAGCATTTGTCACAGTTCAAAGTCAGCGATGTTCAAGATATCATTCCTCCATTATAATGAGGTAGTAAAAGCTTCCTCAAAAAGCTATGTTTTTAATTTTCTATTGAAATTCCTATAATTATGCTCCATACAAATGATGGTCAGTAAACTATTCCAGAGGGGAGGGGTTGCCGCAGAGAAAGCTAACGTCCAAGTGCGGTCATGTTTGATCATGGTTAAGGACGGAAAATGCAGTCTGAAATCATTAACAACCTGCTTATCAGTTGACAGGGCAATGTGGAACCTTTTAACTCTGCTCTGCACTTAAAGGCATCTGGACTATTTTTACCTTTATTTCAACCTCTCTATGAGAGGCCCTAACCTCCTTGTTTTTGTAGTATCCTTCAACGATACCTTATTCTGAACCATGTACTCCTGGATGATTGTCAGCTTTATACTATTATCTAGTTTAAAAGCTGTTCTATCTCCTTAGTGCCAGCAGCCTGGTTCCATGCTGGTTAAGATGAAGCCCATTCTTCTGGAAATCCCCCCTCTTTCCCAGAATGTTGCCTATTTCTGACAAATCTAACACCCTTTTCCCTGCCCCATCGCCTCATCTACGTATTGAGACTCCAGAGCAATGTTCCCTCTAATTTTCTGTAGGCTGTGTGCGCATAAAATGTCAGCTGTGCAGCTTTTGAAGGAAGGTTAAATTTTTGTGTGCCACATAACGACACTCAGAGTTAAATACTTTAAAATTTGACTACACATCAGAATACAGTATGTACACCATATTGATTGCACTAGAAAATATTGCAGAACTTGTGAAAACCGTAAATACACAACAACTTTTAAATTTTAAGACGTCTGTGTTGTTTTCTATCAGAATCAGAACCGTAATATTTGTGCGCTCTGTTGTAAAGTATGTGCGCTCGCTCGGCGAGATGTGTGCGCGCGCACACGCGCACAGCTTAGAGTGAACAGTGCTCCAGAGCTACACCTGCCTCTTGAATCCTATATGTGGAACAGGGAGCATTTCTGAGAATGCTAACTTGGAGGTCCTGAATTTTAATTTTCTTCCTAAATGCCTACCTGAAAGCCTCCTTCACATACTCTTCTATGTCATTGGTGCCCAAATGTACCAAGGCAGCCGGCTCCTCCCTAGCACTTTCTGGAATCCTAACATGTGGCATGTGTGGTCCGCTACCTTAACATCCAGACAGGCAACTAACCAAGTGATCATCTTCTTCATCAGTCACCCAGCTTTCTACATGCCTAAAGATTAATTTACATGCTAAATTGGGTCTTTTCAGTATAAGTGCCACAGATGTGGAATGCTCTCCCTTCCTAGGTTAAGAAAAACTTATCTAAAGACTTTTAAAATAAAGTTAAAAACATACTTCTTTCAAATTCCAGTAAGGTAATGCTGTAGGATATGTGTTGGGGGGGGGGGGGGGAATAGAAAGAGATGCATTAACAAGAACAAGAAATCACAACAAGCGGAAATCTCTCATACTCAAAGCCTAAGATGTGCGCTCATAAATGCCCGATCAATACGCAAAAAATGGCCAGTGATCACAGAACTGATATCTTACCATAACCTTGACATTCTCATGATTACAGAGACATGGCTCTCTAACGATGATAATGTCCTACTGAACCAACTCTTGCCATCCAATTTCACAATTCACACATGTCATAGAAACAATAAAGGAGGAGGAGGAGTACTCGCCCTCACCAAATTGGACCTACACTTCCACCTGATAAATGCAGACAGCACAAAGAATCTGGAGTCAATTACTATATCCAACAAACTCTGCTCTGTTAATCTCATTTATACAGCCCCATCACCAGATCCGGATGCCCTTTCCTCAATAATTGACCTTGCATCTAACACTCAAAGCCCATGCACACCAAGCTGGGTTTTGGGAGATTTCAACCTACCATCACTACAAGAGACTCAGACTTCAGCCTTCCTTGAGGCTCTCAAAGACCTAGGATACACGCAACTAGTAGATCAACCTACACATGGTAAAGGAGGTCTACTAGACCTTATTTTTGCTCCACAGACATCTCCCAAGTCAAAAGACACCAACGGACTGTACATAACTGCAGTTCCCTGGTCTGACCATAAACTGATTGTCTTCCAACTACCCATACTCAGAAATAACCAGAACAAAGTCAAAAAGCAGACTAACTCCTCCAAGGCACCAGAACGAAGGTTTCAAGCCTTTGATAGAGATCTGATCCTTAGTAAAACACACCCACTTTTTACCGTGACAATACTCAACCCTGAAGATATGGTTTCCGAATGGAACAAAAACCTTCAGTAATATTGCCATACGTCCACCATCCAACAAGCCACCTAGGACGCGAGCCTCAGCAGTTTGGTACACCTCAGAACTACGATCATCTCTCAACCTTCTACGGAAGTTGGAAAGACGCTGGCGTAAATCTCACTCAGAAATGGATCAAGAGGCATATAATTCCCATCTTGCACAACATCGCGAAGCAGTAACTGCTAACTTAAGGCAATTTCACATAGATTCTCTGAAACGATCACTGAATAAACCTCATGACCTTTTCAGCCTCGTAAAGAACTTAACTAAGGAACCAGTATCTGAACAATCAAACAATATCCACCCTCAAGACTTTGCTGACTATCTGCAAGCAAAGATAAGCCATACCAACAAATATCCAGTACCCTCAATAGCAATGGTACAAAACAATATAACACCCTTGACCGTGTTCACTACACCATCTAAGAAACACATTGAAAACACCATCGCTACAATCAACACCACCACTGCCCAGACTGACCCCTGCCCTGCCTTTTGGATTAAGGGGCTACGGTCTGATCGTAGCCCAATTATAGCCATGCTCATGGAAAGATCTTTCACAACAGGGGTGTTTCCGCAATCCCTCAAACATACCTCCATTAGACCTCTGATGAAAAACGGCAAGCTCGACAGCCTGAAAGTGGACTCATACAGACCAATATCAAGCATACCACTTCTGGCCAAAATAATAGAAAAAGAAGTGCAAAGACAAATTCAAGACCATGTCGACAACAATTCACCACTAGACCCATGCCAACACGGTTTTAGAGAACAACATGGCATGGAAACCCTCCTCACCACACTTATCAATACTATAACCACAGGAATTGATAACATCCGGCAGGGATTTGTCCTTATTTTCCTTGACATAGCAGCTGCTTTCGACTCAGTATGTCACGAGCTGCTACTGGTGTGCCTCAGAGAGAAGGGTATTTTGGAGACAGCGATAGTATGGTGTGAATCTTACCTCACAAACAAATGGAAACATGTACGTTCAGGTGCCTCAACTTCTAAACCTTTCCACCAGAAGCAAGGAGTCCCACAGGGATCCTCCCTCTCCGCCCTGATGTTTAATATCTACATGCAGCCTATCTGTAACCTCATCCGCTCTTTTGGGGTAAACTGCCTGGCATAGGCAGACGATGTCCTACTTTACATGCCCTTCTCGACAGAAAACCCAGACCTTTCACCACTTACAGAATGCTTTGATGCAGTATCCAATTGGCTTCAATCCCAAAACCTTAGAATTCAGCACAAGAAAACTGAGGTGCTATTCACCACGAGGAATTTAAACTTCATCACACCAACACATATAAAAGTCAAGGAAGCAGAACTTCAGACTAAATCCTCGATCCGGTACCTTGGAGTCAGCCTGGACCAGCGCCTTGACATGAAAATCCACATAAGCAACATAGTCAGAGCGGTATACCACAAGATCCGTACCCTCAGGCACCTTCGTTACCTACTTGAACCAAGCGACTTCCGGATTATCTACCAGGCACTAATCACGCTTCATTTTGACTACGCAAATTCAATCTTGCACGGTCTCCCTCAGTCTACTTTAAACCCTCTACAGCTTGCGATGAACTCAGCAGCGAGAGTTCTAATTGGAGCGTCTAAGAAAGATCATATTACACCTATCCTAAAACATCTTCACTGGCTCCCCATACAGTCCAGACTATCTTTCAAAATTCTGCTGCTTACTCTCAAATCAATCAATGGACTAGCCTCTACATCACTAGCAGAGCTCATTCATACCACACCATCAAACAGGTCCAGGAGATTGGCAGCTATCAACACTTTAGTTGTCCCAAAAGAAATAACCCACTGCACCCATGCTACAGTTAACAGAGCTTTCAAACTATGTGCACCAAGAAGCTGGAATTCTCTCCCACTTAACATACGAGCAATCACTGACTTGGTCCAATTTAGAAAGGCAGTTAAACACTACCTATTCATTCAGTACTATAAGATAGATGAAGATACAGTAGCGTCACCTGCAGTCTAAGATAGATATTATGACTAAACCTACCCTATAAGACACTCATGAGTATAGCCTGTATAATATGAAAATCCGATGTAAATAGTTACCCCAAGTTATCCAAGTTTTATTTCCTGTTACCTATAAACACAGTTGATTATATGCAACGTGTATGTTTTATGTTTTATGTAAACCGCACTGATGTCGAATAGTGCGGTATAAAAGAAATGTAAATAAATAAATAAATTAATTGATTAATTAACATCTTGGACAGTTCAAGTCACTTTTTTTGTGCTCTGTGCCATGTTTGTTGTCTTAGCCTGTTCATGCCATTTTATCATCTACTACTACTGTTCCTCCTACTACTGATTTGTATAGTACTACAAGGCATATGTAGCACTGTACAGAGACATGTAAGAGATGGTCCCTGATAATCAAGGCTTACAATCTAGTCAAGACAGACAACACAACAGTAGGGACTAGGATATGTCTAGGGAAATGGTAAGAAAATACATAGGGGTATGTTTACCTAAGGGTATTAAGGGTATTACTCCCGTTATCGGCACACTTGAGCCATTTACACTGTGAAAAAGCTGCATTAACAAGCATTAAAGGCTCCTGCAGTAAGTGGAGAGTGGGCATTAATGGGACAGAGAGAGGGCATTAACAGTGGGTGTTCCCTTAAAGCCTGTTGTGCTAATGTGTGTTAAAGCCCTTTAATGCTCTGAATCCTAACACAAAGTAAAAACTTGTGGAAAGGGTATATTTTGAGGAGAGAGAGCCTATTTTAACTTCTGCAATGTGATGCACAGACAGGGGAACCCAAGATAGTGATAGTAGTGCTCCATTAGCAGCAACAGCATAGTGTCCGACTGTGAAAGGGCACTTTGTTGATGGCGCAAATGGGGCAAAGGAGGTGGCACATGGGTCATGCAGTGGAGGTTGCTGGTGCACAGGGTGGACCAGGCAGCTGACCAGGTGGCACATAAGAACATAAGATTATAAAATATTCCATACTGTGTCAGACCAAGATCCATCATGCCCAGTATCCTGTGTCCAACAGTAGACAATCTAGGACATAAGTACTGTCACCAGTAGTCAACCCGTAGCCTCAGCGTACGGGGTAGATAGCCTGGAGACCCTTTATTGAAAGGTTGGAGCCAATGCTTTATGGTTGCATTGCCTCCTGGGAGTTGTAGTTGTGTCCCTTTTCAATAAGATGTAGTTGTGAAACGAGTGTTCAGGCAAAGACAGGCTTTTAATTCCCCTCCCGGGGCGGATTCAAACACAATGTAACTTAGGATCAGAAAGCCATACACTCTGGCACAAGGTAAGAAAAAGAACTAATAACAGCTTCCAAACTTAACTCAAAAGTGGCACGGTATTTACAGCATACAGTCACTTCTTATAAGCAAAACAAACTCCTGTGCTTCTCAATTGCCAGTTAAACAGCTTCCTCAGATTATCTGGCTCAGCACAATGAAATCACATCATCAGTAACCGTTAATGTACAATCCATTTGGTTATCAGACAATTCTTCCTCTGGAGGATCAATTAGCATTGACTCATGCTGGTTCTCAGTTGAATACAACTTCTGCTTTGTATATAATGTTTCCAGACTTTCCTCCTCTGCCTGTTCCTGAGGCTTCCCTATTACTGCCTCTGTGAGATAGGGTTCAGCCCTACCATATATCCTGGTATAGCCTAGAGTAGAGTCATACCCTTTAGGGTTTCTAGGAGAGAAATTCTTGTAACCACTTTTATAGTAAGTAGACAGCCTACCTTCTGGCTTTGAGGCAGGGGAAAGTCCGTGCACAGCTCTATCAGGACGGGGTTTAAACCTCAGAGGTTTTTCTCTGTATTCTGGCTGCTCACCTTCTTCCTCTGACATGCAAATGTCTTGCACCGTATACTTTTCACTCCTTGGAGCTTGTAAGTGCTTCACAGCTATCCTTACTGGTAACTTTTCCCTCTGTGTGCCTTCACCATAGGATGAATGCCTGGAGTTCTGGCCAAAGGGTTTTTGTGCCCTGCTCCTCCAGTTATTCCTGCCAGTTACTTTCTGTCTTTCTCTCTCACACTCAGAATCAGAATCCACTGAGTCATTCACATACATTTTCCTTTCACACCGAGACAGATGCTGTTTCCAAGACCCAGATTTCAGCTCACACAATCCTTCCAGCTGGTTCTGCTCTCTTCCGTCTTTCTCTTGCTTCTGCTCTCTGTTCTCTCCATCCTTCCTGTTCTCCCTGTTCTTCCTGTTTCCATAGCACAGGATGTCTCTTCCCCATTACAGTACCTAGCAGTTTCTCCAAAAGACACACAGGTTCCACAATACTTGTATAAGGGTAAGCAGTGAATACCCAGGTCCTCTTTAATAATTGTTTATGGAACCTTCCCCAGGAACCTGTCCAAACCTTTTTTAAACCCAGCTACACAAACAGCTTTTACTATATCCTCTGATAATGAATTCCAGAGTTTGATTATGGCGTTGACTAAAAAAACATTTCTCTTATTAGTCTTAAATGGGTTACACTGTAGTATCATTGCTTGTCCCCTAGTCTTTCTACATTTTGATGGCATAAACGATCGATCTATGTTTTCCCTTTCTACCTCAGTAATTATTTTATAGACCTCTAGCATATCTCCCCTCAGCCGTCTCTTCCCCAGGTTGAAGAGCCCCAACCTTTATAGTCTCTCCTCATAGGGTATCCTGCCATCCGCATTACCATCTGTGATGTCCATCATGATCCCACAGTGACAGTGGTGGCACACAGACATGCTGCTGCTGCAGAAAGGAGATGTGTCACATGGAGTGTTCCATGGGTCCTGGCACCCCAGGCAGAGATCCCATCTGCCCCCCCCCCCTGCTGCCACTAGACACAGCTGTGGGGGAAGAGGCAGATAGTGCAAACAGCTGTAGCCCTCCAGGTAGCTGCAACATGCAGGTGCCTGGGAGACTACCACAGCAGTGACTGTCATCCTCTCTCTAAGACGTAATGTTGGCAGGCAGCAATAGGGTCCCTGCAGGGGCAGATGATTGGGTGGGGGCTATGTGGCCATCCATGTATGCCTCTGCCCCTCCCATCCAGACCTTGCGCCCTATGCACCTGCCAACCCGCATGTTGGATGTGCTGAAACTGCACACCACGAACACTGATAGCACATGGGCATGTCAGCATGATGTGAGGATGTTGGTGGAGGGAGCAGCGGTACCCACCTGCAGCAGACCAAAGCCATGTCCTGGTCCTATGCACCATGTGCCAAGGTCTGCCCCAGGGACTGTTGTAACCATATGTCAGCACTGTGACTCAACACATACAGTTGGTGTGTATATGAGTGGAAAGTCACAGGTTTAGGTCCTGGCTGTGGATCATGCATTGCATGTCCCTGTGGCTAAACTTTAGCCTACAATGCAGGTACAACACCAGCATGTGCAACCCCCAATGAATGGACCAGCAAGGGTACAAACACCTATCAGTCACACAGACAGGCCCCACTATCCACAGCTGGATGGAGAGTCAGACTGATAGGACCGGCACACTGAGAGGGTGCTACTAGTTCCTGCACAATGAGCACATGTTAACAATGCTAGAGCTGATATCTAGACCAAACTGGCAGCCAAGAATTCCAACCATCCCTATTTTTGCACAGTGCGGCAATATGAGTGTGAGTGTGTGTGTGTGTGTGTGTGTGTGTGTCTCCATTGTTTTGTGGCTTTCCTACGCCTCACTGAGCCTCACATTGCCTAAGCTGTTCCCAGCATTAGTCTGCAAATGTGCATGATTAGGAGCATAGTATTATGGGTATGACCTGAAACAGGGCGGATTGGCCAGGATGTGTCTGCATCGGAGGTAGGTTCAATGGCTGAGACATCATAGTGCCCTTCTGCCATGTGCATGGACTGGGTGGCCACAGCATGAAATGCTGATAGGGTACTCTCACTCTGACCGAGCAGTGACCAAGTCAAGGCTATATATCCGCATAGTGGCATTATAGCATCTGGCTTTAGTGATGTGGGTGCATATTCTGTCCTGGTGGCCCGATCACTAAACCAAATGCTGGGTGCACCTGGTCACTCTGTGCACATGCAATGCCTGCTGACCAGTAAACTGTCCACAGGTGATAGGGCATGGTTAGAAAACCCAGTGGTGGGCAACAGATGCTGTCTGTGCTTGCTGTAGGTGATTGTTAGTCCTAGGTGGTTGAGATAGCAGGTGTTCCAGGCCTACTTCATGTGGTAATGGTAGCACCAACTAGACTGTAATAACAACCCCCATGCAAGCCTAGAAACCCCAATAGCAGATGACATTGGCAGTTTAACACCAGGAATTGACATGCACTGTTCTAGGAGGGTCCCTGTCCAACTGGGGCTGGGCGCAGGGCCTAGATGTGACTGGTGCATACAGCATACTGCAATTAACAAGGTAACTAGCATAACACACTGGTAGTGATGGGGATCTGCAGCATAGCCAGCAAAGACCATCTCTAGCACTGCAAGTAGCCCAGTTTGTAGCTGTTAAGTGATTGAAGCACATACTGTCAGTGCGTCGCACTGAGCTGATGTGATGGATCAGTCCATTCTCCATGATCAGCTGCAGACTGTTATTCTGCATGTGCAGTTCATCATGGGTACTGGAGGGGCTAATCTATACCAGCATACATAGCAGACAGTTTGAGCAGAGATCTGCAGGCTCTTTGATTTCAGACATTGAAGGTTAGTGAGGTATGGAGGGTTCACTTCCCACTTATTCATTTTGTGCCTGTGTGTTACTCAGGTCATTGCCCCACCTGTAACAGTCCAGGCTCTGCTGTGGCTTGCAGATACTCATCCTTCTACTTTGTTATGCATTATGACCACACTTTGGGTTAACAAACATGCTGTTCCCCGTCATGGCCTTCTGAAAGCATGGCTTTATTGACTCTGCTGCAGCCCATTATAGGGGGTCAGACATGTTCATCCCGCAGATGGCAGGTCTCTGCTTTGAGGAATGGTGTGATGGTTATGGCAATGGCTTGTGGGCCAAGATGCCAGGGTTTGAGGCCCACTACCATTCATGTGACATTTCGGAATTTGTTTTTGTCACATTTTATGTCTGCCACGACTTTCATGGACTGATAACATCTCCTTGTGACCTTGAGCTGATCACTTAACATCAATGGCTTAGCTGACTGCAGTTCCGTATAGTCCCTGTTTATCATCAGACATTACCAGTTGACGATAAGATGTACCCCGATGTGACTGAACTGCTACAATGGTTTACTAACAGGCAGTTACATGCATACAGCTGTAACCTACTAGGGCAACATGAGTCATGTATGACATCATGACTGTTACTGCACGACTGTGCCTGATCTGCACGTCACCACTCCTTTCTATCCTCCTGTCGCTGCATACATCCTGCCCCTTCTGGCTCCACTGGGGGAAACGTCTTCCCCATCCTATGCCAGACACTAACATTGTACCATGTTACATTGGGCACCCCCCTGTGCATCGGTACAGTTGTCTCCCACATGTTCATCCACTTTACTGGCTGCCACGTAGGGTGCCCATGGATATTGTCATGGCGCAAGGCAGATTGAGCCGATGGAAGTAGAGGAAAACACTCAGGGCAGTTTTAAAATCAGCAGTGCAGAGCACATGGCTAGGGGTTGTCAGGGGCAACTAAGCAAAACAAGAGCACAGGCTGTAGAGAAACGCCCAGAGATACCATTACGTCATAGCTCATCAGCAAAGCAGAGACAGCTGCAGAGAGTTGAGCTAACTCAAGTCTCAAGGAATGACGCAGATAAAAAAAGATCAGTCTTGAGCAGAGCAGAGACACGTGCAGATTTATGCACAGATTCACGTACAGGCACACGTGGAGAAAGAAGGAAACACAGAGACGCAAGCCAGGAGTCAGACTCGGTCTCTGTGGCAGAGAGAGAAGGAGACATTGAGAGGACTCGAGGGAAAGGAAAGTACAGCGCTCAGAAAATCCAGGAGCCATACCTGGAAGGTTCAGACGTGGAATCAATCTGCACCTCAGAGGGGTTTATCCAAGAGGAGTTCACGAAGGTTAGTGCTGGGAAGTTAGGCTGCACTAAGCCAAGGTTCGTGTGGGGCCAGAGGGAGACTCCAAGATATAAACCTCGAGGAGCAGGGAGAAGAGATAACCACAATAGCAGGAACCTGGGGAGCCAGAATACTTGTCCAAGAGATAATTTCCATGCTTTAGAAAGACGTCCTGTGAAAGGAAGAGAGGGGAAGAAAGGTTTCCACTTCCCGTTTACACACCAGCCAGGCAGAGCTCAGCCTGAAAGCCAAAGTACCTGGACTAGAGGAGCACTGAGTTTTACCCCCAGTGGTCAGGAAGTGTGTAGCCCACTAAGGAAAGATTCCATAGTGTGTGGTAAAGAACCTTTCTGCAGTGATAGGGGGGAGTGGTGCTCTGACCCAGCCGAGAGGAGAGAAACAAACACTAATCCACAATACAGCCCTGCAAGTTATAATTATCAAGAAGCACATGAAGATATGGATTGTGACTTTGGTGATGATAATTCTGATATGTGCAAAATGGACTGTACGCTTGTTTTCTCTGTAGCATAACCTCTTTCTGTTAGGGGCCTAAGAAAGCTGGCTGGAGTGAAATCTGTGGGAGAGCACAGATTTCACAGTTCAAAGTGTGTGATTGAAAACCCTGTTTTTCCCTCTTTTTGTTCAGTTAAAGCTGACAATAAGCATTTTTGTTCCCATTTGTAGTCCCTCACTTGTGTTATACCAGCTGTATGGTTTATTTGCTTTTTGATCTTTGTTGCAAGAATTCTCCCGGGACGGGAAATAAAACCTCTTTAAGCATAGCTACTCGACCACAACTACCTCCTTATTTCGATTAGCTATTGGGACCCAAAATCCCTGAGGGCAACATAAAGTCCTTGCTGTTAGAAGAGGAGCAACACCGAAGCCCCAGGCTCCCACCTTGTGGGCCAGCAAGGTGTTTGACAAGTGGCGACATTGTTTGGATTTTTGCGCAAGACTCAAAAGGGACAAGCACAAAAAGGACTACAGTTTGCTGGAAGGAAAGCAGTCATCCGGAAGGAGAGAGAACCGTCAAGAAGTTTTCTGCTACCAGGAGTGGAACCCGGAGACACCTTTCTCACAAGCTGACCCCTGCATGGAGGCTAAGGTAAAAAGTACCTGGTCAGACGTGGGGAGGATACAGTGAGAAAGGGGGGTGCTGGTGGGCAGAGCGAGGGCGGTGAAAAAAAAAAAGTGTGGTGGTATCGCACTTGGTTTTTGTTTTGTTTCTATCTCTCTAGGTATACCAAGGCAGAGGGATGGAGCTATTGGATGTAGCGAGATGGATGAAGACGCAATGGGATAAGCAAGTCGAGCTTATCCATTTCCTGCAGCAGCAAACAGAAAGGACCATACAGGAGCAGCAGCGGCCATTATTAGAGACATTGGACGCGCTTTTAAAGAAGCCCTGAGATGTCACTGAGGACGTCCCCATGGCTCTCCAAGCCACTGGTCTAAGGTCGTATGGTGCCTTTGCATTAGGACAGCTACAACCACAGGACAATGTGGACGATTACTTGGACGCATTTGAAAGGATAGCTACTACCTTGAAATGGCCAGAGGAGCAGTGGGCCACCCGCTTTGCCCTATCGCTCACAGGAGAGGCTCTTTCAGCGTACAAGGCTATGCCTGCAGAATTAGCTTTCAATTATAGTGAAGTAAAGAAAGTGGTAAAAGATAGATTGGGGCTTACCCCACTTCACTATCAGTATATGTTTAGAGAGGCAGTAATTGGGCCTCGAGAAACTCCCAAAGCTCTAGCCCAGAGGCTAAAAAGTATAGCAAAGAAATGGTTGTTAGCTGAGGGAAGTTCAGTGGAAACAGTGATTGACAAAATTGTATTAGAACAACTTATGGAGGCTGTTCCAAAAGGGCTTAAGACCTTTCTGACCCTCTAGCACTGCCAGTCCTCAGAGGATGCAGCCTCTCTAGCCCAGCGGTATTTCGCGGCTGAGAGGACTGACACCCCAGGTAGTTGGTTGGCAGCTGGGAGGAGGAAAAGCAGCAGTAAAGGAAAATATGTGTCTGATAGGACGTATAAACCTGCCAAGTTGAATGTTAATGTCTCTGATGAGAATGTCTGTTCTGTACCCAAAGGTAAATGTTTTCGGTGTGGAAAAACTGGGCACTATCAGAGATCCTGCACAGAACGCACAGTCCTGGTGACAGGGACAGAGGAAACAGAGCAGGACGAATTCCTGGTTCCAGCACAAGTAGAAGGTATTCACACACTGGCTCTACTTGACTCGGGGGCTGACCAGAGCATGATTTCAAAAAGGCTCTGGGCAGCCATTGAGGGGCACCGTCAGTCGCCCCCGAGTCAAGCAGAGGGACAAGTTCGGGTCAGGTGCGTGCACGGCGCAGCCTCACATTATCCATTACACAGTGTAAAGATAAATGCCTTAGGAACACAGCAGAATATATCGGTAGCTATAGTTCCAAAGCTGCCAAGGGAGGTTGTCCTGGAGAGGGACTGGCCACCATTTAGTCAAAAAATGGATGGAAAGCTTAATAAGCCTAGCCTAAAGCCTACCCAACACCAGGTAGGAGTACAGGAGGGGGAAATAGAAGCTTTGGCCGCCAAACTCCCGAGTCCCCTGTTTGGCAAACCACAGAAGAATAGGACAGGACCACAGGTTCCCAAGAAGGGGGCGCCCTTAGGGAAAGCAAAGTTCGTCCTACAGTTCTGCAAAGTGTCCAACTTGGCCAAAAGCCCACAAAGAGCCACCCCAGGAGCGGCTGGCTATGATTTATTCAGTGCGGAGGAAGCCATAGTGGGAAAAGGAGGGAAGGCCTTAATTGACACAGGCATCCAGGTGAGAATCCCAGAGGGTTGCTATGGCCGTATTGCTCCGAGGTCAGGCCAGGGTGAAGTCAAGATTATGACGGCCCTAGCAGAAGAGCCTAAAGAAGAAGACCTGGGTCCTCAAATTGCAGATTTGAGGGACAAGTCCTGACCTAGAGTAGGTGAAGGGCTTTCTATACCCCAGCAGCAAGAACTGGCCCAAGTCCTGGATAGGTTCTCGGACGTTTTAACTACGACACCAGGAGAAACTAACGTAGTAGCCCACGAAATTATAACCACACCGGGGCAAATAATTCGGCAACGCCCCTACCGCATGCCTGAGGCAAAAAAGAGAGAAATAGTCGAACAGGTAAAAGAGATGTTGAAGCTTGGTGTCATAGAGGAGTCACGCAGCCCCTGGTTGAGTCCAGTGGTGCTGGTGCCCAAACCAGACGGATCCATTCGATTCTGTATCAACTTTCACCGGGTGAATGAAGTGTCACAGTTTGACGCTTACCCGATGCCCCGGATAGACGATTTGCTGGATCGTTTGGGGCAGGCGAGATACCTGACCACCCTTGACCTCACCAAGGGATATTGGCAGGTACCCTTAATGAAGGAGTCCAAGCCAAAAACGGCGTTTAGCACGCCTATAGGCCTCTTTCAATTTCGCCGCATGCCATTTGGCTTACACGGCGCCGCTGCCACATGCCAGCGATTGGTGGACCAGGTCCTAAGGCCCCACCACGAGTACACACTGGCCTATATGGACGACGTGATAATTTACAGCACAACCTGGACCCAACACCTTGCAAGAATAGAGGCCGTACTCAGGGCACTTCGCAAGGCGGGACTAACACTAAATCCAGCCAAGTGTCTGTTCGCCACGGAAGAGGCCAAGTACTTGGGACACATGGTTGGGAGGGGGGTAGTAAGGCCCCTGGCCTGTAAACTAGAGAGCGTCCGAAACTTCCCACGTCCGGGCACGAAAAAGCAAGTCCGAAGCTTTCTGGGTTTGATAGGATACTATCGTCGGTTTATACCTCACTTTGCTGAGGAGAGTATTCTATTCACTGAAATGTTACGGAAAAATGCCCCTACCACAATAAAGTGGTCCCCGGAGGCTGAAGAAGCTTTCACTAACCTAAAGGAAAAACTCTGTAGGGCACCCGTGTTAAGGGGGATAGATTTCAACCTACCCGTCATTGTCCAGACAGACGCGTCCGAAACAGGGTTGGGGGCGGTAATGGCTCAGAATTTTGATGGGGTAGAGCACCCTGTAACATATTTGAGCCGAAAGCTCAATAGCGCAGAGAAAAATTACTCTACAATAGAAAAGGAGTGCCTGGCGATTAAATGGGCAGTGGAGGCACTGCGCTTTTATTTAACTGGCCGGCAATTCCTTTTGATCACAGACCACGCCCCTCTGACCTGGTTACATCAGATGAGGAACAGCAACCCTCGTCTGACCCAGTGGCACCTAGCGCTCCAACCTTTTAGCTTCGTAGTACAGCATAGGGCGGGGCGGCTGCATGGAAATGCTGATGCATTGTCACGGATTCCGGGCTGTCAGGTAAGAACTGCAGCCCCTAATATTTTAAGGGGGGGATCTGTCATGGCGCAAGGCAGATTGAGCCGATGGAAGTAGAGGAAAACACTCAGGGCAGTTTTAAAATCAGCAGTGCAGAGCACATGGCTAGGGGTTGTCAGGGGCAACTAAGCAAAACAAGAGCACAGGCTGTAGAGAAACGCCCAGAGATACCATTACGTCATAGCTCATCAGCAAAGCAGAGACAGCTGCAGAGAGTTGAGCTAACTCAAGTCTCAAGGAATGATGCAGATAAAAAAAGGTCAGTCTTGAGCAGAGCAGAGACACATGCAGATTCATGCACAGATTCACGTACAGGCACACGTGGAGAAAGAAGGAAACACAGAGACGCAAGCCAGGAGTCAGACTCAGTCTCTGTGGCAGAGAGAGAAGGAGACATTGAGAGGACTCGAGGGAAAGGAAACTACAGCGCTCAGAAAATCCAGGAGCCATACCTGGAAGGTTCAGACGTGGAATCAATCTGCACCTCAGAGGGGTTTATCCAAGAGGAGTTCACGAAGGTTAGTGCTGGGAAGTTAGGCTGCACTAAGCCAAGGTTCGTGTGGGGCCAGAGGGAGACTCCAAGATATAAACCTCGAGGAGCAGGGAGAAGAGATAACCACAATAGCAGGAACCTGGGGAGCCAGAATACTTGTCCAAGAGTTAATTCCCATGCTTTAGAAAGACGTCCTGTGAAAGGAAGAGAGGGGAAGAAAAGTTTCCACTTCCCGTTTACACACCAGCCAGGCAGAGCTCAGCCTGAAAGCCAAAGTACCTGGACTAGAGGAGCACTGAGCTTTACCCCCAGTGGTCAGGAAGTGTGTAGCCCACTAAGGAAAGATTCCATAGTGTGTGGTAAAGAACCTTTCTGCAGTGATAGGGGGGAGTGGTGCTCTGACCCAGCCGAGAGGAGAGAAACAAACACTAATCCACAATACAGCCCTGCAAGTTATAATTATCAAGAAGCACATGAAGATATGGATTGTGACTTTGGTGATGATAATTCTGATATGTGCAAAATGGACTGTACGCTTGTTTTCTCTGATAGCATAACCTCTTTTTGTTAGGGGCCTAAGAAAGCTGGCTGGAGTGAAATCTGTGGGAGAGCACAGATTTCACAGTTCAAAGTGTGTGATTGAAAACCCTGTTTTTCCCTCTTTTTGTTCAGTTAAAGGACAATAAGCATTTTTGTTCCCATTTGTAGTCCCTCTCTTGTGTTATACCAGCTGTATGGTTTATTTGCTTTTTGATCTTTGTTGCAAGAATTCTCCCAGGACGGGAAATAAAACCTCTTTAAGCATAGCTACTCAACCACAACTACCTCCTTATTTCGATTAGCTATTGGGACCCAAAATCCCTGAGGGCAACATAAAGTCCTTGCTGTTAGAAGAGGAGCAACACCGAAGCCCCAGGCTCCTGCCTTGTGGGCCAGCAAGGTGTTTGACAATATGGCAGGTCCATCAACTCCTACCTGCCCTTCCATCCGTCACCTTTACATTGACTTTCCTTGGTGCTCCTTTATCCAGCGTTAGGGTTACAGCCTTTTTCAGATGTTAAGGTGTATGTTTGACACCTTAATGCCCGATATCCTATTAATGCATGTTAAATGGCCCATAGCGCCCTTTACGCTGGAATGCCCCCTACCCACCAGCACCCTTTACGCATGAAACACCCCTTATCACTGCTGTTAAAGCCTGTTACCTTAACACCCTTTAGTAAACATATCCCATAGTTGGCGAGGAGGAGACTATGTTGATCATAATCCAAAGCAGCCTCAAAGAGGTGAGTTTTTAGCCTCAATTTGAATAGGCTAGAGAAGGAGCACAATGTACGGACTCAGGTAGTTTATTCCAGGCATAAGGAGCAGCAAGATGGAAAGATAGAGGCAATCTCCCAGAGGAGCAGAGTTCTCAAGGAGGGATGTAGGGAGAGATAAGAGAGGAAAGGTAGTGAGGAACAGCAGAACAAATGCTTTATAGGTCAGTTGAAGACGTTTGAAATGGATATGAAAACAGATAAGGAGCTAATGAAATGACTTGAGAAGAGGGGTACATGAGCACAGCAAGACTGGTGGAAGATTAGCCTCAAAGCTGAATTTTGAACAGATTGAAGGGGAGAGAGATGAATTGGGGGAGACCAGCAAGGAGGAGATCACAATAGTCTAGACAGGAGATGACTAAAATGTGGATAAGGATCTTAGTAGTGTGTTCAGAAAGGAAGGGGTGCATTTTGCTGATGTTGCAGAAAAAGAAACAGCTGATTTAGCTATCAGTTGGATGTGTGTGGAAAAGGAGAGGAAGGAGTCAAAGATGACCCCAAAGCTACAAGTCAAGGAAACAGGGAGGAATAGAGCATTATCCACAAATTAGAGAAAGGAGGAAGGGGGCAGGTAGGTTTAGTGCGAAAGATAAGGAGCTCAGTTTTGGCCATGTTCAATTTCAAATGACAGTAAGACATCCAGCCAGCAATATCAGATAGACAGGCAGAGATACGGGCCTGGATTCTTGGAGAGATTTTAGACACAAAAAGATCTCCTGCTGACCTATAAGTGCATTCACTCTGCAGCACCTCACTACCTTTCCTCTTTTATCTCTCCCAACACCCCTCCTCGGGAACTCCGCTTTTCTGGCAAATTGCTTCTATCTGTGCCCTTCTCTTCTACTGCTAATTCTAGACTTCGCTCCTTTCATCTTGATGCTCCTTATGCCTGGAACAAACTACCTGTGTTTGTACTTCAGGTGCTTTCTCTGGCCCTTTTCAAATCTAGGCTAAACTCACCTCTTTGCTGCCGCTTTCAGATCTTGACTCACCTGGTCTCCTTTGTCTTTCCTTACCATTCTCCCTAGGTGTATCCTGTGTCTATAGCTACTGTGTTGTCTGTCTTGACTAGATTGTAAGCTCTGATGAGCAGGGACCATCTTTTACATGTGTCTGTGCAGCACTATGTACATCTATTAACACTATACAAATGCTTAGTAGTAGTAGTAGGAGTAGTCATCTGCGTAAAGATGGTACTGAAAACCATAGGAGGAGATGAGTGCACCAAGGGACTGGGTATAGAGAGAGAAAAGGAGTTATCGCAAGACAGATCCTTGGTACATCAACTGACAGCGGGATAGCAGTAGAGGAGGATCCACCAGGACATACACTAAAAGTGTGGTGGGAAAGATAAGAAGAGAACCAAGATAGAACAGAACCCTTAAAATCAAGTGAGGACAGGGTATCACAGAGAAGGTGATGTCAATCATGTCAAAAGCAGCAGAAAGGTCAAGAAGAATAAGGACCAACTAAAGGCCCTTGGATTTGTCTAGGAACAAGTCACTGGACACTTTGGGAACAGTCATTTTAGTAGAATGTAGAGGATGAAAGCTAACTTGCAATGGATCCTGACGGGCTTGAGAGGAGAAAGAGTCAAGAACTGCACATTCAAGTAGTTTAGAAATAAAGGAGAGCAGGGAGATGGGTCAATAACACTCAGTTGATCAGCTGCCCTGACATTTTTCTTTTACCAGGATGTTTTGTTCATTCTGAGAGGAGTACTGTGGGGGTGATTATTATATTTCTGTTTAATATTCAAATTCCCAATAAATGAGGGGCTAGGGACCTATAGATAAACTGAAGGGACTACAAAGAAAAGGTTTATATAGGGTAACTAATACTCCTGCACCGCTGTTAATGCAGAGAGTTCTGGATCATTCAAAAAATGATCCTGTGGCCATATAAGTACAACAGGCTAACTTATTTTACATGAATGTTCTCAAAATGGGGACCAGTGTGAAGCTTTAAAGGACCTGCTTCCAACACCCAAAAGAAGCAGAAAGAATTCTTCAGTTTCCTATGCAGCCTTTAAACGTGTTTTGAATAATAATGTTGCAGAAGAAATAAAAAAGTAGTTTGAAAGGGATGTCTTGCACTGATCATGAAAGACAATGGATATAACTAAAGAATCAAAGCTGGATATACTTTAAGAAAAAAAAGATCCAGGAACTCATCTGCATGCTGTAGCTACATTTTGCAAAAAAATATATTAGCCTGCAAACATTTTTTAGAGTTGGTATGTGAGATCTTTAGTTAGATACTGCTGCTTGAAGAACCATAGAGAACCTGATTTAACTGAATGATATTTATTTATTTTTTTTACAATATTTTGATACCATCATCTGATCAAAAAGTAACCCAAAATATTATACAGTACGGGGGTCATTCCAACCCATGAATAAGGCACATAGATGGAACAGGAACAATGCACATGCACAAGCCAGATGGACGTGGAACCCTGGACATCCAGAAAAGTGTCAGAACGGGGGTGTGCCCAACGACATCAATGTCCAAGTGGTATTCTGTGCGTAGCCGTGTACGTGTGGCAGCCAGAGGCTAGACATGCAAATTAGACCAACAGAAACATGGAATAAGGGCAGGAGATAGACAAAGGAAGACCAGCGTACAGGAAAGGCACAGACACCATGGCAACAGACACAAATGAGCATGTCCCTGGGGAATACTGCCAAAGGAGACATGGAGACAGGCAGATGATGAACCAAAGTGTGTATTGAACTGCAGACAGCAGAGAAACAAATATACAGAGCATGCATCGCCTACAGAGGCCTGCACAAACCATGCCACCCTGCACATGACTCCCCACCCACGTGACACCCCCAACAAAATGCTGCCCACACCACACACCCATGTGACCCACCACTGCCCATGGCACAGCACCCCCACCCACCCACCACAAATCCCACCCACAGAAACCCAGTGAAAGCACACCCCAGGCACACCCATTGGGACAATGGGCCAGGACTAATGCTGTCCCCCATGTACCCTTGCCCACCCCCTTGCCATTCCCCAATTTGAGGTCCCCCTGATGCTTTCTAGTGCTGGGAAGTATTTCAGAGAGGAGGGAGATGTATCCCCTGAGGTTGAGCTGATGTTTTTGGGGTCTCCACTGTGCCTCCCAAATCCTATGTAAAGGGACTCAGGATGTTGGACTGTTCCCCGGCAATGCACCCCCCCCCCAGCTGATGCCACCCATACAGTGGTGCGTGTGGCCATCCTGCTGGTGGAAGGCATGGCTGCAGGCACAGTAGTGTGGGCAAGTGCCACAGCAGCAGTGAACAGTGGTGGAGGTGGTGACACAGGCCCGGTGGCTGCAGATGGCAGCCCAGGGGCAGGGATGGAGTCAGGAGCATCCTGCAACTTGCACAGATGGCTGACAAGGGCCACAATGTTTGCTTCAAGGTGGGCTGTTGCAGCCAGCTGCTGCTCCTGGAGGGCCACCTGCTGCTCCTGTAATGATATATCCCAGCGAAGAAGCTCCAGCTTCATATGCATGTGCATGTGCTGTGAATCTGCCTCCTTGAGGGTGAGCAGGTGCTGGGCACACTGCACCAGCAGCACAGATGTGCACTGCCATGACCACTTTCTGTGCACAGTCCCTCCCGGTTGCTCTGGTGGCTCTGGTGACTGTTGGGCCTGGCCCTCCCCATCCTCTACTTGGGTATCCCCCTCCCCACCTGTATCAGCAGGCCCGAGGGTCAAGTCACTAGGGCTGCCCGGATGTGATCCGTCTACCTCTGCTGGCACCACAGAGGCTGCAGCCTGCACAGGTGACTGGGGCAGTGGTGGAGCAGCTGGTGTCATGGCTGGCAAGGGAGCAGTGCTGGGACCCACAATGGCATTGGCATCTGTTGGGAGAAATAAGACCGAGCAAACCATTATGGATGCATGCAGCTAATGTGCACATACACACACATGTGCAGAGGTGTAGGGAGAAGGATCCAGAGAGACAGCAGTGCAAATGTTTGGGCACAGCAGAGACCGAGACACGCACCACAGTGCAGACTATAACCACAGAACCCCACACAGAGATAGCAGAAGGAAAGGTGGAAGTGTGACATGGCCATGAGTGACCAACGAATACCCTGAGGGGGGACATGTGAAAGGTGGGACACTGTGATACCTAAGTATAAACTATATCATAATGATAGAGCTGATGCAAATTGGTGGAGGGGTTCAGCTCTATGTTAGAGAGGGCATTGAGTCACAAAGGATTAAAGTTTTGCAGGAAACAAAATTTGCTGTAGAATCACTATGGATTGAAATTTTATTTTAAAAAGGGGAAAGACGATGGCAGTGGGGGTGTACTATCGACTGCCTGGCCAGAATGAACAAATGGATGATTAAATGCTCAAAGGAATCAGGGAAGCTAAAAACAATTACAGCACAGTAATAATAATGGGTGATTTCAATGACCGCAGTATTGACTGGGTCAGTGTCATGGCAGGACATGCTAGGGGGATAAAGTTTCCAGATGAAATAAATGACTGCTTCTTGGAGCAGCTGATTTATGAACCAACCAGAGGGGCAGCCATTTTGGAACTAGTTCTTAGTGGAACACAAGATATGCTGCAAGAGATAACGATGTTAGGCAATAGTGATCATAGCATGATTGTGTTTGATTTAATTAACGGAGGAGGGATGGTAAGGAAATCCACAGTACTACCTTTTAACTTTTGAAAGGGAGACTATGATAAAATGAGGAAAATAGTTAAGAAAAAACTAAAAGGAGTAGTTGAAAAGGTTAAAGACTTACATCAAGTTTGGGTGTTGTTTAAAAATACTAACTTGGAAGCCCAGACCAGCTATATTCACGCTTTAAGAAAAGTGGCAGGAAGTCCAAAAAACTGCCAACATTGTTTAAAGGTTAGGTCAGAGAAGCTGTTGTTGCCAAAAAAGCATCTTTCATGAAATGGAAAAAAGAGCCAAATGACAAAAACTTGAAAAAAACACAAGCACTGGCAAGTTAGATGCAAGGCAGGCAAAGAGATAATTTGAGAAGAAGCTTGCTGTGGAAGCAAAAATGCGTAATAGAGACTTTTTCAAGTGCATTCATAGCAAAAAACCTGTGAGAGAGTCAGTTGGACCATTTGATGATAGAGGGGTAAAAGGGGCAGTAAGAGGGGGACAAAGCCATAGCAGAGAGACTGAATGAATTCTTTGCTTCAGTCTTTACTGAGGAATATGTAGGGATGCTACCCATGACTGAAGTGGTATTTAAAGGTGATTCTGTGAAAGAAATGAAATAAATATCAATACACCGAGAAGATGTATTACAACTATTTGACAAACTGAAGAGTAGCAAATCACCTGGACCAGATGTAACGCCAGTTCTTAAAAACGGTTCCAGGGGTGATGCGGGAAACTACAGACCGGTGAGCCTGACATCAGTACCAGGAAAAACGGTAGAAACCATCATAAAGAACAAAATTACTGAACATGTACTATAGATAGTCATGGTTTAATGGGAGACAGCCAACATGGCTTTAGACAAGGACGATCTTGTCTTACTAATCAGTTGTTTTTTGAAGGTGTGAATAAACAGGTTGACAAACGTGAGTCAGTTGATATAGTGTATCTGGAGTTTCAGAAAGCCTTTGACAAGGTCCCTCATCAGGGACTTTTGGCAAAACTAAAAAGTCATGGGATAGGAGGCAGAGTACTATTGTAGATCAGGAACTAGTTAAAAGATAGAAAGCAGAGGGTAGGGCTAAATGGTCAATTTTCCCAATGGAGAAAGGTAAATAGTGAGTACCCCAGGGATATGTGCTGGGTCCGCTGCTTTTTAACTTATTCATAAATGATCTGGAAATTGGAATAACGAGTGAGGTTATCAAATCTGCAGATGACACAAAACTATTTAAAGTTGTTAAAACACATGAGTATTGTGGAAAATTGCAAAAGAATCTTGATATATTGGAAGTTGTTAAAACACATGAGTATTGTGGAAAATTGCAAGAGAATCTTGATATATTGGAAGACTGGGCATCCAAATGGCAAATGAAATTTAATATGGAGAAGTGCAAAGTTATGCACCTAGGAAAGAACAACCCAAACTATGGTTACACGATGCAAGGTTCCACATTAGGAGCCACCACACAGGAAGAAGATTTAAGTGTCATCATGGATAACAGGTTGAAACCCTCCACCCAGTGTGTAGCGGCAGCCAAGAGAGCAAATAGAATGCTAGGTATCATAAGGAAAGGAATGGAAAATAAAACAAAGGATATTATAATGCCTCTGTATCGTTCCATGATGCGACCACACCTTGAATATTGTGTGCAATTCTGGTTGCCGTATCTTAAAAAGGATATAGCGGAATTAGAAAAGGTACAGAGAAGAGCCACCAAAATTGTAAAGGGGATGGAAGGATACTCAAATGAAGAGAGGCTAAAAAGGTTAGGGCTCTTCAACCTGGAAAAGAGACAGCTGAGGGATGATATGGTAGAGGTCTATAAATTAATGAATGGAGTGGAACGGGTAAACGTAGATTGATTGTTTATGTCATCAGAATATAAAAAGACTAGGGGACATGCAATGAAGCTACAGAGTAACCTATTCAAGACAAATAAGAGAAAATATTTTTCACTCAACATGTAATCAAATTCTGGAATTTGTTACTGGAGGATGTAGTAAAAACTGTTAGTGTAGCTAGGTTTAAAAAAGGTTTGGACAAGTTCCTGGAGGAAACGTCCATAAACCATTAATAAAAGGACCCGGGATATCACTGTTTGACCCAATACAAGCATTGTGGAACCTGTGTCTTTTGGGGAAAATGCTAGGTACTTATGACCTAGATTGGCCACTGTTGGAAACAGGATACTGGGCTTGATGGATCTTGGTCTGAGCTAGTATGGCATATCTTATGTTCTCATGTTCTTATGTGCAGTGGGAGGTGAGGAGGTGCCCCAAAACCAGAGATGCAGGGTGAAGAGAAAGGCCATATAGGAGGCGGATGACAATGTAGCAGAGTCAACCATTGCCAGGACCCACCTCTCCAGGTCAGTCATCTGTGACCCTTGACCATCTGGACCCTCACTGTGTGCCTTTGTGCACGTGTCCTGGCTCACCTGGCGCTACATCCGCTTAGGTCCTCAATCTCATGGGTATTGTTGTGTATGGCATTAAATTAGTGACAGATGGCCAGCCACCACCTCTGACACTCAGAGGCACTCAGCTTGCACTCCTCTGTGCCCATCAGGGCAGCAAAGTCACCAAGAACTGCCTCTATGAGGAGAGTCAGTTCACCATTGCTAAAGTTGGGTTTCCATGTTGAGACCCTGGGAGCCATTGCCGAATACACAGACACACATGGAAGCCCCCAAGCACAGATGTAGCAGCCAATGGAACATGTCTAAACTGGCACAGCAGGCCCCTGTGGTGGAGCATTGTCTCACCATGCACCACAGTTGTGATGACTTACGATGGCGGATCATTGATTATGTTCCCCGGGATGCTTGGGGTGACAATAGGATTTACAAATTACAATGGATTGAGCAACGTTGGATATTCCATTTAAACACTGTAAATCCCATGGATTAAACTTGGAGAACGATTGGTCGAGTTTGTTTTAGTTTAAGCCAATGAGAAGAGGGCATTCTCGATTTCATGAGGTTTTCTCTTTTGCTTGATTGGTGGTTCTGAAGACTGACGTGTTTGGGCTGTCAGCCAATTGTAAGGAGAGCAGACATTCATATGGTGGTTTTGGGGTCCATGGCGTCTCATCAGTGAACGACTTGGAATGAGTTGCATTGTCCCGCTGCACCTGAAGCAGAGCCGTGCGGTGCCTCAAAATGTGCATGCCATGCAGGGATTTTTATAAATGCACTGTCTTCACAGATGCCGAATTGAGGACGATGGGTTGTGAACCAGATAAGTCTTTGAGAACCAGATTAGTTTTGTAAAAGGATGTTTTAATTATTTGAGAGCGATTTTTCCTCTCCTATTTATCCAACAAAAAATATGACATATGAGTTTTCTGCATTTTAAGAGGGGAGATCTTTTTGATATTGATATTTTTTGATATTTACCTCTGAGGGTCTTTCTTTTGATTGAAACTATATTGTTTAGCTTTGAATACCCTTCATTTTCACGCCATAGGCGGCTTCCTAGTTTTCCTAGTGCTTGGGCAGGCTCTGTGTGCTTCCTATGAGTTTCTTGGGGGTGCTAGCTCATCCCTCACCTGTTTGATATACTGGCTTCCTATCCATCTAGTGTTTTTCTTAAGATAATCATAATGAATTTGCAAATGCATATGCAAATATGCAAATTATGCAAATATGCCCCCCACCATTTGCTCCCCCAAATGAAGCAGTCAAACTACATGCTTAGTAGCTTTAATGAATCTTATGACATTGAGATGCAAGGTATTTGCATCTTTTACTTAGATATTCCAAAATGTTTGCTATATGTGAAGGCACATATATGTGCAATCTGGGATATCCAGGTCAAAACATCTGTAGAACAGCCATCCACGTGCAAATTTCAACTCACTTTTAGAAGTTTCCACTGCCTGAAATGGATGGCAGCATGATAAAAGATTAGGATGAGTAAATCTATCCCATGCTGAATGCACAACTCTGCTACTGTATATTGCAAGTGGAGACCTGCATTGTTGTGCCAACCAGATAACATGTGCCAGCATTTCTATTTTGTTTACTTTTTGTCATGAAAAGTATTCTGGCTATCAGAGTACCTTTTTCTCTACTCCCTCCAGGTATTTTGGCTGCAGTACGAGAGCTTTTCTGTTGCCTATTCTTGCCCTGAAGCGGAAATAGACATAGACATTACTATTGGAAGGTGATGATGTGCTCGCCATTTCTGAAATTGGGTACGCACATCTAACTTTACAGAATGCCTATAGAAACAGTTTCTAAAATGACTCAGTGTACATTGCAATGGTTTATATATCTACATGCCAATTTTTGGACACTCATCTCATAAACAGAGCTTCTAAAATCATCACCACAGTATTGGGGGCAATAATCAGCATAGTTTATTTTAGTTAAAATTACCTAGCTAATTTGAAACTGAGTGAGTTTGAAACTTTGGGAGATTCAATAATATAAATCTATGTGCAAATGGAGAAAGGTGGATAATGGAGTACCCCATGGATCTGTGCTGGGTCCGCTGTTGTTTAACATATTCGTAAATGACCTGGAAATGGGAATAACGAGTGAGGTAATCAAATTGGCAGATGACACAAAATTATTCAAAGTTGTTAAAACCCAAGAGAATTGTGAAAAAGTGCAAGAAGACCTTGATAAATTGGAAGACTGGATGTTCAAATGGCAGATTAAATTTAATGTGGACAAGTGCAAAGTTATGCACCTAAGAAAGAACAACCCAAACTGTGATTACACGATGCAAGGTTCCACATTAGGAACCACCACCCAGGAAAAAGGTTTAGGTGTCATTGTGGATAACACGTTGAAACCCTCTGCCCAGTGTGCAGCGGCGGCCAAGAAAGTAAATAGATTGCCAGGAATCACAAGGAAAGGAATGGAGAATAAAACAAAGTATATTATAATGCCTCTGTATTGTTCCATGGTGCGACCACACCTCGAATATTGTGTGATTCTGGTCACCATATCTTAAAAAGGATATAGCAGAATTAGAAAAGGTACAGAAAAGAGCCACCAAAATAGTAAAGGGGATGGAAGAATACCTCTATGAGGAGAGGCTTAAAAGGTTAGGGATCTTCAATCTGAAAAAAGAGACGGCTGAGGGGAGATATGATAGAGGTCTATAAATTAATGAATGGAGTAGAATGGGTAAATGTAGATTGATTGTTCACACCATCAAAAAGTATAATGACTAGAGGATATGCAATGAAGCTACAGTGTAACCCATTTAAGTTTAATAAGAGAAAATATTTTTTCAGTCAACACGTAATCAAACTCTGGAATTCTTTACCGGAGGATGTAGTAAAAGCTGCTAGTGAAGCTGGGTTTAAAAAAGGTTTGGACAAGTTCCTGCAGGAAAGATCCATAAACCATTATTAAAGAGGTTCTGGGAAATCCACTGCTTGTCCTTGGATAAGCATTGTAGAACCCATGTGCCTCTTCGGGAAACTGCTAGGTACTTGTGACCTGGATTGACCACTGTTGGAAGCAGGATACTGGGCTTGACGGACCTTGGTCTGACCGAGTAAGGCATTTCTTATATTCTCATATGGTGCAGAGTTTTCTAAACCCTAGAAACATAAAAACATAATGGTGGATAAAGACCATATGGCCTATCCAGTCTGTCCTTCCATACCAATTACTGCAGTCTCTTTTTTTCATTAGAATTTACTGTGAGCTGCTCAGGAAAGTATGATGGGGGGGGGGGGGGGGAGGGGAGGAGTGCTTATTACTTAATGGGATGATGTGATATCTGATGTCTTTCATATTGTAAATTCATTTTTCATTTTTAGATGCCCCTAAATAATCTCATTGAGATATCTTAAATAAAATAGTCAAGTTTTTTTTAATGAAGGTGATACTGTAATAAGAAAAGATAACTAGGTAGAAGATTTTATAGTTTTTTGAAAACTTAATGATGCATGTGTCTCTGCATATAATCTGAAATCTTTTCTAAAAGCATTGAAACAAAAATGTAATTTAGCAAGGAAAGCTTTAATGTGATTGTTTCAATGATTTCAATCAAAAACGTATTCTTAATTGTTTTCAAAACTGCATGGGATAATGGGTAGGTATAAAACAGCATATTAACAGCTGGTGTTTATGTATTTTCTGCTATACAATAGATGACTAATTGTTTTCCAAATGTCACTGGGAAATAAAGATTAATCATTCAGTCCCTTAGACTAATGTTAAGCAACCTTTAAGCTCTATTTGTCTTTCTACCCAATTTCATGATCTCTTTTTATCAGAGGTTTCTCAAAAATGAAGGTGCAGGTGGACTTACTCAAATAAACTTCTTTCTTGTTTCTGAAGGACAGCTGGCAGAAGTGATGCACACAAAATAACTCTTTTCCCAGCAGCATTAAATGATGTTAACTAGGGTGATATGAATGGTAGTCCTCTGACCAGCATCCTGAAGTCTTTCAAGCACATGGTCTAGTTGATCTTTTCACTTCTATTTCTGTTTGTCTGTTTTTTTACTCTCTTGGTATAGATCTCAGTTCCCGCAAGGCTTGCTTCGCCAGTAATGACTCTAGCTCTCTCCTATCACGTAGAACCACCTTCTTTTCCCTTTTGGAGTTACTTTCCTCTGGTTCATTTTTTTAAAATTTTTATTATTATTATTCTTTTTTTTTTTTTTTTTTTTTAAACTTTTATTTTCATTTTGCAACAAACAAAAGAAACAACACACCAAAAGAGACAAAACAAGTATACAATAAGGAAAAGTAAACCCATTACCCCCCACCCCGATGCTTCTTCTCTACCCGATTATATCAGCATGTGAGCGCTTCCAATTAACAGTGATTATACATCAAACGATCAAAAGAGTATCTACAATACAGCATGATCATGGGACAGAGATATATACAAAGTTAGACAGTCAGATGAGAGCATTTAGCAAAATGTACATAGTCATTGAGCATCTTCCATTGAGACCAATGAGAAGGAGTCTGAACGGAGGAAGCGAACAGACGAGGTATTTGTTCATATTTACTGTAAAGACAAGCATGATTCCACCATTCATTGGGGCTCAGATGGGAGCTAATTTTCCAGTATTACTTAATTAGGGAAATAGCAATGCCAAGCATAAAGTTCGAAAGGAGATAAGCCATTTTTGGGAGAGAGGGGATCCCCGCAACTGGGCGAAGTCCCACTATCCTCCAAGAAAGGGGCTCCTGAGAGTGCGAGATAGACTAAATACGACCCCAGACCCGACGCCAGTAATACTGTAGTGCGGGATATTCATGCATAACATGAGGCAATGAACCAATGGCCGCAGGACGTGTCCAGCAACCATTGCCCTGAGTAGTGTTCCATTTGTCTAATCTGTGAGGAGTGTAAAAACACCGGTGGGCTAGAAAGAAGAGGGTCTGAGTGAGTGAGGCGGGTCGGGAACCCGTGTCCCTCTACTCCAAATAAGGCTCCATTGCTCCGAGGTCAAAGTCACATGCAATTCTCTCTCCCATACTTTCTGCGCTATAGGGGTATCTCTAGTTATAGCATTACATAAGGCTTAGTAAAAGTGGATGCTACACCCAGTGAACTACCGAGAGATCGGAAAGTCTCCAAGCAACTTTATGTAGAGAATGCCGATGGCGGGAGTCCTCTAGTGCTCCGAAGGCGATGCTGAAGTTGCACTGACCAGAGTCGGGAGTCTAAAGATTGCATAAGAGTATTAAAGGCACCTAAAGTGTCTAAAAGCATTGGTGGATAGTGGGAGTCTGATGGGAGAGTCATACCAGGGAGAAAGGTAAGAGGAATCGGTTTGCAAAGGTCCGCTTCTATATCTAGCCACACAGGTCTACTCGGTACTGGATCTTCCAACCAACGAGCACCTTGTTTGAGAAGAAAAGATTGAGGGAACACTTGAGTAAAATCGCCACCAAGTATTAATGGAGCATTGGCAGAGGCCAAGGCCAACTGCGCAATACTTGCATAGTAAGCAGGGTTGTCCACATTCGGGGCATAATGCAAATACACGTGAATTCACTATCTCCAACCTCAAGGTGTACACGGGCCCATCTACCCTCCTTGTCAGCGCTAATATCAGGTACAGTAGCGTGCAAAGACTTCCTAACCAGAATGGCTATCCCGTACCATTTGGAAACGGTGGGAGAATAGGCAGCTACCATGTGAGGCTTAGCATTGAGTTTCAGTGTTTCAGCAGAGTTTAAATGCGTTTCCTGAAGAAACACTAAATCAACATGCTCATGGCTAAGATAGCTAAGGATTTTCTTTCCTTTGAGTGGACCATTAATGCCTTTGACGGTGAATGATAAGATTTTACATAAGGCCATTCAGAAAAGTTAAAAATTCTGAGCATGATAGCACACATAATTTCACTATGTCCCTCAAACTGACTGTATCTGGCTGTACACATGACATAGGAAAAATAAGCTAATATAATACAATGAAGCGCCCCACATTAACAAAGAAAACCGCAGTACGGTAGAGGAGAAGCAAAACCCCAAAATTACTGGCGACCATGTGTCTGCGGGGAGAAACCCCAGAGAAGGCCGAAATTGAAAAAACACATAACCTGTAGGACTGTGCGTGCTCCGAATCCGACCGAGGCACACATCATGAAGGGATAGGAGACCAAAAAACAAAAGTCATATAGAGAAAGAAAGAAAGTCCAGGCTATTTCTGTGCTTGGCTATGACCGCCGCATCGGGCCCTTCAAAATGGCGGATAGAGCCGGCAGATAAGAGTCCAAGATTTGGGATCAGCGCATCTGCTCTGCTTCTTTGGAGTCTAAAAATGTTGATAGTAGATCAGGATCTTCGAACGTCCTGGTTTGGTTGTGGAGAGTCACTCGGAGCTTCGCTGGATACAACAGGCCAAAGCGAACCTGTAGCTGTTGAAGTCGAGGGCGAAAAGCAAGGAGTTTCTTCCGACGGTCAACGGTAGGCTTTGCCAAATCAGGAAAGAAGGAGACCTTACGACCTTCAAATTCCAAATGATGATTCGCTCGGGCAGCATGTAAAATTTGTTCCACTTGTTGATATCGTAGCAAGCTAAAGATAATAGGCCGGGGGGTCGTGCGGTTGAGCGCCATGTGGGCAGGAACACGGTGTGCTCGATCGATTTCCAGTTCTCTGTGAAAAGTGATCTTCAGCAAGGAGGGAAGAGTTTTGAGCAAGAATTCTCTTATATCTCCTGCTTCCACCCCTCCGGCATTCCGAGGAGCCTCACATTGTTGCGACGGGCTCGATTATTGCTATCTTCTAACTCCTTTTGAAGATTCTGTATCTGGCGCTCAGCCTTGTCCAGTTTGCCCAAGCGCACCTCGTGCGAGTCGAGGACCCCCGCCATGTTGTCCTGCCGTAATGAAAAACTTTCAAGTCGGTCCTGGAGCACTCCAAAGTCTTCTCGCATGGCTCGAAGCGCTTCTCCATTGGACTGCACCAATTCCTTCACGCCGCGTATTTCCTCCAAAATCTCCAGGTGCATTTCGGGGTTTTCACGAAATGGAACCATCTTCTGTGGGGAAGACACCTCTGTTTTGGAGCGTTTTCCGTGAGAAGAAGAAGGAGACCCGAAGTCCAAGCGCGCTGGTTTATGGGCCGCCATCCCCCCCGAGGTGCCCCGGTCAGCTCGGAGCGAAATAGTAAATTTGTATAGGTATTAAGTCAGGATTCTAAGTAGGCCTCTCGGGAGCTTCAACGCAAAGCGTCCTACCCGCTGGACATCAGGCTCCGCCCCCCTATTATTATTATTCTTATTTAACAATTATAAAGCACTTCTAGGCTAAGAAGCAGAAGAAGTGACTGAGGCAGAGAGTAAGCGGCACAATAGTATACACCAGGAACAAAAAGAGAAGAGTAGGAACAAGCATTATTCCAGAGAAAAACAAAAGCAGAGGCAAAAGTCAAAACATGATCATGAAGAACAGCATCTCTTCCCCTGCTCCAGTTTTCTAAGCCAAAGGCCATGGTTAAAAATGGGAATATGTGCTGAGCTTCTCTTTCCCTATCTTGAAACTCTGTCTATGGTTTTCCTTTCTTTATCTCAGCTGTATTCCATGCTTTAAGAAAAGTGGAAGGAAGTCCAAAAAAACTGCCAGCATGGTTTAAAGGTGAGGTCAGAGAGGCTGTTGTTGCCAAAAAAGCATCTTTCAGGAAATGGAAAAAAAAAGAGCCAAACGACGAAACCTGGAAACAGCACAAGCACTGTCAAGTCATATGCAAGGCATTGATAAGGCAGGCAAAGGGAGAATTTGAGAAGAAGCTTCCTGCAGAAGCAAAAACGTAAAATAAAGACTTTTTCAAGTACATTTGTAGAAAAAAAAACTGTGAGAGAGTCAGTTGGTCCATTAGCTGATAGAGGGGTTAAAGGGGCACTAAGAAGCGACAGGCGATAGCGGAGAGACTAAGGGGTATGTTTACTAAACCGCGGTAAATATGATTAACGCGTGTAATGTACGGTTAACGATCATTCGCACATCCGAACGCGCGTTCTAACGTGCGAACGACCGTTAACCGTACATTACGCGCGTGAACCGCAGTTAACGATCGTAAACCCCCACGGCGCGTTAAAACAGCGCAGAAGGTGGAGAGTGGGCAGAGAGAAGGAGTCAATGGGCGGAGAGTGGGCGGGGAGAGGCTCCCCCCACACCAGAATCCCAACGCGAATGAAAACCTGCCGTTAAAGGCATATTAAAGGGAAGAGAAACAATTTCCGTCAGCAATGTACAGCAAACCCGGGGAAACCAAAAACACGTGAGCAGTGTGATACATGTGCACAGAACAAAATAGCACATAGAAATGTAAAAAGACCATAACAAAAGCCAAAAGAAAGTATAAACCAGCTGTGCCACAGAGATATTAATGGGCAACCATAAAAAACAAATCCTGGAAAGCCTCAAAAAACAAAAAATGATGTTTGGAAGGTTCTAAGGAGCGTAGACCCGTCCACAAAACATTCCCTAGTCAGTATTACCCTGAGCTCTCCTGGGAGTGTCTGCTATGGTTGCTCATTAATATCACCATTGGCCAGTTTGGTTAGGGTCTATCCCCTATTTCCGAGGTCAATTTCGGGGTTTATGTGCATGTTTGTCCCCATACAAGGTGAATGAGCCGACAGTAAAAATGTGCAGAGCAGGGTATCTGACTCACTCTGCCAGGTTTTCTATCTCCAGGGACTGCACTATCTCCATGGCTATAGTGTGGTGAAGCGGACACAGCCAGTACCTTTAGAGCCAGAAAGTCACAGGTTCAAATCCCAGCTAGGGCACCCACCAACTGAGTTCAAATATTTTACCCACCACTAAACAGAGATAGTAAAGACACCCCTTTATCACAGAGAACATGGAACAAACACCTATATTTTACCATACCCCCCCCCCCCTAACAATGGGCAGTACCCACAGCCGAGTCCCACAAATGCAGTCCTGGAGTGCCACACCTTAATCAGCTCATAGGCATTTGCCAAGATAAGGACATGTCAGCATGTTGGCGGAAGGGTATAGGTGGTGGAGGGGGCAGTGGCTTTTAGCCACAGCAGACAGTAGCCCAGCCATGTGCAGGCTGGCACGTCCACCGCAACAGACAGGCCCTGTCGGATGTACAGACATGGACCCCCTAGGGAAAACAGCCAATCTGTGACAACACAGTGGTGCAGTGCACACAGACAGTGTGTGCAAGAACAGAAGGTCACAGGTTCAAAGCCCAGCTGTGGCTACTGGCAATACAGTCCACATATTTTTCCCACAACTAAACTGTGATTTTACTGTCAAAACGTCATTGCTGAGAACATATGCTGGGTTAATACGCCTATATATCACCCCACCGAGCACACACACCATAAACAGGCGCATAACCTAGTCTCCAAAATGCAGTCCTGGAGGGCCACACAACGGTCAGGTTAAATGCTGCCCCAAATAAAGATGCCTGTGCCGCATATCCATGTGCACCCCCATGGCATGCAGATGTAGCTCATGCATATTAATGAGCAACAGCATGCAAATCCTAACAGTGTCTGGCACATCAGGACTGGTTATGGCAACCTCTGCCGTAAAGCAGCAGCCAACAGGGGGCAGACACACCCCCACCCACCCACCCATGCCCCATTGGGAAATGGCTCCTGGAGAGGCAGGACATTGGGCCCTGTGTGCATCTCCCAGTACTAGCATGTGCATGCCTTAGCAATGCCACCCCACACCTGGGTATGCGGTACACACCTATCAAACGTGTCCCATGATAACTGGCAGATAGCAAGTCCTGCGTTAAGCACAGTTTGCCCATTGGGCCCCATCATAACAATATGTCTGATGTCTGCATTGTGTGCCACAGGTCTGGTCTCTGACAGTGTTTACCACCCTGGGGGGTCACCCCCCCAACAGTATTGCATACCATATCCATGCCTTAACTGTGCCCTGGACTGGTGTGGTGGGCAGGGCTGCTGAACCCCTCTATGGTTGCACAATTCTTGCACAGATGTTGGAGTGTGTGTCTGTCTATACAGTGTGTGGAGACTGTAAACACCTTCAACAGCTCACACTGCCATCACCGTTGCCAGTATGGGCCTGCCAATGTGCATAATGAGGCGCAAGATACCATGGGTATAGCCCAGACAGGGTGGCCTGGCCAGGCTGCAACTGCACAGCGCATAGGGCACTGAGTAAGACATATTAGTGCCTGGCCACCACCTACACAGACAGGGCAACCGCTGTATGTCCTTCAGGGAGATCATTCTCACCCTGACTGTGCAGTGACCACGGCATGGCTAGGCATCCCCATAGTGCCATATAGGACCTCTGTTATGTGATATGTATGTGTCTCCTTTTGGGGGCCAGTCACTGACTGAGTTGCTTGTGGTGTTTGCTTCCATCCCAGGTCTGGGTGCATGCATATCCAACAGGAACATGCATTAATGGACCAACTAGCAGACTGTTTGCAGCTGGTATGTGTCTCGATGGAGCACACAGCAGGGTGCAGCGGCTGAAGGCCTGCTGCAGGAAAATATCAGATAGTGTCTGGGTGCAGCCTAGCATATACAGGCCTACTCTTTGTCTGCCTGTGTGCTATGAATATGTCGAGCGCTACAGTGACTGTCCTGTAGGGTGTGATATCCACAGCAGAACTGAGGTTGGTGGTCCCCCCTACTGCCCGCATTGCAGGGAGGTAGAATGTGGATCTGTTGATGGGAGACCTGGTTTACCACCATAATCCTTCTAGGGGGCCGTAGGGACTACACCTGACTGAGACAGGCAAATATCTCCAAGGTGTTTGTGCAGAAATTACCTATCTCACACATTACCACGTCTGTGGACCTCCACCATGGCCTATGTGTGCCATGGATGGTTCTGTGGACCTGGTGCTGGGCACCTCACTGCACCCTCAGGGTGAGCACAGTAACCGCACAATGTGACGGCGTGTAGCCACTGTGTGGCAGTAAAACAGATGGTCAGTACCCCCTACCAGGCCGAGGTGCTGTGGGGGTGCACATGGTCAGTTCCCCCTACCAGGCCGAGGTGCTGTAGGGTTGCATACCCCATCTCGTGTCAATCAGTGGACAGTTGATTTGCATGTGTAGTGCATCATGGTAGTGACTGCTCCAATCAAACCCTGTGAACCACAGCAGATGGACTGTGTGGTGAACTGAAGTCGCTCTGTAGCCAGCTAGGCATGTAGAAGGAGCTACAGAGGCTTACTCCACTGGCAAATGCAGTGACTGTGCAGCCAGAACCTATGGGTATGAGGCCACTGTGGTGATACAGCTGCATCTGGAGTAGTGGTGTCTGTAACCCAATAATAGCAGAGGTAAAGTACAGACTGCAAGCCGATGTTTGTCTTCAAAGAGCAAGAGAGGACCGAGAGAAAGGGTGTAAGAGCACGCATGACAAGGCTACAACTAATGCTATAGATATCAAAAGAGACAGATACACAGAAGCTCTACATTGTTCCGGATGCCACCTCCACAGTATGCCATTCAGGGACACTCTCTGTGCCCTGGTCTCCATCCACCCCCCTAAATCCATGTAAACAAAAGGGACATAACAAATGTAAGAGACATCTCCACATCATGGACATTCCTCGACAAAGCAATGTGAAATATCCCTAATGTGAGATGGCAGAAGCAGAAGGTGTTAGAACACATGCTGCAGACCCTGCAATATCTAGCAGTAGGACAAAAATGTGGGGGTTTAAAATCCAGCTCATGCCCACAGTCCAGGATAAGCCATAGGCCATCACATGTATAGATGGTAGCGTTAATGTGAGTTGCAGTACACCATGAGGATCTGCCACCAAACATGCCAACGCACATGCCAACGCACGAGCCAACGCCCTTCCGCCAACAGCAACGCATATAAGCACGCGCTGTGTCATGGCCCCAAACCGATGTCTTTGTGTGCGTGGCCACGCCCCCGCCAACGCACGTAGCTATGCCCCCATGAACGCACGTGGCTACGCCCCCATGAACGCACGTGGCTACGCCCTTATAAACGCACGTGGCTACGCAGCTAAGATACACTCAGAGCAGATGGCAGCCATGTCACGAAAGCCTGCCTTCACTCACAGTGACCTGTACCTGCTGACAGAGCTCTTCTGTCTCCGCCAGCAACGCCTCTTCCCTGGCTCATCCAGGAGGCAGAACCTGACAAGGGTGAGGAGGGCCTGGGACCGCCTCACCAATAGATATAACAGGAGCTATGATTACCCACGTGAGGTAAGTGTCTGGGGACAGGCACCCCACATGAGGATGTGGTGAAGAACAGCCTGTAACCAAAGCACCATTAATATCTGCACTGCTGGAGAATATCTGGTGTTGCTGCAGCCAGCATGTAGCTAGGTCATCCACACACACAATGTCAGAACACCCAAGCCCACAGGGGGTAGCTGCAACCATGGCAGAGGTGAACTAATGACCACAGTCGTATGCTACGGGGCGCAGTTGCATCCTCAGGGATGTGCCCAATCAACAGAAAACCACAGGCCCAACACCAAGGTCAAGGGACACACAGGGGTCTGTCACATGCCCCTGTCAGCTAGCACCAAGCACAAAGACATTCCAGGGTGGTGCATGCCCGTAAAGGGGGTCCACCCCCTGTCCTGGTGCTATGGATACAGGCCTTGTTTGTGCTCACAAGAATCTGCCCTTAGCCCCAGGATGCTGAGGATCCCAAATGAGGAGCCCATCCCCTGTCCTGGTGCTATGGATACAGGCCTTGTTTGTGCTCACAAGAATCTGCCCTTAGCCCCAGGATGCTGAGGATCCCAAATGAGGAGCCCACCCCCTGTCCTGGTGCTATGGATACAGGCCTTGTTTGTGCTCACAAGAATCTGCCCATAGCACCAGGATGCTGAGGGTCACAAATGAGGAGCCCACCCCCTGTCCTGGTGCTATGGATACAGGCCTTGTTTGTGCTCACAAGAATCTGCCCTGAGCCCCAGGATGCTGAGGATCCCAAATGAGGAGCCCATCCCCTGTCCTGGTGCTATGGATACAGGCCTTGTTTGTGCTCACAAGAATCTGCCCTTAGCCCCAGGATGCTGAGGATCCCAAATGAGGAGCCCATCCCCTGTCCTGGTGCTATGGATAAAGGCCTTGGTTGTGCTCACAAGAATCTGCCCATAGCCCCAGGATGCTGAGGATCCCAAATGAGGAGCCCACCCCCTGTCCTGGTGCTATGGATACAGGCCTTGTTTGTGCTCACAAGAATCTGCCCTGAGCCCCAGGATGCTGAGGGTCCCAAATGAGAAGCCCACCCCCTGTCCTGGTGCTATGGATACAGGCCTTGTTTGTGCTCACAAGAATCTGCCCTGAGCCCCAGGATGCTGAGGGTCCCAAATGAGGAGCCCATCCCCTGTCCCTGTGCCATGGTAGCTGGGCCTCTTTTTGACCACAGTAACAGCACACATCCCCAGGATGCAGTAGGCCTCACTACAGGTCCCCATACCTGATCCTGGTGGTGTGGGGAATTCCCCAGTCAGTGCACTCAAGGGCAAACCAGATCCCCAGGATGCAGTAGGCCTCACTACAGGTGCCCATACCTGATCCTGGTGCTGTGGGGAATGGCCCTGTCAGTGCACACAAGGGCAAACCAGATCCCCAGGATGCAGTAGGCCTCACTACAGGTCCCCATACCTGATCCTGGTGGTGTGGGGAATGGCCCTGTCAGTGCACTCAAGGGCAAACCAGATCCCCAGGATGCAGTAGGCCTCACTACAGGTCCCCATACCTGATCCTGGTGGTGTGGGGAATGGCCCTGTCAGTGCACTCAAGGGCAAACCAGATCCCCAGGATGCAGTAGGCCTCATTACAGGTCCCCATACCTGATCCTGGTGGTGTGGGGAATGCCCCAGTCAGTGCACTCAAGGGCAAACCAGATCCCCAGGATGCAGTAAGCCTCACTACAGGTCCCCATACCTGATACTGGTGGTGTGGGGAATGCCCCAGTCAGTGCACTCAAGGGCAAACCAGATCCCAGGATGCAGTAGGCCTCACTACAGGTCCCCATACCTGATCCTGGTGGTGTGGGGAATGCCCCAGTCAGTGCACTCAAAGGCAAACCAGATCCCCAGGATGCAGTAGGCCTCACTACAGGTGCCCATACCTGATCCTGGTGGTGTGGAGAATGCCCCAGTCAGTGCACTCAAGGGCAAACCAGATCCCCAAGATGCAGTAGGCCTCACTACAAGTGCCCATACCTGATCCTGGTGCTGTGGGGAATGGCCCTGTCAGTGCACCCAAGGGCAAACCAGATCCCCAGGATGCAGTAGGCCTCACTACAGGTCCCCATACCTGATCCTGGTGCTGTGGGGAATGGCCCTGTCAGTGCACTCAAGGGCAAACCAGATCCCCAGGATGCAATAGGCCTCACTACAGGTCCCCATACCTGATCCTGGTGGTGTGGGGAATGCCCCAGTCAGTGCACTCAAGGGCAAACCAGATCCCCAGGATGCAGTAGGCCTCACTACAGGTCCCCATACCTGATCCTGGTGGTGTGGGGAATGCCCCAGTCAGTGCACTCAAGGGAAACCCAGATCCCCAGGATGCAGTAGGCCTCACTACAGGTACCCATACCTGATCCTGGTGCTGTGGGGAATGGCCCTGTCAGTGAACACTGGGGCAAACCAGATCCCCAGGATGCAGTAGGCCTCACTACAGGTCCCCATACCTGATCCTGGTGCTGTGGGGAATGGCCCTGTCAGTGCACACAAGGGCAAACCAGATCCCTAGGATGCAGTAGGCCTCACCTCAGAGCCCTACCCCTCAGCCTGGTGCTTCATGGAATGGGCCAGTTTGTTACTCGTTGGGCCAAACCATATTGCACACTGATAAATATATCTGTGTTGCGGCACAGGCCACCAAAGGGTGTCTGTCCCCTAATGTCAATATGTGTTGTCACTCCAATAGGTCCAGGATCTCCACAAAAAGGCCTGGGAGCTGAGGGCACGGTATCCCCGTTTTGTGTGGAGAGTGCAGAGGGAGCGGCTGGCCCAACAGGACGGTGAGTGGTGTGACATGGCCCTGTGGGGCAATGGCTGTCATGACCACAGGATGTATGTTACTGCTGTGGCAGATGTGTGTACATAGGAATGACACGTGTTCCCCTCTCCCACAGCGGATGCACGTGCTGCGGAGGAAGCCGTGGTGCCGGATGAGGGTCCCGAGGAGCCACCAATAGATGACGGCATGGAGGTGGTGCACGAACCAGTCGACATGGTGGTGGAGCGCAATACACCACCTCACGGGGCCGAAGACCCATCTGACACAGAGGGGATGGAGGAGGAGGAGGATGTGGGGGAGGGGGAGAGGGCAGAGGTGCTGGGAGGGCAGGGTGAGGAGGGGCGGGTGCAGGTGGCTAGGGAGGGTAGGGGCCCTGCTGTGGTGGGCCTGGGGTCGGAGGGAGGTGACCTGCCCAACATGGTGCTGGAGGGGGATGGGGTGGGTGGGGGGGTTGGGGGGGCATGTGTGCCGGGTGCCCATCGTCATGAGCTGTCACAGGGCTACGGGGGCGCCAGAGAACTGCACCATGGTGATGGCGATGCACCCCTCCTGGACATGGGCATGCCACACATAGCCGAGGACATGCGCACCGTGGATACAGCCACACAGACACGGGGAGACCTGTGTCTGTGTGGCTGCATGTGCGGGCTGCGCGTGGCCGCGGCTGTGCGTGCACATGCACATGCCCAGAGGCAGCACGCCCTCATCATGGGGCAGGTCCTAGCGACCCTGACCATGGTGGCTGACCGGCTGCGCTTGCTGGAGGAGCGCGTAGCTGGGGGTGCGCCGGATCAGCCACCATGTGACAGGGGTCCCCGGGGTGTGTAGCGCGTGGATACGCATTGCACACCCACCCTGTGACAGCCCATGCAATGGCCTACCCCACATACAGAGGGCAGCAGGACTGAATGACAGAGATGTTGCCATGAAGGCCAATCACAAAGAGAGCAGAGAGCTCTTGCTGATCCAACAGGAAACAGTGAGGCAAGAGATTGGATGAACACAGGTGCCTTTATTGGTGGTCCCCTACGCGTTACGGCCGAAGCCTTCCTCAGGGGGATACACTTAAAAAACAAACAATATATGTAAAAATAACAATAAACATAAATAAACACATTAAAATGATTTAAAATAAATTAAAATAAATAAAACTAAGGCAAACCAGGCATGCAACATATATTAAACATCAATATAATTACCATATTGTGAACATAAAATATAAATAAAATGGTTATTCTAATAGAATAAAACTTTAAACAAGAAATAAAAACAAAAACAAATAAATATATAATATAAATATGTAAATTTAAAACATTACGCTTAGTATTTAAAGCCCCAAGTTACTGCGTCACTTCCGTTGAAGCTTTGACCATATATTTTTCCTGTTGTGCGGTTTCGCTACGATCGAGGTAAGCCTTGCAGCGACTCATTAGTTGTCTTATTTGATTGATTACATAAGTCTTGTTGACACAGTTTGTACTTTGCTTCCCAGTTTTGTTTTCTTACTCACACAGTATGTTAGATGTGGAGGTTCTAATGCGAGGTCCCAAAAGTTTGTCTATATTTTGCATCCTCAGCAAGCGCACGCTGGTTTGCATCTGACCGTTGTAGAGCCACATGTTTATATATATCAGTGAGTTCTATTTTTATGTATTCTGGACTGGTTTTCACTAGTTGAAAGAATATGCAAATATATTTTTGGCGCGCAGTTTTAGCGTTTTTTAAATGTCTTCTTTTAATTATTTCTTTTGCAATATCGCATTCCCACGAAATCACGGGTCTACTGGCATCCTGTCCCGGTCTCGTGGAAGATTAACATTTTAGTACTATTAGCTTACACTAAAATTTAAACGTACATTTCTGCACGTATTCTTCACACAAGTAAAGTTTAGGAGGATCTCTGCTACTGGATTCAGGAATACTTTAGAAACGTTTGGATGACAATTCACTATTATTAATATCTATAATTGGATTAGTATGTTTTATTCATCTTATAGTCTGGCACTACATCATTAATTAAAGTTTGTTTTTAACATACAGCGTTGTTTCATCACGATTGATCAAGTACAGGTATTATTATTTATTATTTTTTTAGTAATATATGGTTGTTTTAAATTATACATAGTTTACACTTTGATTTTTTCAGAGAGATTCTGTTCAGATTTCCTTCATTTCATCCTCAATGGTTGTTCTTTATTATTAACATTTTATTATTGTTATCAATATTGTTATTAGAAATTTTCTTTTATTTTATATGTGTGTTTATCTACTGTTTTTTAATGTCAGCATTATAATAGGTATCAGTTCATAGGCCAAACTGAACCCTTTCTCCAGCAGTGCCTTGTGAGTACTTCCCTTATACTATCTTCATTAGTTTTTAAACAGTGTCCACTATCTGCCCTGTGTTTTTAGTTTTTTAGTTTTTTGGTTTATTGATCCATGGTGATTTTATGATTTCACTTAATTCATTCATCATTATTTATATTGTTTTAAATTTACATATTTATATTATATATTTATTTGTTTTTGTTTTTATTTCTTGTTTAAGGTTTTATTCTATTAGAATAACCATTTTATTTATATTTTATGTTCACAATATGGTAATTATATTGATGTTTAATATATGTTGCATGCCTGGTTTGCCTTAGTTTTATTTATTTTAATTTATTTTAAATCATTTTAATGTGTTTATTTATGTTTATTGTTATTTTTACATATATTGTTTGTTTTTTAAGTGTATCCCCCTGAGGAAGGCTTCGGCCGTAACGCGTAGGGGACCACCAATAAAGGCACCTGTGTTCATCCAATCTCTTGCCTCACTGTTTCCTCTCGCCATGAAGGCCAATGCCACATCCACCCCATAATGTTTATTTGTAAATAAAGTTGTACATTCTTACCATTTAACTGTGCTGTCCAGATATCCCTCTTTGCTATGGGTCAGTGTTGTGTGAGCGACACATGAGGGCACACACATGTGTGTCAGTGTAAGATACAAAGGGTGTGTGCAGGGTACTGTACACGTGTCATGCGTCTAGCGATATTATGGCCATTACATGGGCTAGTGCCACACATGTCCCAAAGCACACACATGTAACAGTGGCCAGGGGTCAGCAGTGGTGGAGCATGCAAGGCTATGTGCAGCATCTGTGATGGGCGCAGACCAAGGTGGAGGATGGCATGGACACAGCAAGTGGGCTAATGGACACTGAGCCTGGAAGTGCACAGGGCTATGGGTGGACAGAGTGGACATGGCCGCAAGGGGACATGGGCTGGGCCACAATTTGGGTCCATTCCTCGTGTATGTCATGGTGTCGTGGGGCTTTTTACAAGTGATGCACATGGGGGTTCCACTGCATAAAGGGTGACTGTTGTCATTCGTCTATATATGATACACAGGATGGAACAGAACACAGGACAGCAGCTCGGACATTGACCCTTGCAACCACATGGACTGTCCCTCCACACATGTGCCTGTGGGGCATCTCCGTAGGGTCTGGATAGTATGCAAAGTGCAGGAAGTTAGTGGCAAGGGAGGAGACGGACATGTAGTTGGTATGTGGGGAAAGCTAACCGTGTGCTGTTATGTGTGCTACACTGAGGGCTGACCAGAAGCCACAGGGACAGGTATTGGACACAGTACGATACGTAACAGAGAGGACTGGCAGTCAGACTGTAATTCCAAATGTGCCTGTGCTACTGTCTATGGTCATCAGAGGACAGCTTGTAGACTCAGTAGTGCCTGTCTATGACTGAGGGTATGCAGTACCTTCCCTAAAGCTGTGCTCGTAGTCTGGGTAAGTGTATCTGCTGTGCTCTGATCCCTTTGGTGTTTCCCGAGACCTGGATATGTGGAGTCCTATCCTGTTCACATAGGAGATGGCAAGGCATGGTGAGTGGGGCATAGACACCCCATCTATGTACTGGTGCCCTCAGCAGCTCATGTCCTCCTCCGAGGACCCTTTGATGCCAGACATATTCATTTTGTGGAAGCAAACTGGGCACATGCCATAACCTAGCTCCACCCGCCCACCCACCAAGATATCTGTCTAACACCCCCCCCCATGAGCCCATGTAACGGCCCTGCACCATCATGGGTGCACTGTATGTCAAACACCACCACCACTCATCTCCAATCAGAGCCAATGCAAACCGCCAAGATTCGGTGACAGCCCCATCAGGACATTTCCAGGAAGCCACAAATAGGCCATTGGCAGCCCTTTCCCCCCACCAATCATCCCACTGCACATTTCCAGTCCAACCCCCCCCCCATCACCCACAGCCCACCTAATGTCATGCCCTTTCCCCCTCCATGGCCCATGAGCGGTTGTTCCCACCCCCCACCACCCCCCCCAGCTCACGGGGAAAGGATGCGGAAAACAGATGTTGGCTGCAGCTGCTGGGCAGTGTGTGCCTGCTGGTGTGCGCCCAAGAGCAGGTGGAGCTTCCCATGCTGCCCACAGCAGTGTCGGAGCCTACACCATATGGCAGAATATTTTGCATCGGCCAGGCCCCAGGGTCATGCACGGGTGGGCTGTGCGTAATACTGACCCTCACAAGCAACACAGGAGACATGACATGTGCTACAGCCACATTTTCTGCTTTTTATTTTCCCCTCCCCCTGCCCCTGCCATGCCTTGCACGGCCCCTCCCACCCTGCGATGATGGTGGCTCTGCTGCCGCCATTGCTGCCGTTGCTGCTGCTCCCACTGGTGCTGGTGGAGGTAGTGGTGGTGGTGGCGTCACCCCCATTTGTGCTGCTATGCCTTGCAGGCTCACAGCCATGCTTTCTGCAGCTGTGGCAAACCTCGGGACCCCCATCAGGACCCTGGACATCATACGATGGTGTCTGCGTAGTGCATGCCTTTGCCGGCACTGCTCCCTCAGACACGCACGCAGTAAATGCCATATACCTGTGAATACAGCAGGTAGTGCATTGTCGTCATGGAAAAAAATAGACTAACTATGCAGACGCATTCTGAACAGAACACAGTTGGGGACTCACCCTCTGCATCCCTGTGTGTCTCTGCGGTGTGCGCCTGCATCTGTTGGATCACATCGGCCACCGCGGACATAGCCGCATCCCTGTTTTGGAGTCCTGCCTCAGGAAACACGTCCCCGGTGGCGCCACTCGTGTTTGTCCCCCCTCCACAGGCAGGCTGAGTGATGGTGCCACTATCCTCACCGGTGGAGGTTGGGGGAGCTCCTGCATCCACCTGCAACACCTCCGGCACTGGGTCCATGGGGGTGCATGCCCAGGGCTGGCTGTCCCCTTCCGCCTCCTCGGCTGCATCTATGGCAGCTATGTCACCTGTGGGACAGAGTATCATATAGGTCAGATGCGGCATGACTGCCTGTCTGCACCCATCCCACTCCCCTAAGAGCACATGTGTGTGGGTGAGCCTCATGGGTCCTGGTGGGGGCCCTTCCCCCCTCACCCATTCCCCAATGCCGAGAGGGGCCGTTGCCCTGCAAATTCCAGTGACCACTTCCCCCTTGCATGCTACCACACCCCCATGCAGCCCCGTTACCGCGATCAGCCCTGCAAACAGTCCGTGTTAGACACAGGTACATTGTGCTGTCCTGTCGGACATGTTGACACCTGTGTGGCCGTGCTGCCTCCACCAGCACTGCACCCTCTTCACTGCAACACATTGACAGCCTCTGCTGGTACTGTGGGACCTTTCTCCTTGCCAACGCACCCATCCACTGTGCTATGCCACTCCCTGGCCAAAATGGACATGCCTCCCCCAATGGGTCATGGCCCAGAGGCTGGTTGCATGCCTGTGCTGCCCCCTGGGTCCTCATTTTGCACAATCATGGCACCTACACCACAGTCCACCCTTGACCACCCCCACACATGTGCGCTTGCAGGCTCCAACTGGTACAGATCACTCACACACTTACCAGCACCTGGATGCGCTGTGTCCAGCTCTGGGGGAAGGCCATGTATGTACATCAAGCCAAGTCGCTCTGCCAATTGCCACTTGAGTGCACTAAGGTTTGCGACCTGTGCTGGTCCTCCTCCTGTGCTCTGGGCCCCTCTCCTCTCTCTTGTAAGCTCATTCCTGATGTTACGTTTTATGTCACAGTACTTCTTTCATAAGCTTTCCACATCCCTGTGGGGCCCATCTGCGGTTGCCACCTCCGCCTGTACCTCGACCCATGCCTTGGCACGTGTGGCACCAGATGCTGTTGTGCTCTGCTGACCAAATAGTATGTCATAACAGTCAAGGATGGCTGACAGGAGGAGGTCATTCTCCTGGCTGAACCTTACGGCTCTTTTTCAGAATTCCTCTGGGAGGGTGGGCCTGCGACGTTTCTGACCCTGTGCACATGGGGTCTCCTGTATGCCTGATGGGCCTGGCCTCTCACCATCAGCAGTGTGGGTGTCCATTGCTGGAACCTGCTGTGCTCCGGCACTATCAGACATCTGGGTTGTCTTCTCCATTCCGAATGTATGCTGAGGTGCGTGCCATTTAGTCCTCCCCAGCTTTATATAGGTCTCATGTGGGTGTGGCTCTGAGCGCGTTCCGTACGCGCGTTCCGTATGCGCTCTCCTCCTGTGCACGCATGGACGTGCGTTGCGTGTATGCGCGTGCGACCGCGTTTTGCATCTCTGTGAGATCTTGGCGTCTTCCATATTTGGAAAGGTGTATACCTCGCAGTACCTTTAAAGTATGCCAGATTAATATTAATAAAATACAGTCTCTAAAATGCTTGTATGCCAATGCTAGAAGTCTAAACAATAAGATGGGAGAATTAGAATATATAGCATTAAATGAGAGGTTAGATATGATTGCACTCTCAGAGACATGGTGGAAGGAGGATAACCAGTGGGACACTGTGATACCTGGATACAAACTATATCGTAATGATAGAGCTGAACAAATTGGTGGAGGGGTTGCGCTCTATGTTAGAGAGGGCATTGAGTCAGAAAGGATTAAAGTTTTGCAGGGAACAAAATATGCTGTAGAATCTCTATGGATTGAAATTCCATTTATGAAGGGGAAGGTGATGGCAGTGGGAGTATACTATCGACCACCTAGCCAGAATGAACAAATGGATGATGAAATGCTCAAAGAAATCAAGGAAGCTAACAAAAGCCACAACAGAGTAGTAATAATGGGTGATTTCAATTACCCCGGTATCGACTGGGACAGTGTCACAGCAGGACAAGCTAAAGAGATAAAGTTTCTAGATGAAATAAATGACTGCTTCTTGGAGCAGCTGGTTCATGAACCGACCAGAGGGGAAGCCATACTGGACCTAGTCCTTAGTGGAACGCCAGATCTGGTGCAAGAAATAAGGGTGTTGGGACCACTTGGCAATAGTGATCATAGTATGATCATGTTTGATTTAATCAGTGGAGGACAGATAGTAAAGGAATCCACAGTACTACCTTTTAACTTTCAAAAGGGTGACTATGATAGAATGAGGAATATAGTTCGGAAAAAACTAAAAGGAGCGGTTCCAAAGGTTAAAGACTTACAGCAAGCTTGGGTGTTATTTAAAAATACTATCCTCGAAGCCCAGACCAGCTGTATTCCACGCATTAAGAAAAGTGGAAGAAAGTCCAAAAAACTGCCAGCATGGTTTAAAGGTGAGGTCAGAGAGGCTGTTGCTGCCAAAAGAGCAACCTTCAGAAAATGGAAAAAAGAGCCAAATGATGAAAACTGGAAACAGCACAAGCACTGGCAAGTTAAATGCAAAGCATTGATAAGGCAGGCAAAGCGGGAATTTGAGAAGAAACTTGCTACGGAAGCAAAAACACGAAATAAAGACTTTTTCAAGTACATTCGTAGCAAAAGGCCTGTGAGAGAGTCAATTGGACCATTAGATGATAGAGGGGTAAAAGGGGCAGTAAAAGGAGACAAGGCTATAGCAGAGAGACTGAATGAATTCTTTGCTTCGGTCTTTACTGAGGAAGATGTAGGGGTGTTACCCAAGACTGAAGTGGTATTTAAAGGTGATACTGCAGAGGAATTGAGAGAAATATCGCTACACCGGGAAGATATATTACAACTATTTGATAAACTGAATAGTAGCAAATCACCTGGACCGGATGGTATACATCCCAGAGTGTTGAAAGAACTGAAATATGAGATTGCAGACCTGTTATTGGTAATCTGTGAACTTTCATTAAAATCATCTGTAATACCTGAAGATTGGAGGGTCGCCAACGTAACACCAATTTTTAAAAAGGGTTCCAGGGGTGACCCGGGAAATTACAGACCGGTGAGCCTGACGTCAGTACCAGGGAAAATGGTAGAAGCCATCATAAAGAACAAAATTACACAGCATGTAGATAGTCATGGCCTAATGGGAGACAGCCAACATGGCTTTAGACAAGGCAGATCTTGTCTTACTAATCTGATCTGTTTTTTTGAAGGTGTGCATAAACAGGTAGACAAAGGTGAGTCGGTTGATATAGTGTATCTGGACTTTCAGAAAGCTTTTGACAAGGTCCCCCATCAGAGACTTTTGGCGAAGCTAAAAAGTCATGGGATAGGAGGCAGTGTACTATTGTGGATCGGGAACTGGTTAAAAGATAGAAAGCAGAGGGTAGGGCTAAATGGCCAATATTCCCAATGGAAAAAGGTGAATAGTGGAGTACCCCAGGGATCTGTACTGGGTCCGCTACTTTTTGACATATTCATAAATGACCTGGAAAAGGGAATAACTAGTGAGGTAATCAAATTTGCAGATGACACAAAACTGTTTAAAGTTGTTAAAACCCAAGAGGATTGTGGAAAACTGCAGGAGGATCTGGATAAATTGGAAGACTGGGCATCCAAATGGCAGATGAAATTTAATGTGGACAAGTGCAAAGTTATGCACCTAGGAAAGAACAACCCACACTATAGTTACAAGATGCAAGGCTCCACATTAGAAACCACCACCCAGGAAAAAGATTTAGGAGTCATCGTGGATAACATGTTAAAACCCTCCGCCCAGTGTGCAGCGGCGGCCAAGAAAGCAAATAGAATGCTAGGTATCCTAAGGAAAGGGATGGAGAATAAAACAAAGGATATTATAATGCCTCTGTATCGCTCCATGGTACGACCGCACCTTGAATATTGTGTGCAATTCTGGTCACCGTATCTTAAAAAGGACATAGAGTTATTAGAAAAAGTACAGAGAAGAGCCACCAAATTGGTGAAGGGGATGGAAGGCTACTCCTATGAAGAGAGGCTAAAAAGGTTAGGGCTCTTTAACATAGAAAAGAGGCGGCTGAGGGGAGATATGATAGAGGTGTATAAATTAATGAATGGAGTGGAACGGATAAACGTGGATAAATTGTTTACGCTATCAGAATATAGAAGGACTAGGGGGCATGTAATGAAGCTACAGGGTAAACTATTTAAGACAAATAGGAGAAAATATTTCTTCTCTCAACGTGTAATCAAACTCTGGAATCTGTTACCGGAGGATGTAGTAAGGGCTGTTAGTATAGCTGGGTTTAAAAAAGGTTTGGACAAGTTCCTGGAGGAAAGGTCCATAAACCACTATTAAAAAGGGACCCAGGATATCAATGCTTGGCCTAGTACAAGCACTGCAGAACCTGTGTCTTTTGGGGAAACTGCTAGGTACGTATGACCTAGATTGGCCACTGTTGGAAACAGGATACTGGGCTTGATGGACCTCGGTCTGACCCAGTATGGCATTTCTTATGTTCTTATGTTCTTATGTCACACGGGGACACGGAGTTTGTTATTATCGGAATGGCTTTTGTCGGGAGCAATGCGGGGGTACGCGCGGTCCTCCGCGCTAAGTTGAGGACTATAGGACCTTGCTGACTACAGGGTGTTGGCTGTGATGGATGTTCCTGGTTGACCAGGTGTGTATTGTTTGTGTGATTTTTGTTCCCGCCCTGTACCCTATTTCCCAGCCACCTGTCCCACATCCTGTGTCTATCATGGCTCAGACTGTGAATGCAGGTGGTGCAGTCATTGCATTGCTGGAAATAGCTGAGCTGCGCTTTCTGGCAGAGGGAGATGATGGTCCTGGGGCTGAGGCCCTGGGCATGGGTCCTAACCCGATGCAACACAGGCCTGCAGCTGTGGAGGGTCCACAGGCGGGTGTGGTGGAACAACGGCACCGTAGGCATCCTGAGGGGCGGCCATGCCTGCAACGCCTCTACAGGCCCAGGGCCATGCTACAGAACATCAGGGAGGACCAGGTGATCTCCCTCTACCGGCTGGACACAGGGGCTATTAGGGAGCTCTATTAGGATCTACGACCTGACCTCGAGCCCCTGACTGCCCGGTCACATGCCATACCAGGACTGGCCAAGCTCCTTGCTGCCCTACATTTCTTTGCCTCTGGCTGTTTCCAATCCTCAGTGGCCGCAGTGGATGGGATGAGTCGGCCAACGTTCTCTCGCTGCCTCCACCAGGTACTGCGGGCCATGGTCAGCCGGGTTGGGAATTACATTACATGACAGTAGGCAACATACCCGGGAAATTACAGACCGGTGAGCCTGACGTCAGTACCAGGGAAAATGGTAGAAACCATCATAAAGAACAAAATTACACAGCATGTAGATAGTCATGGCCTAATGGGAGACAGCCAACATGGCTTTAGACAAGGAAGATCTTGTCTTACTAATCTGATATGTTTTTTTGAAGGTGTGCATAAACAGGTAGACAAAGGTAAGTCGGTTGATATAGTGTATCTGGACTTTCAGAAAGCTTTTGACAAGGTCCCCCATCAGAGACTTTTGGCGAAGCTAAAAAGTCATGGGATAGGAGGCAGTGTACTATTGTGGATCGGGAACTGGTTAAAAGATAGAAAGCAGAGGGTAGGGCTAAATGGCCAATATTCCCAATGGAAAAAGGTGAATAGTGGAGTACCCCAGGGCTCTGTACTGGGTCCGCTACTTTTTGACATATTCATAAATGACCTGGAAGAGGGAATAACTAGTGAGGTTATCAAATTTTCAGATGACACAAAACTGTTTAAAGTTGTTAAAACCCAAGTGGATTGGGGAAAACTGCAGGAGGATCTGGATAAATTGGAAGACTGGGCATCCAAATGGCAGATGAAATTTAATGGTGATAAGTGCAAAGTTATGCACCTAGGAAAGAACAACCCACACTATAGTTACACGATGCAAGGCTCCACATTAGAAACCACCACCCAGGAAAAAGATTTAGGAGTCATCGTGGATAACATGTTAAAACCCTCCGCCCAGTGTGCAGCGGCGGCCAAGAAAGCAAATAGAATGCTAGGTATCATAAGGAAAGGGATGGAGAATAAAACAAAGGATATTATAATGCCTCTGTATCGCTCCATGGTACGACCGCACCTTGAATATTGTGTGCAATTCTGGTCACCGTATCTTAAAAAGGACATAGTGTTATTAGAAAAAGTATAGAGAAGAGCAACCAAATTGGTGAAGGGGATGGAAGGCTACTCCTATGAAGAGAGGCTAAAAAGGTTAGGGCTCTTTAACCTGGAAAAGAGACGGCTGAGGGGAGATATGATAGAGGTCTATAAATTAATGAATGGAGTGGAATGGATAAACGTGGATCAATTGTTTACGCTATCAGAATATAGGAAGACTAGGGGACATGTAATGAAGCTACAGGGTAAACTATTTAAGACAAATAAGAGAAAATATTTTTTCACTCAACGTGTAATCAAACTCTGGAATCTGTTACCGGAGGATGTAGTAAGGGCTGTTAGTATAGCTGGGTTTAAAAAAGGTTTGGACAAGTTCCTGGAGGAAAGGTCCATAAACCACTATTAAAAAGGGACCCAGGATATCAATGCTTGACCCAGTACAAGCATTGTGGAACCTGTGTCTTTTGGGGATATTGCTAGGTACGTATGACCTAGATTGGCCACTGTTGGAAACAGGATACTGGGCTTGATGGACCTCGGTCTGACCCAGTATGGTATGTCTTATGTTCTTATGGCCCTGGGACATGCATTCCAGCAGATTGCAGGGATACCACACGTGATGGGCGCAATAGATTGCACACATGTTGCCCTCATCCTGCCATGCGACAGGGAGGTTGTGTACCGCAACCGCAAACACTTCCATTCCCTCAATGTGCAGGTTGTCTGTGATGCAGGTATACGTATCCTGAATGTGGTCCTGCGGTTCCCGGGGTCAGCACATGACTCCTATATCCTGCAGAACTCAGCACTGTTTGGCCTGTTTGAAGCCGGCCAATATGAGGACTATGTCCTGCTGGGTAGTGTGGTGAACAGCGCCCTCCTGAGCCTATGAAAACGGATGAAAATCCTGAGGTTCAGCAGGATTTATCCCTATTTGAGAAACCAAGGAAGAAAGAGAGACTCTATTCCACAGAGCTGAGCATGGAGACCAGCCCAGGGGAGGAGTCCTGCAGTCCTGATTGGGCATACCCTGTCCTGGGAAGGGGCGTGTCCAGGAGAGAACGTGGTTTTAAACCAGAGCATGGCTTTGCTAGTCAGAATGAGAATGGGATTAAGATTGAGGAGAAGAAGGAGAGACGGATAAGAAGAAGCGGAAGAATGATTGGAAGTCCAGAAGACAGTATGCTGATACTTGGGAACCTGGCATTGGAAGGAGACCTGCAAAGTTCTATTCAGAGGCAGTGAGTAGAAGTCCCAAGGAGAGAGGACCTAGCCCTGAATTAGACAACCGTTGGAAGGCACAGCCCTGGGAAAGGAAGCCTTCAAGGCAGGCACAAGAAAGAAAACAATCATTCTGTGAAGTACCGTTTGAACCAGAGAGCAACAAACATTCTAACAGCTGGAGAACGTTGGAGCCATCTGAAGTCAGAACGGCATGGCAACAAGTAAGTGAATTGCCACAAAGTTTCCAGGCTGAACGTAAAACTAACTCTCCTGTGTGTGAAACATTAGCAAAAGAGACTAGCAGTTACTCTGACACAATTAATCTAAGAGAGGAGAAAATAAACAGTCTTAAGCCAGAGGGAAGTTGTATAGCTGATAGCAATTCCCTATCTCACAAACAGCAGGCTGAATTGCTCCTACAGAGTTTTAAGCAGTTTTTAGAGTTGCAAGCTAGAAGACAGCCAGTGTTACCAGAAGCCAATAATTCCATACAGCTTGAAGAGTTAACACAAGATAATACAGACTTACCAGATTATGAGAGCATGGATTGCACGGTCTGCTGTGTAGAGATGCCAAGCTGAAGGAAACTGCTTTTTACCGTATGTGAATTGAATGCTACGGAGCTGTTGTATTGCCTTGCTGAGAAAGCTCTAATTATGTGCACCTGATTTTCCCCAGCACTGTGAAGGTAACAGTGGCTGAAAGAGGCTGCAGTGAATCTAACTGACCTCTTGGGGCAAAGTGAGTAATTTGCTGAGAAGTGAAAAGAAGCAGTTATACTTTAAGTTGCCTTTATCCTAAGTTTTCCTGTTAGCATTTGAAGCACCTACTTTGTTTGCATTTATTTGCCATGTGATGGAACAATATCCTTTACTATAATAAAAATACTGGAAACCCCATAACTACAACTCTTTATTTCGGAGCGAGAGGAGCAGGAACTACAATACCCAGCATCCCCTGGATACAGGTTACTCTCCTTCCTCACGAAGCATCAGACCGCCGCTCCTGTCTTTAGCCCCAAGGCCGGGCAGGAGCGCCACAGTAGGTATTCCCCACATCCTGTGTGTAACTACCATATGTGTTTCACTGAGGCAGCATTGTCACCTGTGTCCTCTACATGCATGACATGGTGCTGTTGTGTCCTTGTGCAGCCTATTCTGGAGCTGTGACTACAGCACACCCTGTCACCAGGATTGTGGTCACGTACCTCTGTGCGGCACCACACATCCCCCTGCCTACCATGTGCCTGCTCGTGCTCATCTGGGTTACCCCGCACCCATGTGGTGTCGGCTCTACCCTGCCTTAGCTGTTCACTTCGCAATCATCCTTGTTCAGGGGCATTCCGGGAATGCATGGTGTGGAGGTTTCACATATGTCTGCCTGTGTGTTGTGCCCATCTCACGCCCAATGTGCCACAGGATTGTGCATGTGCCATCCGGGGGGGGGGGGGCATTGGAGAATTCGGGGAACAGGACCATAGACCTGCTGTACAATGCATATGTGGCCTACTCATCCACCATGTAGGGGGTGGCACATGTCAGTGGCTATGTGCGAACCTGCTATCACACATGTCTGATGCACGACTGTTTGCTTTGGCCTGTCTGCGCTGACACTCCCATCTGGCACCCCCAGGTTGTGGTCCACTGACATATCCCCTGTGTGCCATATATCATGATGTCCCTTCGACTTGCCAAACTGACCATCTTTGTCCCGGCCAGTGTGATTTTGATCTCGCACATGCAGACTCTGGTGCACCTGAATTGTGTGCAATGCTGTGCCATCAGATGTGTGTGACCATGCTTCCCTGCTGCCCATTTGTGCATTGCTACATCATGGGTTCCATAGGTTCATCTTCTCATGTGTGCCTTACTGCCATTTCTGTTTGCAGGTGATGCAGGATATGGGTGTCGTGCCTGGCTGCTGACCCCTGTGCGTTTCCCTCGGACAGGTGCAGAGATGCGGTACAATGAGGCCCATGCCTCCAGCCGCTCAGTCATTGAGTGCACCTTTGGCGTTCTCAAAAGTCGCTTCAGGTGTCTGGATAGGACTGGTAGGGCCTTACAGTACGGGCCCTTGACTGTGGCAAAGATCATACTAGCCTGTTGCATCCTCCACAACATTGCTCTCAGGCACAATGTTCCAGTCGATATTAATGAGGATCTTGGGGTTGATCCTGTGTGCCCTCCTGCACCTGGCCATGTTGACACACATGCTGGGATGGCGGCCAGGCAACATCTGATTGAGGAGCTCTTCTCCTGTAAGTTCTGCTTGTGCTGGTGACGTTTATCTGTGTTGACCATGTGTGGGCAGGTGTATGGATTCTGCAGCAGGACCGTGTCATGTCTCAATATGTCTGATGTTTTTCTGCCTCCCCAGGATGAGCTTCTGCTTTCCGGGCCCCCAGGGATTGGCTGACCATACTGCCCGATGCTGTGCTATGTGTGGGGAGTGTGTGTACATCAATGCAACAGGCAGATGACTCGGGTGAGTTGCAATACAGTGCGGTTTTCATTGCGGTCGCCATTGTCTGACACACATATGTTGCTTTCTCTCCGCTGATCCTATGGTGCTGCACTGGTCTATGGGCCACTACCCCATAACCCTTAGCTTCCGTTTGTCACACATGTGGCCATTACCTGTGCACATCCTGGGGGTGTTGATGGCATTTCTGATGCACATAATGACACGCTGTGTGCGTCCACAGAGACAGGGCATCGTATAGTTTGGGAGCATGTGCATCACTCACTGCCATTGTGGCATTAACAGGATGCAGGGCACTCATGCATGTACTGTTATGGGGGTCTCCACATCTCGATTATTTTCAGGGGTCCTGCCATCTGCATCTTCGGGCATGCATACCTTGCATCACAGTGTATGTCTCTGTGTCTGTTTGGCCTGTCTACATGACCGATCATTCGGCGCCTCGCTGACTCTGTGTGTTGCAGGGATGTGTATGGCCACCGCTCCAGTGATGTTCCCTCATCCCTCCTTTCAATTCTGCGTGTGGGCTACTGTACATTGTGGGCATTTCTTATCTATTTGTTTCTGACGTGTATCACGTTTGCTGGTGGACCGATGTACGTTACCATTTTGGTTCCACACAACACAGCACACCTTGGACATGCTACACACACAGCTACCCATGCACACATGCTCATTTCCCCAATACATTGGTGTCTGCAGCCTCTATTGGGGCTCTTTGCGCTCTTGCGTAACATGGACATTCCCAGTCAGGTCTAAGCTCTACCTTTCAGGTAGGCCTCAGCTTCCAGACTCTAGGGCATACACCACATGCTGGCGCTGCATTTGGCCTGCTGCTATCATCATGGCATTGGCTGTTTTTGGTGTGCGACACCACTGCTGGACATGCTCTGGACCCCAGTGGTGCCTGTGTGTCATGTGCATTTACATGAACATATTGGGATGGTGTTCTGGTCTTCGGAGACATCTCCTGCAGTTGCTCATGTGCACTGTGCCCAGTGTTGTGGCCATGTCATGTGGTGGTATGTATGCATTCTGGGGAGACCTCATTCTATCTGCCTGTCTCTTTTCAGACCTACAGGGGCCGTGGGTTGGTGTGACATTCCATTTCCTGATGTCAACATATCTTCACACAGGACACAGACAACATACATGACACATCTGCTAACCTGCATCTGGCGATCCCATCATCCATATGTGTGCGGACACAGCACCCCCTGTGGGACTGTCCCTGTTTGCTGTTGCCACAGGGATGAGGGCCTCTGAAATTTTGACACAGGCCTTCTCCTAGGACTCATTGATGGCCTATTTTGAATGTCACTGGGGGGACTGCGCCCCCATTGCTGCCATGGACTGTCTGTGTATCTCGTTTCTTGCAGTACAGGGGGGTGGTTGAGCTGTGCATGCATATGTTGCCCTGATACATAACTGTCTACATGGCATGTTGCCTTGTCACTCTGCATGCTTTTCCCATGTTGGTTTGGTGGCTGGGGATGGTGACTGGTGTGCATACGGTGGGTGCGGACACTGTGGGGACATGGCATTTTGGAGCCCTTCAAATTTCATATTACTGTATGTTAGCGACTGCTGATGAGATGCGGCATAGGGGTTGGGTTTGCAACAGTAGGGGGTGCTCAGGGTGTGTATGCTCCACAGGCAGCAACGACTCGCACAATGGATTGGGTGTGTGCTGGCAACGGGGGCAGCGACACCCGACCCATGTCTTTGTCCAGGCCATGTGGTGCGCCAGGATGCAGGATACATTGGCTGCTTCGGTCTGGTGACTGCCTTTTGGGGACTACTGTTTGCACTTTTGATGTGTTGTATAATTGTGGTGTTGGTGACGCAGTTTTATTGCCACTTGGTGGTTGCTAGTTTTGGAATAAACTGGCATTGATCGTTTCCTTCCTTGTAAAATGCTTATTTGGCCATATGCTGTGTGCAGCCCCATCACATCTGCGCCCACCCTCCCTGGTTGAGCTGTGCATGTCAGTGTGGCCTTTTTGCGGCCTGTGTGCCACATTGTCTGGACTCTTCCTAGATTCCCTCCTGTGGTGGGGCATGTGACTGGCCTGCCTGTTTACTGGGCCCGCTGCTGCCGGTTGGTCTGGGCGCCATCACTGAACTGGTTGGTCATGCACATGCTCCTCTTACGGTCACTTGTCCCTGACCACAACCCATCCACATGGCTTTCCATTGGCCTGGACCCTTCCAGTCCTCATTTGTCACTCCCCTTATATATTGCATTTGGTGTACCCTGCATGATATTTCCTGGGTCGTGTGTGGCCCGGTTCATATGTGCCTCCCATCCCACCTGTGGACTGTGATGTTGGCTGTGGACCCTGCTCAGAATGTGTGGTGCATCTTGGTTAGTCTTTGGGGTGCCCTCACCTGGCACACAGCTGTGGTTTTGTATGTTGACATGCTGTGGTACTGTATGCATCCATTTCTGTATGCCTACTGGTGTTACGGTAGTTATTCTTTTCCTGCAGCGCTTTCCATCCTAGTGTTCATGGCTGTTCACTCTCTCTGTTCCCCTGTTTTTATGTCTTTCCTTCACTGATACCTGTGGTCGCTGTAACAGTCATCTCTCGGCTTTTAGGTCCTGTCCGCTCTTATCATCCTCATCACATTTGGGAATCATCCTTTGGTCCATCTATCTGCATCAGTGTGATGTGACATGTCCTGTATGTTGATGTGCACTGTCACCCCCGTATCCTACACTGCTACCCTTGTCTGCATTGCATCTCTGTGTTCTTGGTGGGCCTGTGCCTGTTCTGCGTGGCAGGCCCACTCCTCTGGCCTCCTCCGCCTCCACAGGGTGACACATTTTCTCCTCACCTGCCACACACTTTTGTTCTAGTACTCTAGGTTGGCAACAACCTTTTGTGTGTTGCTTTTGCCATCAACATGTTTGTCTGCGCTGCTTCCAGACACATGGGATGTCCCCAGGGGTGTGGGTCCAGTGACTCCCTACTGTCCCTCCGTCAATCACCTATCCATTGTCTTTACCGTGGGTTCTGTGTGGTGTTGGTACTACATCTGTCTCTGTTGCACACGGGTCCTGCAGGTCCTGACGACACCACTTGCAGTCCCTAGGGCACACTGACCTTGGCCCACATACCCTTTTTGGGGCACCGTGCCACATGGTTCTATGGGCCAGGGTTCCATCTGCACTCTCTTATCCCTGTGTACCTCATATTGCACTTAGCATGGGGCACCCTTCTCGGGACCATAATGGTCATCTTTCTCATACATCGTCTTGGCCACACTGTTGGGCTACTGTCTTTTCCTGTTCTATTGCAGTGACTCACAAATTCATTTCTCCATTCATGGGATGGCGCTGTGGGGGTGCCTACCCCCTCCTATGTTCATCTCGGAACTGCTGATGTACATGTGCAGTGCACCATGTGTGTTGTTGCTTACACCCATATCCTTACCCCCCAGCTGGCACTTTGTGTGGTGACATGGCGCCCTTTCTTTGCCCAGTCAGGGGGTTGTCGGTTCTGGTGGTACAGCCATCTGCATATTCTTTCTCCACATATTCATAGTATGTTCGTGTTTGCTTTTGATTTCGCCAGTGGCTTTTGGTTAATGAAACAGGTCTGTGATGTTAATGGGCCTTTTATATTTGGTAATGATCTTGACCTTGGTCTTGATTGTGTTTGCCATATGCCCTTGTTTGCTGAGACCTTGGTTTGTTTCATTGACAGGCATTCTTTGTATGTGCATGGGGCAATTGCTGTGGATATGGTGTGGTGATTTGTAGCATTTCACATTTCTGCTCCATGGGCTGGCCACCTCATTATTGGGACTGTGTAATTTTCACTGACTAAATTTGAGACTAGCTATTTCATTACCTGTGGGGGCCCCTATGTCATGGATTTCAGCCCACAAATGGATTGTTTGGTGGCCCTTTGGGGGGCATCTTGTGGTTTTACTTTACATTGGTGCTGACAGCAGCACCACCCTCACAGTGCAGGATCCTCACGGTACCTCATCAGGAACCCTATGGCATGACCTATGGGGCTCTCTGTAACACGCCCCATAGGGTGCACAGACAGACAGTGCACATTTACCTTTACCCTCTGGTGTGACTTGTAGGGTGCCCTATACAGCACCCTCAGGGTATAGCCCTGTGAGTGTGTGTTTACCAACAGAGCCTGTTAGACATACAAAACAAGCTGCTTCTGCCATCACTATATTGGTGTGAGGGTAATGTCGCTGATGCCTCCACAGATACATCCGCCTGTCAGGTACACATTCACATGATACAGGGCACAGAGTTGGGCCGACCAATGCATGGCGTGGTGGGGTTTCCTGCAGGGGTACGGTGGCATGACAATTCGGTTCTTACCTGCCTTGTTTCCAGCACGGTTTGAGGTTTGATTTCCTTACTTACATGATTTGTGGATATATTTGACTTTGTACATATCTCAAACACGGTTCTGGATGCAAATTCACACTATTTTCTTCTTTTGAGGGCTGAGGCTCTCTTGATTATACGGGTCCTAAATATGGGGGGGTGAACATTTTCTCTCATCTCTCAGGTTGTTTATCGGCAACAAAAAATGGGGGTTAGCTATGGTTTCAACAGAGTGCTGACTGGTTATCCATGTCACTGACTATGGTTTGCAGAGGGTAATGTTGCAGGCAGCTTTTGTCCTTGGGGCCATGGGGGATTTGAACTCACAGACCTTGCACCATCTGCCAGTGTCTTAACCATTGTGCTACAGATCAGGCTACCTTAGGAGACACCTTTTCTATATTCTTATATGGCGCCCTGTTGGGCTACTGTCTGTTGCTACTATGTGACAGTGACACACACACTCATTTCGCCGTACCGTCCCAGGGGGCTGTGTTGGTACATAACCCTTGTTGTGTTCATCTCTGGACCGCTGATTTGCATGTGCGTTGCACCATGGGTATGTTTGCTTTGGGACAGATCCGAGCCATCACAGCGGGCCATTTGGGTGGTGCCCTGCTGCCCTTCAGTTGACAGCAAGGGGGTTGTTGGCAGCTATGGGGCTGCAGCCCGGTGGTTCCTTCACAGCCTGTGGGGCCAGTGGTCATGGCCTCAGACCCACAGTGGGCTTCTTTTATCGGGCTGACTGCAGCATTGTATATTTTAAAAGGCACATTGGTACTGCCAGCGAAACCCCCTCAGCATAATGTAACCTTACAGTGCCTCATAGGGCGCCCCATGCGGCACCTTCTCTGGCGCCCTTTATGTTGCCTAATATGGTCTTCTCTAGGGGACATTTTGGTGTGCCTCTGTGGACAGTGCACTTTATAATGTGGCCTGTGTGGTGCATTATGGGGTGCCATCTGGGACACCTTTGATTGCACCACTGTAATGGTGTGTTTGCTGGCAACACTACTGGAAATAAAAAAGGAAACCCTTGCCTCCTCATTTCCTACGTTATGTACAGGGTGATAGCTGGGCCAGCCTTCTGCATCCTGGGGAACCCAGGGGATTCGAACCCATGCTGCCTGTGACAGCGGTCAGTGAGGTAACCATTGTGCTACAGCTCTGTTTCTGTGATTTGTATCTGTATGCCTTCTTGGGGTTGACGTGCGGTAACGCGCGGGGATGCACCACAGCGCCCTGTCACGCTCGTTAGTTTTTGGAACACGCGTTGTGAGTAACGATGTACCGCCCATGTCTTTATTTGGGGTTTCTGTCTCTACCGCAGCTCCTAACGCGAGTCGCACTAATGCACTTTAGTAAACATACCCCTAAATGAATTCTTTGCTTCGGTCTTTACTGAGGAAGATGTAGGAATCTTACCCATGACTGAAGTGGTATTTAAAGGTGCGGAAGAATTGAAGGAAATATTGATACATCGGGAAGATGTATTACAACTATTAGATAAACTGAAGAGTAGCAAATCACCTGGGCCGGATGGTATACATACAAGGGTGTTGAAAGAACTGTATGAGATTGCAGACCTGCTATTAGTAATCTGTGAATTTTCATTAAAATCATCTGTAATACCTGAAGATTGGAGGATCGCCAATGTAATGCCAATTTTTAAAAAGGGTTCGAGGGGTGATCCGGGAAACTACAGACCAGTGAGCCTGACGTCAGTACCAGGATAAATGGTAGAAATCATCATAAAGAACAAAATTACTCAGCATGTAGATAGTCATGGCCTAATGGGAGACAGCCAAATGGCTTTAGACAAGGAAGATCTTGTCTTACTAATCTGTTATGTTTTTTTGAAGGTGTGAATAAACAGGTGGACAAAGGTGAGTCGGTTGATATAGTGCATCTGGACTTTCAGAAAGCCTTTGACAAGGTCCCTCACCAGAGACTTTTGGTAAAACTAAAGAGTCATGGGATAGGAGACAGTGTACTATTGTGGATCAGGAACTGGTTAAAAGACAGAAAGCAGAGGGTAGGGCTAAATGGCCAATGTTCCCAATGGAGAAAGGTGAATAGTGGTGTACCCCAGGGATCTGTGCTGGGTCCGCTGCTTTTTGACATATTCATAAATGACCTGGAAAGGGGAATAACAAGTGAAGTTATCAAATTTGCAGATGACACAAAGCTATTTAAAGTTGTTAAAAACCAAGAGGATTGTGGAAAATTTCAAGAGGATCTTGATAAATTGGAAGACTGGGCATCAAAATGGCAAACGAAATTTAATGTGGACAAGTGCAAAGTTATGCACCTAGGGAAGAACAACCCAAACTATGGTTACACGATGCAAGGTTCCACATTAGGAACCACCACCCAGGAAAAAGGTTTGGGCGTCATTGTGGATAACATGTTAAAACCCTCGGCCCAATGTGCAGCGGCGGCCAAGAGAGCAAATAGAATGCTAGGTATCATAAGGAAAGGAATAGAAAATAAAACAAAAGATATTATAATGCCTCTATATCGTTCCATGGTGAGACCGCACCTTGAATATTGTGTGCATTTCTGGTCACCGTATCGTAAAAAGGATATAGCGTTATTAGAAAAGGTTCAGAGAAGAGACACCATAATGGTAAAGGGGATGGAAGGATACTCCTATGAAGAAAGGCTAAAAAGGTTAGGGCTCTTTAACCTGGAAAAGAGACGGCTGAGGGGAGATATGATAGAAGTCTATAATTAATGAACGGAGTGGAACGGGTAAACGTAGATCAATTGCTTATGTTATCACAATATAGAAAGACTAGGGGACATGCAATGAAGCTACAGGGCAAACTATTTAAGACTAATGAAAGAAAATATTTTTTCACTCAACATGTAATCAAACTCTGGAATTTGTTACCGGAGGATGTAGTAAAGGCTGTTAGTGTAGCTGGGTTTAAAAAAAGGTTTGGACAAGTTCCTGGAGGAAAGGTCCATAAACCATTATTAAGAAGGGACCCAGGATATCAATGCTTGACCCAATACAAGCATTGTGGAACCTGTGTCTTTTGGGGAAACTGCTAGGTACATATGACCTAGATTGGCCACTGTTGGAAACAAAATACTGAGCTTGATGGACCTTGGTCTGACCCAGTATGGCATATCTTATGTTCTTATGTTCTTTGGGCCCGATTCTGTCCCGCACGCACATCTCCTTTGTATGTCCAGGCTGAGCTGGAAGTACAAAGGAGATTGTGATTCTAATCTCGCAGGGCACGTCTAGCCCCACGGGATCGGATCACGAATAGGCATACTAAGCAGGGCTTTTAAATGGAGCTGTGGCGACATGGCGTCATGTTGCCATGGCATTGTGGCTCCATTTAAAAGCTGCGAAATTGGCTGCTGCAAAATAGAGTTAATTCTCTGCAGCCTGATGCCCGATCCGATCTCTGAAGGCCAGGGAAGGGCTGCAGGGAATTAACTCTTCCCCTCCCCCCCCAACCCCATCCGTGCCTCAGAGCTGAATAAAATAAATGTCTAGGGGGTGAAAATAACTTTCCTGACATTTCACCGGCCCTGGATGTACACGGCCAAAATTAGAATGGGCCCTGTACATCCAGGGCTGGTGACCACCCACTGCCCGCCCACTCTCCACCCCCGTGCCGCCCCTTCCCCGCCCCCGTCTATCTTCCACGCTCAACCAGTGGGGAAGTTAGATAGGAGGGGAAAGCCGGCACGAATAGCCTCAGAATGACCCCTTTTTTTGTTTTCTTTTTTTCCAATTCATTCTTTTTGTTTCTTGTATAGGTTCTATGAGAGGTGGTTTCTCATACTGTAGATGCAGAATTTCTAATGGCTGGTGAGTATTTTACAGAAGAAAAATCTCTGACTCATACAGATATAGACCTGTAATCTATGAAATGTGAAGGTATGTAGAGAGAAAACATGACTAGGCACCTAGGAGAGAGAGGCTGGAGAACAGTCAAATGAAAAATATAGAATAAAATCTTATTATATTTCATGAATAATCTTTTAAAATGAAGAAAAAGAAAAAACAAGGACAAGAAAAAAAGTGGATTAATTGATAAACACCTGCTCTCTGGCAGCACTCCAGAAACTGTTCTTGATATCTTTTCAACCTTTGCTGGGGAAAATGAGATAAACACATTAAACTATCTTTGTTCTAACACTTTTCAGTCAAGAAGGCTTGTTTACTAAACGTTACCCATGTTATTCCTATGGGTATGGAAGCAGATAGTATGGGCTAATGTTTAATAAACATGGCCCAAGAGTTCCAATGGAAAGCCATGTTTTCTGCTGTTAAAGCAGGGCTGTGCAGCTTCTTTCTCTTTGTATTAGTCCTCTAGCTCTGACTGTTTTCTCTGCAGAGAAACATCAACATCATATAGAGGTCATTTTCAAAAGGTTTAGGTGCCTAAAGGACATGTTTGCTAAGCCCCGCACCAACAATTCTTATGTGGGTCATGTTACCAGTGCATGGCTTCTAGTTAACTGCAGGGGGCGATGTTCTATACATTCATCCTCCTGCTTTTGGCTCTAATGTGTCAAATGGGTCATGGGCATAACTAACATAGCCCATTCAGATGACATTAGTTGTACCTGCACTATCTGTCCGAAATATGGTTAGTGCTAGCCATGCCCATCCAGTGCCTTCCCTAATGTGTGTTACCAGGGTAACATGGGTGCTCTGAGCTACTTTTTAGCTTAGTGTCGATACCACGCACTAACCCCGTGCTACTCTGGTAGCGTACTTTAGTAAACATGACCCTTAAAGAGTTAGGCACTTTATCTTCTCCCTTTTAAAACTGACTAGGGCTCAGGGCATTGTTTCACTAGGCACCTAAAATTAGGTCCTAAAAAATGGATGGGACTAAGCTGGTGAAAATGAGATGCTAAGTACTGATTTCTAGTACTGGGCACCTAAATTAAGCAGCTACAATTAATTAAGGGGGTTATTCTGTCCCACGAATAGTGGGGATGGACGACCCAATGGGATGTCCATCCCCGCTATTCATGGTCCTCCCCGCCAGCATCTAACTTCCCCATCAGTTGTATGGGGATGTTAGACAGGGGCGGGAAGGGGCGGATCAGGGGCAGACTTAGGGTAGGAGGTGGGCAGTCACCGGCCCTGGATGTACAGGGCCAATTCTAATGTTGGCCCTGTATGTCTGGGGCCGGCGACTTGTATGGGGAAGTTATTCCACCTCTGAGGTGGAATAACTTCTCCGATTCTGCAGGATCGGTGGGCCTGGGGCTGGGAAGGGGCAGCAGGGGGAAGAGGGTATTTCCCGCAGTCCTATCCTGGCCACGGGAGGCCAGATTGTGGGTCTGGCTGTGGGGAGCTAGCTGCAGGAGTTGGCGGCTGGGGATCACAGTTTTAAATGAAGCCGCGGTGCCATGACTCCATTTAAAAGCTGACTGAAATTAGCTGACTAATTAGCTGACTGAATTAGTCAGGCAAGTCCTGTTCATGCAGGCCGAGCTGAATCGCAGTCCCGGCCTGCACATATAGGCCTGATCGCAATTTTGATCCCGCGGGGCTAGATGCACCCCACGGGGCCAGATGTGCCCTGCAGGATCAGAATCGTGATGCTCTCTTCAGACCAGGCATACAGAGGGCATGTACGTCTGGGACGGAATCGGGCTGTAAGTGAAAAGCATCCTAAAATTAGATGCTCCAGATTTATGAACTTATATTATATACATTTTCATACTAGGGCCCTAATGTGCTAAAGTGGACATTTTTCTTACAAAAGAGGCTTTGAGCATCAAATGGGACAAAACACCAGCAAATTTGAAAGAATGCCAACATGCTGGCACTTTCTGGCAGAGTGGGTGCTTTTCACTTTGGAAATTTTCAGAAGGAAAGTATGATCCTAATTTTCTTCTCAGGACTGATGTGAAGGCTGCAAAAGTAGCTGCGATATATGCATCTATGTGGACAATGCTGAAAATTGCCCATTAAAGTTCATTGCTGCTTTAGCTTATATCACCTGCTTTGGGAAGGTACAAGGGGGGACAGATAAGTATCTTGCCTTGTAATGAAACCCATTGCTACGGGCCTACTTCAGTTCCGGTGGTCCGAATGATCTCTCTGCAGCAGACAGCTGCATAGTTTACCCCCAATTATATATATCAAAGTTAACCCAGGTTGACTTCCCTGTTCATTGTAAATGTTCTCTTTTAATATAAACTGTTTTGACCAAAGGATGAAGCGGTTTTAAAAAAAAAAAGCTGCAGCAGAGAGATCATTCGGACCACCGGAACCGAAGTGTGCCCGTAGTGTTTGTTACAAGGTCAGAGAATTATCGTCTCTCCCTCGTATTCCAAACATCTACCACCCAGTCCATGAAAAAAGTATTTATTTATTTAACAGCTTTTTTTTTTTAAACTGCTTCATCCTTCGGTCAAAACAGTTTATATTAAAAGAGAACATTTACAATGAACAGGGAAGTCAACCTGGGTTAACTCTGACATACATAATTGGGGGTAAACTATGTACAATTATAAATAAGAGGATATGAGGCAGGGAAGATTGAGGTGTTTAGGAGGGGGGAGTTTGAATGGAGAGGAGGGAACAGATCAGGGTTATGTTAGAGGGTAGGATATCTTCTGTCATTGCTTATGAATCTATTCCCTTAGAACCTCATATCATGACCCCCCTTTTCTAGAACTTATTTTCCACTTGAAAATAAATATCTCCTGTACAGTATATTCTTAATCATTTTTAGAGGTGTGGATGCTACTGTTGAATATCCTCTGTTTCTCCTCTCCTCTAAGGTTTACATACTAAACATGCATAGCATTTAAGGTGCTTGAGCGTGCAATTACTGTGAGAGGTTATGTCGATGAGTTAGTCTCTTATTTTAATATTTTATTTCCATATTGATACAGTAGTGATAATAGTGATATGTGCATTGATCTTTCAGAAAAAAAGAAACTAAAGAAACTTCTCATTGGGTGAAACCATGGTCAGAAAACTGGGAGAATTAGAAACATAGAAACATGATGGCAGAAAAAGACCACATGGCCTATCTAGTCTGTCCTTCCATATCAACCACTACAACAGTCCCCTTTTTTCCTTAAGAGATTCTCTGTGTTTGTCCCATGCTTTTATGAATTCAGATACTGTCCTTATTTCTACCACCTCCACTGGGAGACTATTCCACGCATCTACCACTCTTTCCATAAAGAAATATTTCCGCATATTACTCCTGAGTCTATCCCTTTCACCCTCATCCTATGTCCCCTCGTAGCAGAGTGCTTTCAATCGAAAGAGGCTCTCCTCCTTTGCATTTATGCCACAGAGGTATTTAAATGTCTCAATCATATCACCTCTGTCCCGCCTTTCCTCTAAAGAATACATATTAAGCTCCTTAAGTCTGTCCTCATATGCTTTATAATGAAGACTATTAACCATTTTAGTAGAAACTCTCTGCACTGACGCTAACCTCTTTATATCCTTTTAAAGGTACGGTCTCCAGAATTGCGCACAATACTCTAAATGAGATCGCACCAAAGACTTATATAGAGGAACTATTACCTCCTTTCTTCTGCTGGCCATTCCTCTCCCTATGCATCTAAGCATCCTTCTAGCTTTTGCCATTGCCTTTTCTACCTGTTTAGCTACTTTAAGAACACAAGACACAATCACACCTAGGCCCCGCTCTTCTTTTGTGGACAGAAGTATTTCACCTCCTATACTATATTGCTCCCTTGGATTGCTGCAGCCCAAATGCATGACCTTACATTTTTTAACATTAAATCTCAGCTGCCAAATTCTAGACTATTCTTCAAGCTTAGCTAAATCCCTCCTCATGTTATTTACACCTTCTTGGGTGTCTACTCTATTGCAGATTTTGATATCATCCGCAAAGAGGAAACCTTACCAGACAGCCCTTCCATGATATCACCATGTTAAAAAGAATCGGACCAAGAACAGATCCCTGGGGCACACCACCGGTAACCTCCTTCTCCTCAGTGTGAACTCCATTTACTTGTACCCTTTGTTGTCTCCCACTCAACCAATTTCTAACCCAAGCAGTAACTTTAGGATCCATCCTAGGGTGCTCAGTTTGTTTATAAGTCGCCTGTGCAGAATGGAGTCAAAGGTTTTACTGAAATCTAAATACACCACCTCTAGGTCCAACTCCTTGGTCACCCAGTCAAACAAATCATTTGTCTGACAAGACCTGCCTTTGGTGAATCCATGCTGCCTCAGATCCAACAATCCATTGGACTCAAGAAACCTCACTATTTTCTCTTTTAGCAGCGTTTCCAATAACACAGGTACACTACCAAAAAACTGCCTCCAGTTTTGCAACTGATTCCTATAGATTTTGGGGTGCTGAATCCAGGAAAAATAGCCCAAATGTTCCATCACGTCACGTTTTCTTGCAAAATTAGATTTCTTACCCATATAAGGAATGTTCACATAATTTCTTTTTAGCCGACTGCAGTTTATTTTCTTGGCCCAAAATAGAGGTTGTAATGGTTAACTAACTAGAAACACTCCCTCATGATATTTTAGAGTGTTTTGTATTCATTTTATACATTAACAGGACAATTGGGAGGCGGGGGGCTAAATCCAGTACTCGCGCTGGCGCATGTTCTTTCCTGTTCGCCTCGCCTCGTTCGCTCGCTCAAACATGGTGGTTGCGACATGAACGTTCCTGTCAAATTTCAGTTTCTTGCAAGTTCATTATTACCTTTTGTCTGCTCAGTCGTAATCCAGCTTTATTCCGAAGTGGTTCACTACAGTTGTAGTTTGCAGTGCTGTGTATTTGTGATGGCTCACAGAGCCAGAGGTTGCGTCAACTCTCCGGACAGTTTTTGTTTTATTTGTGGGGAATATACCGTGAAAAAGCGGCAGAGGAACATTTCTGCATTTATTAAAAAAGTATATTTCGCCTATTTCGGTTTGAAGTTAGGCGATCAAGACAAACCGTGGGCTCCTCACAAAGTGTGCAAGACATGTGAGGAAGATCTACGCTTATCAACTTTTTATTGGTACCGCAACCGCGAGACACAATATTTGAAGTATTTCAGCAAAGAGGAAGATTTGGTATTTTGCAACGATATATACGGAGTGATGGAAAAGTTTAAACTCAAGTATGATCCTGCTGAATGGCGGCTGTTCATTGATTCGTCAAAAGACAGCATAAAAGGTGTTCTTCTTCATAATGGCAACACATTCGCTTCAGTTCCTATTGCTCACTCTGTTATTCTCCAAGAAAAATACGAGAATTTGGCCCTGATTCTTCAGAAGATTCGTTACGATGAGCATAAGTGGATGATTTGTGGAGACTTTAAAATTCTATCCATGCTATTAGGGCAGCAATCCGGTTTCACCAAATATCCCTGCTTCCTTTGCTTGTGGGATAGCCGGGCCCGCGACCTACACTGGGGGAAAAAAGACTGGCCAATTCGGGAGTATTTGAGACCCGGTGAGAAAAATGTTCTTCATGAGAGCTTGGTACCTCGTGATAAAATTCTATTACCACCTCTCCACATTAAGTTGGGTCTCATTAAGCAATTCATCAAGTCCCTTCCAAAAGATGGTGAGTGCTTTCGGTACCTTTGCTCAAAGTTCCCCCGACTTTCTGAAGCAAAGCTAAAGGAAGGAGTGTTTGTTGGCCCTGATATAAGGAAACTCATTTCAAATGGAGCATTCGCTGAAACGATGTCTGAGAAGGAAAAAGAAGCCTGGGATTCCTTCAAGGATGTTGTTCTCAAATTCTTGGGGAACAGGCGGGATGAGAACTATAAGGATATTGTTGCCAGGATGCTCAATGCCTTCAAAGAACAAGGCTGTAACATGAGCCTGAAAGTCCATTTCTTGCACTCCCATGTGAACTACTTTCCCGAAAACTTGGGGCGTACAGTGAAGAACAAGGTGAAAGGTTTCACCAGGACATCAAGGACGCAGAGAGAAGGTACCAAGGAAGATGGAACAACACTATGATGGCTGATTTCTGCTGGTTGCTGCTGCGGGAAACCCCAGATGAAAAATACGCCAAGCAGCGCACCAAGAGAAGCATTCGGGGGAAGAAGAAACGGGCCCACCAGGAGATTGATTGACCCAAGAATGACTAAAATCTAAACTGTGTTGACAAATATCGTGTTTTTACTAAACTTTGAAATAAAAATTTGCTAGTTATTACCACAGTGTCGGATCTCATTTATTAGAATTTTATTTTCACACCATCGGGTGTTTGTCTTCATGTATTGCAATGGTGCGGTTTGCGTTTTCTATTCTTACATACATACCTGTACAACATTTTTTGCACATTTCTTTGCTTTGCTTTGTGTCTAACCTCGCTCTTATATGCTCAATGTTTGTGCACATGTATGTGGCTGTTTTAAGTGCAGACAATTTTGCTACCATCACAGTGTGTTTTGTTGACATTATTCTTATGTGCTGCCTTGTTACAATTTTCTTTATTCTTATTTGAATAACTACTAAACAATTAGTATAAAGAATTCATCCAAGAAACTTTTATCTCGATCACACAATCTGAAACGTTCACCTCAAACTGCTAACCCAATGTAGCAAAAAATCTGTACGTGATGGAGCAAATTGGTTACCAGATTTGGATTCAGTGCACCAAAAAACGTAAAAATCAATCGAAACATTAGAGGCAGTTTAAAAAAAAAAATTTTTAGTGTACCTGTGTAATTTACTCATCACAGAGGTTAGACTAACCGGCCTGTGGTTTTCAATCACATCCTTACTTCCACCTTTGTGAAAAGGGACCTCATGTGCCTCTCTCTGGTCCTCTTGCACCACTCCCGACTCCAAAGAGGCATTGAAAAGGTTGGTCAGTGGAGCTGCTAGAACGTACCCAAGTTCCCTCAGTATTCTTGGTCCCATCTGGTCCATTGCTTTGTCTCCTTTAGGTTTAGCTAGTTCCTCATGAACACAGTCTTTTGAAAATCGTTCAAGATGCCCCTTGCTCCTGTTCCTGTTTATGGGTGTTTTCTGAGGTCCTGCCCCTGGTTCTTCATCTGTGAACACAGAACATAAATATTTGTTAAGCAATTCTGCTTTATCCTCATCAGCTTCTACATACTGTATTCCTCTCCTTCACCTTTGAGTCTGACAATACCACTTTTGCCCTTCCACTTCTCACTAATATATCTGAAAAATGTCTTATCCCCCCATTTTATTGCATTGGCTATTTCCTCCTCTGTTCAAATCTTTACTTTCCTGTCTACTTTGCTAGTTTCTCTAAGATTTTCCAAATATAGATGACTATCTTCCTCTCTCTGAGATCTCTTGTATTTTATGAAGGCCTCCCTCTTTTTCTTCACCTTTTCAGCTACTTCTTTTGAAAACCATAGCGGTCTCTTTTTATTTTTTTTTTTTAAATGCTTTATTTTCGTTTTATAACAACAAAGGAAAAGGAAGACATACAGCTAAAAGACAGATACATAAAGTGTAATACATACACCAAAGTAAACCCCTGCCACCCCCCTCCCCCCTGCTTCTTCTCTAGAAAACTAAATCATTCCCGAAACGGGCGTGTACTTACATTATTGTGTTACAAAACCTAACGGTGATCTGAAACATGATGAGTGCACATTATACAGGCATGTTGGAGCAATGAGCAGATTGTACATAATCATTGAGCATCTGCCATTTAGACAAGCAAGAGTGAGGTTGGGCATGAGGAATAGCTCTCTGAGGTATCTGCTCATATTTACTATATAAGCAGACGAGGTTCCACCATTCATTGACAGTCAGTCGAGAGCTATCCTTCCAATTCCTCGTGATTAAGCAGATGGCTATACCCAGCATGAAATCAAGGAGAAAGCGACCCGTCTTAGGAAGAGAGGGGACCCCCGCCACAGAGCGGAGTCCCACAATCTTCCAAGAGAGAGGCTCGTGAAGGTGTAAGATACATTGAATACGACCCCAGACCCGCCCCCAATAAGCCTGTAGATGAGGACATTCATAAATAACATGAGTGAAGGTTCCCACAGCAGTATGGCAAGACCAACACTGGTCCCTAGCATTTGTGTTCCATTTAGCTATTTTTTCTGGGTGTAAAAGCATCTGTGTGCAAAAAAGAAGAGAGTTTGGGTAACAGAGGCAGACCGGGAAACCCGCACTACTTTGCTCCAGAAAACGCTCCATTGCACAGGGGTTAAAGTGATTTGCAGTTCGCGCTCCCAGGCTTGTTGGGCTCTAAAAGTGGCCGTGTCTGTGCCCTGACATAAGATTTTATAAAAGTTAGAGGCTACCCCATGTGTACTACTAATAGAGTGAACTATCTCTAATAGCCCGTCCTCAGTAGGGGCAGAGGGCGGCATGATTCGGGCACTTTTGAGGCAGTGTTGAAGCTGCATCAATTGAAAGTAGTGTTTCGCTGGTAACGCAAATTCCTTTTGTAAATCAGAAAAGGTTTTCCAACGAGCTGCTGAGAAAAGCTGTTGGGGTGTCCAGATCCCCCTTGAGTACCAGGGTTTCCAGGCAATCGTTCTATTTAGGACTTGAATTCTGGGGTTATTCCATAGCGGGAGTCCGTCCTGAGGACATACGTTCGGGCCCAATGATAGAATGAGAGTGTTAAAGGCCGCGAGAGTATCGACAATCATTGGTGGATGGCGGGTGTCTACTTGATAGGACATACCGGGGAGATGGGTCAACGGAATTGGGCTACTAAGCTCCTCTTCTATGTCAAGCCAAACAGGTCTGCTGTCTGTTGAGGCATCTAGCCATCGGGCACCTTGCTTAAGTAGGAAGGCTTGATGATATCTAAGAAAATCAGGAAATCTGGTACCCCCTCTTTCCTTTGCAGACTGTAGTTTTTGTTTAGCTATCCTTGGTGGCTTGCCCTGCCAGAGATAACGGACGAGAAGGCCCTCAATATCTTTATAAGTATGTAGCGGGAGTAAACATGGCAGCATTTCTAAAATGTAGTTCACTTTGGGGGCTATCATCATTTTCACGATTTCTAAGCGGCCCCACCATGTAAGAGATAAGGGAGACCAACGATTCGTGAGCTCACGGACTTTGGAGACTACCTCTTTGGCATTAAAACTAATAGTGTCTTCTAAAGGAGAACAATAATGGACCCCGAGATACTTCACCATGCGGGATTGCCAAAGGAAGGGAAAGGCCTGCATGTCAGCCTCATGTATCCAGCGGTTCAGTGGGAATGCTACAGATTTGGTCCAGTTAATTTTATAGCCCGATAATTGTGAGTATCCGTCAATCAGATCCAAGACAGCTGGAACCGAATCGAGGGATACGAAAAGCATAAGGTCATCTGCATATGCAGAGAGTTTAATCTCCCTATGACTGAAGGGGACACCTCGAATACGTGCGGACTGTCTAATAAGGAGGGCTAGGGGTTCAAGAGCTAGATCAAAGAGCATTGGTGATAGGGGGCAACCTTGACGCGTGCCTCTTTGGAGATTAAATGGCTGAGACTTGATGGCACTGACACAAATACTGGCGACGGGTTGAGTATACATGACTTGGAGATATCGGAGGAAGCCCTCCCCAAAGCCATACCATCGGAGAACTGCAAATAAGAAGGGCCATTCTAAGCGGTCAAAGGCTTTTTCGGCATCCAGGGAGAGACCCACCCATGGATGATCTAGATTGGCAGCACTGGATAGCACATGGCACAAGGTCCGAGCATTGTCAGCAGTTGATCTGCCAGGTATAAAACCGCATTGGTCGGGGTGAATTAGGGTGGCCATCCTGTCAGATAGCCAGGTGGCCAAGATCGTTGCGAAGATCTTATAATCGGCATTAAGTAGGGAGATGGGACGGTAGTTGGCGGTTAGTAGCGGGTCTCTGCCTTCTTTCTCAAATACTACCACATTAGCTGCGGAAAAGGATCCCAAAGAGGATGTATCTACCACAAGGGCAGTAAAATAGAGTTTTAAATATGGAACTAAGTCTGCACTGAACGTTCTGTAGAATTCGGTCGGGAGACCATCGGGCCCTGCGGCACGGCCCGAGGCTGTTCGTTTTAGGGCAGATTGTATCTCTGAAGAAGAGAAGGGTTCATCCATCGCATCCCTATCATCTTCAGAGAGGGTCGGCCGCTGAATGCCAGAAAGCAATCGCTCAAATGTCTCTGACGAGAACTCACATTCAGATTGATATAGGCGGGTATAGAAATCCCGAAAGAGCTCTACAATGTCGGAGTCTGTGGTCACTATGCCCCCTCCCTGTGGAGCTCGAATGGCCGCTACGCGTTTGGCTTCTTTTTGACCTTTCAAGGCGTTGGCTAAAAGTCGACCGGCTCGGTTATTTTCACGGTAATATGTCCCTCGCTGAAGCTCAATGCTCTTAGAAGCTGCAGTTGAGAGGATTGAATTATATTGAAAACGGAGACATTGTAATCGAATTAATACACATGGATCAGTACGGGAAGTTAGAACTCGTTCGCCTGCTTTTATTTGTTGGTCTAGGATGAGTAGCTGCTGTTTGCGTTGTTTTCGCAGGCGGATTTGATAGCTAGTGATCGTTGCTCGAATGGCCGCTTTGAAGCCCTCCCACCAAGCCCAATTCGCAGTATCCTGGGGTAGATTAAAATGGAAGTAATCCTGTATGGCAGCTCGAATTTCTAACTGGAACTCTGGCTGAGTTAACAGGGCTCTATCAAAGAACCAGGCCCCCGAATTCCCTTGGGGTGCAGTAGTGTGTAATTGAAAGGAAATAGCAGCATGATCTGAAATATGTTGGGCGTGAATCTTTGCAGTGTCCACCTGAGGAACTAACAGTTTTGATATTAGAAAAAGTCTATGCGAGACTGGGATTTATGAGGGGAAAGAAAAAGGTGAAGTCAAGCTCATTGGGGTGTAGTAACCTCCATAGATCAACTAAAGCAAGATCTTTGATCAAGGAGGTAAGCGTGGTGTGACTCTTGGGGGGACCACTTGTCCTAGGCGGCTGTTTGTCAATCAGGGGATCAAGGACTAGATTGAAATCCCCCCCAATTATCAATGAAGTATTAGCAGAGGCCTGCGCAACCTGAGCAATGGTAGCATAAAAGGCAGGGTCATCCACATTAGGAGCGTAAAGGCATATACATGTAACTTCAAGACTACCTATCTTGAGGTGAACTCTGGACCATCTACTTTCTGTATCTGAACTAGTCGCAATAATAGTAGCTTGCAAAGATTTCCTAACCAGTATGGCAACCCCACATTTCTTAGAAACGGCTGGGGAATAGGCGGCCACCATGTAAGGTTTAATATTGAGTTTAAGAGTTTCCTTCGAGTTTAAATGCGTTTCTTGGAGAAAAATCAGATCCGCAGCCTCCTGACTTAGGTAGCTTAGGATTTTCTTCCGTTTTATCGGATTATTGATTCCTTTTACGTTCAATGAGAAAATCTTACATGGTGCCATCAATCAGTAATAGACATTTTAAGTGAGGGCGCTTGAAAACATACAACATAATCAGAATCTGTGCAACAATGACATAATCACCGAGTATTCTGGCTAATACACCCCATATTGAAAAGTGTGTACCAAAGTATCTTAGAGAAGAAGCAAAACCCCCAAAGAATATGGCGACCATATGTCTGCGGGAGGAGGCCCCTAGAGAGGAAATAGAAAGACATGAAAAGGAAAGAAACACCAGAGTCCATAAGTAACACTGTCTCTGATACTCATCGAGGCTACTGTGGGTAGATGGAGTCGGGTCACAGATATCATCGAAAGTAAGGCAACAAACCGCCCTCGCCAGACTCTTTGCTGGGCTGCGGCAGATCCAATATGGCAGGCACAGCGGACATGAGAATACTTGCAGGAATGTTCTGGAAGTCAGCGCATCAAGTCGGCTTCTTTGGAATCCAAAAACTCCGCTAGTAGATCAGGGTCCTCAAATGTTCTTGTCTGATTGTGAAGCGTGACTCGAAGCTTGGCTGGGTACATCAGGCCATAACGTGCTTGTAGTTGTTGAAGCCTCGGCCTGAATTCCAGAAAGCGCTTTCGGCGGTCGACCGTGGGTTTAGCCAAGTCGGGATAGAAGGAGATCTTGTGGCTCTCAAACTCCATATGGCCCTTTGCCCGAGAGGCATTTAGAATTTGCTCGACGTGTTGATATCTCAAAAGTCGAAAATGATAGGCCGCGGGGTCTTCCTGTTGAGCGTTATGCTTGTGGGCACACGATGAGCGCGATCGATCTCCAAATCTTTAGTAAAGGTGATTTGGAGCAGGGAAGGGAGGATTTTGCATAAAAACTCTTTCATGTCTCCCGATTCCGCTCCCTCCGGTATGCCCACAAGTCGTATGTTGTTGCGGCGCGCTCTATTATTGCTATCTTCCACTTCTTTCTGCAAGGCCCGCACCTGGCGTTCAACTTTGTCGAGTTTGGACAACCGGGCCGCATGGGAGTCCAATATGCTCTCCATTTTGTCCTGACGCGCGAAGAAAGCCCTTCTAGCTTGCTTTGCAGCACACCAAAATCTTCCCGCAGCGCTCGGAGTGCTTCCACCGTTTGACTGCACGAGGTCCTTGACCCCTCTAATCTCTGCGAGGATTTCCTGCTGCATTTCGGGCCCTCGCGCGAGGCCAGCCCCTTCTGCGGGGACGGTGGTTCAGTTTTGGAACGTTTGCCGTGAGAAGCCGCAGGAGATCCAAATTCCAGACGCGTAGGTTTGGTCCCCGCCATCTCACCAATGTGCCCCGGTAAGATCAGAGTAGAAGATCCAGGTATGTACGGTGTTAATTCAGGATTCTGAGTAGGCCTCTCGGGAGCCTCAGCGTTATGCGACCATCCCGCTGGACATCAGGCTCCGCCCTCCGGTCTCTTTTTATTTTTACCTTTATTTACCATTTTAACAAAAAGGTTGGTTGCCCTTAATAAATCCCCTTTCAGTTTTGTCCACTGTTTTTCTACATCCCCCAACTGTTCCCATCCCACTAATGACTCCTTGAGGTATTGGCCCATTTTGGCAAAGTTAGTTTTCCTAAAATTTAAGACCTTAGCTTTTGAATGGATTTTATCAGCTATCTGGTGATCACTGGATGAGAGATGATCTCCCACTATATCATCAAAAACACTTTCACCATTGGTAAGCACCAAGTCCAGTATGGTACCTTCACGTGTGGGTTCTGTTACCAGTTCTCTGAATAGTTCTCCCTGTAGAGAATCCAGGATCTCCTTATTTCTAGATGATACTGCAGCAGGGATGTGCCAATCAACATCTAGCATATTGAAATCCCCTATCGGTAGCACTTCCCCTTTCCTGTCAATACTGAGTATGTCTTCTATTAAATCTCCATCCGCCTCTTCTCCCTGTGAAGGAGGTCTGTATATCACGAAAATGCAAATAGATTTCTCTTTCCCTCTTTCTAATTTAACCCACAGTGCCTCCTCTCTCCCTTTTAAGCCCTGTATTTCCATTGCTTTAATATTATTTTTCACATAAAGTGCCTCTCAACCTCCTCTTCTTCCTATTCTGTCCTTTCTGAATAAAGTATAATTACATCCCAGTAATGGTTGTTTGTGAACCATGTTTTTGTTACTGTCCTAAATCCAAGTCAGCCACTCCCATTAAAGCCTCAACATCTGGGATCTTATTTCCCATGCTACGGGAATTTATAAACACTGCTTTCCATATGTTTATTTATTTATTTAATTGGTTTTATATACTGTATTTCTATAATTCACGAGGGTTTACAAGGAACATAACATAACATAACAGAGAATCACATCTGTAGTACATAGAACGGAATATTTTGAGTATAAGCAATCATGATTCAAAACATATGTTGCCCCTTTTACCCATTTTCAAAAAGGTATTTAGGGGTATGTTTACTAAACTGCGGAAACATAGCAGCCAGGGTGTCAGCTAACGCACTTTACAAGGCGCCTTAGACTAACGCGCATTACAAGGCGCCTAACAAGGCACCTTATAAGGCAGCTAACAAGGTACCTTATAAGGCGCCTTACTTATAAGGCCTTATAAGGCGCCTTGTAATGCACGTTAGTCTAAGGCGCCTTGTAAAGTGCGTTAGCTGATACGGCTTGCTGCAGCGATGCACTGCCCATGCCTTTATATGGGCATCTGTACCTTTACCGCAGAACCTAACGCGAGTGACATTACCGCAGTTTAGTAAACATACCCCTTAGTATTTCACTTACCTGGGGGCTTTCACCCATCCCCAATGAATCTAGCTTAAAGCCCTCTTTAGTAGGTTAGCCAGTCTGCTACTGAAGACATGTCGACCCTTCTTGGACAGATAGATGCCATCTCTGCTCTGCAACCTTTGCAACAGCATCCCATGGTCCAGGAAACCAAAACACTCTTGATGATACCATCCATGCAGCCATGAATTTATCTCCAGGATGTGAGCTTCTCTGCCTTGGCCTTTACCCTCAATAGGGAGTATCTGACCGAGCAGTGACCATAGCATGTCTAGGTTCCCACATAGCACTCTACACTATTTGCCTCCAGTGATACTTTTGTGTTCTCAGTGCTGGGGTACTAATCACTGAGATACCTGCTTGGTGCACATAGTTCCTCTGTGAGCATGCACTATGGACTGGCTAGTGGACTGTCTGCAGTTAGAGTGTGCATGGTTGGAACACCTATAAGGTACTGCAGGTGCAGTCTGACTGTGTTGTCTGCTGGTGACTGATAGACAGTGGTGTGAGGCAGTTGGGGTTTTCCAGCCTAACCCCAGCATTACTGCAGGTATGGCTCTGCGCACCAATCTGCTTCACCCTCTGTCCCAGAGCCATGAAGTCACTTTGGATATGGTCAGAGGGATACCTGGCAGTATCTCCCAGAGTCTCAAAGTCCCTCTGAACTGCAGAGGCACTGTTTCTAGCCAGGTCATGTATACCCAAGAGGATGACAACATCAGTTTTGGAGTGATCACTTTCTGCATTAACTATACCAACGATTTGGTTCATATTTCTGTTGGTTGATGAGCCTGGGAGGCATTTGATCATCTTCTCTCCTTTGAGCTGTTTTCCCAAGTTGGTGCCTCTGATGATGGAATCTCAAGCAGTAGTAGTTTTCTGTTTTGTGAACTTTTTTTTCCTATTTTGTGCAAAATTATCAGTAGATTTGACAATGAGTCTGTCATTTAAGGGCACTTCAGTTTCCATGAATTGGGCACCCTCATTATCCAAGGCAGAGAAGGCATTATGCAGGGATCTCTCTTTTTTAAAAATTATCTTTATTTAAAATTTTCAACATAACACAACAAAATAATACAAAAGAATCACTTCACAGCCCCACCCCAACAATTCAGACTACCCCACCTCCCACCCTTCCCTCCAAGGTCCACCAGCACCAAATACAGAGTAACAATCAGCAGTATTTACTTAACACTAATATGAAGCAGTGATTCTAACAATTAAACACACTGAGCTACATCCACAAAGTCAGTCAAAGCCTTCCACTTACTTTGGTTAACGGGCTTCTGAATTGAGCCATTTCTGGGCAACCTCTCGAATTTACTATATAGGCATACCTGATGCCACCATGCTTGCCAGCTAGCCTCATGAGTACGTTTCCAATTGCAGACTATTAAATGTATTGCTATTCCCAACATGAAATCCAACAGAAAATAGCAATCTTTATGAAGGGATGGAATCTCTGCCACTGAGCGAAGCCCCAGAATTGCCCAGGTGAGAGGAGCCCTAAACCCCAAGATTGTTTGCATACACTCCCAAACTTGGGACCAAAACCCATGCAATCAAAGACTATGGGGCTTGATTTCAATGGGGCCGCAGCTCCGATAACGATCGAGAACCGCTACCGCAGCTTTGTAAACAAGCCCCTATGTGTTCAAGTGTGCCTATATCCCACTTGGCCATTTTGATAGGGGTAACATAGGCTCTCTGGGCAAAGAAAAACAATGTCTGAGTGATAGAAGCAGATTTGGATACTCTGACTTGTTTCCTCCAAAGTTTTTCCCACCTTTGCCCGGAGAGGGTGTCTCCTGTGTCATATTCCCACACCTTTTGTAAGCCTTGTATCTGCAGATGCGTACTCCGGCTCATAATTCTATAATAACAGGAGGCAACACCCTTTGTTTGTATAACTTTTTGTATCAAAGGGGTGAGCCCCGCCTCCTCTTCTAGCAGCCTGATGTTCACAGCTGAGCTCTCAACACAATGTCAAAGTTGTAACCACTGAAAGAAGGCTACTCCCGGGAGGTTAAATTCCTGTTTTATACCTTCAAATTCTTTCCATACCCCCTCTTCCACTAATTGCCCAATAGTCCAAATGCCTTTGGAAATCCATTGCCTCCAAGCGAACGTTTTCCGCTGAATTTTGAACAAGGGATTATACCACAAGGGAAGTAGACCAGAGAATTTATCCCCATAGCCCGGGATATGCATTAATACTAAGAAAGCTTTTTGTGTGTCCGCTATCATCAAAGGCACTCTCCCACTTTGTAAGAGAGTACCCGGGAGAGATTTCATCGGTATAGGGGCTACTAGGCTCTCCTCTAGGGCCAACCACACTGGGCTCCGATCTGTTAACTGCTCTATCCACCTGGAGCCCTGTTTTAACAAGAAAGCTCTGTGGTCAGCCAGGAAATCCGGAAATTCCCCCCCCCCCCCCGTTCCTTGCCAGATTTAAGCTTTTTAAGGGCTATTCTGGGAGGCTTATTATCCCATAAAAAATGGCTCAGTACCCTCTCTATGCATCTATATGTAGCTATTGGCATATAGCATGGCAGCATCTCCAAGACATAATTGATCTTTGGTGCTATGGCCATCTTAATTGTCAAGACCCGAATTTTGGTCAACACGGCTTCTGCTTTGAACTTTATCATTTCCTCAAGTGGATAGAAGTAATGCACCCCCAGATATTTACCTGGCTCCCATATGAATGGAAATTTTGCCATATCCCTTTTATGCACTTATGGATTTAGCGGAAAAGCAACTGATTTTGACCAGTTGATTTTGTACCCGGACCACCGAGAATATTACCCTATCTGTTCCAGTATGCTGGACACTGAATCCAGAGTGGTGAATAACAGCAAGTCGTCAGCATATGCCGAAAGTTTAACTTCCTTGCCAGCAATCAGTACCCCTTGGATCTTCGTGTTCTGCCGCAACAGAAGGGCTAAAGGTTCCAACGCAATATTGAACAATATCAGGGACAAAGATCGTCAGCATATGCCGGAAGTTTAACTTCCTTGCCATCAATCAGTACCCCTTGGATCTTCGTGTTTTGCCACAACAGAAGGGCTAAAGGTTCCAACGCAATATTGAACAATATCTGGGACAAAGGGCAGCCTTGTCTTGTACCCCGGTTAAGCTTGATGTTACGGGATTGGGTACCATTTGCGCAAATCATGGCCGTCGGCTGAGCATTCATTACTTTAAGTAAATTGAGAAAGCCCTCCACAACCCCAAACCACCTAAGAGCAACAAACATAAATGACCACTCCAAGCGGTCGAAGGCTTTCTCAGCATCCAAGGAAAGTCCCACTAGAGGAGTGTCCTTATTCCCAGCACCAGCCAATACATGGCAAAAAAGCCTAGCATTATCAGCTGTTGACCATCCTTCAACAAACCCACACTGATCCAGGTGTATCAACAGAGGAGCCACTTTGGCCAAGCGCCAAGCCAAGACAGTCGCATAAATCTTATAGTCTGCATTTAGAAGGGATATAGGACGATAGCTGCTTACCATTTGGGGTCTCTCCCCTCCTTTTCCAAAACTATTATATTCGCAAAAGCGAAAGTGCCAACTTGGGGGAGTGCTTGCTCTAGGGATTGGAAGTACACCAGTAAATGTGGGCCCAACTCCTTAGAGAAGGTCTTGAAAAACTCTATAGGGAGCCCATCTGGGCCAGACGCCTTGCCTGTGTCTAGCGATTGTATGGCCTGGCCTACTTCCAACAAGGAGATTGGGGCATCTAGCTTTTTGGATGCTTCCTCATCTAATGTAGGTCTCTGTATCCCATCTAGTAGGTTCTCAAACTCCATCTGGGAGCTCTCTGCTTCCGAAGTATATAACTATCCAAAAAAGGATCTAAATGCTTCGACTATTTCCTCATCTTTCAGTACAAGATCTTGACTTTGAGTACTACGCAGTGCCGCTATTCAGCCTGCGTCTCGTCACGCCCACAAAGCATTCGCTAATAGATGGCTGGATTTGTTGCTTTCCCAATAGTAGTCACCTCTTTGCGCCCTAATGTTCCGCGACACTTCCCCAGAGAGGAGCGTGTTGTATTGGAACCTTAGCCGCTGAAGACGCAGTAAGATACATGGGTCAGAACGCTTGGCCAATACACGTTCCCCAGCCTTTATCTATGCTTCCAATGCAACTAATTTTGCCTTGCTCTGTTTTGTCTGACGTATGCTATAGCTAGTTATCGTTGACCATATAGAGGCCTTAAAACCTTCCCACCAGGCCCAGCCTGCTGTGGCCTGCGGCAAGTTAAACTGAAAGTAATCGGCTATGGCAGATTGTATTGTCAGGCAAAATTCTTGTACATCTAACAGGGACCTATCAAAAAAACACTTCATGTGGGTAGGGCCTGTCCTACCGTCTTGCAACAGCAGAGATATAGCAGCATGATCAGAGATATGGGCCGCATGTATCTCTGATGCTACTATGTTGGCTAACAATGTTTTGGAGACCAACAAAAAATCTATACGCGACAGCGATTGATGAGGATGAGAGAAGAAAGTAAATTCCCACTCAGTAGGGTGTTGCAGACGCCAGATATCTATTAACCCAACCTCTTGCATCAGAGATGACAGAATAACTTGAGCCTTAGGAGGTTTGCCTGTTCTGGGCGGTTTCTTGTCTATTAAAGGATCCAAGGTAAAGTTGAAATCTCCCCCTACAATTACAGGGACTGAGAGAACCTTGTGCACCTCCTCAGCTACAGAATTAAAAAACTCTAGGCAATCCGAGTTGGAACCATACACATTAATGATAGCCAGTTCCAGCTCTCCTACCTGCAAAAGTGCTTTGACCCACCTTCCCTCCGTATCTGAACTGGTTTGTAACACTTTAGAGACAAGGGATTTCCGTACCAGAATGGCAACCCCATTACGCTTATGCACTCCTGTGGAATAGGCCACCAGTGTGAAGGGCTTTATATTAAGTTTCAAGGATTCCTTCATATTCAAATGTGTTTCCTGAATAAGCAATATGTCAGCTTTTTCTTGTTTCCCATACAGAATTATTTTCTTCCTTTTAATGGGGTTATTAATGCCCTTCACATTTAGTGATAATATTTTAAAGGTCATATCTACAGTTGTCCAGCAATATTGTAAGTACAAGGCTAACTATGACTGACTTATTTACCCCTACGAGCAGCTGTCTTCCATTTAGCTCAAGAAATGTACTTTCCTCTTGACAGCAGAGGAAGGTCAAATTATCTACACTGCCATCCATTCTGCTGGATAGTACTGCTGAGACACAAACAAGCTTTCCTGCTACCCCAATGGACCATGGAGGGGAAACGAAACTGCCATACCCATTGGGTGACCCCACAGCGAGCAAGACAGATACAGAGGGGCCATACTGCTTGGGAGAGAGTGACAACTCCCATGTACCAGCCACCACTTGATACTGCAGTATATTAAGGTTACACACACCCTGCCTAGCCCCTACTCCTCCCACATACACCCAAACCTTCTCTTTCTCTACTTATTTACTCACTTACTTAAAGGTTAACACCATATTCAATAACCATTACTGGGAGGAGCAGCGCAAGAACACCATTTATTTCTAAAACATTACTACACATCTCACACTTCCATTTCTCAAGCTTCCAGCTTAAGACACCTCCACCATGCACCAAAGAATGTGTCCTTTCAGGATACTTCAACGCATCTGGGATGATTCCTTATCTTCAAGATATTCCCCCAGAGCCTCAGGGTCCTCAAAATTTTTCATTTGGTTATGCAATATGACCCTCATCCTGGCAGGGTACATTAGCCTGAATCTTGCCTGTAGTTGCTGTAACCGAGGCCTCAGCATCAAAAACCTCTTTCGTCTGTCCACAGTACTTTTAGCAAAGTCCGGAAAGAAGGACAATCTATGGCCCTCAAAATCCACTGGAGAGCGCGTGCAGGCTGTGTCCATGATTTGAACCACTTGCTGGTATCGGAGAACCTTCAGAATAATTGGCCTCGGCCGCTTAGCATTAGGCTGAGCTTGCGAAGGAACCCTGTGTGCTCGCTCGATCTCGAACGGGAGCTCATACGATAGCTTCAACACTAAGGGTATCAGTTTTCCCAAAAACGCAAATATGTCCCTTCCCTCCGCTCTTTCTGGGACTCCAATTATTCGTACATTGTTCCGCCGGGCCCTGTTGTTGCCATCTTCAACATCTCTTTGAAGTGCTTTTATCAGCCTCTCCTCCTGCACAGCAAGCATGCTCTCCATCGAGTCCTGCCTCAGGGTGAGTGCCTCCATACAAGACCGCATTGCTCCCACGTCATCCTGCACTGTGGACAACGCCTCCCATTTGCCTTGATCATTTCCCTTATTGCCTGCACCTCTGCCAAACGTTCCTGCAGGGCCTCTAGGTCTCGACCGGCCGCCATTTTCTGCAGAGCGGGGGGCTCCGTTTTTTAGCGTTTCGCACTATTCTGCGCAGAAGGGAAATCTAGCCTTATCGGCTTGGGTCCAGACATCTCTCGATGTTACTGCTCCCGATGCTGTTGTTTCCACCTCAAAAATAGTGGTGCTTACCCTGGATTATTGCCAGACCCCTCTGGAGCAACAGCTCTACGCGTCCATCCTGCTCTGATCTAGGCTCCGCCCCCCCCCCCCCATGCAGGGACATCTCTTAATGTATAGGGTGTCTCTACGTTACAGGTCAGAACCTATCAGAGACCACTGTGATCCATTTGTTCCTGGGTTGTTTGATTCTTTGTGGGAGCGGTGGTGGATTTTGTTCAGTTTGTACCCTAGAAGAGGTGTGTTTAATTACAGTTAATTCTTCCCATAGTAGAGGCAATTCTTTATGCATACCAGTTAACTTGCGACATATAGGGCAAGCTCTTAGGTTCCAAATGATTCTTCTCAGAATGAAAGCACCACAGTTATTGTATTGAATACACGACATGCTGATTTAACTCTCCTAGGAGGAGAAAAGGAGAAAAAGTGGGTGTAACATCTAATTAAAGGACAGATGTCAATGTATATGATGACTATATAGGCAATGCAACCCTGGGGAGGGTGGGGTGAGGGGTAGGGTGGGCGGGAACCTAAGTGTCCCTGGCCAGTAGACCTTATATGAACTGAGGGCACATTCATATATCTGATTTAAAGGCTATTCAATGAATGTAGACAGTCTGAATATTCCTAAAAACCTATATCCAACAGTTCAAATTTATATTAAAAACAGGCAATTGTAAAGTCAGAAAGCCTTAGCTGAGTGTGTAGTCTCTTGAAGCTATGATGAGCAGACTGGTTCTGGTATTTGGTCACTTGTAGAGTTGATGCAATTAGCCCCACCCTGTGAAACAGGCTTGTAACAGGCAATGGAAACTGAAATAATCAAACTGAAATCTTACTACTATGTATCAGCCCACTATGCAAAGGTCCCTGTAACCTTAACATGTATACCTTTGATGTAAAATTAATAAGAAGACCTAAAAAAGGTCTTGCTCAGTCAAACCAATGTCCATCACGCTCAGCATCCTGTCTCTGACAGTAACCGGTCTGGGTCAGAAGTACTTGACAGATCCCAAAAAAGAAGACTATTTCTCACAGGTCAATTCCAATGAGAAGCAAAGACTCTCTCACATCTATCTGGCTAATAATTTTTATGGACTTTTCCTCCAGGAATAAATAACTACAGAAGCAGCCTTCAGGAAGGCCTCAATCAAATACATTCAAACTATTCCTTCAGTTAATGATTTTGTTCCTAGAAAATGCAATATTTCAGTCATCGCAATTGTAGAGATAATTTTCATATTCCATTTTAGGCATGAAGCACTTCAGCATCCCCACAATGTAAAGGGTCAGTAATGACAACCAGTGAAGCTTAATCATTTACTGTTGCCTTCTATCCACAGAATCTCAGCAGGCTGTTCAGCTTTAGGAAAATACATAACTCAGAAGATTAACTAGCAAATTCCCTCGATACTCTAAACATTTGAACAAAGGCTTCTCCAAACTAATACAAGTTTCACAGGTAGAACAACCATACTCTGCTAGGTAGCTCCCTGCATACCCCACCCAGTATTCCAGATTTATGAGCAGTAAAGAGACAAACCCTCCCTACAGAATATATATTACATAACTAGCTCACTAAAAAGAAGAAAGAAGCTCAAATAAATCAGATTTCTTTGCTTATTTAGGCCACTGAAGTGGGAACGGATGAACACCAAGGACAGATCAAGCTAATGTTTAGTGTCAAATCTGCCATATTTGGGAAAGAACATAGAGAAAGTCACGGTGATTAAATTATATCATGGTCCAGCAATTAATGGAAGAGAGATGGTACTGATGTATATGGGGTATGTTTACTAAACTGCGGTAATCGTGAATAACGCGCGTTATGCAACATTAACGATCGTTAGCGCATCAAAACGCGCGTTATGACGCGCTAACGATCGTAATGCCCCGTGGCGCGGTAAAACACCGCAGAAGGTGGAGAGAGGGCGGAGAGAAGGGGTCAATGGGCGGAGAGTGGGCGGGGAGAGGCTCCCTGCACACTAACGCGCTGATTTTCAGAGCTGAATTCCAATGCGAATGAAAAACTGCCGTTAAAGGCATATTAAAGGGGATAGAAACCATTTAAGGGGTGCGTTTACTAAACTGCGTTAGTGTGATTTGCGTTAGGAGCCGCGTTAGTGGAAGAAATGCCAAAAAAGGACATGGGCGGTACATCGTTAGTGATAACGCGCGCTATAACGCGCTGCGCAGCAATGATCGTTACAGGGCGCGTTACTGCGCGTTAAGCACTTTCGGGATCCACACTTCTGCCTAAATATTCCTATCAAATGGTATATAATACATGACCATGGCAGAGGGAACGTCACTATTGGAACATATTGAATAAGATGGGTACAATTTTCCTGACATATGCAAACTTTAATCTGGCTGCAGACTGTGGATTAAAATATTATGGTAGGCCTTCAAAGGGTTACACATGATGCCTCAGCCAGCCTTATTCATTAGGCACACTGGGGAATCGAGCCCATGACCCTTGTACCATCAGTCTGTGTAATAACCATTGTGCTACAGCTCTGTTTCTGTATTTTGGTGTCTGCGTGCCTTCTTACGCTTAACGCGCAGTAACGCGCCCTGTAACGATCATTGCTGCGCAGCGCGTTATAGCGCGTGCTATCACTAACGATGTACCGCCCATGTCCTTTTTTGGCATTTCTTCCACTAACACGGCTCCTAACGCAAATCACACTAACGCAGTTTAGTAAACATACACCTATATGTAATGATATTTGTAAATGAATAGAGGAAGGGGATGATCGTGCTTTTGGCTGATATTTCTTTGGGATTTGATATAAAAGATCACAAGTTGCGATTATAGTATTTACATACCACAGGAATTCAAGGCATAACATGACAGTGGTAGAAATCTTTTTTGGAAAAGAGACTTCAGAGTGTAAGCTCAGGGGCTTGAGTGTGGTGTTCTACAGGGGTTAGTGTTGTCTTTTTTTATTTAGCACCGATGCCTAATCCCAGAGCAGAAACATCAGTCAATAGGGGTACCAATATTGCATATTACCAATCTGGGCATGAATCAAGGAGAGATTTGTTTGCAGATAAATGTATGCATCAGTCAGGGCAGGCCCTAGAGATAGTTCAAGGTAGGCGCCCTAGGTAAACTTTACTCTTTATACGTGGCTGTCAAAATCTATTGTTTTTCTTTGAATATCCTGTTGCAGTGCATACATGGGCCATGCTGCTGCCATGGGCCATGTTCCTGTGGGCATTTGTAGAAAGACAAGGGAGCACACAATGAAGATACACTGTAACCCATTTAAGAGTAATACGAGAAAATATTTTTTCACTTAAAGTGTAATTGAACTCTAGAATTCGTTACTGGAGGATGTAATAAAAGCCGGTAGTGTAGTTGGATTTATAAAAGGTTTGGCCAAGTTTCTGGAGGAAAAGTCCATAAACCGTTATTAAAGAGGACTCGGGAAATCCTCTGCTTACCCCGGGACAAGCATTGTGGAACCTATGTACCTTTTTGGGAATCTGCCAGGTACTTACATAGTAACATAGTAAATGACGGCAGATAAAGACCAGTATGGTCCATCTAGTCTGCCCAGTATGATGGCAAGAGTAGGTGCACCTGTCACTCCGTGCAGGCCACCCCTCCCCATGTCCCTGCTCAGGGGGGAACCCACCACTCCATGGAGGACACCCCTATTTGTTGAGAAATTAGATGGTTCAGTTTATTTGGATTTTATCCTGTTGCTGTAAAGGGATCCACTTTATCTGTCCCATGCCATTTTGAATTCCCCACCACTTCCATCGAGAGGGCATTCCAAGCATCCACCACCCTTTCTGTGAAAAAGTATTTCCTGACATTGCCTTTCAATTTACCACCTTGCAGCTTCCTGTTATGCCCTCTAGTTTTACAGCTTCCCTGTCTTTGGAAGAGGTTTGTTTGTTCATTATTTCCCTTTAAGTATTTAAAGGTCTGAATCACATCTCCCCTGCCCATTCTTCCCTCCAAAGTGTGCATCTTTAGGTCTTCAAGTTTCTTCTCATAAGGCTTCTGATGCAGTCTCCAAATCATTTTGCTCGTCTTCCTCTGAAAGGTTTCCAGTCTTTTTACATCCTTTGCAAGGTATAGTCTCCAAAACTGAACACAGTATTCCAAGTGAAGCCTCACCAGTGACTTGCACAGTGGCATAAGTACCTCTTCCTTTCTGCTGGTAATTCCTCTTTGTATGCAGCCCAACATCCTCCTGGCTTTTGCCACCAACTTGTCGCACTGTTTTGCCACCTTGAGATCTTCAGAAATAATCACACCAAGGTCTTTCTCCTGATCCATGCACACCAACCTCTCGCCCCCCTATCACGTACATTTCCCTTGGATTTCTGCTTCCCAAGTGCATGACTCTGCACTTCTTTGCATTAAATCTTAATTGACAAGCATTAAACCATTCTTCCAGCTTTTGTAGATCTTTCCTAATGTTAACCACTCCCTCGGGGGAGTCCACTCTGTTGCAAATTTTTGTGTCATCTGCAAAAAGACAGACTTTTCCATTCAGTCCTTCAGCAATATCACTTACAAATACATTGAACAGTGCCGGGCCCAGAACCGACCCCTGGGGCACCCCGCTAATCACCTTCCCTTCATCTGAGTGAGATCCATTTAGATCGTCCTTCCGTAAAACCATGTTGCCTCGGTTCCTGCAACCTGTTGATTTTGAGAAAGTTTACTATTAGCTCTTTCAGGAGCTCCTCCATTACTTTTCCCGCCACCGAGGTAAGGCTCACGGGCCTGTAGTTTGACACTTCTTCCCTTCTTCCCTGATGTCATACCTCTACACTTATTTTGGGTAGAGGTACGACATCAGCCATTCTCCAGTCCTGAGGAACCTCTCCTGTTTCCAAGGATCTGTTCAAAACATCCTTTAATGGCCCTGCAAGAACCTCTCTGAGCTCTTTCAGTATCCTGGGATGTATCCCATCTGGTCCCATGGCCTTGTCCACTTTCAGTTTTGCAAGTTGCTCTAACACTTCATCTTCTGTGAATGGTGTGGTATCTACTTCATTCCCATTTTTATATTTGGGAATCAGAGGAGGTCCTTCTCCAGGACTTTCTTTAGTAAAAACAGAGCAGAAGTATTCGTTTAGCAATTTCGCTTTTTCAATGTCACTTTCCACGAGTCCGTTAGCAGCACTTCTGAGTCCTGCAATTCCACCTCTGATCTTCTTCCTTTCCCGAATATACCTGAATAAAGTTTTGTCGCCATACTTAACATCTTTAGCCAACTTTTCCTCTGCCTTTGATTTTGCTATTCTTATTTCTCTTTTTGTCTCTTTGAGTTTGATCCTGTATTCATTTCTGTGTTCCTCTGTTTGTGAGCTTTTGAATTTTGCGAAAGCTGTGTTTTTTGCCCTTATTTGAGCAGCCACTTCTTTGGAAAACCAAACAGCTTTTCTTCTCCTCTTGTTTTTGTTTACTTTTCTTACATAGTTATCTGTTGCCCCTTTTATTGCCACCTTTAGTTTAGCCCATTGCAATTCCACTTCCCTTATCTCCTTCCACCCTGTCAGCTCCTCCTTTAGGTACTCGGCCATTTTATTGAAGTCAGTGTTTTTTAAGTTTAGGACATTGAGCTTGCTATGATTGGCTTGTACCATGGCTTTTATCTCAAACCACACCGTGTGATGATCGCTGCTGCTCACAGGGCCACTCACGCAGACATTCGACACGCTATCACCGTTGGTGAGCACTAAATCCAGTGTTGAACTTTCCCTGGTTGGTTCCATCATCATTTGTCCAAGTAATGCATCTTGGAGAGCATCCACAAAAGCTCAAACAAATAGACGCCGCGCATTTGTTTGAGCTTTTCATGAGTTGAGAAAGATTGGAAGCTGGCAAGATTCTATGGTGTTTGACGTGGGCAGCGGTCTTTGTGATCCAGTAAATCCCCTGAAGAACCCTCTGAGGAGAAACGCTCCGAAGGCGCTGGGGGGAGGCGTCGGGATGATTGTGGAGCTTGGATCGGTTTGAAAAGTTTGTTTGAGTGTGCTTCTAGCGGTGTGACGAAGAACGCTATATACCTGGTCCAGTGCTATCACTAGTGAAGAAGAGAGTTGTATTGATGCATATGGGGCAGGTTATTTAACTATATCACTGCTAGCTACCAATGGGGCTCGTTGATGTTATTTATCTTCTGTTCCCTTGTGTTTGACCTTTGGGTCTTTGGGATAGAAGCTATGAAGTTCTGAGACCACCCGGTAGTTGTTAGATATAGTTTATTTAACTATATTTTTTGCTCAAACAAGCAATTGCTTTTGGATGTATTTCCCATTTTTGTTATATTGAACGCCTGATTTTTTGAAGTATATTGTACAGCGTTTACGAGCTGACCTATTACTGCGTCCTTCATTATTGAACATACATCACAAAGTCCACATTTTTGATGGCTACCTGCAACTGGATCAGATACAGTTGAAGGAAGCTTTGTCAGGCTCAGCCAGTCTTTCAGCGTGCGGCCTCTCCGCCATACACACCTGAGGCGTTTATCTAGCACCCCCGGAGTTGTGCTAAGAACGTTCTTATGTTTGTTTAAAATCCTCTGTATCGAATTACTCAATGGAGAATATCTGGTTATTAGATTAATGGTAGAGCTATCTACTTGTCTATGTGTAGATCGTGGTATGTCCTGTAACAATAAAGGCCTATGATTATAAAGTGCCCTTTGATACGCTCTTGACACCACCTGCTTCGGGTAACCTCTATTCAAAAAATCTCTACGTAACTGTTGCGCTTGTCTTTTAAATTCCATCGTGTCTGAACAGTTCCTATGATACCATAGGAATTGTGAGAATGGAAGTCCTTCCTTCAATTTCCTAGGATGTTTGCTAGTGAAATAAAGTAGGGCATTACGGTCCGTAGATTTTTGGAAAACTGTAGTTTCCCACCTATCGTGGGTTCGTTCCACCTGCACATCTAAATAAGTTATTCTTTTTGGATGGTACATATGTGTAAATTTTATATTCTCGTCACATGTACTGACTCTGTGACAACATGGTGGTGCAGTGCACAAAACCAGTGTATTCAGATGCAGAAGGTCACAGGTTCAAGTCCTAGCTGTGGTTCCTGCCAACCCAGTCCCCATTTTTTACTCACTACAACAACGTGCTAATACAGACAGAACCTTTATTGCAGATGACGTAAACATGCCCAAAACACCTACATTTTACCCTTCAGAGCACAGACAACATAAACATGTGCATTACCTAGAGTAGAGTCTCCCAAATGCAGTCCTGGAGGGCCAAACACCATTCCGGTTCCATGCTGCCTCTAATAAAGATGCCTGTGCTGCATTTCTATGCGCCACCCTCATGGTATGCAGATGTATCTCCTGCATATTCATGAGGGTCAGCATGAAAACCCGAACAGAGTTTGGCCTACCAGGACTGGAGTTGGGAACCTCTGCCGTAAAGCAGCAGCCAACAGGGGCAGACACACCCACACCCACAGGCTCCATTATCCAATGCCTCCTGGAGAGGCAGGATGTTGGGCCCTGCGTGCATCTCCCAATACTAGCACTTGCATACCTTAGTAGTGCCACCCTAAACCTGGGAATACGGTACACAGCTATCAAAAGGTTGCTATGATCACTGGCAGATAGCAATTCCTAAGTTAAGCTCAATTCGCTGATTGAGCTGCATCATAGCAACCTTTCTGATGTCTGTGGAGTGTGCTTCAGGTCTGGTGTCTGACAGTGTTTACCACCCTGGGGAGTGACCCCAACAGTATTGCTTACCATAGCTATGCCTGCACTGTGCCCAGGACTGGTGCAGTGGCCAGGGCTGCCAAATACCTCTATAGTTGCACAATGCTGTCATAGGTGTGGGGAGTGTGTGTCTGTCTATCCCAGGGGTGGGCAAACCTGGTCCTGGAGGGCCGCAGACCAGTCAGGTTTTCGGGATATCCCTAATGAACATGCATGAGATATATATGCATTAGAGATATCCTGCCAACCTGACTGGTTTGTGGCCCTCCAGGGCTGGATCTGGAGACCCCTGCCTTACACCTCTGTCATTTAAGATTGTGAGTGGACAAGGTGCAGATGTCCAAGACATCAAAAAGGTTAGATAGAGTTTGTCACAGTCCTCCTCACTTCTCACCACCACCAAAAAATTGTCTATTAGACAACTTTTTGGTGGTGGTGAGACTCGAGGAGGAATGTGACACATTCTATATACCCTTTCGATGTCTAGGACATCTGTACCTTGTCCACTCACAATCTTAAATGACAGATGATTGACTCAATGGAGCCCCCACCCACTGGTGCCCCCCTGCTGCAATCATGGCAAAGATTTTCTTCTCTCTGCCACAGGACATCAGATTCATGTGGGCAAAACAGAAGAGAACTGCTGTGATCGCAGTCTCAATTCACACTGTCTGCCCTCAGGGGACCCCACTTCCCATGGGCAGAAGAGTGGAGCACTGCTCACTGCACGACTTCATTTGGAGTATAGTGTGCAGTTCTGGAGACCGCACCTTCAAAAGGATGTGAACAGGATGGAGTCGGTGCAGAGGGTGGCTACTAAAATGATTAGTGGTCTTCATTATAAAGCATATGAGGACAGACTGAAGGATCTTAATATGTACACCTTAGAGGAAAGGCGGGATAGAGGTGATAGGATTGAGATGTTTAAATACCTCCGTGGCATAAATGTTCAGGGAGAGAGCCTCTTTCTATTGAAAGCAAGTTCTGCTACGAGGGGACATAGGATGAGGGTGAAGGGAGATAGATTCAGGAGTGATATGCGGAAATATTTCTTTACGGAAAGAGTAGTGGATCCGTGGAATAGTCTCCCAGTGGAGGTGGTAGAGATGAGGACAGTAACTGAATTAAAAAAAGCATGGGACCAACACAGAGGATCTCTAAAGGTAAAAAGGGGACTGCTGTAGTTGTTGATATGGAAGGACATACTAGATAGGCCATGTGGTCTTTTTCAGTCATCATATTTCTATGTTTCTATGCTGTAATCACAGCAAAGATACTCTTCTGTCTGCCGCAGGAAATCAAATTCTTGTGGGCTGCAGGAAGGGGAAGGCCAGCAATCCCTGCCGTAACAAAAAGGATTTGTTTGGGGGGGAGGGGAGGAGGCGGAGGAAAAAACTAAGGTTGAGAATTCAGAACAAATTTAAAGGGACAGTGGGCTTACAAAAAAGGAGGACGGGATGGGATTTTAGGACAGGGGTTGGGAGTGCTAGGGAGTCTGGTTAAGGAGGGAGAATCTGGAAGGGGATCAGAATAAGGGAGTCAGCAGGAGAGGGGTTGGATGGGGGAAGAGTACAAGGTGTTGCTGAAAGGTGTATTCCCCTCTCTCCATAACACACAATGCACTCACACACACAGGCACCACACACACACACACACGCACCCCACCTCGGCATCACACACACACCTAAAGCATCCCTTTTGTGTAAGTGATGGTTGGCACATATTTTGCTTGATATTGTTGCAGCCAAGCAGCTGAAAATGCTCTCAGTCTCTCACTCACCCACAGAAGGAAGCACACAGACAGGCTGGAATGCAAACAGGATCTTTTAATGTGCACACAGGCCCAGACAGAGAGCCGGTACCCTCCACAAAAATCTGAGCCCCGAAGGACGTCCTACATTGTCTTATATACAGTACATTTTCAAACTCATTCTACAATCTCATTTGTCTCAGGTATTTCCTGTCCACCAATCAACAGACCCTGTGGAAGGTGCCTGGGTGACCTGTCCAAACTGGTATGCTCTGGTCTGCTGATTTCTGGGCAAGGGGGTATTGTGCTCAGGCCTGGAGGGGGGGAAGGGTGCCTACTGAAACCTTTATATCTTTTCTTAGCAAGCTGATCACTATGTAAAATCCTCATGGCTTGGGGGGAAGGGTTACCCACAGCTAAACCTCATGGCTGCCTCACTCCCCCCTTTTTAAGTGAGACCTCAACCGCTAGGGGCGGTAGAGGGCAGTATTACTGGAGGCAAGCCGCAGAGGGGTGTATTGGGTCAGGGCCATGACAGTGGTAGCCGCCTTGCGTTCTACCAGGGTATCAAGGGTGGTGGTAATGAAGCGGTAAAGAATGGGGATACAACATGGCAGAATGGCACATAGCAGTAAAATAAAAAGAACCCCTACCACTAGGATTTTTAGTCCCCCTAGCCAACTGAACCACTTCATAAACCACCCAGGACCCATGGACGGGTCAGTAATATGATTAACTAGATCACGTAGGTCTTGGATAGAGTGTTCAATGGAAACACTTGTGTCAGTGAGTTTAAAACAACACATACCCTATATCCTCTGTAGCAACTCCTGCACAAAAGTTTTGTTCCGTGTGCAAAAGTTGCTGTACTGTCTGTAAAAGGTTGTAGGGTCTGCAGAGGCCTCTTTCCTTTGGGGCAAAGGCTCTTTCCCTGGGATCCACCCTTATTAACATATTAATGGCTTTTATTCTTGCTAGTGTTGAGTCATTCTGGCTACACCCTGCCATCCCCTTTGTTTCATTAATCACTGGCACTGTAGTCTTCAGGGCTCATGGGCACTTTGTATCACCAGCTTTGTTTGGCCTGTTTAACTTGTCCAGACTTGCCCAGCTTGCTCAGGCCTGTTCAATCTGTTCAGGCCTGGCATGTCTTTTCTTAGCTGGGTCCATTTTCTGTGCACTTTCAGGCCTGACCTGTTTCTTAGCTGGGTCCATTCTCTGTTCTGAGGATGGTTCCCCCTGGCTTTACTCTTGTTGTGCTGGGCTCTGGGTACTCATTTTCTTAGCCCACATGTTTTTTCCATGCCATCATAACGTATTACAGCCTGTGATGCTGCAAACCCTCTGGGAGTGAAAGAAAATGTTTTAAACCCGGGAAAAGTCAAACACCGACTGCAATATCCCGAGGAACCACATAGGGGGAGCAGGAGAGACCTCCGAGGAACAGAGGAGCCACACCTCCTAGGTCAGGAGGTGGTGCCAGCCCACCTCCAATCAAGAAAGAGAGGAGTGCCTTTTAAAGGGAATTTGAAGGATTGGAAAGCAGAACGGGCAGAACAGGCAGAAGAGCAAGAACAGGACCGAGAAGGAAACCGGGAACAAGAAGCAGAACTACAGGAACCTGGAGTGGAACCAGGAGCGGAACTGGAGGAGTCAGGACAGACCTGGAGAAAGGTACAGGCAGGACGGCCTGGGAAAGGAGCACTGCCTAGAGAACCAGCGGAACCAGCAGGTTGGGCAGGTCAGCCGAATGCAGGGGCTGGATATCCAGGAGGAGCCATAATCCCTGACCAACAGTTTCGCAGGAGGCAGCAGCAGCCTCAGAGGTTGGGAGAAAGGAGACCCTATGGAGAAGGTGGGCCAACTCCAGCCCGAGTGAGTGGTAGCCATATTGAGAGGCCAAGGCGTGGCTGTGCTTGTGAGCTGAAACCCACAGCCAAACGCTTGGAGAGCCTAAGGCCTAGTACTCAGGCCGAGCAGGATCCCTACTGGAGCAGGCCTCAAGCTTCACCCGGAGCAGTCCAACCAAGAAGACAAGGTAACCCATATTTTACTAAAAGCAGGGTACAAACTGCGGATGTATGGGGTGTGCGAGGAGCACAAGAATATTATCCTTATGAGAATGTTTGTAAGATAAGGTGCAAGGAACACGCGCCCACTAAAAGACTTGTTAAGGTCCCAGCTGTACAGAAAGCTAAGACAAGACTCTTGCCAAGCAAGGACAGTTCACAGTATCTGAAGGCGCAGGACCGACGCCCGGTTCTCAACCCCGAGCATTGGGAAGTTGTGCGAAACATATTTAAAGAACCTTATGGCAACTTACCCACAAGCACTGATTTAGGCTCAGAGGCCTCAGAAGCTGAGCCGATGCAACTGGAGTTTGAGTCAGACCATGAGATGGATTGTAGCTTCTGTAGGAGAGGGAGCCTAGAGTCCTGTCTGAGCAACTAAGCTATCTTGGGAGTTAAGACTGTTTATCTGCTTTATCAGTGAATGCGAAGATAACAGTTTTTCTTTACTACTTTCTTTTCCCTTTTACCTGAAGTAAGGAATTTGTGTTGGACATTTTTGTAACCAAGCAATTGAACCTTTGTGCATTAATAGGGGAAATAAAAGCCTTTTATTTTCCTCCACTCGGACCTTTTGTTTCTGTGGGATTTTTGGTGACAGAGAACGCTACCAGGCCTGAAAGTCCCTGGGCCCTGCATGATATTGGCCAAAACCCATCCATAAATATTTTTATGCCCCACCTACCTCGCTCCAATACGCTGCCCAGGTAGGACGGGTGACAAGCCTCAGGCAAGGATGCAGCCATACTAGACATACCTATCAGCCAATTTCCCTTCAATATGGTTTCTTTTTTATAACACCTTTGCTTTTTAGTCTTTTCTACTTGGCTGTTTTTTGACATTTTTAGAAGGCTTTACTTCTGTTGATGATATCTGTCTAATATTTGCTCTGCAGTTGAGTCCCAGTCAGGAAAAAAAGGAATCTGAAGAACAATGGTCAATAAATCAACTTATAGTGAATAAATCAATACATTGATTTATTCAGCATTGCTCTTCAGGTTTCGTTCTTTCCTGACTGCAGCTCATCTGCAGAGTAAATATTAGACAGATGTTATCAACAGAAATAAAGCCTTCTAAACATGTTTGTGTTATCTTCTGGAAGTGAGAGGAAAACCCACAATGGTTTCTCAATGAATACTTGGTTTTGCCTGCAGTAGGGAGGAGGAAGAGAGCAGACATTTGTTGGGTGGGGACTTTGGGAAATGATGGACATAAGACATGTGGCTGCACAAAAGGGACACATGGCAAAGACTACCAGTTTGGTGAGAAGCAGAAAGGTGGGACAGAGCCTATGGAAAACACAAGGCCAAAATAATCACATTATTGCTTCAGAGAAGGAATACATATTGCAGCATTAACTGGATGTCATAAAAACTACACAGATTAGACTTTTTCTTTTTACAGTAGATATGTAATTTGAATCCACTATCCGCATTGCCGGTATTCTGCCTCCGGTCCCCGCTGCTTGCACAAAGCTGCTGTGCGTGCTGCGGGGGACGGAGGCATGATGGGGGTGGAGAATGGGCAGAGTATGGAGCTCTATCCACAATGGGACACATCTGGGTTGACTGGATGGCCCCAATCATGACGGGCTGTCAGCACCCAATTCTGCACCATAGGAGCAAAACGCTCTTTGACTGGTGCTTACTGAATGCGAGTGTGATCATGCTTTGGCATTGGATACAACACTATTTAATTAGGCCATTTATATGCATATGTAGCCACATATATGCAAAAATGACTAAAATATACCTTTTTAGATGTCTTCTTATATGTTTAAAGTAGGTGTCACCTTATAAAATTAGCCCCTTATTGATTAGCTTTTGGGAGCTAGCACTCCCTTTTTCAGGGAATGAGCAAAAGATGATATTACCACCCTGTAAATGAATCCTAAAAAGCATTCAAATGATAGCTTAAAGGTGAAGGGAGGGGGGAGAGGGGATGATGGGTAATTAGAAGGTGGGAGACAGTAGAATTTTAGGGATCATAGAATCTTGTTTACTAAAAGGCAAGATACTAGCATGCAGTTGGCATTGAAAATAAGTGCAGGAGTAGTGATTGACCCACACTAGTAAATGTAAGTGTGTCCGACGTGTCTTCATGTTACCAGAAGGGGTATGGTGCCACCCCCATGCTTGTTGTCTTTAGTGCTATCAGTGCAGGTACAGTTAATGTCACCCATGGAAGGGGTGGTAAGTGTACCTGCGGTAAGTGCCACACCAGTTGGGAGCGTGCACCAATAACACATGAATTGCCCATGGTTCAGATGATCTACCCATTTTTCACCTCCAGCCTGCGCTTCTTGAGTAGCACAGGGTTTTTAGCACAGCAGCATTTTCAGTACACAGTACTTTTTACCACAATGGACTTAGCACGTGCTGAATCCTGCACTACCTGGTAGCACCCATTAGTAAAAATGTCCCATAATGCCTTAAAATATTTAGGTCTTTATTGAGGCCTTTCTCGCTAATTCTGAAGTATCTGATTATTTTAACTTCAAACGTATTGCCTCCTTTAAAATCTTCCATTAAGTATTCTGACCACAAGGACCTTTTAACTCATTATAAGCTATACAATTCTACTGCCTGCCATGTTCTGATAACACATCAATCATCATTCCCCAGTTTTTCCCCTTAAGATTATCGTTGGAATGTTTTTATGATAATTATTATTATTAGTAGTAGTACTATTTATAGCATTTATATATCACACCTGAAGTGGCATTTTAGAAAGGATGTCCCAGCATCAGGGAAACGTGAAAAGCAGGACATGTTGATTTCAGAAACGGGCCTGTGAACATGCAGGCACTTTCTGAAATTGCCATGAGAATGTCTGGAAATATTCATGTAGGATGGTAGGATCCCATGTAACATATGGCCCATGGAAAATATGGTGATGTAGATGTGCAAGGACCTGTTCGCTGAAATATGGATGGGGACGTGCATGCGCATTGCAAAGTGTGCATGTACATACTGGCACATAGAGTCTCAGCATGACGACATGGTCAGATAGCCATGTGGCAGCCACAGTTATCATGCAGGGAGCACGAGGAGATCCTGCATCCTAACTATGGACACGGGGCTATCTGCCTCCAGACACACAGGGTCTGGCAAAGGATCTGACAGACCATTTCCCAGTAATTAGCAAAAAGCCCATGTACATTGAGGTGCCACTGGCACTAGCAATAGAATGTGTGCAAAGGGATGGGAACAGGGAGAAGGAAGGGGACACAAATAGGTAGGGATATGTAAACACACTGATTACAATGAAAGTTTATTTATTTATTTTTATTTTATTTGAAAGACTTTTATATACCGCCACTTCCCAAGATCAGGAGCGGTTTACAAAGAACAAAGGTGAAAATACATGGAACGTTATACAACATTTCAACTATATACATAAAACAGTATAAACATTAGTAACTATTTACAATTTATATTAAAAACTTTGGAATATATACAATATGTGACATCAAACTATGTGAAGAATTGTACAAAGTTAAATTGAATGTGAGTAGTTATGTAGTGTTGCTAGATTGTGCTATGGGGGGTGGGAGTCCAGAGCCGAGTAATGGCAGTAATGCTGAGTGAATAGGAATGTTTTTAGTTCTTTACGGAACGTTTGGAGATCTTTTATCTCCCTTAAATGGTCAGGGAGATTATTCCATTGCGTAGGTGCTACATATGAAAAAGCACTGTTACTTGCTATTTGTTTTGTCTTCCTTATTGAGTCTGGTACTTGAATGGTATTAATGTTCCTTCTTCTAACTCTATTTTCAGGTGGGCTGTGGATCAATATAGCTAGATATGATGGGGCAATCTTGTTAACTAACTTAAAGGTCGTCAGTATGATTTTGTATTGGATCCTGCTGGCAATGGGAAGCCAATGGAGAGAGTATAAAATGGGTGAAATGTGGTCAGATAACTTATCCTTGGAGATTATTCGTGCAGCAACATTCTGAGCCATTTGTAGTATGTTTTGATTCTTCTTTGTTATACCTTTGAGGATTCCATTGCAATAGTCGAGGTGGGGTGTTATTAGGATTTGAGTAATGGTTCTGAAATTGTCTTTTTCTAAGAGTGGTCTAAGCTGCTGGATAGTCCTAAGCTTGAAATAGATTGTTCTGGCTATTTTCTTTATGTGTAAGGTGAAGCTAAGGGGTATGTTTACTAAACTGCGGTAATGTCATTCGCGTTAGGTTCTGCAGTAAAGGTACAGATGCCCATATAAAGGCGTGGGCGTTGCATCGTTACAGCAAGCTGTAGCAGCTAATGCGCATTACAAGGCACCTTAGACTAATGAGCGTTGCAAGGCACCCTGTAAGGCACCTTGCAAGGTGCCCAGTAAGGTGCCATGTAAGGTGCCCTGTAAGGTGCCTCATAAGGTGCCCTATAGGGCCTCCTAGGCTAAGCGCCATATTAGGCACCCTTGGACAAGGCACCGCAGAAGGCACCCTGGGCTATGGAACCATAGGTTAAGGTGGCCTAACAAGGTTATGGTGTCCTAGGTTAGTGTGCCCTAGGGACTGCAAGGTGCCTCAGGATGACATGCATGACCTGTGCGGAACAGAGACAGATGTAGCCCTAACACTAGATAGAACACTCAGGAAACAGGAAAGGCAATGAACCGGTGAGTGAAGGAGGGAGAAGTGGGAACCGCTGGACCTGCCATATCTGTGGGCATCCCATGTGCCTGCCAGTACTGATGACAAACATGGTGGGGCAGCTGTACCACAGCACAGGGTGGTGGCAATGTAAAATGGAAGGTCGTTCAAATTTGTGCAGTCAATGATACCAAATACAGATGGGAAACCAGCTATATCATACAGCGCCTGCATAGTCATCAGTCTTTGCTCAGGCGTGGAGGGGAAGATGATCACAGGATACCTTGGAGATGCATGGTTGCTTGGTAAGGGGACAAAACTGTGAGCAAATATGATAGAACTGAGAGTCATGCACCTATATGAAGAAATATCCCTGAATGGGAGACAGAATGGGCACATGTTATCTGTTGTGCCCCAATACAGGTGCATAGTCAGAAGAGAGAATTGTTGGGCCAGGATGAGAGGCTGCACATTAATGATGCAGTCACAGGGAGAACACATCTAAACAGTAGCAGCGGACCCCAATGGAGAAAAGCAGGCCAGGGGTGGCAAAGCCTCAGAATGCTCTGAAGCAGTGTATCTTGGAGAAATGGCAAAAGTCTGAACAGCAGCCAAGCAATGACATGCTACATAGGGCTCTGCAGGAAATGTCATGAGAATGTACTCCCTCATGTCCCTGTCATGTGAAAGCACCATAAATATGTTCACTACCCACCCACCCCTCCAGCCCCAACACACCTGGCACAGTTGCTGTACTGATGTGTGCCTGTCACCCTGCTCCCACAGGTGACCATGGATTCCCTGTCAAACTATGGCTACTGATCCCTATGTGCCACCCCAAACCCCACAAGAGGAAGCAATACAACCAGTCACATAAGAGGACCAGGGCAGTGGTGGAACAGGCAATTGGGGCCTAGACCACAGTGTGGGGGGGGGAGGGGAGGTGAGCTGCTTACAGCCCTGGCCACATGTGCAGGATCATTACAGCCTGCTGTATCCTACATAACATCACTATTCAGTCAGGCATCCCCATCCCTGAGGGAGAAGCAATAAAGGAGACAGATGCTGCAGAGACTGCAGAAGAGGAAGGGGCATAGAGGGGAACCAACAGCAAATCACATTAACACTCGCCACCAGGAACAGACTCATCTGTGAAACCTTCTAGAGTAAATGCTGTCATACTTATTACAGTGCAGTCAAACAAACTGGTATATAAAACCTGTTAATTAAATAAATAAATAAATTTGGCCTTAGAGGGGAGGTACAAGACATGCCACACAGATGACTGACCTGGGAGACTAGGGAAGCAGTATGAGGAAACACAGCCCATGGCTCACAACAGTACCACTAAACAGTGGCAGAGGGCTGCAGAACCTATACCCATGTTGAGGTCCCAGAACCCTGGAGGCACCTCTGGGGCTTGTCAGCGCTTCAGCCATGTGTTGCATGCCCTGGGCTTTTGCCTTGTCACCCACATTACTGCCCTTTGTTTCCTGACATATGTGTAGGGGTCTGTCACTGTACTGTGGCTCCCCTCCAGTTGCCCATATCCAAGTCTACCTGCAAACATGTCACCCAGAAAAAGACAGATGCTGTGGTCAGGCATCTCTGTCATGCCCCAACCATATGCAGGCAGAGGTCCCTACCCTCAGTAGCTGCTGTATGACACTAGCCCTTGTAACTGTACAATGATTGTGCAGTGAGGACAGACATTGCCAATAGCAGAGCCCAGGTAGGCATGACATGATCACTGGCTAGTCTTCACCACAGCATCAGGAGCCCACTCAACCTACATGAACACTCATGTGCCCTCCATGCTGTGTGATCACTCCCATCCCATTACTCTTCCCTAGACGCCTGATAATGGTACAAAACTGTATAGTAGGCATGCATATCTGGGACTTGTGTCCAGCTCTAACAGGCACTGTCAAAGCTCTCACCTGTATTACATTACACACACACAGGTATGTGTGCAACAATGTGCCCACCCACATGTGCAGGTCCTGTCAGCAGATAGACATCTCACTAGACTGCACCTGCTCCCTGGCTAACAGCATACTCCATACCCATACCTCTCCAGCCTGCACTACATGGTGTTCCTCATCCTTTCTGCCATGGGACTGATAGCCTGGCCATCGCCTTGGCCTGTGCCTTCAATATACCATATGTGCACATTAAGGCCCCAACACTGGTCCAGCAGCCACCATAGGCCCTGACCTGTACAGTGAAAACCAATATCCGCCACCCCTATGTGCCAGACACCTGCCTATGTTTGCAGGAGGCAATGATGACACTGTGAGTTACAACAAATAGCATTTATTAAAACAAGGCACTAACAACACCTCCTTCCTATTCCCACCCCTCCCCTATTAGCCCTGCCAAAATCAACCATTCCCAACATTTCCATACATGCCACCTCCATCCTTCCCCAGATCAGTCTAGGGCCTCAGAAGACCCTGACAACAGCTCTGCAGTGCCTGGGCTACAGCCTATAACCCTGTGCAAATGCCCCCTACAGAATCCACCACTGCCTCCCTCAGGAGCCGCACCAGAGTAGCCATGACTGCCACCAACTCCCAAGGGGGTCAAATGAGGTGCCCGGGGCAAGGTATGCAGGAAACATCACTGGAACCTGCTGGTGCAGGGGCGTCCTGAGTGTCAGCAGAGCCTCCTAGCCCACCTGGCACCACCCATGATGGCATGTGCTAGTTAACTGTAATCATTTGTTTTCAAGTTTTATTGTCATTTAGTTATATGATGTTATATGTAAAACAAACTCTGCTTTGTTGATTGTTGTTTATTGTGAACCGCAACTGATGTATGGAAGATGCGGTATAGAAGTGATTGTTAAATAAATAAATAAATAAATAAATAAATAAATGTAATGGTGCAGGGGGGGCTCACATGCAGGAAGCTCTGCTGATGCCCCATGCTTCTCTTGGCCCTCCTCCTCCTTAATGGCCATAGCTGGCCTGCTTGGCCCCATTGTCTCTAGCAGAACATCTGTGCTAGCATCTGCAGCCCCACCCCCTCTCCAGCATCCCCCATCACCCTGGTCATCTGCACATGATGTGTCCCCTCCCCTAGCGCCTCCCATCTCCTCTGCTTCATCTTCCTCTTCCTCATCATCAGTCTCTTCCTCCTTCCACTCTTCAGCCGCATCCTCCTTCTCTGCCCAAGATAGGACTTTTATTAAAGGTTTTGGCATAAGGAGTAATAGTGGTGGTGGTGGTGGGGGTGGGGGGGGTGTTATTATCTAATTTGAATTGAGGATGACTTTGTAGGTAATTCTGGGGTTTTTTTTAGTTTTTTGTTACTTTTGTACATACTATGACAGTAATGAACCTAATATCTATGCCAAGATGTATGAAGTAGGATCTCAGTCTCTCAGATTTGCTGCTGTTTGCAATAGTGCTTGTATTGTGCCAGAGGGTGCTTTCTTCTGGTGTTCATAGGATATATTAACCAAGGTGTACTTGGAAATTGCTTTTAATCAAGCCAGTGGCACCCAATGCAATGGAAAGATTTCTGTATCTTTCTGCCATAGGTTTTTGGTCTCTAGCTGTGTTTCTTGGTATTGGAGGATTTTCTCTCTCTCCACTCAATTCACAGAATAATCATTTAGCACTGAAACCTCTACTATCAATGTCGTTTTCATGTTTTTCTCCTTTGCCATTATATCTGGCTTCCTTACATCAAGCTTATTATTGGTTGGATTGGGAATGTCCCAGATTATCCTAACCTCGTTATTCTCCATGATTCTCATAGTGCCATGATCCCAGTACTTTTCCAGTACAGTGATATTGCAGTGTTTGATTTGTCCTTGGGGCAGTATCTTGAAATGGGTTAGGTCTGTAAATACCATGAGAGTAAGCGAACCTCATTCCTAAGCCAGGGTATGTAGAATTTGATGCTGTGGGAAGATGACCATTGTCTGTTTTCTGATGATATACGTTGAAACACACTGTACATTGATAACACCTGCAGCTGTGGATATTCCAAATGCAACTTTCTTTTGATCTCTTTAGATCCTTTCCCAAAATACCACTGGCTGCTTCTGTTTCTCATTTTGATGAAGCCCACTGTTTTATGTAAATAGAAGATGAAGTGATATTACTTTCAGAGCAAACACCTGTAAGCACTCTGAAGACCTTATTTGATATGGATTTTTTCCCATAGGCATAGAATGAGGGAAGAAAGTCATTTTTAAATAAGGACCCAAAGGATCCATTTCCGGAGGGGTTATCCACATAGGGGTATGTTTACTAAACTGCGGTAATGTCATTCGCGTTAGTTTCCGCGGTAAAGGTACAGATGCCCATATAAAGGTGTGGGCGGGGCATCAGTATGGCAAGCCGTCAGGTAACGCGCCTTATAAGGCACGTTATAAGGCACCTTATTAGTCACAGTACAAGGCACGTTATAAGGCACGTTACAAGGCACTGTTATTAGGCACAGTACAAGGCACCTTATAAGGCACTGTTATTAGGCATAGTACAAGGCACATTATAAGGCATGTTATAAGGCACGTTACAAGGCACGTTACAAGACACTGTAATTAGGCACAGTACAAGGCACGTTATAAGGCACAGTACAAGGCACGTTACAAGGCACTGTTATTAGGCACAGTACAAGGCATGTTATAAGGCACATTATAAGGCACCTTATTAGGCACAGTACAAGACACGTTACAAGGCACCTTATTAGGCACAGTACAAGGCACGTTATAAGGCACCTTATTAGGCACAGTACAAGGCACGTGCCTTAATGCGCCTTTTTCTATGATGACAGAAAAAGACCACATGGCCAATCTAGTCTGTCCTACCATATCAACAACTACAGCAGTCTCCTTTTTACCTTTAGAAATCCTCTGTGTTTGTCCCATGCTTTTTTTAATTCAGTTACTGTCCTCATCTCTACCACCTCCACTGGGAGACTATTGCGCGGATCCACTACTCTTTCCTCTTATAAGGATTGCTGGCAACTGTGGTGAGGGTACTATGGGCTGGCAGCACAGATCTGCAAAGATATGACTGTCACAGGCAAGAAAAATATCTGCCTTGGACAGGAGGGAACACTGAGGAATCAAACCCATGACCTCCACCTAGAACGTCAGTATACTAACCAGTAGGCTATACCTCTATGGCCTGTTGCACAGCAATGGCTGGGTACAGAAGGACTGCAGGTCACTGCACAAACCGTCTGCTCTGTGTGCCAGGATAGAGTAACCTCACAAGCACCCATGATGCACTGCACATGCAGAACAGCAGCCTACAGCTGACCACAAAATGGGGTCTGCACCTCTCCGGTACTGCAGCATGGTAAGACGGACTGACAGTGCATGATACTGGCACAGAGTAGCTACAGACCATGCCATTGTGCAGGTCCGTGTTCACCCTGAGGGATAGTATGGGCGCCCAGCACTAGGTCCACAGTACATGTGGCGCTAGAGATAGGTCTTGCTGCACATCCTCAGCATTGCCAGTGTGTGACAGGTATTCCCAACAGTGCAACTGAAGGTACATCTGTTCCAGCTGTGGTCTGCAGTCACATGTGGGTCTGGACACCATCTATATTAGTGTGTACCTGTTATCAGGACAGTGGGGTGTCTAGACTCACATGAGGGCAATTTAGCACTGCCACTATGGTCTAAGTGGTATGTGCTATATACCCCCAAGGGGCCTCAATCACCCCTTTTGTAGATGAGGGTGTGGTGGGACAGGTGCCTGCATCCTGCAAAATGGCTGTAGTACCAGCAACCACAGTCCTGCTGGCAGCTGACAGCCCTCCAGGGGCTTCTGCCATACCTGTGACCATTGCAGACCAGCAATGATGCTTGGGGGTAGGCAGGGGAAGGCTCAACTGCCCCATGCCACAGTCAGACTGCACCTGCAGCATCCTACAAGGTGTTCCCACCATGCACAGGCAAACTGCAGACAACGCAATCCATAGTGCATGCTCACATGGGAACCCTGTGCACGCAGAGGTCGGATGCACAGCACAGACACCAAGCAGGTATCTCTGTGATTAGGCCCCAGAACTGGGAACACACAGGTATCACTAAAAACACATAATGTGTGGCACTATGTGAGAACATAGACATGCCATTGTCACTGCTTGGTCAGAGTGAGAGTGACCTTCCCCTGCCGCGTGACATGCTGTGGCCACCCTGTGCATGCAGGTGGTGGTCGAGCACTACAGTGTCCCAGCCATTGACCTCCACCCTGTGCAGATGCATCCTGGCCAAACCGCTCTGTCTGTGCCATACCCACAATACCTTGCTCCTCATTATACACACGTGCAGGCTAATGCTGGAAGCAGTATGAACAATGTGGACTCAGTGAGGTGTTGGCAGACACAAAACAATGGAGAGACATACACACACTCCCACACCTATCTGCACCATTGTGCAGAGATGGAGGTGGTTGACAACCCTACCCGCTGCACTGGTCCTGATCACAGTGCCGACATTGCTAATCTATGCAAGGGGTAGTAGTAGTGCTCTGGTGATAACTGCAACTCTGTGCTGGGGCCAATAGCCTGACACTCCATGAAGCTGTGGATAGTGGAGCCCTTGTGAGGGGGTGTCCGTACCCCTGTGCAACACTGCTTTGGGGTTTGCCCATGTTGTTGTTGTGGCTGCATTGTGGGCTAAAACTATGGGGAGATGCTCTGCAGGATCCACAGATGGGACCTGAACCTCTGACCCTCTGCTCTTGGACATGTTGGCTGAGTGTACTGCACCACACTGTTGCCACAGCAACATAGTGGTCCCTGGGGCTATCTTTACGTTCCTCGGCCAGACCTCTTCTTTTGAACTGCACACCACATTCTGGCACAGGGCATGGCCTAGGTCCACTGCAGGTAGGTGCCACTGCTCCCTCCAGCACAATCACCCACCCCCTCTGCCATGCCGCCATGACCATATGCTGTCGGTGCTGGTGATGTGCCACCCCAGGCCATCCAGGGGGCAGGTAGGCGGCTGCCTAAGGTGTGGGTTCTGGGGTAGGGGTGCCTACATAGATGTCCACACATCCCCAGGCACCGCCTGTCAATGTTATGTGCCCCTTAGGGTGCCTGCTGGGTAATGTCTCCTGGATGCAATACTGTGGGCCACAGACTCATGGGCATGTCTGACCCTGGTCAGTTGCTGTCTTGCTGGTTTCCATTTTCTGCATTCCTATGTGCCACCTCGGCAACCGCCTAGTCCACCCTGTGCCCCAGAAGCCCCCACTGTATGTCCCGCCTGCAGCCCCCATGCCCCATTTGCGCCATCACCATAGTGGCCTTTCATACCAGGGCACTATGCTGTTGGTGCAAATGTATCACTACTATCACTTTTCTGGGGCTCCCTGGCTATGCTGTACATTGCCGACACAGAACTGGTATCTCTCTCTTGTAAATGTGTGCTAATGCCAGGTTTTCAGTTGCGTTAGGATTCAGCCCTTAATTTCTCCACGTTAGTGTGAAAGGGGCCTCTCCTCGCCCACTCCATGCCCATTGACCACTTCTCTCCGCTCTCTCTCCACCCTTTTCTGGACTTACCACGGCTGGGAACGTTAAGGCGCATTATGTAACGTTAAAGTGCCTTAACGTTACATAACATTCCTTAACATAGACACTGCTACGCTACTGCAGTTTAGTAAACATACCCCATAATGTTGAGAGTTTGCTAGCTGACCCCTTTGAAAACTGAGCCAGGCAAGGATTTCACCCCCAAGGCAGGCGAGTAGGTTCACGTTCTGCTTTTCCCACTGATGTTCCTTGTGACCTTGGACACAAGGAACTGAGATTGAAAGCTTTTTGGAGGCAGAGGAATTAACTTAACTTGAGCTACCATTGAAAGGGTGTGAGCTAAATTTAAAAAAAGGATACTTTTTGGGTAAAACCTAAACCTATTCTCAATTTTCTGTTGTTTCAGACCGAGTTTTAAAATAGTTCAATCTGTAAGTGGCTGTACTTTGCTGTATACCTGGCTAAATATGTGTTAAAAATGTTGTTGTGCAATTATACTTTGATGGTTTCATTAGGAATACCAATTTCTCTGTGTTTCTCCTATGGAAGCATGTTTTGTTTGCATATCCTTGTCCTCATCCAGCATCTTTCTCTGCAATTACTATCTCTTAACAAACAAAAAAACACCAACATTTTGTGACACCTTTTCTGCAAGTTTCTTGGTGAGTTGTAGGCTTCATTCACAGGGCATTATGGGGCCTGACTTTACAAGACACCTATGCAAAACATCCAAAAACACTATTTTAAGCATGTATGTTTACCTAGCTAGTATAAATAAAATAGAACATTTGTGTTTGCATGTCTTAATCACTTGGAAATGAATTTTATTTTTGTATCTTACTCTATATATTATCTGTACGAGAGTGTGGTTCTTCATAGATGCTGCATGGTGAACACATGTAGTCAATGGGGTATGTTTACTAAACAGCGCTAACGTCGCAGCGGCGACATTATCACGCGATAAATGACATTATCGCACGACATTACCGCGCGATAACATCACTTATCGCGCGATAACATCTCTGGCGGAGTTAAGGCGCACAGAGGGTGGAGTAAGGCTTCCCAGAGGGTGGTGATAAGGAGTCAATGGGCAGAGAGTGGGTGGGAAGAGGCTCCAGGCACACTAACGCTGTGAAATCAGGATCTGAAAATTAACGCCAGTGAAAACCTTGCGTTAGAGGGACATTTGCAGGAGAGAGAAACCATTTCAGTCAGCAATGTACAGCAAAGGCAGGGAGACGAAGAAAAATGATAGCAGTGATACATCTGCAGCAACAGCATAGTGCCCAAGTACTGGCTCCTGCAGACCATGTCCCTGTATTTTACCCAGTACTAAACCATGGTAATAAAGAAGGAACCTTTACTGCAGATAAAATAAACACACCATAAATGCCTATATTTTACCCTACAGAGCACATACACCATAGACATGTTTAGTCCCTATAGCAGAGGTTCCCAACTGCAGTCCTGGAAGGCCAAACACCATTCAAGTTTCATGCTGTCCCTAAGAAATATGCTTGAGATGCATTTGTATGCACCTCCCCCATTGTATGCAAATGTATCTCATTCATATTCATTAGGGACAGCATGACAACCTGAATCATGTTGGGCCCACCAGGACCAGAGTTGGGAACCTCTGCCCTAGATCATAGGCCAACAGGGGCACAAACTCCCACACCCACAGGCTCCACTATCCAAAGCCTCATGGAGAGTCAGGCTGTTGGGCCCTGCGCGGAACAGCAGCTACCAATACTAGCACCTGCATACCTAAGCAATGCCATCATAAACATGGAAACACGTTCCACATATATCAAAAGGTATGATTACTAAACTGCGGTAATGTCACCCGTGTTAGGTTCCGTGGTAAAGGTACAGATGCCCATATAAAGGTGTGGGTGGTGCATCATTACAGCAAGCCGTATCAACTAACGCACGTTACAAGGTGCCTTAGACTAATGCACGTTACAAGGCACCTTATAAGGCACTTTATAAGGTGCCTTGCAAGGTGTCTTGTAAGGTGCCTTATAAGTAAGGCACCTTATAAGGTGCCTTGTTAGGTGCCTTATAAGATGCCATGTAAGGTGCCTTGTTAAGTGCCTTATAAGGTGCCTTGTAAGGTGCCCTATAGGGCTCCTTAGGCTAAGCACCGTATTAGGCACCCCTGGACAAGGCACCGTAGAAGGCACCCTGAGCTATGGAACCATAGGTTACAGTGGCCTAACAAGGCTACGGTGCCCTAGGTTAGTGTGTCCTAAAGGCTGCAAGGTGTTTCAGGATGACATGCATGACCTGTGAGGCACAGAGAAAGATGTAGCCCTAACACTAGATAGAGAACTGAGGAAAGGCAATAAACAGGTAAGTGAAGGAGGGAGAGCTGGGAGCCTCTGGACCTGCCATATCTGCAGGCATCTCATTTGGCTGCCAGTACTGTTGACAAACATGGTGGGAGCAACTGTACCACAGCACAGGGTGTTGGCAGTGTAAAGTACTGGAAAGACAGTTGGTGGCAGACGATGGGAATATGTGTCCCCCAGTGGAGGCAGAGGTGGCAGGATAGTTACAATGATGGGTGGACAGAGGAGTGGTGGTGCCATGCAGATCAGGCACAGGCGAGGCAAGCATGATGAGGTGCAATGCAGGAAAGGGTAGCAGCAGGGCCAGATTTACCTATACGCCAACTACGCCGTGGCGTAGGGCCCACAGCTGGCAAGGGCCCACAAAAATTGAACAAACGCTTTATTACCGGCCCTGGTAGTCTCTCAGTTTCTATCCAGCCCCATCGTTCTCTCACAGCTAACGCTCACAGAACCCATTCCATTGGCTCGTTGACTCTTCAGGATCCCGCCCCCCTCTTTCCCCCTAGCTCTTCCTTCCCGCCCTCCGTCCTGCTAAGTGATTGGCTGTATGTCGCCATCAATAATCTGCAGAGCAGTTCGGACTGGCTGACCAATGCCTGCCAGTCACCTGGGTTCGGCCCAGTGAAAGAGGGGAGGAGATTTTGTCGCACCTGGTGGTGGACACGCAAGAGCCATGCGAAGAGTGGAGGGCTTGTCGTGGTGCGGCTGAGCTGAGCGCCTTGCCCGGACGGTGAGTGGGTATCGCAAAGCGACTAAGGGGTAGGAGAGTGAGGACAGCAGGAATGGGGGGTGGGGGGACGAACGGAGCCCGTGTTTCCTGCTCAGGTGGAGGGGAGCGGAAGGTGGAATGGAGAAAGTTTGGCCCATTTTCCAACTCGATGTGTCTTTTGAGCAGTTTGTCCTACATGCAACCAGGAAGTGGGCATCTGGCGGTGTGATGGGGCAGAAGCAAACAGCCCCACAGTGCAAAAGTTGTAAGGTAAGCACTGTGGGGCTGTTTGTAGCCATTGCCGCCCGTGAAGAGCCCGGAGAGGGGCGGCAGTGAGCACTGCAGGGGTTGCGCAAGGGATGAGGGCCTAGGGCGTCTCATTTCCTTGCGCCGGCTCTGCATGTAGAGTGCTGAGGTCTGTGAGCACACTAATACGCAGGGTCCTATGCTGAATACCACTGCTGTTGTCACCACTTGCGGCTATCAGGTTTTCGATATGGGGAAGGAGGAAGAAATGGACAGGAGAAGGGAATGAAGTGGAGGTCTAATATTTTATTTCATCATCATCTGGGGTCACGTGAATTTTTAAGTGTTATGATGGGACCATGTTGGATAAACGTTTGGAAAGCACTGATCCACGTGATATTAACATCTCGTGTCCACTGCTGGTATTATAGCTTCTCACATTTCCCAGACAGACACAAGAGCATTATTATATCCTAATAGATCGGTCCTTTATAGATTTGTTGGAAGTACTGGACAGTAGTTCCAGTGAAAGGTGTCTATGGTGATGGCAGTTGTTTTTCATAGTTTCACTTATTACTAAAAGGTGACGAGAGATATGGGAAGATGGAGGAGAAGTTGTCCATGCATGTATTGGCAGCAGTTGAACCACATCGCAGCCAGAAGCAGAGGTCTGAGACCATGGAGATGACGGAAATGGTGAAAGTTGCAAGGCTGGAGACACGTGCCATTGTGCCCTGTGTCAGCAAGCTCCATCAGCGGCATGGGACACACTCATAATGTGAATGGTCACAAGGCCGTAACTGTAAAGGTACCATGGACAGACAACTGGAGATTGAGATGGCGAAGGGAACTGGTTTCACTTGTAATAATGGTGAGAGAGAAAGGAAAGAGGAGTGAAGGATGAGAGAAAATGAAAAGGTTTAAGGAGAGGAAGAGTAAGTGGAGGAAAGGGCAAGAGGGTGATGGGAAAAAGTGGGGAAGAAGAACAAGAGGTAATAAAAAGAGATGGGGAGGGGAGGTGAGAGGAGATGTGGACGTGGCACGAGGTACGGGGGTGGCAGTGGGAAAAGGCTGTTTCATTTGAATGCAAATGTTTTGCATGTTTCAGGTAGGTTATCTATATATTTTCTAAGACTGCTTCATACTGCTTGCATGTTAATGATGATTTTTAATGATCTCCGTGAGGCACAGAAGTGTGTAGGAAGTTCTCTGTTAGTGTTATCGTTTGCAGAGCTGGCCTCATTTTGGACAGAAACTCTTAATTTTGTTACAACGGGAAAAAAATGAAACCATCCGGGACTTTAGCAGAAGACACGAAGAAACCAGAAGAAAGTGGCTGGAGCAATTGCAGCTGGAACAAATGCACAAAAGGTAGAAAAATAGCTCTTTATTTTGAATTTATTAATTGGAATATGTCAGCTCTGGTAAATGTGCATCATTAACTCTGTGCTTTGTTTAGTACAAGAGCAAATTAATGTATAGTTTTATTTCTACAGTGTTGTACATTCCAAGTTTGGCTTTTGGGATTCCCAGTTTAATTATTGTCTTCCTGTTTCTAAATTGTGATTACTTGTTTGGTGATGGTCTATGTTCTGCATGTGTAACTGAGCTGAGGTGTTCTGTTTATATAATTCCTATTTGACATTGCCACTTGTTCTCTTTCCCCAGTAGGTCATGTATTGTTGTTCTCTGAAATGTATTGGTTTAATATTTGCAGTGTTGCCTTTTGATAGGTAGGGTATGGTGCTTTGTGAGTCCTGGTAATGCTGTCAGGATACGGCGGGTTTGCTATGGGTTCTAAATGGTCAGTGTTTGTAGTAGTTCCTAATGTGTCTGGCAGTTGGCACTGGATTATAGTAATGTAGAAATCTTTTAGTCTTTCTTTATCCATACACTCATTAAGAGGCACGTTTACTAAAAGTTAGTATATGGTAACATTATGCAAATATTTATGCAAATGAGGCCCCTTATGCAAATGAGGCCCCGCACCCCCCTTGGGCCGCCCCTGCTGGGGGCCCTCAATTTTTGTTGGCGTAGGGCCTCACTCAAGGTAAATCCGGCCCTGGGTAGCAGTGCAGGACATGGGGTGGCAGCCTGCACAGGCAGACAGAACTCTACACAGCTGACAGACGCAGATAGATGGACCGAAGGAATGTTGGCAATTGTGGCAAGGGTATCATGGGCTGGCAGCACAGATCTGCAAAAATATGACTTTTACCTGCATACAAACTATTTGAGTAGAACAGACATGAAAGGAGAGAACAATGAGGAATTAGCCCTGTGCCTCATCTACAGAGCCCCCCATGCTCCAACAGAAGACTTAGCCTCCACGCTAGAGACCGTCTGTGCAATCAACATGAACCACAAACCACTAATACTACTGGGCGACTTCAACCTCAGTTCTACAACCAGCAAGGACAAGGAAACCTTCCTGCAAGCAATGGACTCCCTACACTACACTCAACCAATCAACACCCCAATGCACAGACATTGGTCATCGCCTGACCTCATATTCGCCCCCAACCACATAATCGACAAAGGTGGCATCTCATCACCCTCGGTCACCCCAGTGCCCTGGTCAGACCACCACAAAATCAAAATAGTAATCACGACTCAAAGGGACAGACACGACAAGACACAAAACACACCACATGAACAAAGAAGATTCAAAGCCTTTGACAAGAACCGATTCATACAAGACACACTACCCCACCTCAATCCTGAAACGCACGATCTGAACAGACAAATAAGCGAATGGAACAGTATCATCAATGCAGCAGCCAAAGCCACCAAACCCAAAGCAGTGACTACAATCAACAACAAAAGACAGCACACCCCATGGTACTCCAAAGATATACGCAATGCTAAAAGAAACTTGAGGAAGATTGAACGCCGCTGGAGATGCTCTAAATCCCTCTCCACCCAGGCCTTATACCTAACGAAACAAAGGAACTACAATGAACTCATTAACCAAACAAAAAGAGAACACCACACAAACACTATTCAGAAGGCATACAACAAACCCAGAGAGCTATTCGAGATAGTAAAGAAACTAACCAACGAACCAAACACTGAAAAAGACATACAGATTGACCCTCAAACATTCTCTGATCACCTACAAAATAAACTGGGCCAATCACCACAACAAACAACGGAAGGAACCACCAACCCAACCATACCCACCATAACATGGGACAATTTCAGCACTCCATCCATAAGGCAAATCTCAGATATCATCTCCACTCTTAACACAAGTACTGCACCAACAGACCCATGCCCGGTTCCCTGGATCAAGGCAACAAAGGAAAGCTTCCTCAGCCTCATACACAACATGGTAAACAACTCTCTGGTGCAAGGAACCATGCCAGACCAGCTGAAGCTAGCCACAATAAGACCGATCCCAAAGAAATCCACACTAGACAAAAGCAATCCAGCAGCCTACAGACCAATCTACAGCATACCATGACTGGCTAAAATCCTAGAAAAGACCGTACAACAAGAGCTCCAGGACCATATTGACGCACATGCCCCACTGGACATACATCAACACGGCTTCCGCCCAAACCACGGGGTCGAAACACTACTGCTATACCTATTCAATGACATAATCCAAACCATGGACAACTACAAACAAGGAACATTAATGATCTTCCTAGACATCTCAGCTGTATTCGACACAATGGACCACAGAATCCTCCTAATAAGACTTCTGAACATTGGAATAACCGGCACCACCTTAAAATGGTTCAAATCATACCTAACAGACAGACAGTTCCAGGTCAAGATCGGATCCAACATCTCACAACCCTCAAAGATCAAGCAAGGGGTGCCACAAGGATCCACACTATCCTCACTGCTATTCAACCTATACATCCAACCAATCTGCAACATCATAAAAGCACACAAAATAAACTACACAATCTATGCAGACGACATCATGATATACACCCCAATCAACCTCGACAACCCTGACTACACCAAAAAAACAGACTGTCTTGATGGCATGGCCAAATGGCTCCTACACAATAACCTAGCCATAAACTACAGCAAGACAGAAGCAATCATCATCACACAAAACACCAGCTTCAGCCCCCCACCCTTCATCAACACCAACAACACAGCAATACCACTGAAAAATGAAGTGAAATACCTCGGAATAACCCTCAACAGAGAACTCAACCTACAATCACACATCAGAAGAACCACTAAGAATGCATACTACAAGATGAGAATAATCAGATGCCTCAAGCCCCTACTCACACAAGACTACTTCCACACAGTCTGCCAAGCTCTAATTACTCCCATCCTTGACTTCTGCAACCCAATCTGTAACGGCATGCCAAAACAATCACTCAGACCGCTACAGATGGCTCAAAACACAGCGGCCAGAATAATCACCGGTTCATCAAAACAAAACCACATCACGCCCATCCTAAAAGACCTGCACTGGCTCCCAATCAGCCACCGCATCAGATACAAAATGATACTGAACATCTTCCGAATCAAACACATGAGCTCCGCACTCAGCCTCCAACCCCTCATACTACCAAACACCAGCACTAGACCTAGAAGAAAGACCACAGCAGACACACTCAACACACCAAGAAACTACACAAAAGCATGCAAATCCACCACACAAAGAGCCCTTTCAATGGCAGCTCTAACAATATGGAACACACTCCCAGATGAGCTACGGTCTACCGAAGACCCAAAGGACTTCCGAAAACAACTAAAGACATTGCTCTTCACCGAGTACTATGGACCAAGCATTTAACCAGACTCTACAGACTCGGACTAAACACAGAACAGAACCTTAAACTTGATCTAAAGAACAACTGCAGCAAACTGCAGAGACTGCAAAACCACATGCATATAAGTGTGAAAAGCACATGTTGTAAATAGCTCACACCAATCTTCACACCCACACTCACACACCCTCACTGTACATAGACACACCTAATACAATCACCAATGCTTTGATTGTTTGCTGTGTTCACCGCCTTGATTAAAGGATAAGGTGGGATAGAAATACCCTTTAAATAAATAAATAAAATAAATTAAACCCATGAACACAACCGAGAATGGATATACCTCCGTGGTGTATCTCACAGCAATGGCTGGTTACAGAAGGACTGCAGGTCACCGCACAAACTGTCTGCTCTGAGTGCCAGGAAAGGGTAACCCCACTAGTACCCATGATGCATTGCACATGCTGAATAGCTGTCTACAGCTGATCACCAAATGGGGTCTGCACATCTCCGGTACCTCAGCTTGGAAAGACGAACTGACAGTGCATGATACTGGCACAGAGTAGCTATAGACCATGCCATTGTGCAGGTTCTGTGTTCACACTGAGGGATAGGATGGGTGCCCAGCACTAGGTCTGCAGTTCATGTGGTGTCAGAAATAGGTTCTGCTGTGCATCCCCATTGTATGAAAAGTGTTCCTTGCAGTGCAGCTGAAAGTAATTTGGTGTCCATCTGTGTCTTGCAGTTACATGTGGCCCTCAAGGACCAGACACCACCCAGATTAGTGCAAGCCTTGTGTTAGGGTCTGGTTGACATGGGCACCTGTTATCAGGGCAGAGATGTTTCTAGACTTGCTTGAGATTTGTGTAACAGTGCCTTTACAGGTCAAAGTGGTATACTCTATGTACCCCAAAGGGTCCGCATTCACCCTTTGTAAGTAAGACACAGGTGCCTGAGCCCAAGTGAAGTAACCTGCATCCTGCTGGTATAGGACAGCCCTCCAGGGTTCGTGGGCCAGAGCCATACCTGTGACTGGAGCAGTGGCAAACCAGCAATAATGCTGGGGTTAGGGATGGTAAACCCCAACTGCCTCACACCACTGTCTGCCAGTCACCAGCAGACAGCGCAGTCAGACTGCAATACCTTATGGGTTATCCAACCATGCACAGCCTAACTGCAGACAGTCCACTAGCCAATCTACAGTGCATGCTCATAGAGGAACTACATGAACCAAACAGGTATCTCAGTGATTAGGGCCTCAACACTGGAAGCACAAAATTATCACTGCAGGCAGATAATGTAGTGTGCTATGTGGCATCATCGAGGGAGAGCGGGAAGGTAAGCTCCGCCCCGCTCCCCTCCGACAAGGCCAATCGGGCCTGATGATCCCCTGCAGCACCAACATCTATAAAAGAGGCCTCACCGCAACACTAGAGTCTCTTCAGCTGCCTCCCTGCCCCGATCGGCATCATCGAGGGAGAGCGGGAAGGTAAGCTCTGCCCTGCTCCCCTCTGACAAGGCCAATAGGGCCAGACGATCCCCTGCAGCACCAACATTTATAAAAGAGGCCTCACCGCAGCACCAGAGTCTCTTCAGCTGCCTCCCTGCCCCGATCGGCATCATCGAGGGAGAGTGGGAAGGTAAGCTCCGCCCTGCTCCCCTCTGACAAGGCCAATCGGGCCCAACGATCCCCTGCAGCACCAACATCTATAAAAGAGGCCTCACCGCAGCACCAGAGTCTCTTCAGCGCATCCCTGCCCCGATCGGCATCATCGAGGGAGAGCGGGAAGGTAATCTCCGCCCCGCTCCCCTCCGACAAGGCCAATTGGGCCCAACGATCCCCTGCAGCACCAACATCTATAAAAGAGGCCTCACCGCAGCACCAGGGTCTCTTCAGCTGCCTCCCTGCCCCGATCGGCATCATCGGAGAGCGGGAAGGTAAGCTCTGCCCCGCTCCCCTCCGACAAGGCCAAATAGAGACCTATAATCCCCTGCAGCACCAACATCTATAAAAGAGGCCTCATCGCAGCGCCAGAGTCTCTTCAGCTGCCTCTCTGCCCCGATCGGCATCATCGAGGGAGAGCGGGAAGGTAAGCTCCGCCCCGCTCCCCTCCGACAAGGCCAATCGGGCCCGACGATCCCCTGCAGCACCAACATCTATAAAAGAGGCCTCACCGTAGCACCAGTGTCTCTTCAGCTGCCTCCCTGCCCCGATCGGCATCATCGAGGGAGAGTGGGAAGGTAAGCTTCGCCCCGCTCCCCTCTGACAAGGCCAATCGGGCCCGACGATCCCCTGCAGCACCAACATCTATAAAAGAGGCCTCACCACAGCACCAGAGTCTCTTCAGCTGCCTCCCTGCCCCGATCGGCATCATCGAGGGAGAGCGGGAAGGTAAGCTTCGCCCCGCTCCCCTCTGACAAGGACAATCGGGCCCAACGATCCCCTGCAGCACCAACATCTATAAAAGAGTCCTCACCGCAGCGCCAGAGTCTCTTCAGCTGCCTCTCTGCCCCGATCGGCATCATCGAGGGAGAGCGGGAAGGTAAGCTCCGCCCCGCTCCCCTCCGACAAGGCCAATCGGGCCCGACGATCCCCTGCAGCACCAACATCTATAAAAGAGGCCTCACCGTAGCACCAGAGTCTCTTCAGCTGCCTCCCTGCCCCGATCGGCATCATCGAGGGAGAGCGGGAAGGTAAGCTTCGCCCCGCTCCCCTCTGACAAGGCCAATTGGGCCCGACGATCCCCTGCAGCACCAACATCTATAAAAGAGGCCTCACCACAGCACCAGAGTCTCTTCAGCTGCCTCCCTGTCCCGATCGGCATCATCGAGGGAGAGCGGGAAGGTAAGCTCCGCCCCACTCTCCTCCGACAAGGCCAATCTGGCCCGACGATCCCCTGCAGCACCAACATCTATAAAAGAGGCCTTACCACAGCACCAGAGTCTCTTCAGCTGCCTCCCTGCCCCGATCGGCATCATCGAAGGAGAGCGGGAAGGTAAGCTCTGCCCCACTCCCCTCCGACAAGGCCAATCGGGCCCGACGATCCCCTGCAGCACCAACATCTATAAAAGAGGCCTCACCGCAGCACCAGAGTCTCTTCAGCTGCCTCCCTGCCCCGATCGGCATAATCGAGGGAGAGCGGGAAGGTAAGCTCCGCCCCGCTCCCCTCCGACAAGGCCAATCGGGCCCAACGATCCCCTGCAGCACCAACATCTATAAAAGAGGCCTCACCGCAGCACCAGTGTCTCTTCAGCTGCCTCCCTGCCCCGATCGGCATCATCGAGGGAGAGCGGGAAGGTAAGCTCCACCCCGCTCCCCTCCGACAAGGCCAATCGGGTCCGACGATCCCCTGCAGCACCAACATCTATAAAAGAGGCCTCACTGCAGCACCAGAGTCTCTTCAGCTGCCTCCCTGCCCCGATCGGCATCATCGAGGGAGAGTGGGAAGGTAAGCTCCGCCCCGCTCCCCTCCGACAAGGCCACTCAGTCCCTCCGCCATGCTACTTCCTCCTCCACAACAAAGCGTGCCCACGCCTAGCGATGACCGCGCCTGAGGGCCTCGCCAGAGGGCCCTTTGGCATGGCCCTTAGGCTGTGGTCCACAGCGAGATCTATGTCACTGCCTAAAACCTATCAGAACACCCAGCCCTTGATGTAGACCATACGGATCATCTCTGCAACAGCACAAACAAAACCATCAGCTTGAGCTCCCTCAGAGTTGAGTTCACTCTCCACCAAAACACTGCTGCCTTCCCCGTGGACCCCACAACAGCGGCAAGTATGCACGCCAGACCAGAACCACTGCCCCTATGAGCACCCTTGAATGATAGTCTTCCAAGCATAGCCGCCACCACCATCTGTTTCAATTATTATCACTGCTATTTAACACCAGTTCTCTAACAGCATTTCTGCAAGTAATCTGCTAACTGTTCTGCTAATTGTTCTGCCAGTACTTTGATACTACTGTCACCAGTAAGCTTGCTACTATTGTTATCATGTTCTGCTTCTTTTGCTGCCATTATTCAGCTATCATTGTTGCTAGTATATTGTTACTATTGCTGCCCTTATTCAGCTACTGCTGTTGTCTTTATTCAGTTACTATTGTTGCCTGTATTTCGTCACTATTGTTGCCAGTATTCAGAAGCTACTGTTGCCAGTACTCTGACACCATTGTTGTCAACCCCACAGACCACATACACACAAAACTGAAGCCATGATGATATTATGACTATGTTTATTAATTATATACCCTGTTATCCGAGTTATATTCTCCTGTTTTCTGTAAACACAAAGTACTGTTGAATTGTGTATCTCACTGTTTTTTGTGAACCGCGCTGATGCCTAATAGTGCGGTATATAAGAGTCTATAAATAAATAAAATAAATAAATAACTCTATAGATGCCACTGCTGTCAGTACACCGACTCACAAACACAGAGGGCTGGTTCTAATTAAACAAGCCAGGAATCACACAACTACTCTACCATCCTGACAGTCTACATCTCAAATCAAGACAGAGCACCTAATCACCTGATACAACAGACTGTTACAACTGCCCAGATAGAACATTGCCCCTAAAAGCTAGCACCCTTCTCCCTAGATACACAAAGAATACCAGAAATTTGCATACATTCATAGCACTAGCCATTACTTATCTCCTCTTTGCACTGTCCGGATGCTCACATGCCTTCAACCCTGGTACTAACTCTATACCAATACTAAGGAGTAATGGGAAGAGATGGTCGGACAAGGCTCAAATGTACCCAACTAACTCCAACCGTATGCACCATCCCCACCTGCTCCACATTGCCCTCCAACCTACTAAAAAGTCTCAGATCAAGGAACAACAGCACCAATGACCATTGAGATGCGCCCTCATCAACATCAGATCTATCCGCACAAAATGGCTAGTGATCACTGACCTAATAGCATACCACGACCTTGACATCCTGATGATCACGGAGACCTGGTTTTCAGATTATGACGTCATTCTCAACCAGATGCTACCCCCCAAGTTCTCAATTCACACCTGCCACAGAGCCAACCAAAGAGGAGGAGGAGTACTCATCCTTGCAAAAAGTGATCTACAATTTCAGCTGAGCAACACCATCAGCACAACACATTTAAACACGATCTCCATATCAAACGATTCTTGCTCAATCAACGTAGTCTAGAGAGCACCAACAATCGCATCTGAGGATCTGTCAACAATAATCGACCTTGCCTGCAACACAGATAAACCACGATCATCGAGCTGCCTATTAGGCAATTTCAACCTCCCCACTCTACATGACACCCAAATCACATCATTTCTGGAAGCACTTGACGACCATGGATACAGCCAGATAGAGAACCCACTCATGTAAAGGGAAACACGCTGGACCTGATTTTTACCCCACAAGCGATCATGGAAGCAGATCACAATTTTGCATTATCTATAACTCCAGTACCCTGGTCTGATCACAGCTTGATCACATTCCAACTACCCACCCCCCTCAACATAACACTAACACCATCCCCCCTAAACCATCAGCAAGAAGGTTTCATTCCTTTGACAAAGAGGAAATACTTAAGAGTGTCCTTCCACTACTAAACACTTCAGAACCTGATCTGGATGACCTGATTAACACCTGGGACATCTCCCTCAGGTCTAGCTCACAACTACCTGATACAAATAAAATGACCAGGTGCTGAGCACATGTAGCATGGTACTCAAATGAATTAAGGGCATCACTCCTCCATCTTCGCAGGCTTGAGAGATGCTGGCGCTGATCCCGATCTACTGAAGCTTATACGGTATACTGCTCACACCTAAAAAAGCATCGCCAAGAAATAGCAGAGAGAAGGAAACAGTTCCATACAAATCTTCTGAAATGATCAGTAAACAAACACCATGATTTGTTCAACATAGTAAAAACATTGGCACGAGGACCAACCCCACAACAAACACACACAATACAACCTCAGGACTACGCTAACTACCTAAAATAAAAAATGATGCAAACAGTCAAAAACCCTTGCCCCACTGGTCCCTCCCCCATACCCAAGTCTCACAACCGTCTCCACTGACCAAATTCAACACCATATCACCCAAGGAGATCGAAAACGCTATTGCCTCTATCAGTGCTACCACTGCACCAAATGACCCCTGTCCAGCATCCTGGATAAGAGAACTTTGTTGTGAATTAAGCCACTTCCTAAATAAAATCCTAGATCAATCATTTGCAACAGGAACCTTTCCTCAAAGTCTAAAACATACCTCCATTAGGCCACTATTGAAGAATAACAAAATGGATCCGCTAAAAGTCTAATCATACAGACCAATATCCAGCATCCCACTGCTAGCCAAAATAATTGAAAAGGTGGTTCAACGTCAAATCCAGCAACATATAGACACTGAAGCACCGCTTGACCCATCCCAACATGGTTTCAGGGAAGCACATGGTGTGGAGAGTCTCCTCATCACTCTCTTCAACACTCTAATCACAGGAATAGATAACATCCGACAAGGCTTCATCCTTATATTCATGGACATTTCAGCTGCATTCGATTCTGTAAGTCATCAAATACTTATCGATCATCTCAAGGAAAAAGGAATCCATGACTCTGCACTGAGCTGGTGTAAATCATACCTGTCCAACTGATGGCAACAAGTGAGGATCGGCGCCACAACATCAGACCTATTTCTACAAGAACAGGGTGTGCCTCAAGGCTCCTCGCTTTCCGCATTAATGTTCAACATCTACATGCAACCTATCTGTGACCTAGTTCGTTCTTTTAATGTTGCCTGCTTAGCTTATGCAGACGACATTCTCCTATATATGCCATTCACAATCAACCAACCCGACTTTACCCCACTGGTGAGCTGTTTCGAAGTAGTTGAAGAGTGGCTCCTCACACAGAACTTACGAATCAATCATAGCAAGACTGACGTACTGTTCATCACGAGGAACCAGGATTTCACACCCCCAGCCACATTAAAGATAAAGGACACAGAACTAACAGTTAAACCCACTATTCGATACCTAGGCATCACCCTGGACCAATGACTAGACATGAAAACACACATAAAAAATACAACAAAATTGATATATCACAAAATACGTACACTCCGGCATTTACGACCACTACTTGAACCCACAGATTTCAGAACCATCTACCAAGCCTTGGTGATGCCACACCTCGATTTCTCAAATGCAATTCTATATGGATTCCCACAAGCAACTCTAAACCCTCTCCAACTAGCAATGAACACAGCCGCCAGAGTATTGGAAGGAATATCGAGGAAAGACCACATTACACCAATCCTGAAAAGGCTCCATGGTTACCGACCCATGCCAGAATCCAACATAAGATCATAATCACGACCTTCAAAGCCCTGAACAATCAATCACCCACAGCCATCACTGAACTATTACGTACTTTACCCCCCCAATAGAATCAGAAGATCCGCAGCAATAAACACCCTAATTGTCCCAAAAGAAATAGCGCGATGCACAAAGGCAACAGCTAAAAGAGCCTTCAGCATTTATGCCCCAAAATCCTGGAACGCCCTCCCACCAGACTTGAGAGCTATCACCAGCTTAACCCGATTCAGGAAAAGGCTCAAGCACTACCTATTCACAAGTTAATTTCCGGTGTAGATTTCATAGGGAAATACACACACCATGCATATAACCAGAGTTTTTCGACTATGTGAATAACTGTAGATAGTTACCCATGTTCTCCCAAGTTTCAACTCCTGTTAAATGTAAAATACACTACAGTTACCCTGTATGTATATGTTTGTTCATTGTACACCGCGCTGATGGTAAGAGTGCGGTATAAAAGAAATGTTAAATAAATAAATAAATGCCATGGTCGCCGCTCGGTCAGAGTGAGTGCCCTCCCAGCATGCCATGCTGTGGTGACCCTGTGCATGCAGGTGGTGGTCGGGCACTACAGTGTCCCAGCCATTGCCTCACACCCTGTGAAGATGCATCCTGGCCAATCCACCCTGTCTGGGCCATACCCACAATACCTTGCTCCTCATTATGCACATATTCAGGCTAACACTGGTAACAGTGGGACATTGTGGGCCCAGTGAGGTGTAGGCAGACACAGAACAATGGATATACACACACACACACACACACACACATTCCTATTGCAGCACTGTGCAAAGATAGGGGTGGTTGGCAACCCTTCCTGCCACACTGGTCCTGATCACAGTGCTGACACTGATAAACTGTGCAGGAGGTAGTAGTAGGCTCTGGTGATAACTGCAGGCTTTCTCTCCATGCAGCTTTGGATTGTGGAGCCTGTGTGAGTGGGTGTTTGTACCCCTGTTTGCTGCTGCTTTGGGCTTTGCACATGTTGCTATAGGAACATGCTCTGCAGGAACCACAGCTGGGACTTGACCCTGTGATCCTCCGCTTTCGGACACACTGGATGGGTGCACTGTACCACACTGTTGCCACAGATGCAGGGGAGTCCCTGGAGCTACCTGTACTTTTCCTCAGCCAGACTTTTTATGTTACACTGCACACCACGTACTGTTACAGGGCATGGCCTAGGTCCACTGCAGGCAGGTGCCACTGCCCCCTCCAGCATGGGTACACCCCCCCTGCCATGCTGACATGACCATGTGCTGTCGGTGCTGGTAGTGTGCAGTCCCAGGCCATCCACTGTGTGGGTAGACGGTTGCCTAGGGAGCAGGGTCTGGGGCAGGGGGGGGGCATACATGAGCATCCTCACATCCCCCCCATCACCACCTATCAATAGTATGTCCCTTATGCTTGGGGGAGGGTTGGCTGGGGGGATGTCAAGTCAGTGCCCTGGCAACTGTTATCTCGGGTGGACCAGGTAGATATAGGTGGATTGTGTTTGGCCTTTGTCAGCTGCTGTCTTGCTGATTTTCGGTTTCTATGTTCCTATGTGACACCTAGGCACCCGCCTAGTCTACCCTGTGCCCCAGCTGCTCCCCCTACATGTCCCGCCTGCAGCCCCCATACCCCATTTGCGCCTTCACAATAGTGGCCTTTCATACTTGGGCACTATGCTGTTGCTTCAAATGAAGCATTACTATCACTTTTCTTGGGCTCCCTGCTATGCTGTACATTGCTGACACTGAAATGGTTTCTCTCTCCTGTAAATGTGCAATGACAGGTTTTCATTTGCGGTACTTTTCAGTCCTTCAGTTCCCCGCATTAGTGTAAAAGGAGCCTCTCCCCGCCCACTCCACGCCCATTGACCCATTCTCTCCACCCTCTCTCCACCCTCTGCCATGTTTACCGCAGCTGGGAACGCTAACGTTCGTTAGCTAACGTTAACACACGTTAACGTTACATAGCGCGCGTTAACATTACATAGCGCGTGTTAACGTTACATAGCGTGTGCTAACATTACATAGCACGCGTTAATGTAGCTGCTGCTATGTTACCGCAGTTTAGTAAACATACCCCATGACGTTTTAGTAAACATACCCCTATGATTGGTTAAATACTGGGAGACTACATGGGGATTGAGGATGGAGGGGTGAAATTTGAGTGGATGAAAAAGGAATACTGTAAAGAAAGAAATGGAGAAATGAGCAGAAGGGGAAAGATCAGTATGGTAGAGGCAGATACAGAGAGAATGGAAAAAAACTAGAAGAGAAAAAAAAGGGCAAATGGACTGCAGACATGGAGAGTTAGCAGAAGACATGAAGATAGCAGAAGAGAGCAAATGGGGCAATTGCAACTGAAAAATAAAATGCCCAAAAACAAAAGGTAGAAAAATATTTTATTTTGAATTTGTTAACTGGAATATGTCACCTCTGGGAAATGTGCATTGCTAACGTTTTGCGTTTTGTTTAATACAAGCGGAAATTAATTTATAGTTTTAATTCACCAGTGTTGTACATTCCAAGTTTGGCTTTTGGGGTTCCCAGTTTAATTATTGTCTTCATATTTCTAAATTGTGATCCCTTGTTCTATGTTTGGTGACAGACTATATTTTGCATGTGTAACTGAGCTGCAGTATTCTGTTCATGTAGTCTCTATTTGACAGTATCACTTGTTCTCCTTCCCCAGTAGCAGAAGTATTGGTATTTTCTGAGATGTTCTGGTCTAATATTTGTAGTGTTGCCTTTTGATAGGTAGGGTGTGGTGCTCTAAGTCCCGGTAGTGCAGAATATTATGGGAACACCCCATGAACACCAGATACATACCTAAATATCACAATCTGCAGTCCCAATTCCTCCCAACTTTTTGCTCTCAGCATTTCCTCCCCAACCCAACCTAACACCCTTCCATCCAGTTAGATTAACCACCCCAAGATCATACCCCTCACCAGATCCTCCCCTTCATATATGGGCCCTCTGATATGGACTTCCCCAGACTATATATCCTTCAACCCACTCCTCATAATAAATACTTGCACTGTATATACCATTTGCTGCATTAATGTTACCCACTGCAATCAGACATATAAAATATTTGTAACCCCATATAGGGGTATGTTTACTAAACAGCGCAATTGTGCGAGGCGCACTTGAGCGTGCGCTAAGGTACCTTAGCGCACGCTAATAGTGCATTTTTGGTGCCCCGCATGCATGCGCTCTGGCCGCACACGTGCGTGCCGTCCGCAAAAGTGTGCGGCGCGCTGATGTGCGATAGAGGCGTGGAAAGGCTTTTCGAGGGCGGAGGAAGGCTCCCGAGGGGCGGGGGGACGGGGTCAATGGGTGGAGAGTGGGAGGGGAGAGGCTCCCCGCACAGGAGCGGGGCTGAATTTCGGCAAAAAAAATACCACGAGTGAAACCCTCGCGTTAGAGCCGATTTAAAGGGAAGAGAAACCATTTCCGTCAGCAATGTACAGCAAAACCGGGGAAACCAGAAAAACGTGAGCAGTGTGATAAATGTGCACAGAACAAAATAGCAAATATAAATTGAAAATGACCACAACAAATTCCAAATAAATTATAATCCAGCTTGGCAACAGTGATATTAATGGGCAACCATAAAAAATACTCCCAGGAAAGCTCCAAAAAAAAAGAAATGATTTTTGGAAGGGTCTACGCTCCGTAGACTCTTTCAAAAATCACTGCATTTTATTGGAGCTTTCCTGGGAGTGTTTTTTATGTTGCCCATTGATATCACTGTTGCCCAGCTTGGTTTTGGGTTTTTTTTCCCTTTTTTGGAGGTCATTTTTGAGGTTTATTTGCACCTTTGTCCCCATACAAGGTAAACGAGCCCACAGTAAAATTGTGCAGAGCAGGGTGTCTGACTCGTGCGGCCAGGTTTCCTATCTCCAGAGACTGCACTGTCTCTGTGGCCACAGTGTGGTGCAGCAGACACAGCCAGTGCCTGTAGGACCAGAGGGTCACAGGTTCAAATCCCAGCTGGGGCTCCTGCCAACCCAGTCTCAATAGTTTTACCCACCACCAAACAGTGATAGTAAAGACACTCCTTTATTGATGAGAACATAAGCATGGTTCAAACACCCATATTTTACTCTAGACCGCACACAAACCATAACAATGGGCATTACCTACAGCCAAGTCCCCCAAATTCAGTCCTGGAGTGCCACAACTCAATCAGGTCATATGTTTTTTCCCAGATAAGGACATGTCTGCATGTTGGCGGAGGGTACAGCTGGTGGAGGGGACAGTGGCTGCAAGCTACAGCAGACAGTGGCCTAGGCGTGTGTAGGCTGGCACCGTCCACCGCAACAGACAGGCTCTGTTGGATGTACAGTCATGGACTCCCTAGGGAAGGCAGCATATCTGTGGCAACACGGTGGTGCAGTGCACACAGACAGTGTGTGCAGAAACAGAAGATCACAGGTTCAAAGGCCAGCTGGGGCTACCTCCAATCCTGTCCACATATTTTTTCCACAACTAAACCGTGATAGTAAGGACAAACCTTTATTGCTGAGAACATACGCATGGTTCATACGCCTATATTTTACCACACCAAACACAGACACCATAAACAGCCGCATTACCTAGAGCAGAGTCTCCCAAAAGCAGTCCTGGAGGGCCCCACACCATTCAGGTTCCATGCTGCCTCTAATAAAGATGCCTGTGCTGCATATCTATGCACCACCCCCATGGTATGCAGATGTAGTTCATGCATATTTATGAGGGACAGCATGAAAACCCGAACAGTGTTTGGAACACCAGGACTGGAGTTTGGAAACTCTGCCGTAAAGCAGCAGCCAACAGGGCCAGACACACACACACACACACACACAGGCCCCATTGGCCAATGCCTCCTGGAGAGGCAGGACATTGGGCCCTGCCTGTATCTCCCAATACTAGCAGTTGCATACCTTAGCAATGCCACCCTACACCTGGGTATATGGTACACAGCTATCAAATGTTTCCCATGATAACTGGCAGATATCAATTCCTATGTTAAGCACATTTTGCTCCTTGGGCTCCACCATAACAATCATCCTGATGTCTGCGGTGTGTGCTGCAAGTCTGGTCTCTGACAGTGTTTACAGCCCTGGGGAGTGGCCCCCAACAGTATTGCGTACCATATCCATGCCTGTACTGTGCCCAGGACTGGTGTGGTGGGTATGGCTGCTGAACCCCTCTATAGTAGCACAATGCTGGCATAGGTGTGGGGGTGGCTGTCTGTCTATCCAGTGTGTGGTGGCTGCAAACACCTTCCACAGCCCACACTGCCAGCAATGTTGCCAGTATTGGGCTGCCAATGTGCATAATGAGGAGCAAGGTACCATGGGTAAAGGCTGGACAGGGTGGCCTGGCCAGGGTGCATCTGCACAGGGCATAGGGCACTGACTGGGACATTTTAGTGCCCGGCCACCACCTACACGGACAGGGTGACCTCAGTATTTCTGGCTGAGAGATCACTCTCACCCTGACTGTGCAGTGACCACATCATGGCTAGGCACCCCCATAGTGCCATATAGCATTTTTCTCATGTGATAGATATGGGTTTCCTTTTAGGGCCCAGTCACTGATTTATCTGCTTGCTGTGTATGCTGACATCTCAGTTCTGGGTGCATGCTTCTCCACTGGGAACATGCACTGTGGACTAGCTAGCATGCTGTTTGCAGCTAGTATGTGTCTTGATGGAACAGCTTGTAGGGTGCAGTGAATGATGACTTGCTGCAGGAGAATATCAGATAGTGGTGGGGTGCAGCACACAATATCCAGACCTAATGTCTGTCTGCTATTGTGTTATGGATGTGTATAGAGCTGCATTGACTGCCCTGTGGGGTGTCTGTTTCTCAGCAGGACTGGGGTTGATGGACCCCTCTACTGCCACCTTTGCAGGGAGGTAGACTGTGGATCTATTGATGGGAGGCCCTGCTTGCCACCCTTGGCCCGGGGGGGGGGGGGGGGTGGTGTGGTGTGGTGATGGTGCATGGCCCACCTGGGGGTCCATGGGGGCTACACCTCACTGAGTCAGATGGAGATATCCAAGGTGTTTGTGCAGAAACTACCTATCTCACACAATAACACTGCTTTGGACCTCTGGTATGGCCTCTTTCAGCCATGGAAGGTGTTGTGGACCTGGTCCTGGGCGCCTCATTGCACCCTCAGGGTGAGCACAGTACCTGCACAATGTGACGGTGTATAGCTACTCTGTGCCAGTAAAACACATGGTCAGTACCCCCTACCAGGCCAAGGTGGTGTGTGGGTGCACATGGTCACTTCCCTCTACCAGGCCGAGGTGCTGTGGGGGTGCATTGCCCATCTTGTGTTAATCTGTGGACAGCTGATTTGCATGTGCAGTGCATCATGGGTATGGGTGGGCTAACCCTATCCTTGTGACCACAGCAGACTGAATGTGTGGTGACGTGCATGCTCTCTGCAGCCAGCCAGGGGCTTGCTAGCAGCTATAGAGCTGTAGCCCAATGGTTACTTTACTGCCTCTGAAGCCAGAGATCATGGGTTCAAGCCCACAGTGGGGTTATTTGATAGGGTTGTCCAGTGAATGTTTTTTTTATGTACATATTTTGATGCCAGCAAAAACACCCTCAGCGTACTGTACCCATAAGGTGCCTCTGAGGGTGCTTTATAGGGCGCCCTATAGGGCACCTTATGGTTCCCGTCCATATAAGGTGCACTATACATTATCTTGTGATGCAACCTATAGGGTGCCCTATAGGGGACATTTTAGGGTGCTGTGGTGGACAGTGCAATTTATAATGTGCCCTATGGAGTGCCTTATACGGCACCTTCAATTATGGCACGTGAAGGCGTGTTTGCTGGTTGCAATTAATAACATAAAAATAAAGTGCTGCAGGACAAAATATGTACAATGCAAAGCTGATGCCACAGCCAGCCTTACATATTAGACACACTGGGGAGCAAACTCATGACCCCTGTATCAGTAGTCAGTGCCTTAACCATTGTGCTCCACTGCTGCTCCTCCTTGCCTATCAGCGCACCTACTTATGCTTTTCATTCCTTAAACTGCAAAGTGCTGCCATTAAAAACATGACACTGACCTTGCGGTACCTCATACGGCACCCTCTAAAGCGCCCTATAAGCAACATTCTAGGGTGCCTTGGCTGACAGTGCACTTTAAAATGTGCCTTATAGAGCGCCTTATGTTAACGCGCTTTGAGAGTGCGTTTGCTAGTAGTGATAATTAAAATATGCATAAAATGCCTCCTAAAGCAATCTTCCCCATAATATGTTATGCCTCAGCCAGCCTTGTTCATTGGGCACTTTGGGGGATTGAACTCCTGACCCTTGCACCATTGGTCAGTGTCTTAGCCATTGTGCTGTGGTTCTATTCCTGTGATTGCACATCAGCACGCCACTTATGCTGCCCCATATTAAACACCCTCCTAAAACATTAGCGTGCTGCCTTATGCCCATCAGCGCGCCGCCTTATGCAGCCCATCATTTAAATGCCTCCTAAAATAATGTCTCAGCCAGCTGTCTACAGTGAACACTGTGGGGGATTGAACCCCTGATCTCTGCATTATTGGTCAGTGTCTTAAGCATTGTGCTGTGGCTCTGCTCTTTTTCCTGTTTATCAGCGTGCCACTTGTACCTCCCAGTATTATAATGCCTCCATAAACATCAGCGCGCCGCCTTATGCCGCCCAGTATTAATATGCTGCCAAAAACATTAGCCTGCTGCTGCCCAGTATTTCTGTGCCTCATAAATTAACACCTCAGCCAGCCATCTTCATTGGGCACTGTGGGGGATTGAACTCCTGATCCCTGCACCATTAGTCAGTGTCTTAACCATTGTGCTGTGGCTCTGTTCTTTTTCTTGCACTTCAGCGCACCACTTATGTCTCCCGCGCAGCTATCTCATGCGCTAAGGTGCGGGGCGCACATGGACGCCGCGTACCTTAGCGCATATGTAAATTCTGGCTTTTCTTTTTCAGGACGGAACGCCCACTCCTTATATGGCACCCGCACACTACCGGGGCCCGCACTTTACCGGGGTTTTAGTAAACATGCCCCATAATCATCCAAATTTAGTACCCTTGCTCAACGAAAAATTCTTATTGATTCATGTTATATGTAATCCACTCTGAATCCTATGATAGGGCAGTATTAAAAAAACCTGTAAAAAAATAAATAAATAATTAAATGATACAGCGGGTTTGCTATGGATTCTAAATGAGCAAAGTATATTGTACTTCCTGGCAGTTGAAACTGGAGTATAATAATGTAGAAATCTGGTAGTCTTTTTATCTTCACTGTCCATTCAAATGGTATTGAGATACTCATTAAGAGACATGTCTATTAAATGTTAGCACACATTAACATTTGTGAATGCACATTAAGTACAGAAACACCCATTTATTTCCATTGGCGCAGTGGCACTTAATGTACATTAATATTTAGTAAACATGCCCTAAGCCATTGACAGGACAAAAAAGAGGCTTGTGAAGGGCTCCTTTGAAAGCCGCCAAAAATTTTTGATGGGCAACATATTCATTTTAAAATAAAGTAAATTAAATTGATGCAAATGAGGTCCAGTGGTTATGCAAATCAGCAATCACAAACGTAAGCAGCAGGATTTGGAGAAGTGAAGAGAGGCTGATAAAGCAGTCAGGAAAACAAAGAGGAGAACAGAAGAAAAAATAGTCAATACAGTAAAATGGAGGGAGGGGGGTTACTGTTTTTATATGTGGCGTTGCAGTGTAATGGTTAGAGCAGTGGGCTGAAAACCAGTCAACCAGTTTAACAAAACACTGCTAATCCTTATAATCTTGGTCAAGTCAATTATCCTCCATTGCCTTGAGTGCAGTCTTAGAATGTAAGCTTTTCAAGGTATAGGAACCACAAATGTAACTCACTTTGAGCTACTCCTAAAAAAAGCAGGAGCTAAATCCAAGAATCTATGTTAGTGCCAGGAGAATGTGCAAAAGTGGCATTACGAGACTCAAAGATGAAAGGGAGGAATGTGGAAGCTGATGAGGATAAAGCAGAATTGCATAACAAATGTTTCTGTTCTGTGTTCACAGAAGAAGGGGTGGGACATAAACATAAACAAGTAGGAATGGAAGTGAGGAAGACCTAGAACAATTTTTCAGAAGGCTGTGCTTGTGAATAGATAGCTAAACTAAAAGTAGACAAAGCAACGGGGCCAATAGAATACATCTGAGGCTACTGCAGGAACCTGGGGAAGTTCTGACAGTTCCACTGCCTGATCTTTTCAACTCTATTCTTTATAAGCCAATGCAAAAAGCTAGCACAGGCTTTACGAGCCCATAACGCCACATTTAAGCACATTTTTATGATCCTCCCCATAAAGGAAATAGACTTAAACATCGGCGGAAAAGCTAGCGACCAATTAAAACCACATGTATTTAGCAAGGCCTTTGACACAGTTCCTCATAGGTGACTTATAAATGAACTGAGCTAAAGTGCATGGCTCAGTTAAAAACTGGTAGTAGTAAATGGAGTTCACTTTAAAGAAATGGGCAATACCTTATACCTCAAGGCTCTCTCCTTGGTCCAGGTCTTTTCAACAGTTTTGTAAGTGATACTGCAGAAGGGCTGGCAGGAAACGTTTGCCTCTATGGATGAAACAAAAATCTGCAACAGGGTATATGTATATTGCATGTGGAGAAATCTGTCAGATCTTTTAGAATAGTTCTGAAGTTGGCAGCTGAGATTTAATGCTAAAAATACAGGCATATGTTTTTCGGCTGCAAAAACCTATAGGCACAGTACAATAAAAAAAGATTAAGTAATCCGTGCATGCAAAAAGAGCAGGATCTAGAGGTGACCATATCTGATGATTTAAGGTGGCCAAACAGGTAGAAAAGGTAATGGGAAAAGCCAGGGAGATGCTTGGGTGCATAGTGAGAGGAATGGCCAGCAGGAAAAAGGAGATGATAGTACCTCTGAATAAATCTCTGGTGAGACTTCATTTGTAATATTGTGTAAAATGTTGGTGATTGCACTCTAACAGCATATAATGAAGAAGGAGTTGGTTCATAGGCTACTAAAATAGTCAGTGGTCTTCATCAGAAAGCATATGGAGACAGATTTAATGGTCTAAATATGTGTACTTCAGAAAAAGTGCACAGGAGGTAAGCCTCTTTATTGAAAGGAAGCTCTGGAATAAGGGGTGAAAGGATGGGCATAAAAGGAGATAGACTCAGGAATAAAAGGGTGGTGGATGAGAAATAGCTAGTGTCAGAGCTAGTGTTGATAAGGACTGTATGTGAATTCAGAAAAGCTTAGGACAAGCATAGAAGATCTCCGAGGGAGAGAAGAGAATTGTAGAGCTCAGTAGCTGGCATGGGTCATAGACGGGATAGGCCATATGGTCTTTTCTTCTATCATTTTTTATGTTTCTTTATACATACTGAAATTATATTCACTCCATATAGCGATATACGTTTGCTTATATTTACTGCAGGTTAACGTATGAACAGTTTAAACAGACTTAGCAAAGTCCTATCAGATATTCTTCCAAACTCTATCAAGCTATCTTAGCCAGCTATCATAAATTATTTTGCAGACATACCTGAGGCTATTATCTATTTTTTTTTATTTTATTTAAAATACATTCTGTCATTCCAAGCAGGTTTCACTGGCCTCTGAAATTCATTTTCCAAGATGCTTCTGTGACCATGCATCCATCTAAAGACTATTACTGGCTATTTCAGAGTGATTTAAGAAGCTCAGAGAGGAAACACTATTACAGATAAACTGAATATAGAAAACAGGATTTAAGCTTACAGTTCCCTCTAACAAAATAGAGCAAATCTCTTTAAAAGATGCTTGAAATGAGTATTCAACAGGGGAACAGAAAGAAAACAACATTTTCTTTTTAAAGTTTCAAAGCCCTGGTTTTCACTGAAAATGACATACAAGGTACCTTAATGAGATTCACCAAACTACAGTGCATCTATTCCTAGTGAGAAGGCTTTAATTAATAAAGACAGATTAATTTCATAAGATAGAGGGTTTAGAAAACATTTGAGTAGAAAGATACCTCCTGACTTAAGATAATACAATCACATCCTATGTTTAAAAACATTTGCTAAGAAGCTCTTCATATCTTTGAAAGGTAGTATAAACATTCAGACTGATATTCAAAGGGATGTATGTGTTAGCTGCTTGGTAACCAATGTATAAATCCCTTATCCATGTATTTAAAAAAATGTATATGGATAATATAGAGCTATTTATATTGCTATTTGTGGGCCAAGTTTTGGACAGAATACAAAATGATCAATTTAATGGCGATATTCAGCCATGAAATGGATAATATTTATGTTTAATGGATACAATGAATACTTCTGAAGCATCATATGGATAGCAGTGCTGAATATATGGATTGAGTTAAATGCCACAGTCAGCATTTAACTTAATACCATCGCTGCATTGGCTCAAATTTGACCCCTCTCTTTTTGCAGCTTCTTAGACCTTCCCTTACACTGAACTTTGCATGTATTATCAGACTCATTCAATATTTACAAGTCTTATTGGTCTGGATGTAGGAAAGTGCAATAAGGAATTTATAGCACCACAAGGATATTTAGCACATGATAAATGTTGCATACTGTGTGTGTACTAATTATTCACTGCACATTTTGGTCATAGTAAATGATGAGATTGTTGCTCTAGGAATTCTTCTCATGTCTACCTATGCAAATATGGTAATGGGTATGAATGTAAAGGATAATGTGTTTTTTTTTTAAAGCTTTCAATCTCTCAGAACTAAAGTGCAGTAGCTAGTTCAATATTTATTTAACTCAGGAAAAGGTCTCACTGCTTGAACAATAGAGTTGATGTGCTGATTGCAGTAAGTGGAAAAGCCAATACCTGAAAGAAGATTATATTGCACTAACATGAAGCATGTAGCAAATAAGTGATGTTTTGAGTCTTGCTGAGAAAGGATGGTAAGAAAATAGCCTTCATGTCCCTTGTTGAAAAAAAAAAAAAGAATGATCAGTGTCAAGTTGAAAGGCAAGTATCAACGTTTTCATGCAAAAGAGGCACATTCTAGTTCTTTCTTGAACTAGACTAGTAACCCATGAACAAGTTACTCTTTGTGACAATCAAAGACTGGATTGCAGGGCAATTTCGAGGGAAATTTTTGCACAATCGTGTGTTCTGTTGCTTTGGCAATGGTAACAGGATGCAGCTGTAATGAACTGTTCCTTCTAGCACTGTGAGAGATAAATTATAGTACTGTTCATGTGAGTTGTGTACCCTAGCAATGGTGTCGGCTATTCCATGGCAATTGAACTATAGTAGTTATGATTAAAATGCAGTTTGGTTCAATGCTCTTGTTAAATTTCCTTGTATATTTATTTTGATGTGCAGCACAAAAATTTTCATTTGGTTTCATCTCGTCTCGTTATCGTTCAATAGTGCGCATTATTTTGCAAGAATGCCACAACTAAGCAATAGTGCAGATTAGCCATGCAGTGCAGCTCAGTTTTCAATGGATTGAAGGGGGAGAAATAAATCAATGACAGACTTGAGAGGAGCAGGCTGCAATGGTATAAATGGGAGACGAGGAGAAAGTGGACAAAGGTCTTAGCAGTATGTCCAGAAAGGATACGACCAATTTTGCTAATGTTATATAAAAAGAAATGATGGGCCCGATATTCAGTGGTGGTGGCTAAAGACCCGGATAGTCAATGCCGGGGTCATATCCAGCCCCTGGCATTGAATATCCACGTCAGCCAGATAGCGGAGAAGCTAAACGAGCAATGGCAATATTCAGTTGCTGCCTGGTTAGCTTCTGCGGTGAAATTTAGCCCACCCTTTAAGGTGCCTACCTTTCACTACCTCCATTCCAGTTACCGCTAGGTGCCACTTCCATTCCACCTCAGGAATGCTGTAATCCTAGCTGGTTAGCATTGAAGCATTCAGCGGTGGCACCCACAGATATTCCGTGGCACTAACTACCTTAGTGCCACTGAATGTTCTGGTGACAGCCTCTCCTCTGTCCTAACATTAACTGCTGAAGCTAACCAGTTAGCAGCTGGATAGTGGCATCGGTGGCCAGGCAGCCCAGATATTCAGTGGTGGACACCGGATGTGTTCCACGACTGAATATCTGGTTTTCCGTAAAGTGGTGGTGGTGGCTATATGCTTTATTAGCACGCTATTATTCAGCTGATAACCAGATAGTCAAAGTAGTTATAGTAAGAAGAGCCATTCAGCTGTCCTTAATTTAACTGCCTAGCAGTTGAATATCGCCACCAACTGGCTAACAGCTGTCACTGTCATATTCAGTGGCACTAACCAGCCTGTGTGCTGAATATTGTGTTAGCGCTTTTTTAGTCGGTTAGCTAACTGGATAAAACGTTTTGAAAATAACCTCCTAGATTCTTAATGTTTCCTGCTGGGGACGACTTGTACTGTATGCTTCTGCTTTATATGTACATTGGATACAAAAGCTTTAGTATTTAGCTCACACCTTTCTAGTAGTAGATCCCCGCCAGTTATATTCAGACACAGTAGGTCCTTTTCTATCTCCAGGGGGTTCACAATCTACATTTGCAGTAGAGGCAATGGAGGATCAAATGACTTTGCCCAAGGCTACAAGAAGCATTTAGTGGGATGAAGCCTGGTTTCCCTGGTTCCAGCCTGCTGCTTTAGCCACTAGGCTACTCCTTCTCTAGATGAGTGTGTGCAACAAGAATATCAACGTCTGCTGTTGCTTTACATTTATAAAACAAATTGTATAGTCAGGAAAAGAAAGTTTATTATAAATCTGAAAGCATATACTTTGTAGCCTTTAAAGGTTTTTGTTTGGATACATGGTGCATGTCTGCTTTTTGTACCACCGCATCATGTTGTCCTAGATAGTTTGTTTCATCTTCTGGTACATATTCTCAGTATATCTGTCATAGATATGACATACAAAGGCAAAGACTGTGTGGTCATTTTCAGAACTGAAAACAAACCACATATTGAATGTTAACATATTTGGGAGAATAGCCGAACATGAGAAAAATAAAGATGTCTTCTTCCGCAGTTTCTAATTTTCACATTAGATAATGCTGTTGACTTCATCATGGCTCTCTACATTTTCACCATAGAATGGTGGCAGCTAGGAGGTAATGAAGTGCAGGACAGTGCAAGCATATATTAAATTGGCACTCATTGATTATAACATGATACATTTTTCTGTAAACTGATAGTAACGGTGACATGACAGCTAAAAAAGAGCAGATTTCTATTTTATTAGAGTCGGTGGGCAAAATATGACTGAGGTCTGTCTATTAGTTTTAGCGAAATTATCCAGAAAAAGAAAGACAAGCTTTAATATTTTGCACAGTTCAAAAGGTTTACAAATAAAACATTTAGAGGTCAATATTCAACTGTGATGAGGCCAATTAAGGAGTAGATTTTAAAAAAAGCTAGGCACTGTTTGCACACGTAAAAAGTAGATCTCTATGTGTAAATTTGCATTTACATATTGGCAGTGATTTTAGAAAAGGTGCTATTTAAACATGTTAAGTGGGATTTTAGAAGGGCCATGTAGGAGGAATTCAGGATGTCCAGAGCACCACTTCCAAAATTCCAGAGGCGTGATGGCAGTGAAGGGAGTACCTTCTGAAACGCTGACTCTGTCCCAAAAGATGCATGTCCCTACAACCAGTACAACCAGATAGCAAGGCCAGGTGCATGCACGGTTGGAGACTATTTCAGAAATGTGGATGTCCTGAAAATGCACGGCTGCAGAAATGGCTACTTGGACATGTCGGCTGGGGTATTTCAGAACGGGGGCATCTATGTTATGAGAAATGCATGTCCCAGCTGACATTTCATATCAGCAGATGTATGGCATTGGGATAGTAAAGTGAGTAGGCTGTAAATGTATAAATACTGTATGTTTGTTTGGACAGTGCAATTTACTGTGGCGGTGAGAGCGCATTTCACTCTTCCCCCTGCAAGTGCTGCTTTCATAAAACAAGCACTTTTTGGCACCTTATTCATGGTCTGAAGCAGATATAGGGATGGAAATGTCAACACAGCACCAGATATGTTCATGCTGTTCTGAAATTGCAGAGCAATGTGCATCTCCATTACGCCACCCAGACCACACCTCCACCATGCCCCCCCCCCCATGCTACACTGATGCTTTCTAAAATGGGCCTGGGGACGTCTCTATTTGCACATCCAAATCATGAATAGAGCTTCTAAAATGCCCCCATAGATTGCAGCATGCAGAGATTTCAAGGGAACATGTTCTGAATGGTCCTTCAATGTATAAAAGTATTTGGTATTTTGGAATGGCAATATATGTATACTACTATTACTAATAATAATCATTTATAATGCACTGCAAGGCATAAACAGTGCTGAAAGACACATACAAAAAAACAGCCCCTGCTCACTAGAGCTTACAATCTAATCAAGACAGAAATACAATAAATGAGAATAAGGGTGAAAAAGGAAGGTAAGGAGACACAAGGAAAACAAGAGATCAGGATACCAAAGCAGCCTCAAAAAAGTAAGCTTTTAGTATGGATTTGAAAAGGGGGAGAGATGAAGCCTGATGTACAGTGGGATTTTACCCACTGGGTGGCTCGAGTTACTATAACCCCCAGCGAATTCTCATTTGGAATGGGATTTGGGAGCATACATGTGAGGAGCACGGGGCTTAGTTCTCTAGCATTTAAAGTCACCTCCCTTTGGGACAAGTTAGTTTCAGAGGACAATTCCCTAAGTAGGTCCTCATAGACGTGCAAATCTAAAACATATACCACCTATATATGAAGGTGAACCATCTACATGATTAAATTACAAAATCATATGCAGTACTACTTATAGGGGTAATTATATAGTGGTATTTTAACATATATATGACAGTATTGGGTAATTTATAAGGAGCCATTAATCAACATAAATCATCTATTTTCAAGGACTTACCTCACACTCTGGAATTCGTTGCCGGAGGATGTAGTAAAAGCTGTTAATGTAGCTGATTTCAAAAAGGTTCAACAACTTCCTGGAGGAAAAGTTCATTAATTATTATTAAAGTAGACTAGGGAAGTCCACTGCTTATCTCTACTATAAACAGTATGAAATCTGTGTATTTTTTGGGAGCCTGACAGATATTTGTGAAATAGATTGGCCATTATTGGAAACAGGATACTGGGCTCGGTGGACCTTTGGTCTGACCCAGTATGGCATTTCTTATGTTCTGATGTTCTTATGACTTACACAAATGGACTGGTAAGAATGCAGGTAAGACCGATTATGCATACTTTCACTGTGGGCAAGCACATGAGCGGAGTGCAAATTTATGCAGAAGAGCACAGTGCCAAGTAAACCAACAGAGATCCAGTCCAGGCATAGTAACAGAAGAAACCTTTATTAAAAATATAGGGACATGGTCTGCAGAAGCCACAGCTGGGGCTTGAACCTGTGACCTTTTGTCCCTGGAAATGCTGCCTGTGCATACTACACGAAGCTGTTGCCACAGAGGCAAGACATTTCCTGGGGATACCATGACTGTTCTTCAGACAGACCTTGTCTGTTGCACTGCACGCCACCCACCTAAACAGGGCTTGGCCTTGGTCTACTGTGGGCAGCTGCCACTGCCCCTGCCACCACCAGTACCCCTCCCCCACCATGCTGACATGCCCTTATGCCAGTGGTGCTGGAAGTGCGCAGTCCCAGGCCATCCAGTGTGCCTGTAGGCAGCTGCCTATGGTGTGGGATCTGGGGTAGGGGTGCCTGCATAGACATCCGCGCTTCCTCCCGGCACCGCCTGTCAATGTTATGTGCCCTTTGGGGTACCTGCTGGGTACTGTCCCCTGGGACACTCTGGGAGACACACTCATTTTATTTTATTTATTTTATTTATTTTTCTTATATACCACACTCTTTAGCATCAGCGCGGTTTACATGGAACCATAATTAACAAATATCAGTTTTACATAGAACAGGGAAGTACAACTTGGATAACTTAGGGAGACATGCACAACAATTATTTACATATATAACAGTAAGTTTTGTGAATAGCTTATGCTAAATCTATGGATAGGCACTAGGACTAGAGGAGGGGTGTGGCTATGGTGGATTAAGATTGATCTGGTAGTATTGTATAAATAAGTAGTGCTTGAGTGCCTTCCTGAATTGCATGAGATCGGTGATGGTTCGGATTTCTGGAGGCAGTGTATTCCAACACTTGGGAGCATAAAGACTGAATGCTCTGTTGGATGTTGTTAGCGTGCATTTTGTTGAAGCACTTGGTATAATTAGGGTGTTAGCTGATGTAGATCTTCTGGATCTGTTGGGCGGAGTGGGTTGAAGTAGATTGACTAGTGTTGAGGCAGTTATGTTGTGGATGGCTTTAAAGGTAAGTACTAGGGTCTTGAATAGTACACTCATGGGCATGTTTGACCTTGGTCAGTTGCTGTCTTGTTGATTTGCAGTTTTTGCATTCCTATGTGCCACCTAGGCATCTGCCTAGTCAGCCCTGAGCCCCAGCTGCCCCACTGCATGTCCCACCTGCAGCCCCCTGTACCCCATTTGCAGCCTCATCGTAGTGCCCTTTCATACTTGGGCACTATGGGGTATGTTTACTAAACAGTACTAACATCACAGCAGTGAAGTTATCGCACGATAAGTGATGTTATTGTGCAATAATGGTGCATTACCATGCGATAACATCATGTATCACGCGATAACGTCTCCAGCGGCGTTAAGGTGCACAGAGGGTGGAGTAAGGCTCCCCAGAGGACGGAGTTAAGGGGTCAATGGGCGGAGAGTGGGCAGGGAGAGGCTCCAGGTACACTAACGCCATGAAATGAAGGTCTGAAAATTAACACCAGTGAAATCCTCGCGCTAGAGGCACATTTGCCAGGGAGAGAGACCATTTCAGACAGCAATGTGCAGCAAAGGCAGGGAAACCAAGAAAATTGATAGTAGTGATACATGTGCAGCAACATCATAGTGCCCAAGTACGAGAGGGCACTATGGTGAGGCTGCAAATGGGGTACAGAGGGCTGCAGGTGGGACATTCAGTGGGGCAGCAGGGGCACAGGTTGGACTAGGCAGATGCCTAGGTGACACATAGGAATGTAGAAATGGAAAACCAGCAAGACAGCAACTGACCAACGGCAAACATGTCCACGAGTGGGTGTCCCAGGGGACAGTCCCGAGCAAGTACCCCAAAGGGCACATAACATTGGCAGGCGGTGCCGGGGGGAAGTGTGGATGTCTATGCAGGCACCCCTACCCCATATCACGCACCATAGGCAGCCACCTACTGGCACACTAGATGGCCTGGGACTGCGTACCACCAGCACCACTGGCACAAGGGCATGTCAGCATGGTGGCGGAGGGGTGCTGGTGGCAGAGGGGGAAGTGGCATCTGCCCACAGTAGACCATGGCCAAGCCCCATTTAGGTGGGTGCCGTGCACTGCGACAGACAAGATCTGTCTGACAAACAGTGATGGTATCCCCAGGGAATGAGCTGCTTCTGTGGCAATAGTTTGGTGCAGTACATACAGCCAATGTGTTCAGCAGCAGAAGAACACAGGTTCAAGTCCCAGCTGTGGCTCCTGCAAACCACATTCCTATATTTTACCCAGTACTAAACTGTGGTAATAAAGACAGAACCTTTATTGCAGATAAAATAAACATGCCATAAACGCCTATATTTTATCCTACAGAGCACAGACACCATAAACATATGCAATCCCTAGAGCAGAGTTTCCCAACTGCAGTCCTGGAGGGCCACACACCATTCATGCTGTCCCTAAGAAATATGCTTGAGATGCATTTGTATGCACCGCCCCCATTGTATGCAAATGTATCTCATGCATATTCATTAGGGACAGCATGAAAACCTGAACCATGTTTGGCCCACCAGGACCAGAGTTGGGAACCTCTGCCCTAGAGCAGCGGCCAACAAGAAAACAAACACCCACACCCACAGGCTCCACTATCCAAAGCCTCATGGAGAGTCAGGCTGTTGGGCCCTGCGTGGAGCAGCATCTCCCAATACTAGCACCTGCATACCTTAGCAATGCCGTCCTAAACTTGGTTACACATATATCAAAAAGTTGCTATGATTAATGTCATATAACAAATCCTAAGTTAAACACAATTTGTTGACAGAGATCCATCATAGCAACCTTTCTGATATCTGTGGAGTGTGTTTCCGTTTTTGCTTCTTTATCTTTATCTTTATTTACAACATTTGATATACCGCCCATTACCGAGGTGTTAAGGCGGTGTACAATAAAAGGTTGAGGCTGTGAGAAAGAAAAAGAGAGAAAGGAACGCCATAAATTGACAGGAAAGTGGATAGAAAGAGAGAGGGAGAAAGGCAGGAAAGGACAAAGGACAACAGAGTGAAAACACCGGGGGGAAAAACACAATGTGACAGTGTTTACCACCCCAGGGAGTAACCCCAACAGTATTGCATAACATAGCAATGCCTGCACTGTGCCCAGGACTGGTGTGGCAGCCAGGGCTGCCAAAAACCTCTATATTTGAACAATTCTGGCATAGGTGTGGGAGTGTGTGTATGTCTGTCCAGTGTTTTGTGGCTGCCTACACCCTACTGAGCCCACAATGCTTGCACTGTTTCCAGTGTTAGCCTGTCAATGTGCATAATGGGGAGCAAGGTACTGTGGGTATGGCCCGGACAGGGCGGCCTGGGCAGGATACATCTGCACAGGGTATAGTGCAATGGCTGGGACATTGTAGTGCCCGACCACCACCTGCATGGACAGGGTGGCCACAGCATGTCATTCGGGGGGGGGGGGGTCACTCTCACCCTGACTGAGCAGTGACCATGGCATTGCTAGGCTCCCCCCATAGTGCTATGTAGTATTTTCCTCAAGTGATATCTATGAGTTTTCTTTTCTGGGGCCCAATCACTGACATACCTGCTTGGTGTGTGTGTGTGCTCACATCCCATTTTTGGGTGCACACAGTTTCTCCAGGAACATGCACTATGTATTAGCTAGCAGATTGTCTGCAGTTAACATATGTATGGCTGGAACACCTTGCAGGGTGCAGCGAGTGGAGACTGACTGTGCTCTCTGCTGGTGAATGTCAGATAGTGGTGGGGGGGAAGCTGAGCTTTTTCCAGGCCTACTGCCTGTCTGCCAGTGCCCTCTGTGATGCATACAGATCTGCATTGACTGCCCTGTAGGGTGCCTATTCCACAGCAGGACTGGGGTTGATGGTCCCCTCTACTGCCACCATTGCAGAGATGTAGAATGTGGATCTGTTGGTGGGAGATCCTGTCCCCCACCCTGACCCACAGAGAGCGAGTTGGGTGGTGCTACACAAACCGCTTTTGGGTCCAACCACCACCCTTCTCTTGTAACATGTGACCATAGCAACCACACAGGATATGCACTATTCTGGGTGCATTATAGTCCACAAGGGCTAAACATGACTGGGAAATACAGATGGACACAAGTGTATCCACAAGGACTACCTATCACACACTGGCACTGATGGGGACCTACAGCATAGCCAATCTCAACCAAGCCAGGTGCTGCGGAGCTGGTGCTGGGAGCCCCACCTCACCCTCAGGGTGAGCACAGGAACCGCACAATGTCACAGTCTGTAGCTACTCTGTGCCTGTAGCACACATGGTCAGTTCCTCCTACCAGGCCAGGGTGCTATAGAGGCACATACCCCATCTTGTGAGCAGATGTAGGCTGCTGATCTGCATGTGCAGTGCATCATGGGTATGGGTGGGTTTACCCTATCCTGGTAACTACAGCAGACAGTTTGTGTGGTGACTTGCAGTCTTTCTGTAGCCAGCCAGTGTCATGTTAGCTGCTGTAGAGATGTAGCCCACTGGTTGTTTCAATCACTGCAAAAGTCGAGGTCATGGGTTTGATCCCACAGTGGTGTTGTTTAATAAGGCTATCTGAGGCTTTTCCTTTTAATTTAAATCAGTGCTGCCAACAAAAACACCCTCACAGTGCTGTAGCCTAAGGTGCCTCATAAGGCACCCTATAAGGCACCCTATAAAGCACCCTATAGGGCACATTATTAGGTGCCTTGGTGGACAGTGCACTTTATAATGTGCCCTATGGAGTGCCTTATAGGGCGCCTTATGCTGCACCTTAGGTTACAGCACTGTGAGGGTGTTTTTGCTGGCAGCACTGATTTAAATTAAAAAAGGAAATACCTCAGACAGGCTTCTTACATAACACCACTTCAGGATTGAACCCATGACTTCTGCCTTTACAGTCATTGCAGAGTGAAGAGGAGTAGTCTAGTGGTTGTGGCAAGGTACTTCAGGCTAGAAGGTCAGGGTTTCAAATCCCACTAGAGGACAGCAACCTAGGTCAGAAGGACTGGGGTTTCTAGTCCCACAGATGCTCCTTGTGGTCTGGGGCAAGCCACTTAATCGTCCATAGCCCATGTTCCCTGTAAAATAGTTATCTCCAAGTTATAATGCCCTGTTTAATGTAATTTCAGTTTGTTCAATATAAACTGCACTGATGCAGAATAGCACAGTATATAAGAGAATGTAAATAAATTACAGTAACCAGTGGGCTATACCTTCTAACACTGCCCTGACATGAACTTCAGTTTAATGTGTGTTAACGTGCCACAGCGCCCACTATCATGCAATACCAATTCCTTGCAAACTAACCTCTGGACCACCCACTACCTTATATGGCATTCTGAACATTAACGCTGCAACTAGCACCTGTAACATTAAGACGGTTTAGTAAACGTACCCCCTATTCTGTTGCTGCACATGTATCACTGCTATCACTTTTCTTGGTCTCCCTGCCTTTGTTGTACATTGCTGACTGAAATTGTTTCTCTTTCCTGCAATTGTGCCTCTAACGTCAGGTTTTCAAGCATGGTAATGTTCTGGTCTTAAAATCCCGGCGTTAGTGTACCTGGAGCCTCTCCCCACGCACTCCCCGCCCATTGACGCCCTTCTCTCTGCCCTCTGGAGACACTTACTCCACCCTCTGTGTGCCTTAACGCCGCCGGAGATGTTATCACGCAAGACATAACATTATCGCGTGATAATGTTACTTTATCACGCGATAACATTACGTATCATGTGATATCATCGCCACTGCGACGTTAGCGCTGTTTAGTAAACATACCCCCAAGTAGCTGAAATAATAGTTCAGGTCTAAAAACGTTTGCTTTCCTTATAGAAACAAATTTGTCTCATATCTTTAGAATAGTTAAAGAAATCAGTGAAAATAGAGGCAAATGTATGGGATTGTAATCTGCATAAATGCAAATGAAATTCATTTGGACCTTTGGAATTTGCCATTCAGCATTTTTTTGATGGCTTTAACTCCTTCCTCTTCATCAAAAGATGAAGTTGGGACTGACTTCTGATCTTGAAGAATCTTGGGAAATCCAAATACTTTTCAGTCATTAAAAGCCCAAAGGGCTTAGAAAATAAATTATGCTTAGAAGGTCCATTCCTATAAATGTTATATTCTTGTTGTTCCTATTTGCTGGTTCATGAAAATAAAGTATTATTTAACTTTGATCTCAAGCTCATAAAAATATCAACTCATGTACTGCATTACAAAAAATTATAACCACTATCAACCTGAAAATAAAAGAAAGAAGAATGAGAAAATAAAGTTATAAGCGGTGATAGAGCAAAGCAATACACATATTTGCAAATCAGATTAATCAAATAAGAAACAAAAAAGAAATGGAAATAGGACTGGAACAATAAGAAATAGGAAAAACATACCCAGCATGTGTTCAAGCAGAAAGGTTCCACCAAGTTGCTCTTGAAGAACCACTAATATTTAAGAGTCTACATATACTTTATTATAGCTGTAGTTAACCGTTTTTAGGAGATAAACAGCTAACTACAGCTGCCTAGATTTAGGATAATTCTCTCAGTAGATACCTAATTCATTTGAAATTCTTCTAAAGTTAACTGGTGATATAATAAACATTAAGCAACTTATTGAAAGTCTACCCCCTGTGTGGAAATGGTTTTAGCAAGAGCAAGGTACATGTCCATACCCAGCTAAATAGGTTGTTACCACATATCTGCATCCTGTATTTTGCTGAGAATGGCCAGATGATGGTAGAGTCTAAAGTTATTGGTCCCTTATTTTGCTACCATGACAGAATTCTTTCAGTATGGTTCTGACATTCAGAGAAAAAAGCTAAAAACCGTATTATTTCTTGCCATATACAAATAGCTTTGTGCTTGTGCTTGTCAATCTATCTCGCATAACTTCTGTATTAAGCTATGCATTTAACTGTGAATGTAACCTTGGAAGTCACCTAGAAATTTATTATAAGCGAGATATACAGTAGATATATTTTAATTTAATTTATTTAAAACAAACCACAGTTCACTCTGGGCATGTTTACTAAACAGTACTAATTGCTAACACAGGTTTTAGCATGTGGCAAGTGCTAAAAATACAGTACTAACAGGTTAATGCATGAATGGGTGGTGGCAGAGTGGGTTGGGAGAGCAACATGGGTGTTGATGGCACACTGCAATTAGCATGGGAATAATGGGCGTAAGTTGTATTGTGATTCTTGCCGCTAGTATGGGTGACATTAAGTGTATCTGCATGATGGATTCAATGGTGCCATGCGTTAGAAATGAGCCGTCTGGGGGGAGTAGAAGCATATGCCCCCTGAAGTTGGCATGGACTTCTGTGCTGGTTTTGTGGCCTGCAGTGTGTTACTAGGACACCTTTTAGTGAGCATGCCCATCTGGGTAGCAGCAGTGGTCACTGGTGCAGTCAGCAGCAGCATCAGACACACAGAGGTAATAATATGTTTATATGGTGTGGCAGGGTCAGGTACACAGAGCACACTGCATGTCCCAGGATCCCTTAGGATAGGGATAGGAAGGCCCCTGCCACAGATAAAGCCCCAAGTGATTCAGAGTAGGTAGAACACCTGGGAGAGGTGGAGCTGGGTGGAGTTTCTCTGGACTGAAAAGGCTTTCACATTTTCTGTGGTGGCTGGGGGAGAGCTGCTAGTGCATTGGCTACAGCTGACAGAGGAAGAAATGGAAGTGGAACATGGAACAGATTCTACTGGAGTCCTCTCATGAAGCTAATGAGCCCAAGGGCTGTTCCTTAGGTACCAAGTGAGCAGATATCTCATTATATTGTGGTAAGGAATGTAAATCCTAAAGACTACTTAAAAATATATACTTCCTTTTACTCACCTCCTTGGGAGAGGGTGCCAGAAACTGTGGATGTATTTATGTTTGGAATGCTGCACTGCTGGGCTAGGGTTAAACTTCCTGTGTTTGTGAATTTACCTGATTGTTTGCCTTCTGCAGTGAGATAAAATCCCCAGTGGAGGGAGGGGGAGCTGTTTCTCCTGATGTAGAAGCAGAATAATGGTTGGAGTTTACTGAAGTTGCCTGGAAGCTGTGGAATGGACTAAAGGCAGCCAATTTGTTACCAGCCTGGAAAAGGGAAGTTTGTGCATGGGACAGTATCTCCTGCTGTTGATAAGGAACTGAAACTGCTTCTAGCTAAAGGCAAGGAAAGTTAAGACTTTTGTCTTTAAAATGCTGCATTGCTGAAATGAATACCAGGGAGTGGAGGCCTGAACTGTGTCATTTGGAACTGCTATAAGGAGGAGATATGGAACGTGAGACATTGCTATGGCCAGTGCTATTCAATACTGAGAACTTATAGTAGAGATTGGCACAACAGTGGTTAAGGGTTCTTTTTGAACTGATCATTGGACTAAATGGCTGTGGAACTTATAAGACTGGAATGGCTGGTTGGGACGGTGCTCTGCTGGTCGGCATTACTGAGATGGGAGTTTCCAATGCACCTGGACTGGAGGGAGCCCCCTAGGGAGCCTACCGAAACAGGTTAGTACTAATCCAACCTATACTGATACAACAAAAGACAAACCTACACAGTCCTCCCACCCAATTAATATGCATACTTATCAATGTAAGATCTATAAGAAATGTTGTTGTTGTTAAGTGCCGTCGAGTCGGAGTCGACTCATGGCGACCCTCTGGATAGCTATCCTAAATTGTGTTCGGTCTTCAGTCAGGCGGCTCATTGTTGACAGACTGGTACCCGAAGCTGCTGTTATTGTATCGATCCATCTCATTGCTGGCCTTCCTCTTTTGCGTTGACCTTCTATCTTGCCAAGCATGATGTCTTTCTCTAATGATCTTTCTCTCCGCATGATGTGTCCAAAGTATGAAAGTCGAAGTCTTGTCATCTGAGCTTCTAAAGAAAGCTTAGGTTTGATCTCCTCTAGTACAGACTGGTTTGTTCTTCGGGCAGTCCATGGTATACACAGTATTCGCCGCCAGCACCATAATTCAAAGGCATCAATTTTCTTCCTGTCTATCTTTTTCACTGTCCAGCTTTCACATCCATATGATGTTATTGAAAATACCATGGCTTGAACAAGTCGAATCTTTGTATGGAGAGAGACATCTCTGCTCTTGAGAATCTTATCTATGTATTTCATAGCCATTCTGCCAAGAGCAATGCGTCGTCTGATTTCTTGACTGCTTGTTGCTTCTTTATTGATAGTTGATCCAAGTAGGTTAAAGTTATTCACAATTTCAATTTCTTCTCCTTTGACGATGAACCTGTTGATTATGCCAGTTGTCATGATCTTTGTCTTCTTTACATTAAGGTGCAGGCCCATTTTGAGACTATGTTCTTTGATTGTGAGAAGCAAATGTTTCAGATCATCTTCACTTTCCGCCAGTAATCATCAGCATAGCGAAGGTTGTTGATGAGTCTTCCACCAATCTTAATACCTCTGTTGTCTAAGAAATAAGATGCCAATAATTACTGATCTACTCAAGGACGAAAAACCACACATCCTATGTGTCACTGAGACATGGCTCTCATTTGCTGACAACATTTTAATAAATCAATTACAAATTCAGGGATATGACCTATTTAACTACCACCTGGAATCAAAAAGAGGAGGGGGTACTTGTACTAAGTAAAAAAGAACTCAGTCTTACCCCTACAACATCAAGCAATTAGATGGAATAGATTTCCTTGAAATAAGGAACAAGAACATATCACTTTGTCTCATATACAGACCACCATCACTCGACCACAACAACCTGACCCCCATACTAGAATCAGCATGTGCAGTCTCACGGAGGAAACCCCACATCATCCTAGGAGACCTTAATCTCCCATCCTTCAACCCAACTAACACCTCCACCTTCTTAGAATCAATGACAAACATAGGATTCCACCAAATTATACACTCTCCAACACACACAAAGGGGAACTCACCCGACCTTATCTTCCTACCACACCAAACCATAAACCACTACATGTACACTCCCCCTATAATAACTGAAGTTCCATGGTCTGACCACCATTTGTTAACCTTTCATATACCATTAAATACCTCTTTTACCACAACGATGGTCACAAAACCACTAACTAGGCGTTTTTCCCACTTCAATAAAGACAGTTTTCTAGACAACATCCTGCCCCAGCTTATAATTGATTCAACTGACTCTCCTGACATCAACTACACTCTAAACATATGGAACCACTCTAGTCAAAAAGCTGCACCCCCCCCATCACACTCCCTAAGAAAACCTCTAAAAGCAATAAAAATGGTACACACATAAGCTAACTAAACTAAAGAGACAATTAAGAAAACAAGAAAAAAAGTGGAGGATAGCCAAAACTCAAGAAAACAAACAATGCTACCTTAATATACTCGCTCTCTACAAAGACACAATTAACCAAACAAAAAGAGATTACCACTCAAGGATCCTAAACTGCTCTCTCAACCATCCTAGAAAGTTCTTTGCCATCGTTAGATCTCTATCGAAGAAAAGCCATACTGAATCAGAAGTATATAAAATAAACCGACAAACACTAGCTAACTATTTTGCATCCAAGCTTAAAAATAAAAATGCTAGCCATACCACCCCTTCCCTAGACCACCCAATAATCCTCATCACGTGGGATAGCTTCTACCCGGTAGACCAAAAACATCTACTAAACATTATAACAAACATCAACACCACAGCCTCCCTGTTGGATCCATGCCCAGTGTTATGGATAAAATCCACAAAAAAAGAACTCACCCCACATATCCTTCACATTGTTAATCAATCACTCTCCCAAGGAATCATGCCTGCTGACCATTACTTCCATACGTCCTATACTTAAGAACAAGACACTTGATGAAAAAGACCCAAGCACATACAGACCTATAGCCAGTATAGCATTTGTTGCCAAAATAATAGAAAAAGTCATTCAATTACAACTCCAAGATTACATCGACCTCAATGCACCATTAGACAAACACCAATTTGTTTTTCTAATGGATCACCTCTTCAAAGGCACAGACAATCCTAATCGTGCATTCATTCTCCTCTTTATTGACATTGCGTCTTAATTTGACAATTTTAGCTATGACACCCCAATTTTGAGATTAGCACAAATAGGATTAGGAGGCACAGTATTATACTGATTCAAATCATACATATCAAAACGTAAACTTCATGTCCAAATAGGCCAAACCTCATCAGAGACATTCCCCCAAGAATAAGGAATGCCCCAATGTTTCACCCTCTCAGCCCTCCTCTTCATCCTATACTTGCAACCAATTACCAACATGGGTATTACATCTATGCAGATGACATTATATTGTCTCTCCCCATAGACATAAACAACACTACCTATCACAATCTATCAGACTGCATTATTGAAATGGAATCATGGTTAAAGTCTAATAACCTTAATATTAACTACAAGTCCTATACATATGAAGAAATCAAAACCCTTTCAAACCATCAAGATTAATAATATTGTACTCCCTGTTAAGCAAGAAGTGAAATACCACGGCATAATACTAGATAATTCCTTAGCATGCTCCCACATATAAAACAAACAGTAAGGACTATCTTCTTCAAACTGAAAACTGTTCAACATCTCAGACCCCTGCTAGACATCAGCAATTTCAAATCTGTAGTCCAGGCCCTTATCATCCCACATTTTGACTACTAGAATATTCTGTTACAAGTCTACCAATCAAAAACATAAACTTACTACAGAGAGCACAAAATATCACCGCTAGAACTGTCTGTAAGGCCCGCCTAACCAATGTTCCCTCTAATTTTCTGTAGGCTGTGTGCGCATAAAATATCAGCTGTGTGCAGCTTTTGAAGGAAGGTTAAATTTTTGTGCACCACATAAAGACACTCGGAGTTATATACTTTAAAATTTGACTACACGTCAGAATACAGTATGTACACCACATTAATTTTAATCTAATTAAATGAAAATAGACGATTACTAAATGAAGTGGGAAATTTCTAGTAATTACAATCATAACTTTTACATTTTAAGATGTCTGTGTTGTTTTCTATCAGAATCAGAGCTGTAATTTTTATGCGCTCTGTTGTAAAGTAGAAGTGGAGGAGTTGCTTAGTGGTTAGAACACTGGCTTGGTAACCAAGCAACCAGGGTTCAATTCCCACTAGCACTCCTTGTGGCCTTGGGCAAGTCACTTAACCCTCCATTGCCTCGGAAGAAAGGCCTGGCAATCTACTTCTGGTGACACTGCCAAGAAAACCCAGGAGCTTCTGGGTCGCCAGGAGTCAGGACTGACTCGAAGGCACACATTGCTATTGCATTGTTGTTGTAAAGTATGTGCGCTTGCTCGGCAAGGTGTGTGCACGCGCACAGCTTAGAGGGAACAGTGCACCTAACTGAACATATAACCCCCATCCTATATGAGCTCCACTGGCTCCCAGTTCTAAGCCAAATAAAATATAAGTTACTCACAGTAACTTTCAAACTTATCACTAACTTATGAAACATCAATAACATCTCCTCATCCTTCTTATCAACCCTCATTTAGTACTCACCAATGGAGATAGCATGTCAAATATCCGGGTAGGTGCCCATGTGAGCAGCAGCGACTATCACACAGTGTGGTTTGAGATTAAAGCCAAGGCAGAGTCCAATCACAGCAAGCTCAAAGTCCTAGCTTTGAAACAATGACTTCAGTAAAATGGCTGAAGGAGGAGTTGGCAGGATGGGAGAAAATAGGGGAAGTGGAATTGCAATGGGCTAAACTAAAGGAGGCAATAAAAGGGACAACAGATACATATGTAAGGAAAGTAAATAAAAACAAGAGGAAAAGGAAACCTATTTGGTTCTTCAAAGAAGTGGCTGCACAAATAAAGGCAAAAAACACAGCTTTCGCAAAATTCAGAAGCTCACAAACAGGGACACAGAAAAGAATTCAGGATAAAATTAAAAGAGACAAAAAGAGAAATAAGGATAGCAAAATCAAAGGCACAAGAAAAGATGGCAAAAGATGTGAAGTGTGGCGACAAAACCTTTTTCAGGTATATTCGGGAGAGGAGGAAAATCAGAGGTGTAATTGCAGGACTCAAAAGTGATGAGAACGGATTTGTGGAAAGTGATATTGAAAAAGCGAACATGCAACACAAATACTTCTGCTCTGTTTTTAGAAAAGAAAATCCTGGAGAAGGACTACCTGCGATTGACAAATATACAAAGGGGAATGGAGTAGATACCACACCATTCACAGAAGATGTTGTGTTAGAACAGCTTGCAAAACTGAAGGTGGACAAGGCCATGGGACTGGAAGGGATACATCCCAGGATGCTGAAAGAGCTCAGAAAGGTTCTTGCAGGGCCATTAAAGGATGTTTTTAATAGATCCTTGGAGACGGGAGAAGTTCCACAGGACTGGAGAAGAGCTGATGTGGTATCTCTTCACAAAAGTGGTAATAGGGAAGAGGTGACAAACTACAGGCCAGTAGCAGGAAAAGTAATGGAGGCACTCCTGAAAGAGCGCATAATGGACTTTCTCAAAACCAACAGATTGCATGACTCAAGACAACATGGTTTTACTAAAGGACAATCTTGTCAAACAAATCTGATTGAGTTATTTGATTGGGTGACCAGAAAACTAGATCAAGGGTATGCGATGGATGTGATCTACCTAGATTTCAGCAAAGCCTTTGATACTGTTCCTCATAGCAGCTTATCAATAAACTCAATAGTTTGAGGATGGGTCCAAATTAGTTGACTGACAGACGACAGTGATGGTAAACCGACTCACTCGGATGAAAGAAAGGTGATTAGCGGTGTGCCCCAGGGTTCGGTCCTGGGCCAGTACTGTTCAATGTATTTGTGAGTGATATTGTTGAAGGACTGACTGGAAAAGTCTGTCTTTTTGCAGATGACATGGACATTTGCAACAGAGTGGACTCCCCTGAGGGAGTGGAGAACATGAGGAAAGATCTACAAAAGCTGGAAGAATGGTCTAATGCTTGGCAGTTAAGATTTAATATGTAGAAGTGCAGTGTCATGCACTTGGGAAGCAGAAATCCAAGGGAATTGTATGCAATAGGGAGTGAGGGGTTGGTGTGCAAGGACCAGGAGAAGGACCTTGGAGAGATTGTTTCTGAGGATCTCAAGGTGGCGAAACAGTGTGACAAGGTGATAACAAAAGCTAGAAGGATGCTGGGTTGCATACAAAGAGCATTTACCAGCAGAAAGGAAGAGGTACCAATGCCACTTTACAAGTCACTGTTGAGGCCTCACTTGGAATATTGTGTTCAGTTTTGGAGACCGTATCTCACAAAGGATATAAAAAGACTGGAAAGAGTTCAAAGGGAAGCGACCAAAATGATTTGAAGCCTGCCTCAGGAGATGTATGAGAAGAAACTTGAAGAACTAAATATGTACACTCTGGAGGAAAGGAAGGACGGGTGATATGATTCAGACCTTTAAATATTTAAAGAGAATTAATGAGTAAATAAACCTCTTCTAAAGACGGAGAAGCTGTAAAACTAGGGCATAACATGAAGCTGTAAGGGGGTAAACTGAAAGGCAATGTCAGGAAATACTTTTTCACTGAAAGGGTGGTGGATGCTTGGAATGCCCTCTCGATGGAAGTGGTGGGGTTAAATACAGTAACAGAATTCAAAATGACATGGGACAGACACAGTGGATCCCTTTACTGCAACAGGATAAAATCAAAATAAACATAACTATCTCTTATATCTCAGCAAATAGGGATGACCTACACAAAGCGGTAGTTACACCCCTAAACAAAGGCATGGGGAGGGGTGACCTGTACAGAATGGCAGGAGCACGTACTCTTGCCACCTTGCTGGGCAGACTAGATGGATCATGCTGGTCTTTTTCTGCCGTCATATACTATGTTACTATGTTCATACTTAACCAGATACCAGATCCTGCAGGCAACATGTTATCCACTCGCTTATAACCCCCCACTCTATCCACAAGATAAAATAGACCACAAGCTACAGAGCCTTCACATATCTCGTCCCCTGTCTCTGGAACTCCCTCCCACTACCACTACGATCGATCAACGATCTCCAAACATTTAGGAGAGAACTCAAAACTTACCTCTTCCTTGCACACTACAGAAACACAAACATAGACCCCCCCCCCCCACAAGCTACATCACAACACACCCCCTGAGAGAGACACACATTCTGCACCCTCAAATTCAAAGAAAATCATCATAATCAGAGATTATGTACATAGTTTATTAGCTTCTTGTTTTAAGCACAATGTAAATTGTAAATTATTATGTTAACTGTAATTACAAAGTTTACTATGTTAAAAGTTATACCACCGTTCTATGTAATGTTCATATGCTGTGTTGGGAGATGTGCGGGTGCCGAACACACTTCAAGCACCTGCCAGCCACATTTGCCCCCACCTGCCATAGCCCCTGTGCACACCTCACCATCCGCACACCATGGCGCTGTCCCTACACCTGCCACCTTCTGTGCTGTCCACCTCCCACCACCGCCTTGCCCATGTCAGCCATACACCTGTATCTTCCCTGCAGTCCCCCATTCCCATGCCCCTACTCAGTGTGCACCCCCCAAAACACATGCAACCACCTGTCCCTGCAGCTTCCGTGTGCACAACCCTGACCCATACAGTCATGGGTGTCCCCATACCCATCGGCCTGCATATGCTTTCCTTATACTGGTAGCTGCCATTCATGCCATGACCTTCCCAACCACACGCCACAGCCCCTGCAATGCCAGGGTGCACCCATTCCCTCCATGTCCCCTCCCATATTGCACCATGTTCAAAGACAAGGGCCCCCCTGTGGCTTGCCAGCATCAGGGTGGCCATGGATTGTGCCACTCAACACCTGCAGGTGTACAGAGCATGGTGATGGTGGATTTGTGCCCCCACACTTGCATGACCAGGGTGCTGTACCCTGTGTTGTGCTGTGGCCACTGGGGCCCATGGTGATGGATGACAAGGAGACGAAATAGGGTAAAGAGTATTTATTGCAAAACAAGGGCCAGACATGCCATACTCAGGTGGCAGTACTAGCAATGGTAAACATCACAGCCAACTACAAGCCCATATATCCATTGTGGCCTATCAGGGGCCACTCCAATGTCCCTGTAAGCCTGGTGGGGACATGGGGGGATGTGTGGACCTCTGTGAGCTGCCATACCTTCTGGGAGAGGGCCTGGAGGTCCCCAAGGATGCCCTGTAGGTGCTTCACAATTTGCTCCAGGAAACCAGCATGGTGAGCATGACCCTGGTTGACACCACCCTCTGTGTGTGTGGTGTGCTATAGAGTTCTGGGGTCCATATCAGCAGCCTTGGGCTCATTGCATAGTACAGTGCCAGGGCATATGTCACACAGTGCATCCATATCCCTACCCTCTGCCCCTTGTACACTTCCATCCACTCCCACCTCACCCTGTACATGGGTCACAGCCCATTCCCCCATCTTCATGCTCCCTGACCTGGCCGTAACCCCCTTCTCACATATGTCCCCACCCCCTCCACCTGCTCACTTCTATCCCCAACACCATCCACCTGCTCCCCTCCATCCCCTCCCCACTCCCCCTGGCTTTCCCACACCCCCTGCTACCTCCCTGACTCACTCACATCCCCTCCCACCTCCCCATGCTCAATCCATCCCTCTCCCCCTAGCATCTGCCGGTTCCCATCCATTGCACCCCCAGCTGACCCACAATGTTCCCCTACACCCCATGTGGCAGACTGGCACATCGGAGATCTTGCCTCATCAAGGGGGTCTGTGTCCCTGGACCCTTTACCCTCCTCTGGAGCACCCCACCCAGGCAGCCTCTCAATAACACTCCTCAGTCGATACTGACTAGTTGGCCTGACAGAGTACCCACCATTGTATGATGACCTCTGCAGCCTACATGGTGCTCTCCCGCTCCTCCACCCCAGGGGAACTGGCCAACTCTGTGAGTGTGAGAATGACACCCTCCTTCTCTGTGATCTCCCCTGAGGAGGGGGAGCTGGATAGTGCTATGGGGCTGCTGAACACATGATATGCTTCAGTGTCCCTTGTGATGCAGAAGCGGCTGTGGATACAAATAGCGGTGAACTACATGAGTGCCTATGCTTCCTCCCTCACAGGACTGTCCATGCCAACCCTTGCGTGTGAGACCCCCACTTGTAGCTACTGGGGCAGGACCCATTGCGCTGACTTCCAACAGATTTTACCTCTTCATGAACTGCGTCTGATCCTGCTCCCCAGCACCCTCTGACTCGTGTGCCTGCAGAGTATCATAGCCAGGCCATGGCCTGGGGGCCATGGAGAAGGTGGTCACTGCCCTGATAGATCATGAGCCCTATCCATAATTGGGCCTTCATGATATGCACCCTAGGCTGGGGTGCCCTTTGCTGCCTTTTCATAAAGTTCTCCTGCCTGCCTTTGCTATCCATCACCTGTATGCGGCACCAAGGTATTGGTGGGGGAGGGGTAGCACATTGTGGCATTGCACTCCAGTCTTTTCAGCCCAAGGTTGCTGTCCTTTAGTGGGATTCAAACTCCTGGCCTGAGGTTATTTGCCCTAACCACTAGGCCACTCCTCCATTCTATTTGGGAGATCTACAGGATTTTACCATTTGGTGAGACTTGTCATAAACTGTCACAGGGACAGGTGAACTATGGACAGTGATTGTGTGGGTGGAACACCAGCATCAACCCACATCAGGCAGGGCTGGTGAGGATCAGACACCCGAGTCACAGTGTTGGAAACCATGTGCACACCACTAAGCTGGGGCCCCACTGCCAGAACATATGACAGGCAGCAGTGCCCAGTCACAGGCACAAGGTAATGGATGGCGAGAGCCCCGGGTCACAGCCACTGCAGAAGCAAGCTACCTTTCAACATGGGATGCTGCTGTGGCCACAATGAGGTATGCTAGCCTTTGCTGGTGTGCCCAGCAGCAGCAGAGTTCCCGGGACATGGGGATTGGCCACCTCATAGCCTTGTGCCCAGGAGTTGGTTATGTCCATCTGGGTACTGGCCTGTTCAACCCGTCCAGATGCCTATATCACCCTGTCAGGGCAACAACACCTCACTTTCACCACACAGCCACAGGCCAGGCCCACATATTGGCAGGATTGGCAGAGGTACATATCTGCCAGTGCATACATTGGACAGGTTACCTTTGTGGGGGCACAGGTCCAACTACCTCTTTTTGGCCACAGCGAGGTCACATGGCAATGGGGGTTTCACTGCTGCGTTAACTGGGTATCATGGGCTTTGGTTCCTTTTCCCATCTGCCTGTGATTGGGGTGGGTGTGGGTCTCTGGCCTGGTGGTATGCATACAGTTTTTGTTTCTGGGGGCTGCAGGTTCTGTTTCACCTGCCCTGTTTTCTTTGGGCTGACCTTTCACCTTGTCTGCCATTGCCTATGGTGGACCTATGTTGGTATGGTTAGCTTTGCTCAGGCATTATCATGTTGCACAGCTTGGGATGGCATGATCACATGGTGCTGCAACACTGTTCCATATGTGTGGGATGGTTGGTGTGTTTCCTAGGGTCCTGTCTATCTGGTTTATTCAGGTCTCTGCCTCCAGGTGATATCTCATCCTTACTATTGCACATTCCATGGGGACATTGCTGTGTGTGTGTCTGCACATTTTTCACTATTTTTTGTCTGGCTCTGGTACCTGCATCACCTGCCTACTATTCTCTGGAGCACAGTGTTTCTGATTGCCTGTGTCCTGCTCTTCCCTGTGTGCTGCCTTCCTTCCTTCATGTGGGCCCTGTTTTGTGTATCTAGGATGATCTGGTGTAGTCTCACTGTGCATGCACTCTGTAGGTCTACCACACCCTCACTCACATACTGTAGCTTTGATGCTGCTTGCCTAGCTTTATGCACTGTTCATCCCCTTCTACAGGCATTCTTCCCCCCCCCCTCACCCCGCCCCCCCCCCCCATTTCTGCAATCTCTACTTACTGTGCTAGGGTAGTTCTGATGCACTCCCAGCCCCTGCGTGCAGCTGCATGGGCTAGCCTCCTGCGCCCCACGGGGAGCAGGGTTGCCTCTTCTTCCAGCACTAGCCTGTACAGCAGGATGTCCCTGCCTCTGAGAAATTTGGCAGCCGTGTGGCCATTTTCACATTCTACTCTGTGCTTGCCTGTGTGTGTGTGTGTGGGGGGGGGGATCACTCCATCCTGTTTCCTGTTGCACATAGGCCAAAGTGCAGGTGTGGATGTTTTGGCATCCATGTGGACATGGCATCAGACCTACATGTTCCCACTGGTGCCAGAGCATGTGGGAATGTGGTGTGGGGATGTATGCATGCACACAGGTTTTATACATCTTATATGTTTGCATATGCAGACCGTTGCCGGCAGAGTGTTTATGTGCTTGTACGTGTTCGCCCATATTCTGTGTAACTGTGGATGTCGATTTGCTTGCGCATGATATTGTGTCAACATGTGAGATGTCCACATCGTGCACATTTTCGGTGGACCTGAACGTCCTCATCTGAATTGGCCTCTTACTGTATATCCTTGCTTCTCTTGGGTACACCGAGATTGTCTTTCAAAACCTTATGCTTTTCAAATGATTATGGTTCAATTGTTGCTAATTACATAGCTAATTACTTATCTATAAATGAGCTTCTCATGGTCCCTTGAATGTGTTCTGATGATTTAGGCTCTTTTAAAGCATTTTGAGACATTTTTCCACAATTCATGTTTAAAGGTGTTACAATGACTTTTTTGTGTTCAACTTTCTGTATTCACAACAATATCTTGGCATTTGTGAAACTTGTGCTCCTCCTACTCTATCCTGCAGCAGAATCACCAAAATATCTCAGAGAATACATTCTGTTTCATATCTCTAGTGTCTTGGTAAAGCCAGATGAGAGTTCAGTTTAGTATCATTTTTAGTGTTTTTTTCTGCTCTTTTGGATGCATTCTGCTTTGAAACCCCTACTGAGACAGTTTGCTCTCATGTGGTTTATAAATTTTACTTCTTGCCCTCTCTGTGCTCCTTCTGGAACCCAGTTTTCATTCATATAATATATGCTTGTGTTTTTTAGCCTCCCCATGGTCGTTCACTTGTCTTATGAGTATATAAGGCCTTTGAGGCCATTTTGAGCTTTTTTTTTCACAATTCATGTTAATTAGTTTTCCAGTGATTTTTGTGGTGAGCTGGCTGTTCTCACAAAAAATAACTTGGTTTTTGGAGGCATTGTGGTCCATCTACTGTGTTCTTTGAATCAATAACTTTCAAAATATTCTGAGACAAGTTATGCTAATTACAGAATTATACATGAACTTTTCATGGTCCCTTGCACGTGTTCTGATGATCGAGGGCCTTTTATAGCATTTTGAGGCATTTTTCCTCTATTAATGTTTATCCAAGCATTTTTATATAGGTAAACTCATTTAAAAAATTATCTACCTTCTCGTCCCTCCCAATACAGCATAGGGAGGGAACGTACAAGCAGTGATTGCATTTTCAAATCACCACATGCACCTACATCAGAAGGCCTGGTGTTGGCCTCTGCGTGCACTGCACCTGTGCCGAAGATAACATGTGGGCTGTTTACACTTTCCAGTGTTATAATGGAAGCAGAAATTGTCCTGCCCACCCCACCCCCTCTATAGGGGAGTGGGGCAACCACAAATCTTGATGCATGGTCTGAGGGCAGAGGTACCCTCTCCATCCTCTCTGTGCCTACTCTAAGCCCCTTGCTAATGGAATCCCCTGACATCTGCAAATATACCCAAAGAGGAGCCTAACCAAAAGGGTCACGAGCACACTGGTGGCATTTCCATCAGCCAGTCTACATCCTGGAAACTCCATAAATCAGATGTATCATTTGCCATCCTCTTTCTAAATTGCTCATCATAATTCAAACAGCTCCAACTCTCATACGTGTGATAAGCCCACAAAATCAGATCTGAATACTTCAGAAGCCCCAGGTATAGTGCTGGTTTTGCTTCCCTTAGGATATCCATAAAAATGTGGAACGTGAGAATCTCATTGAAAATAGTTTGTGACACTTTTAACCAATCATGCTTTGCCTAGTGATTACCATTGTCAGCCTTCTTCCTATCCACTCCATCCTGTTTCCATGCCAGCAACTGGAATATGTCAATATATTTACCCCACAATATCTAGTGCTGGAGCCTCTGAGAAACGTGGCAGTTCATCGGAGTGATCTCAAACAGGGCCGGCCCAACGCATGTGTGAGTGTGTTGCTCGCACATGGCCCTGCTCCCCAAAGGGCCCCGCGGCACTGGTCAGTATAAGGGATGCACCTGTGAAGCCTGAAGCCTGCCTTACTGGCTCACCTCTGCACAGCTGTGAGAGCATTTTTCTTTGCCACCCATGGCCAAACTCCACGGAGCTTTTAGAAGTGAAAATGGGGCATTTCATGTCTTGCGCAAGAGACAAATACCCCGGCGTCACTCCTCTGAACTTTGCGATGTCGGCGACTGCAAGTTAGCACAACCATGGCAAACAAAGGAAAGTGCTCCAGCAGCTGTGCAAGGAATGTAGGCTAAGGCAGGGCCGTGAGCAATAAAAGTTTTGCTAGAAAGCAGTAGTAGGAGGCAGTTCGGCAAACTTAATTTAAAGTCAATCATTTTTTTTGCGCTTTGCCTCGGCCACCACAGTGTGGGGTCGTTGGGACATATGGGCCACTGACTGAAGGCAGGGCTGAGGCTGAGTGATAGAGAAGATGATAAAAAGGTGAAAGGCAGATGAGAGCTGGAGAGAGAGTGAGCATGGTGAGTAGAAATGGGGACTCGAAGGGGTGAAAGAGAATAAATTAAGGATTGTGGAAGGGGAAGACCAGAAGGAGAATGGGGAAGGAGGTGCAAAATCTAGCTATAGATAGAGAGAGGCAGATTACAGAAATGAAACAAAAATAAGAAATCATTACACAGGTACACTAAAAAAGTTTTTTTTTAAACTGCCTCTAATGTTTCGATTGATTTTTACGTTTTTTGGTGCGCTGAATCCAAATCTGGTAACCAATTTGCTCCATCACGTACAGATTTTTTGCTACATTGGGTTAGCAGTTTGAGGTGAACGTTTCAGATTGAATGCGATCGAGATAAAAGTTTCTTGGATGAATTCTTTATACTACCGGTAATTGTTTAGTAGTTATTCAAATAAGAATAAAGAAAATTGTAACAAGGCAGCACATAAGAATAGAGTAATGTCAACAAAACACACTGTGATGGTAGCAAAATTGTCTGCACTTAAAACAGCCACATACATGTGCACAAACATTGAGCATATAAGAGCGGGGTTAGACACAAAGCAAAGCAAAGAAATGTGCAAAAAATGTTGTACAGGTTTGTATGTAAGAATAGAAAACGCAAACCGCACCATTGCAATACATGAAGACAAACACCCGATGGTGTGAAAATAAAATTCTAATAAATGAGATCCGACACTGTGGTAATAACTAGCAAATTTTTATTTCAAAGTTTAGTAAAAACACGATATTTGTCAACACAGTTTAGATTTTAAAGTCATTCTTGGGTCAATCAATCTCCTGGTGGGCCCGTTTCTTCTACCCCCGAATGCTTCTCTTGGTGCGCTGCTTGGCATATTTTTCATCTGGGGTTTCCCGCAGCAGCAACCAGCAGAAATCAGCCATCATAGTGGTGTTCCATCTTCCTTGGTACCTTCTCTCTGCGTCCTTGATGTCCTGGTGAAACCTTTCACCTTGTTCTTCACTGTACGCCCCCAGGTTTTCGGGAAAGTAGTTCACATGGGAGTGCAAGAAATGGACTTTCAGGCTCATGTTACAGCCTTGTTCTTTGAAGGCATTGAGCATCCTGGCAACAATATCCTTATAGTTCTCATCCCGCCTGTTCCCCAAGAATTTGAGAACAACATCCTTGAAGGAATCCCAGGCTTCTTTTTCCTTCTCAGACATCGTTTCAGCGAATGCTCCATCTGAAATGAGTTTCCTTATATCAGGGCCAACAAACACTCCTTCCTTTAGCTTTGCTTCAGAAAGTCGGGGGAACTTTGAGCAAAGGTACCGAAAGCACTCACCATCTTTTGGAAGGGATTTGATGAATTGCTTAATGAGACCCAACTTAATGTGGAGAGGTGGTAATAGAATTTTATCACGAGGTACCAAGCTCTCATGAAGAACATTTTTCTCACCGGGTCTCAAATACTCCCGAATTGGCCAGTCTTTTTTCCCCCAGTGTAGGTCGCGGGCCCGGCTATCCCACAAGCAAAGGAAGCAGGGATATTTGGTGAAACCGGATTGCTGCCCTAATAGCATGGATAGAATTTTAAAGTCTCCACAAATCATCCACTTATGCTCATCATAACGAATCTTCTGAAGAATCAGGGCCAAATTCTTGTATTTTTCTTGGAGAATAACAGAGTGAGCAATAGGAACTGAAGCGAATGTGTTGCCATTATGAAGAAGAACACCTTTTATGCTGTCTTTTGACGAATCAATGAACAGCCGCCATTCAGCAGGATCATACTTGAGTTTAAACTTTTCCATCACTCCGTATATATCGTTGCAAAATACCAAATCTTCCTCTTTGCTGAAATACTTCAAAAATTGTGTCTCGCGGTTGCGGTACCAATAAAAAGTTGTTCCTGGTGACAATAGATTTTTCTGTTTAAGCCGAGAACCTAGCAGTTGGGCAGCATCTTTTGGGAGTCCTAAATCCCGGACTAAATCATTCAATTCAGTTTGAGAGAAAAGTTCAGGTTTCGGATCTGGTTCAGTTTCAAACTCGGAAGTACTGGACTCATCGGGAAAAGCCATCTGATGAGTCTCATCATGATCAGAACCGTCCACACAAATATGATCCAAAGATTTTGGTGGTTCAGGCACAGGTACTTCGTTGCTATGAGGCATAGGCCTAATTGCTGAGGGAAGGTTGGGGTAACTTATTACGTTCTTATTTTTTAAGTTGTATCCCTTCACAATGCAAGAGCAAAAATAGCAGTCACTGCTGTGGTCTCTTTGTTCACGCCACATCATAGGTATTCCGAAACGAAATGCTTGTTTTTTACCTTTCATCCATAAGCGTAGATCTTCCTCACATGTCTTGCACACTTTGTGAGGAGCCCACGGTTTGTCTTGATCGCCTAACTTCAAACCGAAATAGGCAAAATATACTTTTTTAATAAATGCAGAAATGTTCCTCTGCCGCTTTTTCACGGTATATTCCCCACAAATAAAACAAAAACTGTCCGGAGAGTTGACGCAGCCTCTGGCTCTGTGAGCCATCACAAATACCCAGCACTGCAAACTACAACTGTAGTGAACCACTTCGGAATAAAGCTGGATTACGACTGAGCAAACAAAAGGTAATAATGAACTTGCAAGAAACTGAAATTTGACAGGAACGTTCATGTCGCAACCACCGTGTTTGAGCGAGAGCGAACGAGGCGAGGCGAACAGGAAAGAACATGCGCCAGCGCAAGTACTGGATTTAGCCCCCCGCCTCCCAATTGTCCTGTTAATGTATAAAATGAATACAAAACACTCTAAAATATCATGAGGGAGTGTTTCTAGTTAGTTAACCATTACAACCTCTATTTTGGGCCAAGAAAATAAACTGCAGTCGGCTAAAAAGAAATTATGTGAACATTCCTTATATGGGTAAGAAATCTAATTTTGCAAGAAAACGTGACGTGATGGAACATTTTGGCTATTTTTCCTGGATTCAGCACCCCAAAATCTATAGGAATCAGTTGCAAAACTGGAGGCAGTTTTTTGGTAGTGTACCTGTGTTATCAAAGAAAAATGGAGGGGAGGATGGAAGAAAGAAGGAGAAGAAATAGAAAATGGAAAAAGAGATCCTGGAAAAGGATTTAGGGAAAGATCAAGGAGAAAATGGAAAGAGACCAGGACCTTAGAAAAATGAAAGGCTTAGACAACAAACATATGCAAAAACATTTTTATTTCAAGATTTTATGAACTGGAATATTTCATCTTTGGGGATGTGCATTTTTTATACTTCTGCATCTTGCCCAGCATGACAGTATGCGCTTCCTTTTCTCTTTCTTCAGTGCTCTGCTACTCAAAGTCAGATTTTGGATATATGCTTCTGTTTATAATTTGTAGCTCCTTGTTCTGCGTTTTCTTGCATATACTGTAGTTTCTATCTGTTCAATGGAGCTTACTCGGGGGGGGGGGGGTTGGTTGATGTTTCTCATTGATACCACTATTGGCCAGCTTGGTTGTTGTTTTTTTCCAGTTTGTTGGGGTCATTTTCTATGTGTGTGTGTGTGTGGGGGGGGGGGGGGTCTTATTTTACAGCTTGGTGTAATTTTACAGTGCTGCCTTTTCCTATGTAGGTTTTTTGCTGTTTGAATACTGGGAGTTAGTGCTTGTATGGTATAGTTAAATTCAGACTTCCTTTTTTTCTAGTAAATTTTGTTACTTCAGAGGGTCTGGAAGAGAATGGAGCTTGTGTTACTGTTAATGTGATGACACACCAGAACTTGAATATTTTGTATTATGGGCTGTAAAATGAATCATCCTAATTCTACTCTTTACCCGCTGCTCTTCCTGTATTCTTATAATTATTGTTTTTTTTATTATAGTTACTTTATTCTCTGCCTTGAACATTCTAGAAAATGGATGAACAAAATAATCCCTTAGAGCAGGGACAGCCTGGACTTGAAAGCTGGGGCGGGACTCTGGTTCCAGAGTGCTATGTGCTAAATTATTCGGACATAACTTCAAAAGACGTTTTTGAACACTTTGCTGAATATTGTGTCATGAAATGTTTATCTTTATAGCAGACTTGTGTCGGCAAAATTAAAATTAAGCTGTGAGATACTGACTCTTAAAACAGTTTTAAATATGAGGACAGTTCAATTATACATTAGCATTGGTAAGGAATTGAAAGAATTGAGTTTAAAGTGTTTCAAGAAGTATTATCCACTATGCATACTGTAGCAGCTTTTGCAGAAATCCAATGGCCGCTACATTTTAAAAGCACTCTGTTGAGCATGGCTCTAATCAGTATGCCTGATGCCCATCCATAGCTATAGTGTGATGTGTGCTTGCCAGTCCCGCTCACCGGGAGTGACGTGGACGCGTGAAACACGTCCACGTCAGTATCCAAGTAAACTGTTCCCCTTAAAGCTCAGACCATCGGCGTCCATCAAGAGCTGCTGTGTTGCTGTGTTGCTTTGTTGCTGCTGCTTGCTGTAGTTTATTGTTTTGTGTCTCCTCCAGGCCCTGACTTGCTGTTTCCGATCCTCAGCCTTCCAATTCCTGCCTGTCCCGCCCACCGGGAGTGACGTGGACGCGTTTCCAGGTAAACTGTTCCCCTTAAAGCTCAGATCATCGGCGTCCCGCGCCACAGCGGCGTGCGCCGTGGGCGTGCGCCAAAGGAGCATGCACAAGGAGCCTTGGGGAGACGACAAGGGGCGTCGCCTACGACCTTCCTCTCGGTGTACCACCACTGTGTTTCTCTCATTTCTAATGCCCCTTTTCCCACTGCTCCTTGTTCACTTTTTCCGGCTGTTTCTGCTATTCCCCTCTGTTGATACTTCCAGGTCTCTCCTTTCCCCACAATCAGCTTGGTGGTCTGATTTCTCCACTGCCTCTCCGTCGGTCTTCATGACTACCATCCCCGTGTTCTGGGGTCACCGCCCTTCCTCTGCCCCCCCTTTTATTAAGTGGGGTTTCATCTCGTAATATGCATAACCTCCTTCCATGCCAGTCCAGTTTTCCTTCTCCTTGTGCTCCCCATCCCTCACCCTCTCCCATGTCAATTTTGACTGTCTCACTTGCTCTTTTGAACTGTCGGTCCTTACGGTCCAAGTCCCATCTTATCCACGACCTTGTCGACCAACACTCTCTTGATTTACTTTTTCTTACAGAATCATGGCTTCATGATGGGGAGGACGGTGTTCTTTTTTGCTGTCTTCCTCCTGGTTATACTGCCTTCCACGCTCCCCGGCTACATCGTGCAGGGGGAGGGGTTGCTGTTATTCACCGGACATCCTTCCCGATCGTCCCTGTCTCACCCGCACCCCACTATCCTGAATCCCTCCTTTTTCGCCCCACTTCCACCACTCCAATCTATTTCCTACTGATCTATGCACCCCCATCATTGCGCGCTGATCTCTGGGATTCCCTCCTTCTCTCTCTCTCTGAGTCAGTCCTACTTTCTTCTCATCTTTTTGTCTTGGGAGATTTTAACGCTCACCTTGGCTCCCAAGTACGGCATCGTGATAAAGCACTTTCGTCCCTTTTCAGCGACCTTTCTCTTGTCCAACATGTGAACTGTCCCACTCACATCTCAGGTCACACCCTTGATCTGTTTCTCACCCCAGTCTCCTCACCATTTTCGCCAGTAAACATCACTCCCCTCACACTTCCCTGGTCTGATCACAGTTGTATTTTCTTCTCCTTGTTTCTTCCCCTTCCCCAGGACTCCATCTCCTCATATCCTTCCCCCCCTCCCAGATTTTGAAGTGTCACATTACTGCAGCATCTCTGCTACATTTCCCTTCTACTGACTCCCTCTTTCCTCCTGATTTCTCCTTCCTTTTTAGTAAACCAGCAGGTTACTGTCTGGACCTCTTCTCTCTCCTCCGCATTTGACTCCGTGGCCCCCCTCTGTCCTGCCCCTGCTCGCCCGTCACCACGTCACCCCTGGTATCACCCAGGTCTCTACCTGCAGCGTTCTCATCTCCGCCGTGCTCTACGGTTGTGGCATAAACACCCTTCTGACTCCTCCCTAGCTGCTTTCCGTCATGTTCAAAAGACCTACCATTCTATGATTACCCTCGCTAAACAATCTTACTATTCTACTCTTATTGCATCCTCCTCAAATTCTTCCCGTCAGCTCTATCAGGTTCTGAATCTTCTATCTCCTTCCTCTGTCTCTCTCCCTTCATTGCCTTCTCTTTCGGTCCCAAGTCCCACAACCCTTGCTACCTTCTTCTCGAACAAGATTCTCTCCCTGCGTTCTTCATTTGCCTCCTGCCCGCCCCCACTTTCCCCCCTGCCTGCCTCCCCTATTCTAGTCTCCCCACCCGCCCCTGCTCTCTTCCACACCTGGTCTCAGTTTTGGCCCATTATCCCCTCTGAGTTTGCTATAGCAATCTCTTCCTCCCATAAGACCACCTGCCTGCTGGATCCGTTGCCCTCCTCTTGGCTCACTGACTCTTCACTTTCCCTTACTCCTTTTGCCCTCGCTATTCTTAATTCTAGTCTCACCTCTGGTTGTTTCCCTTCTGCCTGGAAACATGCAGTTGTCCGCCCTCTTCTTAAGAAACCTACTCTTGATCCCACCATTCCCTCTAATTGGCGTCCTGTCTCCAACCTTTCTTTTCTCTCAAAAATCCTCGAGAAACTTGTCTTTCGTCAACTTACCGCACATCTTGACTCCATCAACTTCCTTCACCCCCGAAAATCAGGATTTAGGCCCGGACATAGCACAGAAACCATCCTCGTAGCACTCCTTAACGAATTGCACCGCTCACACGATAAGGGTGATCTTTCTATAGCTGTCTCCTTGGATCTTTTTGCTGCATTCGACGTCGTTGATCACCATACACTTCTCACCCGTCTTTCCGACCTCGGCATCTGCGGCATTGTTCACCAGTGGTTTCGATCCTTTCTTACCTCTCGTTCTTTCGCGGTCCACGTTGGCTCTTCTTCCTCTACCTCTTTTCCTCTCCTCTGTGGGGTCCCTCAGGGTTCCATCCTTGCCCCCCTTCTTTTTAATATCTTTCTTGCCCCTCTTGCCCTTCTCATACAACAGCATGGTATCTCTGCATATTTTTTTGCCGATGACATTCTCTTAATCCATCACACTTCCTCTTCAGTCCCGGATTTACTCTCCTCAATACTTGCAATATTGACTGCCGTTTCTGATTGGTTCCTTAGCAATTTCCTTGTAGTCAACCCTTCCAAGTCAGCAGCCATCTGGTTCACCTTTGGCGCTTCTCTCCCCACTCTGTCACCTCATATGTCCGGCTCTTCCATCCCCTTAGTGTCAACCCTTCGCTATCTCAGTGTCACTCTCGATCCTTCCCTATCCTTTCAAAACCATATCTCTGGTGTGGTACGTAGCTCTCATTTTCACCTCCGTAGGATCAGAGCTGTTTGTCCTCTGCTTTCAGTCAAATCCCTTACCACCCTTGTGCTTTCTTTAGTGATCACCCGATTTGACTACTGCAACTCTCTTCTTGCTGGTCTTCCACAATACCAACTCCGGAGACTACAGCTCATTCAAAATACTGCTGCCCGTCTTCTCACTTTCTCCTCTCCCTGCGACCATATCACCCCCTGCCTTCTCTCTCTTCATTGGCTCCCCATCAAGGCTCGCTGTCTCTCTAAACTTCTTATCCTGACACATAAAGCCCTCCACACTAATACCCCTCAGTACTTAGCAAATCTCATTTATCTTCAGCCTATGCCTCGCCTTCTCCGTTCCTCTCATGGTAGCTGTCTCTTCCTCCCATCCCCCACAAACGTCCACCTTGAGTCAACCCGCCATGCTGCCTTCTTTTTTGCTAGTCCTGCTTTATGGAATTCTCTCCCGCATCCCCTCTGCACTGAACTGTCTTTTCCTCGATTCAAAGCCCTCCTCAAGACCCATCTTTTCCATCAGGCTTTTGATCTTCCTGGCCCCCCTTAACCATTTACACATTTTCTAATATGTTCTTCATTAATTCTCTTTTATTATCAGACTTTCGTCCCCTCCTTCCTCATAACCCTCTGTGAATCTCTGGACATCTTCTACACCGATTATTCAGCCCTATCTACCTTCCTTACCCTCCCCCATTCTCCCATCTCCTTGGTGCTTATAATTGTAGTCTGTGTTGATATTTGTTCTGTTCTATTTTTCCTCCCTCTTTTCTGTTTCTCTCCTGTTATTTATTGGCGTTCTTTTCCTCCTGTATTTTCTAGCAGCCTTATTTTATTGTACACCGCCCTAATGCCTCGGCACAGGGTGGTCTATCAAATGCCTCAAATAAAGATAAAGATAAAGAGGGAGTTTTGAGAGTTTTGGATGTGCATGTGTTCTGGGGTGCGGAGCAATAGTTCAAAACCCAAAGGTTATGAAAACATTTATGCAAATGAGGCCTGGCAGTGAGCCTCCGCACATGACCCCACATCCCTCTTGGGCCGCCCCTGATCACAAACAATGTGTGCTCCCATTATGATACCTGCACACTGGCAGGATCAGAATGCTCTTCCCCTGAAGCTCCCCTGGACTGTCCCCTCCTCTACCACATGAAAGTCATAAGGAAGAAGACACTGAACAGGTGGACAAATCAAAAAACTTCTACAAGTGCATAGGCCCTCCCCCTGTTGCAGGCACTTGGCACTTTCCCTTTTATCTGTGCCCTTCTCTGCCACTGCCAACTCTAGACTTCATTCATTCTGTCTTGCTGCTCCATATGCCTGGAACAAACTACCTCAGTCTGTGTGTCAGGTCCCTTCTCTAGCACTATTCAAATCCAGGCTAAAAACCCACCTCTTTGAAGTTGCTTTTGGATCTTGATGTTTCTCACTCTCTTGTCCACTATGTATGTGTATCTTACCACATTCCAGACCCCAGTTTCACTATGGGGGTTATTCTGATCCCGGAATAATAGAGATGTACGATTGGGCTGGATGTGCAGCCCCCCTCCCCCCCACACTATTCTCAGGGACTGTATTCTGGTGTCTTGGTTCCCTGCATGCACAGAACTGCAGTGCGGGGAACACTGGATGGGAGTGGGAGGGGTTGGTATGGAGGTAGAGATTGGGTGGAGTGGGGGCAGGTGACAGCACCTGGACAAACAGGGTCTATTCTGATCAGGCCCCGCACGTCCACCGGGGGCAGGATGTGCATCTGACCTATTCCACCTCAGAGGTCAGAGATGGAATAAGTCCCGGGAGCGACAGCGATCAGGCTAGGCATTCCCCACAAACACACGGAGTGGATGCAGGTGAGTCCCCACTGCCTGATCCCGGTCCTGGCAGACCCCGTTGAGTGTCGAGTGGTGGGAAAAAGAGAAATGTTACACTGTCGGGCCTTGGCGATGGGATGCCACAGCACCGGTACCCCAGCAGGAACATTGAACGGTGGAGGTGGGCAGCCTGCTGTACATCTCACTGCTCAGAATGTTGTGCACTCTGGGCCATTCAAGCACCCGATTCTGCAGTCGTGGAAACAAGCAATTCCTGCAGTTGCAGAATCTGGTACAAATATGCCCTGTCCATTTTCTGGAACCTGGACATGCAGGGCTCTGAATTGGCCTCCATGTGTTTTGTTTTGTTTTGATTAGATTGTAAGCTCTGATGAGCAAGGACTGTGTCTTATATCTATAAGTACAGCACTGCATATGTCTTATAGTGCTATACAAATTATTATTATTATTATTATTATTATTAGTAGTAGTAGTAGTAGTAGTAGTAATCTTAAGACAGTTGGCCACCTGATAGGTCAAGTGAGAACTTCTTATCTTGCAGGTTCTGACCCAAACTCCTGCACACTCCATGCCCATTAATTCTCTTCACCCCTTCTCATCCCCTCTCCCCAAGCAAGATAACCCTCAGAGTCCCTGTTCCCTGCCCATCCTAATGCAAAAGCGCCCATGCCAGAGACTCCACCAACTCACCACCTCTGTCATCTACCAATGTGCTATCAGCCCCTTGGCTAGTTCTGGTCTGCTTGTTGGCTGCTGGGCCAATCACTGGCTCCTGCTTTTCATCGCTTTGAATTGTAGCTGTCCTCCTTGTGGATGGGCGCTCTGAGAAGCCTGAAGGGCTCCAGCCCCTCTGGTTCCCTGGACCTTTCTCTCCTTCCCTACTTCTCTCCACAACACCCACCTCCACTTTTGCCTCCACATCTTCAGTGTGCTCTGCATAGCAGGCCAGCTTCAACGTCACACATTTTCCTGGCTTTGCTGGATTCCCCCATGTGCCCCACAACCCTATCTAGGAGCCATCTCACTACCACCCTAGATAACCCTGATGTAGGTTAACAAGAAGTCTCCAACCAATGAGAAAGAAATGCAAGGCAGCTGAGCACCCCCTTAAAAAACAGGGGAAGTCCCAGCATCAGCAGAGAGGCTCTTTCTTACTGCCCCTTAGGCATTGACAAAGAAAACCATTGGAAAAAGGTCCATGAATTGTTCTGCTGCCGGTTGCATGGAATTGTTCAGAACTAGGACCACGTGGTGACTCTCCTGAAAACAGATCCAGTTGCAGCCTGTAATGCCAAAGAGAAGTGCCAAAAACCCCTCTATCAAGATGGCCCACCAGCACCTGCAGCTCCTAGAATCACTTTAGCTGGCCGGTGCTGCAAAGGACCATGTTCACACCGGCCCTGTCCGCATATCATCTGCTTGCTCTAGGCCTTCCCAACAGTATACTGCAGACAGGCCCCAACCATGAAGACCTGCACTTTCCATAGGGAGGACTGGATCAAGAAGGCAGGGCAGCACAGCAGCAAAGAAGGAATCAAACCTCTTTCTTCAATTTATTGTTTGTATTAATTTTGTGTTTGTTTTTTGTGTTGGACACCAAGCCTGAAAAACCTCTCCCATCCAAACTTACCCAGCCTAACCTTTTCCCTTCTCTAGCCCAATAGCTAACAATGGCCCTCTCACCATTTCAACAAGGGCCCAGACATTCTATACTTCAGTTTATATTATATTAACTTAGAAAACAGCAGTCACATCCTTATGCATGTCTAAAGAACCTGACCTCTCTCTCTCAAAGCTTTCAAGGTCAGATATACCCGCACAAAATATTTTGTGGCCAATTAATATCCACAATAATAAAACATCTTCTTTAATATCTTTTCAGAATAATTGTTCTGCCATGTCACTGTGCTAATACATTTTTCCCACCCAAGTATTTTAAACTACCTTTATGTTTACTGATTTATTTGATACACATCTATTCTAAGCTTTAGATCTAATTTTCATGCTTGATAAACTACATCTGCTGTTTTTTAAATAGCAAGACCCCATGGAGGACAGAATAGTGCAGCAGTTAATTACTTATTGGGCTTAGAAGGGAGCATGAAGCAGTCGGAGCAGCAAAGGAGTGCTACAGGAAATCTATAACAAGTGCACACTGTACATCTGTTATTTATTACTGTTCATTAGAGCAAATGTTATTCATATGTGCTGCTATCTTCACTCGATTCCAAACTACCTGCATGGCTAAACATAAGCAGACATCTCCAGTAAAGCTATCCCTGCATACTGAGTACATTAAAAATATTTTTAGAAGACAGTTTTTTTCAATACGACACAGCATAAACAAGTCAGAGAATGGCAGCATAGTTTGAATTGTGCTTTATGTGTGCAGTACCCGTGTAATTCTACCAATAAGCAAAGGAGAGAGGAGTAGCCTAGTGGTTGGGGCAAGGTACTTCAGGCAGGAAGGTCGGGGGTTCAAATCCCACTAGAGGACAGCAAGCTTGGGCCAGAAGGACTGGGGTTTCTAGTCCCACAGATGCTCCTTGCGGTCTTGGGCAAACCACTTAACCCTCCACTGCCCATGTTTCCTGTAAGTATTAGTGTATGTGTCTCATATCCCTGTGTGTTAAATGTATCCCCCAATTGTGTTGTGACCACTTTGATTAAAGGATAAGGTGGTATACAAAAACTGTCTAAATAAATGTTGGGTTGATTCCTCCTCAAAGGTTTTGTCCATCAGTAGTTGAATAGCAGCCCGATATCAGGGTTTCCTAAATATTGCTTCCAAATACTTCACAAGAGTCCAAATAAAGGGGTCAATATTCAAAAGGACTTACTCAGTTACCAGTTTCTACTAACCACATGCTGTATGTATCCCTAAAAGGGATATTCAGTAGAATTATTTATCCAGATCTAATATCCATACATTTGCCAGTTATCTTCTTTCTAGAAATGGAAGAGATATGGTTTTCTTAATATCTAGGAAATTTGAATAAACAGCTTCATGACAACCAACTAAATTCTCTGATGTGCGTATCATACATATCTCATCAGATCCACCGCTGTACTCTCTGTTAATTTACCACCCTCTTCCAATCTTACAGTTCTTATTAAATGAGCTAAATTTAGTGATAGCAGATTTTAGCTTACTACCTGGTAATCTGGTGTTAACAGAAGACCTTAACATTCATTTGACTCACCTACTAATGAGGCTGAAAAAAACTTTATATCCCCATGGATCTAGGTTTCTCTCTCTCGTCCACTGCAGTAACACACACCGTGGGTCACTGTCTTGATCCCATTTTTACCTATGGTAACACACTGAGCTCAAGCAGACCAATTATCCACCCTTTATCATGGTCAGATCACTATTAATTTCAGAGATATACTATCCTCTATTCTGATATTAAATTTGACTATAATTTGACAAGGGAGATGCTACTGTACAAAGACTATAAAGAAGAACTAACCCAAAAGTGGAGGACCCATTATATGGCTCTCTTGAACCGACAGTTGGATTATTGGAACCTAGTTCTTGAAAACTCTTTGGACCAGATGGTACCACTTAAAGCAATCAGAATGAAAAGCTAACACAATCAGCCATGGTAAAATGATATGCTGAGACAAATGAAAAGACAGCTGTGAAAGGCAGAAAGAAAAGCCATCCTTAATAAGAATGAGTATAGGACCCTCTTAAAAAATGCAGGGTTTTGTATTCAGCGGCATTTATATGGTTTGCAGACACTAACACAGGAGTGGCCTAGTGGTTGGGGCAAGGTACTTCAGGCCGGAAGGTCGGGGGTTCAAATCCCACTAGAGGACAGCAACCTTGGGCCAGAAGGACTGGGGTTTCTAGTCCCACAGGTGCTCCTTGTGGTCTTGGGCAAGCCACTTAACCCTCCATAGCTCATGTTCCATGTAAAATAGTTATATCCAAGTTATAATGCCCTGTTCAATGTAATTTCAGTTTGTTCAATGTAAACTGCACTGATGCAGAATAGTGCAGTATATAAGAGAATATAAATAAATAAATTACCACTGAATATCTACAGTTGCTAGTTCTACATGCCTTGATGCTAACTGCTTAGTATTTGAGTATGTCAGGGGTGTTCCAGGGTAGAGTGGAGACAGCACTGATCGCTAACCAAGTAAAGGTGATATTGAGCCACTGCCCAGTTAGCGATATGTGGCAAAAGCCAGGGGCAAGAAACCCTGACCTAACTTTAACTGCATATCATGAACTGGGTAATGGCTCAATATCGCTGCTGCCCAGTTAGTGATTGGCCTTTGCGGCAAACCCGGATACTCAGTATGATCCTGGATACTCAATATGATCCCGGAATTGAATATCTCAGTTTAATATTCAACGCCAGTAGCTAGCCGTGTTAACAGCACTAGCTGCCTGCACTGAATATTAGGCCCATAGATCCTATGTAAGGAAGGTTCAAAAGGATTATTTCTCAGAATAAATCTTAGCCAAATGAATTTCTCAAGTTAACTAGTTAGGATAGTCTAGAACTTGGCACCAATTAATGGGCCAATGATAAGCATCAGGAAGATAACAGCCTACCAATTGGTCTTTTAATATGGAGAGAGTAGCAACTCACCTAAGATCACTATCTCCTATATTGTTCAGAAGGACCCTCTAGTTATATCCCTGCTTAATTCTCAGCTAAAGTCTTTGAGAGTTGCATCCAATATGCTTCACCCAAAACTATCTTTAGGGCACATCATAGCCCAAAAACAGTTCTACTTGCTACGTATAATGAAATACTTAGCCACTTGGACGGAGGGTCAAAAATCTTATTAGTGCAGCTTGGTATGACAGCTTCTTACAGCCTCTACTTTCTAGGCTAGAAGGAGTTAGACTGACAGGAAGTGTTTTAGATTGGTTCAGATTGTATAGGGGTATGTTTAGTAAACAGATATAGCGGCTTACGTGAGATATATGAGCCACGGCCCTATTGCACGGAAGCCACTACCGCTGCTTAGTAAACATACCCCTTAGAGTGGCCACTGATATTAATGTTTTTTCCAAGTTTCCATTAAACTGCAGAGTCCCTCCTCTATACTCTTTAATATACGTAGTCCTTGCTCCTCTAGCGACCTTGATACATTGTTGTAATCTCAGCCACAAATGTATGCTGAGAGTATTCAAATCAGTATCAGTCATAAAATGTGGGACTCTGCTTTTCAAACAGCCTTGTCTCAATATTTCAATAAAATTGTAGAATTTATGACATCTCATAAACTGGTGCTTAATATTAAGAAATTCTCAGCAACTTGCTTTCCCAAAGAAAACTCTGCATGTTCTTTTCTCCCACAAATGTCTGGAATCTTCATTCTAGTTAGTTGTTTGCATAATATGATATACTGCTCTGCAGAAACCTCATCTGAGCAGTGTACAAGTCCAAGCATAGTTTTATATATATATATATATATATATATATATATATATATATATAATATATATATATATATATATATATATATATATATATATATATATATATAAATAAAACAGGACTTACAAACAAACATCTAATAATAATAGGACAGAACAACACAAAGGGCTAGGGCTGAACAGCACAACAAATTATCCTTGATACATAGCAAATATGGGACAACATAAGAAGAGGAAACTAAACAGCATAAAAAGGCACTGAAGTCCCAGAGAAGGTGACTGGGAAGCAGTCTGCCCACCCACAATTAATGAAGAACCTGGGTGAAGGACACGGTCATTTCACTTAGAGTTTAGACACAGAATTAACATGTACTCCCTATATTTCTTCTCATGTTTGGATAACGTTCTTTATTTTAAGAATGATTAGGTCCAGAGAGGATTTTGCCTTCAATCTATAAGACCAGCGTGAGAGCAGCAGAGGTCGAGGTTTGGCGTATTGCACTGGAGTGCCAGTATGGGAAGAACATTGGCTGCTGGTGGTAACTCCATCTCCCCCCATAATGTCTTAAAGGCTGCTGTGCCCATTTAACGGTGCTTCAGGCCTCTGATGGTGGAGAGGATTATGCCTTCAACCTGTGAGACCAGCATGAGAGCAGCAGAAGGGGAGATTTGGTGTATTGCGGTGGAGTCACAGCACAAGAAGAGCATTGGCTATTAGTGATAACTCTGCCTACCACCACAACATCATCAGGGCTTCCAGGCCCATTTAACAGTGCTGCGGGCCATGCGGCTGAGTGTGTGCCGCTATGGGCAGGTGTCCAAAGGGGCACAGGACCAAAGAAGGCCAATTTGACACCAACTTGCCTGAATTCCATCTGTACTTTTTTGAGTATGCCTAAAGGGTCATGTAAGAGGAAGAACAATGGTAAAACTCTGGTTCTAGTTGCTGGATCAGTGATAAAACTACAAGGCCCGATGGACAAGCATGTAACCGTAAATGTATAGACTCAGTCTACTCCATTTAGCTTGACTTTCTCTCCTTTTAATCAGGGGCTTCTTTGAGACATATTTCAAGGAATCCCCCCTTCTCCTGGATTCCTGCAGAAGACTTATGACATGGTAAGATATACTATGGGGTATGTTTATTAAACTGCGGTAAACATGAATAATGCGCGTTGTACGACGTTAACGATCGTTAGCGTGCTATAGCGCAATAACGATCGTAAACGCGCTATAGCGCGTGATGCACCGCAGCGCGGTAAAACAACGCAGAAGGCGGAGAGAGGGCGGAGAGAAGGGGTCAATGGGCGGAGAGTGGGCGGGGAGAGGCTCCCATTACACTAACACGCTGAATTTCAGAGCTGAATTCCAACGCGAATGAAAACCTGCCGTTAAATGCACTTTAAAGGGGAGAGAAACCATTTAACTGTCAGGAATGTACAGCCTAGGCAGGGAAATCGCGGAAGGGTCCATACCCCGTCCCCATACAAGGTGCATGGGCCCACAGTGAAATAGTACTGCTAAGGGATTTCCCCACCATCGGACAGGGTTCCTATGGTGTGCACATGTCCCGCAACATCAGGGCGGGCATGTCGGAATGGGCAACCGGGCAGATGCTGGAAAAGGGGATACAGAGGGCTGCAGGCGGTACATGCAGTGGCGCAGCTGGGCTACAGTGGGGACTAGGGTGATGCTCAGTTGGCCCATAGGAATGCGTAAACAGTAGAGCCAGACAGCAACTGATGAGGGCCCAACATGGGCACGAGTGTGTTTCCCAAAGCATCACAGGGGAGAGTACCCAACAGCAACCCCCAAGGGCACGGAACACTGGCAGGTGGGGCTGGGGGGGAGCATGGACGTCTATGCAGGCACCCCTACCCCAGAACACGCACCATAGGCAGCCGCCTACCTGCACACTGGACGGCCTGAGACCGCGCACCACCAACTCCACCAGCAGAAGGGCATGTCAGCATGGTGGCTGAGTGATACTGGTGGTGGAGGGGGCAGTGGCAGCTGCCCGGAGCAGACCGTGGCCTAACACTGTGTAGGTGGGTGGCATGCACTGCAACAGACAGGCCCTGTCTGACCAACAGTCATGGTATCACCAGGGAATGCACTATCTCTGTGAGAACATGGTGGTGCAGTGCACAGAACCACTGTATTCAGAAGCAGAGGGTCACAGGTTCAAGTCCCAGCTGTGGTTTCTGCCAACCCAGTCCTCATATTTTACCCACTACTATAACGTGCTAATACAGGCAGAACCGTTCTTGCAGATGATGTTAACATGCCCAAAACACCAACATTTTACCCTACAGAGCACAGACACCATAAACATGCACATTACCTAGAGCAGAGCCTCCGAAATGCAGTCCTGGAGGGCCAAACACCATTCCGGTTCCATGCTGCCTCTGATAAAAATGCCTGTGCTGCATTTCTATGCGCCACCCCCATGGTATGCAGATGTATCTCATGCATATTCATGAGGGACAGCATTAAAACCTGAACAGTGTTTGGCACTGCAGGACTGGAGTTGGGAACCTCTGCCGTAAAGCAGCAGCCAACAGGGGCAGACACACCCACACCCACAGGCCCCATTATCCCAAGCCTCCTGGCAGGGCCGGCCCGTCCATTGAGCGAGAATGTTTTTTGCACAGGGCCCCGCGTTTCAGGGGGCCCCGCGCAAAAAACATTCTTTTGTAAAAGTAAAATTGAAAAAAAAAGAAAACCTGTCTCCTGCCGCTGTCGGGGCCGCCGCGGCAGAATCGAGCGTGCCGCGGGGCCCCCCTGTACCCGGCACAGCCTCTCCTCCCTGTAGCAGCTCTCTCGTTGGAGCTGAAGTCAGACGCGCTGGCTTGCAGAGCGCGAAGGGAAGAGTTTCCCTTTCGCGACTCTGTTAGGCCCGCGGGGGCTGATGGGAACTTTCCATCAGCCCCCGCAGGCTTAACAGAGCAGCGAGGGAAAAACTCTTCCCTCGCGCTCTGCAAGCCGGCGCGTCTGACTTCAGCTCCAACGAGAGAGCTGCTACAGGGAGGAGAGGCTGTGCCGGGTACAGGGGGGCCCCGCGGCACGCTCGATTCTGCCGCGGCGGCCCCGACACCGGCAGGAGACCGGTTTTCCTTTATTGCCAAAATTACCCTGGGCTGGGCGGGGCTTTAGGAGTGGTGCTGGGCGGGGCTGGGCTGGGGGTTAGAAGTGGTGCTGGGCTGGGCTGGGCTGGGCTGGGCTGGGGGGGGTGTTAGGAGTAGTGATGGGCTGGGCTGGGCGGGGGGGGGTGTTAGGAGTAGTGATGGGCTGGGCTGGGCTGGGGGGGGTTAGGAGTTGTGATGGGCTGGGCTGGGATGGGCTGGGGGGGGAGGTGTTAGGAGTAGTGATGGGATGGGCTGGGCTGGCTGGGGGGGTTAGGAGTGGTGATGGACACTGGGCTGGTTGGGGGGGGTTAGGAGTGGTGATGGGCACTGGGCTGGCTGGGGGGGTAGGAGTGGTGATGGGCACTGGGCTGGCTGGGGGGGGTAGGAGTGGTGATGGGTGCTGGGCTGGGGTGGTTAGGAGTGGTGATGGGCGCTGGGGGGTTAGGAGTTGTGATGGGCGCTGGGGAGGGGTTAGGAGTGGTGATGGGCGCTGGGGGGGCTTAAACTAAAAATTGGGTGATGGGGGATTAGGACTGGAAATGGGCTGGTGGGATTAGGACTGGAAGTGGGTTGATGGGGCGTTAGGACTGGTAATGGGCTATGGGAGGGCTTAAACTAAAAATTGAGTGATGGGGGATTAGGACTGGGAGTGGGCTGATGGGGAGGTTAGGACTGGTAATGGGCTATGGGGGGGCTTAATCTCAAAATTGGGTGATGGGGGATTAGGACTGGAAATGGGCTGGTGGGATTAGGACTGGGAGTGGGCTATGGGGGGGGCTAGGACTGGTAATGGGTTGGGGGGTTGCTAGGACTGGAAATGGGCTGAGTGGAAGGGGGCTTGAACTGCAAATAGCTGTTGGGGATGGGGCTTGGAATGGAAATGGGCTGAGGGGAAGTGGGGGGCTTGAACTGCAAATAGCTGATGGGGACGGGGCTTGGAATGGAAATGGGCTGAGGGGAAGTGGGGGCTTGAACTGCAAATAGCTGATGGGGAGGGGGACTTGGAATGGAAATGGGCTGAGTGGAAGGGGGCTTGAACTGCAAATAGCTGATGGGAAGGGGGGCTTGGAATGGGCTCTTAGGGGAGGGAGCTAGGACAGGAACTGGGCTGATGGATGGGCTAGGATAGAACTGAGAATTGGGTGTTGGGGGGAGCTAAGATTGGAAATGGGCTTTGGTGGGGGCTTGGATTGAAATGGACTCATGGAGGGGCTAGAACTGGAAGTAGGCTCATGGGGGGCTTGGTTTAGAAATGGGCTGAGTGGAGGGGAGCTAGGATTTAACATGGGCTGATGGTGGGGCTAGGAAAGGACTAGAAATGGGCTGATGGGAGGCTGGTATTGGAAATGAGCTGATGAAGGGACTTGGATAGGACTGGAAATGGATGGGGGAGCTAGGACTGGAAATGGGCTGATGTGGGGACTAGAAGGGAGCGGATACTGGGTGGGGCTGGAACTAAAAGGGAGCTGATGTTGGGGGAGATTAGAAGGGGATGGGGCTGGGAGAATGAAATGGAGAGGGGAAAAATATTTTGTGTGGGAGGGAAGAAAAATGTACAATTGGCCGGGTATTGGGAGACTAAGTGGGGATTGAGGATGGAGGGGTAAAATTTGAGTGGATGAAATAGGAATGAGGAAAGAGCAAAAGGAGAAAGATTATTATGTTAAAGCAGATGTAGAGAGAGAATGGAAAAAACTAGAAGAGAAGAAAGGACAAATGGACAGCAGACGATGGAGAGATAGCAGAAGACACAAATAAACCAGAAGAAAGTGGCTGGAACAATTGCAACTGAAAAAAAAATGCACAAAAGGTACAAAGATATCTCTTTATTTTGAATTTATTAACTGGAATATGTCAGCTCTGGGAAATGTGCATCATTAATGTCTGTGCTTTGTTTAGTACAAGAGGAAATTAATTTATAGTTTTATTTCTACATTGTTGTTGTACATTCCAAGTTTGGCTTTTAGGGTTCCCAGTTTAATTATTGTCTTCCTGTTTTTAAATTGTGATTCCTTGTTTGGTGATAGTCTATGTTCTGCATGTGTAACTGAGCTGAGGTATTCTGTTTATGTAATTCCTATTTGACATTGTCACTTGTTCTCTTTCCCCAGTAGGTCATGTATTGTTATTCTCTGAAATGTATTGGTTTAATATTTGCAGTGTTGCCTTTTGATAGGTAGTGTATGGTGCTTTATGAGTCCTGGTAGTGCTGTTGGGACACGGCAGGTTTGCTATGGGTTCTAAATGGGCAGTGTTTGTAGTAGTTCCTAATGTGCCTGGCGGTTGGCACTGGATTATAGTAATGTAGAAATCTTTTAGTCTTTCTTTATTCATATACTCATTAAGAGGCACGTTTACTAAAAGTTAGTGTATGGTAACATTATGCAAATATTTATGCAAATGAGGCCCCTTATGCAAATGAGGCCCCGCACCGAGTCTCCGCACATGGCCCCGCACCCCCCTTGGGCCACCCCTGCCTCCTGGAGAGACAGGACTTTGGGCTCTGCGTGCATCTCCCAATACTAGCACTTGCATATCTTAGTAATGCCACCCTAAACCTGGGAATATGGTACACAGCTATCAAACGGTTGCTATGAGTACTGGCAGATAGCAATTCCTAGGTTACGTACAATGGTCGGAGTAAGCTGCATCATAGCAACCCTTCTGATGTCTGTGGTGTGTGCTACAGGTCTTGTGTCTGACAGTGTTTACCAATCTGGGGGGGGGGACTCCTACAGTATTGTGTACCATAGCCATGCCTGCACTGTGCCCAGGACTGGTGTGGTGGCCTGGGCTGCCCAACACCTCTATAGTTGCACAATGCTGGCATAGGTGTGGGGATTGTGTGTCTGTCTATCCAGTGTGTGGTGGCTGCCAACACCCTCCACAGCCCACACTGCTAGCACTGTTGCCAGTATTGGCCTGCCAATGTGCATAATGAGGAGCAAAGTACTGTGGGAATAGCCTGGATAGGGTGGCCTGGCCTGGCCGCATCTGCACAGGGCATAGGGCAATGGCTCGGACATTGTAGTGCCCGGCCACCACCTGCATGGACAGCGTGGCCACAGCATGTCCTGCTGGGAGGTCACTCTCACCCTGACAGAGCAGTGACCATGGCATGGCTAGGTTCCCCCATAGTGCTATATAGTATGTCTCTTATGTGATATTTATGGGTTTCCTTTTGGGGTCCAATCACTGACATATCTGCTTGGTGTGTATGCTGATATTCCTGTTCTGGGTACATGCATCTTCTCCAGGACCATGCACTATGGACTAGCTGGCGGACTGTCTGCAGCTAGTATGTGTCTTGCTGGAACACCGTGCAGGGTGCCGCGGCTGGAGGCTTGCTGCTGGAGAATGTCAGATAATGGTGGGGGGCAGCTGTGCGTTTCTAGACTTGCCGTCTGTCTGATTTTGCCTTATGGATGTGTAGTGCTCTGCATTGCCTACTCTGTAGGGTGTTTGAGCCCGAGTAGGACTGGGGTGATGGTCCTCTCTACTGCCACCATTGCAGGGGGTTGAAAGTAGATCTGTGGGTGGGGGATCCTGTCTCTCACCCTGAGCCCTAGAGGGTGCGTTGGGTGGTGGTATGTAATCTCCCTGGTAATCACAGCATAATGTGGGTGTGGTGCCGTGCAGTCCTCCTGTAGCCAGCCATGTGTTTATTAGTAGCTCTAGCCCACTGGTTACCTCACTGCCCATGGAGCCAGAGGTCATAGGTTCACAACCCACAGTGGGGTTCATTGATAGGGCTGTCATAGGCATTGTCTATTTTTACTGTATATTAGTGCCAGCAGAACCACCCTCAGGGTACTATCACCTTAGGGTAGCTCAAAAGGCGCCCTATAGAGCGCCTTATACGGTGCCCCATAAGGCGCGCCTTACGCGGCGCCTTATAGGGCATGCCTTACGCGGTGCCCTATAGGGCGTGCCTTACGCGGCGCCCTATAGGGCGCACCTTACAAGTCACCCTATAGGGCGCGCCTTACAAGTCACCCTATACGGTGCGCCTTCCACTTCTCCCTATAGGGAGCGCCTAAATATTCCTATCAAATGGTATATAATACATGACCATGTCAGAGAGAACGTCACTATTGGAACATATTGCATAAAACAGGTACAATTTTCCAGACATATGCAAACTGTACCCCACCTGCAGACTGTGGATTAAAATATTATAGTTAGCTTTCAAAGGGCTACACAGGTCACCTCAGCCAGCCTTTTTCATTAGACACACTGGGGAATCAAACCCATGACTCTTGTACCATCAGTCTGTGTAGTAACCATTGTGCTACAGCTCTGTTTCTGTCTTTGGGTGTCTGCGCGCTGTCTTAGGCGTGCGCGCAGTGGCACGCGCTGTAGCGATCGTTGCTGCGCGGCACGTAATAACGCGCATAACTGCGCGTTATCGGTTACGATGTTCCGCCCCGTCCTTTTTTGGCTTTCCTTCCACTAACGCGGCTCCTAACGCGAATTGCACTAACACAGTTTAGTAAACATACCCCTATGTGTTCCTAACACCGAGCATGTAGTTATTTCTGATTGTTGCTATGTTCCTGTAAAACCTTTGGAGGTACAATTACCCCAGCTTGAAAACTCTTTAGAGTTATCTAATTTCCTTGAGTCTTCTTCTAAAGAGATCTTGGGTAGGGGATACAATATCAATACTAAAATTGTATTTCAAGAAGAAAGAGGACCTCTTCTGTGGTCAGAGGCTAATGACGTTTCCTAACATATCTCATTCTACACAGATGCAGAAGATATCTTTTTTGCTTTTGAAACCTAAAGTTCTTGCTATAGGAGCAAGCTCATTTCTTCATTTCCCATGTAAATGCTTTGTAGTGTTCCAAGGGAATCAGTTTATTTTTTTATGATTCTTTGCAATTAGAAGATTTTCTTAGAAGGAAAGTGATTGTTAAAGATCAGTAGATTTGGGAGGGTGACCGAGGTTATTTGTTGGGAGTTCTTTTGTGATCTCATTTTCTTTGATTCATGTACTTCATGTTCTTTGTGCTTGGGAGATAGATTTATCAAGTAATTGTGTTATATGTTAAGATCAGGCTAGGTTAAACATTCTGTATTTACCTCTTCCTTGATGTGGGCTACCATTTATCTACTGTATTGGTGATTTTTTCCTTTGGTTGTATTCCTTTATTTCTTTATTATTTACTCAGGAGGTCATTTTAAAAGTGTCAAAATCATGGAAGCATCTCTGAAGCTGTTTTACAAATGAAGTTTAGAGACGTCTCTGGTATGGAGGCCTCCAAGTAGGTAAGGGGCATGGTGGAGGCAGGGCCGTACTGAGGGAAGATTGCGCCCTGTGCGACTTGCACATCCGGTGCCCCCCCCCCCCCCCGGCAGGTTGCCGGCATGCTAAGCAGATCTGCTTAGCATACCGGCGAGAAGGTTTAAGGGGCACATTTTAGCTGTCCTGCCATTGCCTGCTGCCGCTGTGAGAAGAAAAATTGGTGGCGGCAGGCAACGGGAGACAGCTAAAATGTGCCCCTTAAGCCTTTGCGCACAGGGCACAGGGCTAGATATGGGCCTGGGTGGAGGCATGTCTGGGGTGATGCAACAAACTTAGATGTAGGTGCCTACTTTTCTTTATGAAATAGGCTTCAGACAGGCATGTGAAAACACACATAAACTAGATGGGGCTTTATAAAATTGCTCTCATAATGTTCATACCAACAATCTAGGTGTAGACTTGGGATAGTATTTTTTAAAGGCACATAAAGCATATTTTAGATAGTCTATGGAAACTGGACTTGAGATGCCATTGGATAGTATATGAAACGTCCATGGGTATTGGACTTGAGATGGCATTGGATAGTATATTGAGAAGGGATGAATCTCTCCTACAGATTCTATCTTCTCTCCTGATCTAGGAGACTCTTTTCTGTGCCAAAAGTCATGCTGTAAACTGATACCCGAAGCTTGTACAATGGAACAGCAAATTCCAGAGATAAGGAAGCTGCTGAAGGCACATTTAAAAACAGTATTGAGATGGACAAACATAGCAAACAAGATGCCAGGGTGGGGATGTAGATAGTAAATTAGGAGATCAGATAGTTGAATGAGGGAGGGATTAAGAACATGTCAAGGCAAGGAAGCTGATTTACAGGCTACAAATCACCAAGGACTTAGGCTCCTTAGTTTGAGCAGGTATAAGGAGTAACTGAAACTAATACTGGGGCAGACAGTGACAGACACTCTAGATGCAAGCAAAGTCACCTTCTGCCCCACAGGACACATACTAGGTAGTGCTTAAGATTGACTATAACTGCAAATTGTATGTATCAGATTTAAGTCAACGCTGAGCTTGTTTATTGCAGACCAAACAATAAATTAGGTGCTTATGTTATCAATTCAAGGTCCAGTGTCCTGTTGTGAAAGAGATAAAGATTGTATATGGTAAGACATTTAATGTTGGGGTGGTACACGCAGCACTATAACAGAAAGAAAAACCCTCAACAGTATGGATAGTACATGTAAATTGGAATTCTGGTATTATTTTAGAAAAGACTGCTAAACATGGGGCCTCCTTTAAAATAGCACAGGTTTGCATGCGTATTGACCAATACACCTGCCAGAGGCAATCTACAAGTGGGAAAAATTAATAAGAGAAACTCTGCAACTTCCATTTGTAGGTGCTGGTACTTACACATGGAAGATTGTATTTCCCAAATTCCATAAGTAAATGCCAGCACTTACACGTGTATGTTGGCCATTTTGCAAATCCATACATATAAATGTCACTAATTAACTACAGATGCCACTCTCTTTATCTAATTTCAATTTGGATGAGCGAATAAACAATGGAGTAAGGATAACTCCTTTAATCCATCCTGTAAAAGGCTGGCCTAAATGAACACTTTTTAAAAAACCTATAAAGTACATGCCAGGGAGCAGCTATAAATCCCAACATGGACAATTGCAGTCATACTTGTGCTTTCCCTATATGAAATGGGAAAATACATATGTAGATTTTCAACCTGTCTAGGCAGCTCCCTAAACATGCTCCCTAGCAATTTCTGTGTAGTAAGGACATTCACTTGTAAACTGAGCCCATTCTAAAATTGGCATTTCCACATGTAAATGCCTGATGTTATACATGGACATTGTGAAAATGTTTTCTAAAATAACCCCCACTGGCACGTATGTGTCTTCATAAACAAGGCTTAAAATAGGCAGCCTCTCCATCTGCAAACTTAAGCGCCTTGTTTCAAAGCCATTTCTACAGGTAAAATCATGCTGTATCCACAAAAAGAACATTCTACAACTCTTCTTGAGCAGAGCTCAAGTACTACTTATATACAGAAGAAAGCAGGCAGCTTTTGCTCTCAATTGGAAATGTCTAAGTCTTAACCTTGGCCTTTTGATCTGTGTAATCCTCTTTCTCAGATTGTGCAGCTCCTCAACTGCCTCCCTGCACTAACAGGTGTAAGCACTTGTATCTAATGGAGCTGCAGACATGAATCTTTTTCTATATGGCAGCCCCTGTTCTTTGGTATGCACGAATGTTCTGAATTAATTTATGTTTATATGCTCACATTTTTGAAAGCAGGTATGTAAATGGAAACATCTCTCCCAGTTCCATCCCAGGGAGTGCCTCCATTCATTTGGGTAAATCTAGACATGTATATGCTGTATGTATTTAATTGTACCTGTATATCAGGCAGGGTTTTTATAAAACTCTATTTCTCAGTGTGTGGTAGGACTATGGTACAGTTAAAGATTGGTGTCTGCAGCTCATTAGTCAATATGGGCATAATTTTATAAAATCATTTTAGTGCTCCTAAAATGCCTTTTATAAAATTAGGTAAGAAGTAAAGTGCAAGTCATTCTATGTAGGCATGTAAGAATATAAGATATGCCATATTGGGTCAGACAAAGGAACATTCAAGCCCAGTATCCTGTTTCCAACAATGGCCAGTCCAGGTCACAAGCATCTAGCAGTTTCCAAAAAGACACACAGGTTTCACAATGCTTGTATTGGTGCAAACAGTGGATTTCCCGGGACGTCTTTACTAATGGTTTATGGACTTTTCCTCCAGGAACGTGTTCAAATCTTTTTTAAACCCAGCTACACTAACAGCTTTTACTACATCCTGATAACAAATTCTAGAGTTTGATTACACATTGAGTGAAAAAAATATTACTCTTAAATGGGTTACACTGTAGCTTCATTGCATGTCCCCTAGTCTTGCTACTTTTTGATGGCATCATTTATAGACTTCTATCATATCTCCCCTCAGTCGTCTCTTTTCCATGTTGAGAAACACTAACCTTTTAAGTCTCTCCTCATAGTGGTATCCTTCCATCCCCTTTACCATTTTGGTGGCTCTTCTCTGTACCTTTTCTAATTCTGCTATATCCTTTTTTAAGATATGGCGACCACTATTCAAGGTGCAGTCGCACTATGGAACAATACAGACACATAATAATATCCTTGCTTTTAATCTCCATTCATTTCCTTATGACTACTAGCATTTTATTTGCCTTCTTGGCCTAAATACTTTTCCTGGGTGGTGGTTCCTAATGTGGAACCTTGCATCATGTAACCATAGTTTGGGTTCTCCTTTTCTAGTGCATAACTTTGCACTTGTTTACGTTAAATTTCATCTGACATTTGAATGCCCAGTCTTCCAATTTACTTTCATGGTAGTGCTGCTGAGGGCATAATCTGGGCAGAGTGTGGAAAGAGTTGCAAAGTACACACCGAGATTATGGAAGTAGTGGGGGCAAATACAGTGACAGAATTCAAAACGGCATGGGACAGACACAGTGGATCCCTTTATATCAACAGGATAAAATCAAAATAAACATAACATCTCTTATTTCTCAACAAATAGGGGTGACCTACATGGAGCAGCAGGTGAACCTACTCTTGCCGCCTTGCTGGGCAGACTAGATGGACCATATTGGTTTTATCTGCCTTCATATCCTATGTTACAGTACTATGAAAGTCATTAATTTATGTGCATTCTTCACAGTCTAAACATGGCATTTAAAGCTGCTCAAGAGCAGGCACAGCATACATGCCTCATATATAGCCATGACTTCTAAAAGATTTTTAGTTGTATTTTATAAAGACAAGAAGACATAATAACATATAGTAACATAGGATATGACAGCAGATAAAGACCAGTATGGTACATCTAGACTGCCCAGCAAGGCGGCAAGAGTAGGTGCACCTGCCACTCTGTTCAGGTCACCCCTCCCCATGCCTTTGTTTAGGGGTGTACCCACCGCTCCATGTAGGTCGCCGCTATTTGTTCAGATATAAGAGATATTTATGTTTATTTTGATTTTATATTGTTGCTATAAAGGGATCCATTGTGTCTGTCCTATGCCATTTTGAATTCTGTCACTGTATTTGCCCCCACTACTTGCATCAGGAGGGCATTCCAAGCATCCACCACCCTTTCAGTGAAAAAGTATCTCATGACATTGCCTTTCAGTTTACCCCTTTGCAGCTTCATGTTATGCCCTCTAGTTTTACAGCTTCCCCACCTTTGGAAGAGGTTTGTTGATTCATTAATATTCTTTAAGCTTAAGGAATTGTTTAACAAATATTTCTGTTCTCTGTTCACAGATGAAGAACCAGGAGCAGGACCTCAGAAAACACCCACAAACAGGAACAGAAGCGAGGGACATCTTGAACAATTTTCAGAAGACTGTGTTCGTGAGAAACTAGCTCAACTTAAAGTAGACAAAGCAATGGGACTGGATGGGATACACCCTAGAATACTGGGGGAACTTGAGGACGTTATAGCAGCTCCACTGACTGACCTTTTCAATGCCTCGTTAGAGTTGGGAGTGGTGCCAAAGGACTGGAGAGAGTCTCATGTGGTGCCTTTACACAAAAGCGGAAGTAAGGATGTGGTTGAAAACTACAGGCCAGTTAGTTTAACTTTGGTGGCGAGTAAATTATTGGAAATGCTGCTGAAAGAGAAAATAGAGAGGTTTCTGGAGTCCAGCGGATTACAGGATCTGAGGCAACATGGATTCATCAGAGGCAGGTCTTGTCAGACAAATCTGATTAATTTGTCAGACAAATCTAATTGATTTCTTTGACTGGGTGACCAGGGAGTTGGACCGAGGGAGAGCCCTAGATGTGGTGTATTTAGATTTCAGTAAAGCCTTTGACACTGTTCCTCACAGGCGACTTATAAACAAACTGAGCACCCTATGGATTGACCCTAAAGTTACTGCTTGGTTTAGAAATTGGTTGGGTGGGAGGCGACAAAGAGTACAGGTAAATGGAGCTCACTCTAAGGAGAAGGATGTTAGAGTAGACACCCAGGAAGGTGTAGATAACATGAGGAAGGATCTAGCTAAGCTTGAAGAATGGTCTAGAATTTGGCAGCTGGGATTTAATGTTAAAAATGTAAGGTCATGCATTTGGGCTGTAGCAATCCAAGGAAGCAATATAGTATAGGGGGTGAAGTACTTCTGTCCTCTAAAGAAGAGCGGGACCTAGGCATGGTTGTGTCTGATGAACTTAAAGTAGCTAAACAGGTAGAAAAGGTGACGGCAAAAGCTAGAAGGATGCTTGGGTGCATACGGAGAGGAATGGCTAGCAGAATAAAGGAGGTGATTGTGCCTCTGTATAAATCTTTGGTACGACCTCATTTGGAGTATAGTGTGCAATTCTGGAGACCGCACCTTCAAAAGGATGTGAACAGGATGGAGTAGGTGCAGAGGGTGGCTACTAAAATGGTTAGTGTTCTTCATTATAAAGCATATGAGGACAAACTTAAGGATCTTAATATGTATACCTTAGAGGAAAGGCGGGGTAGAGGTGATATGATTGAGATGCTTAAATACCTCCGTGGCATAAATGTTCAGGGAGAGAGCCTCTTTCAATTGAAAGCAAGTTCTGCTACAAGGGGACATTGGATGAAGGTGAAGGTGGATAGATTCAGGAGTGATATGCAGAAATATTTCTTTACGGAAAGGGTGGTGGATCCGTGGAATAGTCTCCCAGTGGAGGTGGTAGAGATGAGGACAGTAGCTGAATTCAAAAAGGCATGGGACAAACATAGAGGATCTCTAAAGGAAAAAAGGGTACTGTTGTAGTTGTTGATATGGAAGGACAGACAAGATAGGCCATGTGGTCTTTTTCTGTCATCATATTTCTATGTTTCTATGTTTTTAAAGGTCTGACTCATATCATGCCTGCCCTTCCTCTCCTCCAGAGTGTACATATTTAGATCTTCAAGTCTCTTCTCATAAGTCTTCTGACGCAGGCTACAAAATCATTTTAGTTGCCTTCCTCTAAATTGTTTCCAGCCTTTTTATGTTCTTTTTAAGATATGGTCACCAAAACTGAACACAATATTCCAAGTGAGGCCTCACACGTTATTTGTAGAGTGGCATTAGTACCTCTTCCTTTCTGCTGGAAATTCCTCTCTGTATGCAACCCAGCATCCTTCTGGCTTTTGCCACCACTTTGTCACACTGTTTCGCCACCTTGATATCCTCAGAAACAATCACTCCGAGGTCCTTCTTCTGGTCTGTGCACTCCAACCTCTCGCCCCCTACTGCATACAATTCCTTTGGATTTCTGCTTCCCAAGTGAATGACACTGCACTTCTTCATATTAAATCTTAACTGACAAGCATTAGACCACTCTTCCAGCTTTTATAGATCTTTTCTCATGTTATTCACTCCCTCAGGGGAGTCCACTCTGTTGCAAATTTTCGTGTCATCTGCAAAAAGACTGACTTTTCCATTCAGTCCTTTAGCAATATCACTCACAAATACATTAAACAGTATTGGTCCCAGGACCAAACCCTGGTCAAACCGCTAACCACCTTCCTTCATCTGAGTGATTTCTATTTACTATCACCTTCTGTCAGTCAACCATTTTCTGATTCAGTTCACTACCTTGGGACCCATCCCCAAGCTGTTGAGTTTATTGATAACCCTCCTATGAGGAACTGTTTCAAAGGCTTTACTAAAATCTAGGTAGATCACATCCATCACATGCCCTTGATCTAATTCTCTGGTCACACAGTCAAAGAACTCAATCAGATTTGTTTGGCAAGATTGTCATTTGGTAAAACCATGTTGCCTCGGATCATGCAACCTGTCGGTTTTGAGGAAGTTTGCTATTCGCTCTTTCAGGAGCACCTCCATTACTTTTCCGACCACTGAGGTAAGGCTTACTGGCCTGTAGTTTGTCGCTTCTTCCCTGTTAAGACTTTTGTGAAGAGATACCACATCAGCCCTTCTCCGGTCCTGTGGAACTGCTCCTTTCTCCAAGGATCTATTAAAAACATCCTTTAACAGTCCTGCAAGAACCTCTCAGAGCTCTTTTAGTATCCTAGGATGTATCCCATCTGGTCCCATGGCCTTGACTACTTTCAGTTTTGCAAGCTGCTCTAACACATCATCTGTGAATGGTGTGGTATCTACTCCATTCCCATTTATATATTAGTCAATCATAGGTGGTCCTTCTCCAGGATTTTCTCTAGTAAAAACAGAGCAGAAGTATTTGTTTAGCATTTTCACTTTTCAATGTCACTTTCCACAAATCCATTCCCAGCACTTTTGAGTCCTGCAATTCTACCGCTAATTTTCCTCCTCTCCGGAATATACTTGAAAAAGATTTTGTCGCCACACTTCACATCTTTAGCCATCTTTTCTTCTGCCTTTGATTTTGCTATCCTTATTTCTCTTTTTGACTCTTTTAGTTTGATCCTATATTATTTTCTGTGTTCCTACGTTTGTGATCTTTTGAATTTTGTGAAAGCTGTGTGTTTTGCCTTTATTTGTGCAGCCACTTCTTTGGAGTACCCAATAGGTTTCCTTTTCCTCTTGTTTTTATTTATTTTCCTATCTGTTGCCCCTTTTATTGCCTCCTTTAGTTTAGCCTATTGTAATTCAACTTCCCTTACCCCTCCCACCCTGCCAACTCCTCCTTCAGGTACTTGGCCATTTTACTAAAGTCAGTGTTTTTAAAGTCTGTGACTTTGAGCTTGCTATGAATGAATTTTAATTTGGCTTTTATCTCAAGCCATATCGTGTGATGATCACTGCTGCTCAAATGGGCACCCACCCGGATATTTGACACGCTATCTCCGTTGGTGAGCACTAAATCCAGCACCGAGCTCTTCCTGGTCAGTTCCATCACCATTTGTCTAAGTAATCTTGAAAGGCATCCACAGTTGTTTTACTTCTTTCCAGATTTGCAGAAAGAATACTCCAATCCACATTGTGTAAATTAAAGTCACCCAATATGATCACTTCCCCCTTCATGGCTATCTTTGCAGTATCAGCAATCAATTCGCTATGCATTTCTTCAGTTTCAGTTGGAGGCCTGTAGACTACACCAGTATGGATGATAGTGCCATCTCCTCTTTCCAACACAATCCACAGTGCTTCTTTTTTTCCCCACTTCCTCTGCATTTCAACAGCTTTAATATTACTTTTGACATATAGGGCTACTCCTCCTCCTTTTCTACCCTCTCTATCCCTTACGTCTTGTTTTAACTGCGATATTGTGACATCACACAGACACCGCTTACACCTTGTTGTAACTGCTCCCCCTCCAAGTTGCGGACAGGCTCCAACAGCTACTAGTGCCTTACACAACACTAGGAATACGCTGTCCCAACCTCCCCACTATCCCCTACGCCATGGCATCCCCCACCATGATCCCATCACAACACACATTTTTCAGCTGCTACATATTACTTGCCCTGACACAAGTCTCTCAACCCCTCACCCCCACCCATAACTCCATCCCAATCCTTCATAACCACTGGAGAAGGCCCCACAACCACACCAACCACCACATGTTCAAACCTATACACACGACACCCCCCCACCTCATCTACATAGCCCTTCTACAGACTAGATCCTCTCAGCACAACCCCGACACCCCCCTCCACGACCTGAAATGTGTCCTAATAAACGCCCGCTCCATCAGAAAGAAATGGCCAGCTATATCTGACATACTAGCCTCCCCTGACATCGACATACTATGCATCACCGAAACATGGATGTCAGAGGCAGATACGGCAATCCTCCACCAGTTTGTCCCCCCGAATTTCACCACCCACTCCTGCCCCAGAACTGACAGAAGGGGTGGAGGTGTACTCATACTATGTAAGACCAGTCTACAATTCCAGACAATTGCTTCAAGCAGCACTCCCCACCTAGACCACATCGCCATAGCGAACAAATGTCACACCATCAACCTATTATATCGAGCTCCCTCACCATCACCGGATGATCTCTCCTCCATCACCGACATTGCCTGTAACCCCGCCAAGACACAGACCTCAAATTGGATACTAGGAGATTTCAACCTCCCCTCACTCCAAGACACTCAAGCCAGAGCCTTTCTTGACGCTCTCGAGGCGGCAGGATACATCCAGCTGATCAACTCCCCCACCCACATCAAGGGAAACACACTTGATCTAATATTCGCACCACAATCAACCTTCTGCCACATATCCAAGATCAACCTCTCACTATGTTCAGTTCCATGGTCAGACCACAGCCTAATCAGATTCACAATCCCCACTCACCCATCACTATCTAACCCTCAGCCCTTAAACAAACCACCAGAACCAGTATCAAAACGCTATCGCCAATTCAACAGAGAAGAGATCCTAGAAAGGGCACATCCTCTCCATAATACACATGATATGAATCTTGAGGACATGGTCTCCACATGGAACTCATGCCTCAATGCCTCAACTGACCCTTCCACCATCAAAGCTCCACGTAACAAGAGGAAGAATGCTCCCTGGTACTCTCCCGAGCTGAAGACCTCCCTCAGACATCTCCGACAGCTAGAGAAACGTTGGCGCCGATCCAGATCAACTGAAAGCCAAGAAACCTACTCTGCCCAGCTATGCTCCCATCGAACAGCAGTTTTAAAGAAAATGAGGCAATACCACGCTGAGTTACTACAACGATCCCTGAATAAGCCGCACGAGCTGTTCAACATTGTCAAATCCTTAGCAAAGGAACCCTCTACTGATCAATTAAACCAACCAAACCCACAGAAATATGCAGACTACCTGCAAACCAAAGCAAACCAAGCCACCCTATCCGCTAGCGATGAGCCCCCCGGCATTGTGATGGCCCCTCCCACCTCATCCTCACAAGCAGTGACAGCGACACAATGCACCATCTCCACCTTTACTACCCCAACCGACAGAGAAATACAAGACATCCTCATGAACATAAACACCACCACAGCACCAGCCGACCCATGTCCAGCATCCTGGATAAAAACCCTACGAAATGAACTCAGTACCTTCCTGGCAAAACTGATTGGGACCTCATTCCAAACAGGCGTCTTCCCCCGAAGCCTAAAACAAACCTCCATTAGACCGCTGCTCAAAAACAATAAACTTGACCCCACAAAGATGGAATCATACAGACCCATCTCTAGCATACCCCTCCTGGCGAAAATTGCAGAGAAAATAGTCCACCACCAATTGAGCCAACATATCGAGGATAAATCACCCCTCGATCCCTGTCAGCATGGATTTCGGGAACAACATGGCGTGGAAACATTATTAACAATCCTATTCAGCACTCTGATAACAGGGCTGGACAACCTCAAACAGGGTTTTGCCCTCATCTTCCTCGACATTGCGGCTGCTTTTGACTCCGTCAACCATGATCTACTGCTCTCCCGCCTAGCCGAAAAGGGCATCCACGGAACCGCCCTTGCATGGTGCACCTCATACCTAAATGACAGATGGCAACACGTCCGATCCGGTACCTCAACCTCCACACCATTCCCACTAACGAAGGGCGTCCCTCAAGGCTCCTCTCTCTCTGCCCTATTCTTCAACGTCTATATGCAGCCTATCTGCACTATCATCAGGTCCTTCGGTGTAAACTGCCTAATTTACGCCAACGATGTCCTCATGTTCACCCCAATACATACGGATCACCCAGACGTATCCCGGCTATCTTCATGCTTCAATGCAGTCACAGACTGGCTTCACTCTCAGATGCTCAAAATCAACCTCAAAAAGACAGAGGTGCTTTTCATCAGCAGAGACCAAGCATTCACCCCTCCATCTTCATTGAAAGTACGCAACGCCGAACTCCTCACGAAGACAACGATCCGTTACCTTGGAGTTATGATTGACCAACATCTCAACCTAAACGCCCAGATAGGACACATCTCAAAAGCGATCTACCATAAAATCCGGATGCTACGTCATATCAGACCGCTACTTGAGCCAGACGACTTTCGAACAGTCTTTCAGTCCCTGGTGATGCCCCACTTCGACTACGCGAACTCCATCCTCCTCGGCCTACCGAAGTGCACTCTACAACCTTTGCAGCTAGCAATGAATACCGCAGCTCGAACCCTCCAACAAGCATCTAGCAGACAGCACATCACCCCTATCCTGAAGACACTGCACTGGCTCCCAATACGCTACAGAGTCACCTTCAAAATCCTAACAATAACCTTCAAAGCCATCAACAAATGCACGGCTAATGCCCTCACTGAACTCATCCAGCTTACCCCTCCCAACAGACTCAGAAGATCTGTCGCCACCAACTCCTTAATACTCCCGAAGACCATTACCAAATGCACCAATGCCTCTAGAAACCGTGCCTTCGTATTAGCTGCACCATCATGCTGGAACAACCTACCACCCAATATCCGTGCCATAAACAACCTTCTCCAGTTCAGAAAGGCTTTAAAACACTACCTTTTCCTTCAATGCTTTCCCAACCCTGAAGACATCACGTAGCCGCACCCCATCCATATCCACTTATTCCACCCTGACATATCCCCCACAAAGACCTTTGCACAGCACACATAGATGGATTGAAGAGTTGTGTACATAGTTTATATTGAAAAGTTTGTACATAGTTGTTATCTGTTATCCAAGTTTGAATTCCTTGTTTAATGTAAGTCCAAGGTTTCCCCCCCTTGGACATCTGTGTTTCCTGGAAACCGTGCTGATGTTAAATAGTGCGGTATACAAACAATGTTAAATAAATAAATAAATAAATAAAATAAATAAATTCCAATAACCACACATGCCCAATGTCTACTATACCCTGTAACACATTGTTTATAGCCTTTTGTAAATAGCCAATGTAAATAGTTTTGACAGTTGTATGCATTATTACTTCTACAAAGTTAGAATTACTGTTCAATGTAAATGTATACAGAAGTATACAAAATTGTTAACTGTTCCATGTAAACCGCCCTTGATCTCTGGAAGGGGCGGTATAGAAGAAAATAGATAAATAAATAAAAATAAATAAATAAATAGATTATAGCCAGCTAAGGCTATATCCCATTCATGCAACTCGTTAAACCATGTTTCTGTAATAGAAACATAGAAACATGATGACAGAAAAAGACCACATGGCCTATCTAGTCTGTCCTTCCATATCAACAACTACAACAGTAAACGTTTTATCTTTAGAGATTCTCTGTGTTGGTCCCATGCTTTTTTGAATTCAGTTACTATCCTCATCTCTACCACCTCCACTCTCTCCCTGAACATTTATGCCACGGAGGTATTTAAACATCTCAATCATATCACCTCTATCCCGCCTTTCCTCTAAGGTGTACATATTAAGATCCTTAAGTCTGTCCTCATATGCTTTATAATGAAGCCCACTAATCATTTTAGTAGCCACCCTCTGCACCGACTCTATACTGTTCACATTCTTTTGAAGGTGCGGTCTCCAGAATTGCAGACTATACACCAAATGAAGTCGCCCCAAAGACTTATACAGAGGCATTATCACCTCCTTTTTTCTGTTAGCTATTCCTCTCCGTATGCACCCAAGCATCCTTCTAGCTTTTGCCGTCGCCTTTTCGACCTGTTTAGCTACTTTAAGATCATCAGACACAACCACGCCTAGGTCCCGCTCTTCTTTAGTGGACAAAAGTACTTCACCTCCTATACTATATTGCTCCCTTGGATTGCTGCAGCTCAAATGCATGACCTTACATTTTTTAACATTAAATCCCAGCTGCCAAATTCCAGACCATTCTTCAAGCTTAGCTAGATCCCTCCTCATGTTATCTACACCTTCCTGGGTGTCTACTCTATTGCAGATTTTGGTATCATCTGCAAAGAGGCAAACCTTACCCGACAGCCCTTCCGCTATATCACTAACGAAGATGTTAAAAAGAATCGGACCAAGGACAGATCCCTGGGACACACCACTGGTAACATCCTTCTCCTCAGAGTGAGCTCCATTTACTTGTACTCTCAGCCACGCAACTGGCATGACCGCCTCGGGTTCCCCTCCCTTTGCCCTATCCCCTCCCCTCACCCCCCCCGCCCTCCCCGAGACCCTCCCTCTAGTAAGTCACAACGTTACACCAGGGGTTTCTTTCACCAACTAATTCTATTTACTTGTCACTATTCTTGTCACTACATTTAAACTTATAAATAAACTTGCACCATCTGCACTAAATACACTGATTAACATTGACATTGATAAACGATCTCAAAGGAGCAGAAACATAAATACTTTAACAATACCAAAAGATTTTACAAAAGCCAGAAAACAAACCAATAAGAGAGCTTTCTCACACTCTGCTCCAATACTCTGGAACAATTTACCTGACAACATTCGCCTACTGTCTGACATAAAAGAATTTAAAAAAAAATTAAAAACTCACTTATTTACATTACACTATAATACACTCCCAAAACAGAATTCTCAAAGGGATACAGGCTAACATTTATTTTTAATATTATATGCCCTATTTTCAAAAATAAACGCCACTAATACACTAATTTAACCATACTACACACTCATTTACATGATGATTAATAATTTAACTAGCAATGTATATATGTTCTAATATGTTATACTTGTAATGTTACAATTTTCCTTGTAATTTATAATTATCTGTTCTATGTAAAATGTCCTGGTATATCTCATACCAATTAACCTACTGTTACATGTAAACCGCACTTGAAACAAGGGAAAGAGCGGTATATAAATAACAGTTAAATAAATAAATAAATAAATAAATAAATAAATAAATTTACACACAATGGTTATTAACAGCACCAAAACTGTTGGCCACAGCATGCACGTAACAATCCACACAACACAGTATACAACTTCCTTGTACACCTCTTCCCTTTTGCCCCCTCGAGAGACACAGCCAATATCCCACAGACTTTTGCAACTGTCCGGCGGCGAAGTTATGCCGTAAAAGCATTTTCTCCGTCCCTCAGTCTTTCATGTCCTTCATGCAAAAGCTGTTACGCCTGCTGTTCAAGCAGACTTGGCAACCTTTTCTTCGTTACCCCCCTTGCCCGCCGTCGAAGCAAGGCAGGGGGCCCTCTGCGCGGTGTTCTTGTCACCATCTTACTCTGTCCGGGGACAGGTCCGTGTTTCACTCCTGTACCTCGCCCCCTTTACTTAAGGCCTAGGCTGTGTTCTCTATCACCGGGTGCGTTTCTTCCAGCCAACCCCGCCAACAGCGAATCCTCGCAACAGTCTGCCTTACCACCTTTGGCCATTAGATGGCAGCCTTATGCTTTCGTTCCTAGCTCCATTGCATTTCTGCTTCCATTTTCCGTTGCTCTGTAACCCTTTAGTTATATAGTTGATTTTATTTCACTTTTATTTTTTTATTTTTTTTAATATAAGAAGAACCCGCTCGGCTACTCTTACCCCCCTTTTTCTGCTTGCTCTGCTTGAGCTTCACGGCTCTCCCTCTGTGTCCCACGTGTACATGTGGGGTACTTTGTTGCCGCATTAGCGTAGCCCCACATAGCCCCAGCCTTCTCCCTACTGCCCCCCCCCCCACTCCTGACCACCTAGCCACAGGCAGCACGGGATTATTTCCTTCTTTCATTTTATTGTTATTTTTTTTTTTTTATTTATTACGTTATGCCTCGTGCTTCCTGCTGCCGCTGCTCCCTTTCGCCCCCCCCCCCCCCCGGACTCATCTGCCGCTTCCTGAATAAAAGAAAGAACCGGACTGGGCTCTGCCGCTGCCGTAGGTGCTGAGAACCGCGTGGTACTTCCCCGGCAGTCTCGCTAACACCCAGGTATTTATTTATGCATTAATATATGCTTTTCCTACTTGCTGTTGTTCCGTGTTGTCCTCGCGTCCTGCCCCACTCTGTTAGGCGTAGGTGTGAGCGACAAGAGTCCTCTTTGCAGCCTCCGGTTTCCCCGATCGATGTCCCGACGATACAGGGGGCTCTCGTTGCGGCCTCCGCTGCAGGATTGCTGTCCGGTTTAGCAGGATTGCTGTCTGGCTTCCTCCAGAAAGGGGGGGGGCGAGTGGCAAAGAGCCGAGCATGCGCCGGGCGCGCTCCTTTGTACTCGGCTCTTTGCCCGCCCCGCCCCCACCCGCCCCCACCGCAAACCTCGGCGAGCCATCGCGTGCCTGTGCCGGGCCGCGTTGATTCGCGGCCAAGACTTTGTCGCCTCCCACCCAACCAGTGCTCAGTTTGTTTATAAGTCGCCTGTGAGGAACAGTGTCAAAGGCTATACTGAAATCTAAATACACCACATCTAGAGCTCTCCCTCGGTCCAACTCCCTGGTCACCCAGTCAAAGAAATCAATCAGATTTGTCTGACAAGACCTGCCTCTGGTGAATCCATGCTGCCTCGGATCCCGTAATCCGCTGGACTCCAGAAACCTCACTATTTTCTCTTTCAGCAGCGTTTCCAATAATTTACTCACCACCGAAGTTAAACTAACCGGCCTGTAGTTTTCAACCACATCCTTACTTCCGCTTTTGTGTAAAGACACCACATGAGCCTCTCTCCAGTCCTTTGGCACCACTCCCGACTCCAACGAGGCATTGAAAAGATCAGTCAGTGGAGTTGCTAGAACGTCCCCAAGTTCCCTCAGTATTCTAGGGTGTATCCCATCCGGTCCCATCGCTTTGTCTACTTAAGTTGAGCTAGTTTCTCTCGAACACAGTCTTCTGAAAATTGTTCAAGATGTCCCTCACTTCTGTTCCTATTTGTGGGTGTTTTCTGAGGTCCTGCTCCTGGTTCTTCATCTGTGAACACAGAACAAAAATATTTGTTAAGCAATTCCGCTTTATCCTTATCAGCTTCTACATATTTCCCCCCTGCACCCTTGACTCTGACAATACCACTTTTGCCCTTCCTCTTCTCACTAATATATCTGAAAAATGTCTTATCCCACCATTTTATTGCATTGGCTATTTCCTCCTCCTTTTGAATCTTTGCCTTCTTGACTACTTTGCTAGCTTCTCTAAGGGGCTTGTTTACAAAGCCGCGGTAGCGGTTCGCGGTCATTATTGGAGCCGCGGCCCCATTGAAATCAATGGGGCCGCGGCTCCGATAACAATCGCGAACCGCTACCGCAGCTTTGTAAACAATCCCCTAAGTTTTTCCAAATACAGATGCCTGTCTTCCTCTCTCTGTGATCTCTTGTATTTCATGAAGGCCTCCCTCTTTTTCTTCACTTTTTCAGCTACTTCCTTCGAAAACCATAGCGGTCTCCTTTTCCTTTTGCCTTTATTTACCATTTTAACAAAAAGGTTGGTTGCCCTTAAAATACCCCCTTTCAGTTTTGCCCACTGTTTTTCTACATCCCCCAGCTGTTCCCATCCCACTAACGACTCCCTGAGGTAGTGGCCCATCTTCGCAAAGTTAGTCTTCCTAAAGTCTAAGATCCTCACCTTGGAATGGATTCTAACAGCCCTAGTCCTAATAATGAACCACACCAACTGGTGATCACTGGATGCAAAATGATCTCCCACTACAACATCAGAAACACTTTCACCATTGGTAAGCACCAAGTCCAGTATGGCCCCTTCACGTGTGGGGTCTGTTACCAATTGCCTGAATAGTTCTCCCTGTAGAGAATCCAGGATCTCCTTACTTCTAGATGATACTGCAGCAGGAATGTGCCAATCAACATCTGGCATATTGAAATCTCCTATCAGTAGCACTTCCCCTTTCCTAGCAATGCTGCGTATGTCTTCATTTAACTCTCTGTCCACTTCTTCCTCTTGTGAGGGAGGTCTGTATATCACACCAATGCAAATAGATTTCTCTTTCCCTCTATCTAGTTTAACCCACAATGCCTCCTCTCTCCCTTTTAAGCTCTGTAATTCCAAAGCTTTAATAGTAGTTTTTACATATAGTGCCACTCCTCCTCCCCTTCTTCCTACCCTGTCCTTTCTGAATAAAGTATAGCCAGGTTTAGTTACATCCCAATCATGGTTTTCTGTGAACCATGTTTTTGTAACTGCCACTAAATCCAAGTCAGCCACTCCCACTAAAGCTTCAACATCAGGGATCTTATTTCCCATGCTACGGGTATTTATACACACTGCTTTCCATATGTTACCCCTGTTACCCATTTCCATAAAGATATTTAATGTATCACCTACCTGGGGGCTTTCACTTACCTGAGGGATTTCTTCACCCATCCCCAACGAATCTAGTTTAAAGCCCTCTTCAGTAGATTAGCCAGTCTACTACCGAAGATGCGTTGACCTTTCTTGGACAGATGGATGCCATCTCTGCTCTGCAACCCTTGGAACAGCATCCCATGTTCTAGGAAACCAAAACGCTCTCGATGACACCATCCACGCAGCCATGCATTCATCTCCAGGATGCGAGCCTCTCTTTACTCTCAACAGGGAGGATTGAAGAGAACACCACCTGTGCACCTAACTGCTTCACCCTCTGTCCCAGAGCCATGAAGTCACTTTTGATACGTTCCGAGGTATACCTGGCAGTATCATTTGTTCCAACATGGATTAGCAACATTGGGTAATAGTCAGTGGGCTTGATGAGTCTCGGCAAACTCTCCATAACATCTTGGATTTTGGCACCAGGCAGACAGCATACCCCTCTGGACATCAAGTCTGGTCGGCAGATGGACGCCTCAGTACCCCTCAGAAGAGAGTCTACAACCACCACTACCCTTCGTTTCCTTCTGGTCACTGATTCTGCAACTTTTGGGTACTTGAACTCTGGTTCTTCCCTTTCCAGGGATGCTTTCACCTCCTCCACTTCCAGGGCTGCATAATGGTTCTTCAATTCAAGGGCTGGAGAAGTTGGATTGGTGATTTTGCAGGCCCTGGTGACTTGTGTCCAACCATCAACATTCTGTTGGCACCCATCTTCTCCTGTGCTGGAGAGCTTGGTTGCTGCAAGAAGCATCTCATCAATGTACTTCTCACTGTCTTGAATGCTCCTCAACCTCGCCACCTCCTCTCTGATTTCCTCCACTTGTTTCCTCAGAGCTTCAGCATGCAGGCACCCTGCACATGGAACTGGTCCTTCAACTGGCATTAGGACCTCTGTCTGGACCGAGGCAGAAGCTGTAACGGGGGCAACAGCTTTAGCAATACGATTTTTCCCAGCCATTGTTCTGTTCGTGGAGCTTAGGTATCTGTTAAAGCAAAAGAGAGAGATCTACCAAGTACCAGCCGGTTTCCCAGCTGTCCTTTCAGAGAAAAAGCAGTCACAATGTCCTAGTCTATTTCCACCATTAGGGCTTCCAGATTAGGAACTTTGTTGGCTAGGCTTTGAGCATTTGTGCTCATTGGTTTCCAGCATTTGTTGAGTGACATGCCTGTGTTTTGCATGGATTTTGTTCTACATGTCCCTTCCCACTTGCCATTGATGTGTAGTTTAAAAGTGTGGCTGTTTCATGTGTCTGTTTCCAATGTCATATTGCTTTTGCTGGGAGTGACGTCCTGAACTTGTCCTTCTCCATTCATCACCTCCTTTCCCTAGTTTAAATGACTGTCCACATAGGGCCCGATTCTGTGCCACTAATAGCGGGGATGGGCTCCCATCCCCACTATTGGTGCATTCTCCGCCGGCATCTAACTACCCAGCTAGATGTAAAGGGAAGTTAGACAGGGGTGGGGAAGGGGCAGATTGGAGGAGGAGGCAGGGTGGGTGGTTAACGGTCACCGGCCATGGACATACAGGACCTATTCTAATGTCTGCTCTGTACGTCCAGGGCCAGCAACTTCTGCGGTAAAATTATTCCACCGCTGAGGCGGAATAACTTTCCTGGAAGTTTTTTTACTGCAGGCCCGGGGCGCGGATAGGGCAGGGGGGCCTGAAGACATTCCCCGCAGCCCAACCCTAGCCTTAGGAGGCCGGATCGTGGGTCGGGCTGTGGTGAATGAAGCTGGGAAGATGGCGGTGGCATCGCAGCTGTTCAATGGAGCCGAGGTGCCATGGCAACATGATGCTATGGCGCTGCAGCTGCATTGAAGAGCCTTGACTGAGTTAGCCAGGAAAGTCCTGTATGTGCAGGCCCGGCTGAATCGCAGTTCCAACCTGCGCATACAGGAGTGTTTACGATTCTGATCCCACGGTGCTAGGTGTGCTCCCCGGGATCAGAATCACGATCCCTTCTGCACATCTGGCTCAGACAGGACCTACAGAGGGGATCTACGTCTGAGAAAGAATAAGCCCTATACTTCCTGAATTTTTCACTTAGGATCCTTTTCCCTGTGATGGAGAGATGTAGTCCATCTGCACAGTATAGTCTCTTGTTGATCCATCTGTTTTCCCAGTCGCCTATATATCTAAATCTTTCTTTTTGCATCAGGTTTGGAGCCATATATTAAAGTTGTTTATGCGATGCAGTCTTTCTGTCCCTTTACTATGAACAGGTAGAATTTCTGAGAATGCTATAGTGTTAACAATGGACTTGAGTTTCTCTCACAGAGTCTGGAAGTTCTTTTGAACTGCAGAGGCACTGTTTCTAGCCAGGTCATTTGTACCTAAGTGAATGACAAGATCAGTTTTGGAGTGCGCAGTTTCTGCACTAAGTATACCAACAAGTTGGTTCATATTCCTGTTGACTGAAGAGCCTGGGAGGCATTTGACCATCTTCTCTCCTTTGAACTGTGTTCCCAAGTTGGTGCCTCTGATGATGGAATCTCCAAGTAGTAGTAGTTTTCTGTTTTGTGATTTTTTTTCCTATTTGGTGCATTATCAGTAGATTTCTTCAAGTATTGGTCTGGTTTATAGAGGATTAGACTAACACTGTGTTTAAAGAAGCATTCCTCCAAGTTTCATATAGGCTGATCAATTGCCTTAGGTTGTAAAAATTCTTATACTTAGTTCTATAATACTCTAGTTGTATCGTCTCTATTGTGTGTAAACCTGGAGGTCTCAGACTTCTCTCTGGCACTAAATTCAGAGCAATTCTGCTTGCAAAGTGCCGTTATTGCATCCATGACCTCTATTTTTTGCTATGGTGTGGCAAGGAGGCCTATCCAGAGTCCAGGGGAGGACAAAGAGACAGGGAATTCACCCTATTAAAGGGTCCCCTTTTACCAAGACAGGGTAGGAAAGCCATAAACACCTCTAGGGACCAGAAAACTTCCACGTGGAAACATTTCAGGCTACCCCTAGGGGAATGAAGGGGAGAGGATACAAGGCTCAGAACCCTTTAGGCAGTGAATGCTTCAAGCACTCAAGTGCCCGGAGTCACGCTGATTGCCGTCACCTGAGTAGGGTGGGGTTGGAGCTAGAGCCCTGGAAGTATAAACCAAGAACAGAGTATGATTTAGGGAAGAGGAGGAGAGGAGAAGCAGGCAGCCAGGCTGAGCAGAGGAACGGACCGTCCAGCTGGAGAGAGTGCTATTTGGCATGTAGCACGGCTGCAGGAGAGTTTGGAGCCAGGAACAAGAGAGACTCTAGGATTCTCCGGAAGGCTGTTAGCTGAGCACTGTGAGCAAGGTGAGGAGTCAGAGCCTATGCAGCAGGGAGAGCCCGAGGTGAAGCTGATTGAGGAGGACACTCCCATGGACTGTTCTTTGTGCCAAGCTATAAACCTGGCAAGCCAGTCCTGAAAGAAGGTCTCCCAGGAAAAAGGTACCCTTATATCACAAGCAGGGTGGCTGAGATCCCATGCGTTTATAAAGGGGAAGTTTACCACAGACTTTAAATGTGCTTTTTGTTTGGTGCTTTAGACAGCAAAGCTAAGAAGGGAATACAATTAGGCTTGCTGGTAAAGACTCTGTATCTTGCAATAGAGAGAACCTTTAAAACTGCATTTTGTGGTTGGATAAGTTTTGGACAATTTTTGCTTCCAAGAGTCCTGAACCACCAATCCTATGTGTGGTATGAGCGAACCATTGTGTATATAAAAATAATAAATTTCTGTCATTTGCCTTACCTACTTGAGCCTGACTACAGCTTTCTGCATGGTGCACTCATACAGCTGAATAAGGACTACATTTCCCAGAGGGCATTGCAAGGAAATAGTTTTAAAAAACCTGAAAATGCATACAGCAGAAAGTTCCTCTAAAAATCCACGCCCCTCTAACCTAGAGGCGAGCGGTGGTGGTGTGACAATGGTTACACACTTAAACTTTTGTTTTTAATATATTTACACACTTAAACTGATTGCTTCAAAATCAAAATCGTGCTTATCTTGATTGACTGCAGTGTGCCCTGATGCCACCTTTCAGCACCATAGCTGCGTTTCACCTCAATGAGTTTCCTCAGGGGGTTCCTCTGCATACAAGCACTGTTGATGAAATAGTTCTGTTATAACTCATACTGCTCCACCTTCCATTCGCTAATTTTATATTTGAGCTACATATGTAAAGACATAATATCATACCTTTAATGTGTGTATCACTAGATTACACTCCGTTGTTCGGCATGATACCCTGAGCCCTCCAGCTTCAACAAATGCCGCGCATGCGGACTTGAGTACAAACGTCCTTTTAAATACGACTCCTAGTTTGAACCGTGTGTCGTCATGAGCACGCTATTCCATTTAAAAATTAGAATGATATATACGTATAGTGTTGTTTCTTATGTCAACCACTGTTGAGTATTTCATATACAGGCCCCCCATTCTATTGCATTATTAAGACCCCCCGGTATAATTGTCTGTAGTTTGTATATCCACTTTTGTTCTCGTATCAATAATGTTTGTTCCCTAGATTTTCCATATGTTCCTCTATTGATCTGATCTATACGAAAACAGCGTAAGTCTTCGAAATTGTGATTGTTATCCAGGCAATATGTCACTATTGGGGCTTCCTGTACTTTGCAGCGCAATCTTCTGCGATGTTCATTCATACGAATTTTGAAAAATCGGATGGTTTTTCCAATGTAAAGTAATCCACAAGGACATCTGATGCAATAAACCACAAAACTAGAGCTACACGTAGTACTTTGTTTTAACCTATATTTGTCACCAAGGTGTTCAAATTCAGTGATCTCCTCAGATATATGGCATATGTTGCAGTTACCACATTGTCGGTGCCCTCCTGTGGTTTCTTCCACTGGGTTAAATTTGGATCTTAAAGCTGTAGGGCTAAGTATTTCTTTAAGATTCCTGTGCCTAGTCCATACACAAATTATCCATAGATTTATCAGTAGATTTGGCATTGAGTCTTTCATTTAAGGGCTCTTCAGTTTCACAAATCGGGAACCCTCATTATCCAAGGCAGAGAGGGCATCATGCAGGGATATCTCTTGATGTATAGGGTGTCTCTGTGTTACAGGTCACAACCTACCAGAGCCCACTGTGATCCATTTGTTCCTGGGCTGTTTGATTCTTTGTGGGCGTGGTGATGGATTTTGTTCAGTTTGTACCCTAGAGGAGGTGTGTTTAATTGCAGCTAACCCTTAGTAGAGTCAATTCTTTATACATAGCAGCTAACTTGCAGCATATAGGGCAAGCTCTTAGGTTCCAAATGATTCTTCTCAGCTTTGGAATTACAGAGCTTAAAAGGGAGAGAGGAGGCACTGTGGGTTAAACTAGAAAGAGGGAAAGAGAAATCTATTGGCATTGGCATGATATACAGACCTCCCTCACCAGAGGAAGAGGTGGACAGAGAGTTAATTGAAGACATATGCAGTATTACTAGGAAAGAGGAAGTGCTACTGATAGGGGATTTCAATATACCAGATGTTGATTGGCACATTCCTACTGCAGTATCATCTAGAAGTAAGGAGATTCTGGATTTTCTACAGGGAGAACTATTCAGGCAATTGGTAACATACCCCACACGTGAAGGGGCTAAACTGGACTTGGTGCTTACCAATGGAGAAAGTGTTTCTGATGTTATAGTGGGAGATCATTTTGCATCCAGTGATCACCAGTTGGTGTGGTTCAGTATTAAGACTAGAGCTGTTTGAATCCATTCAAAAGCAAGGGTCTTAGACTTTAGGAAAACTAACTTTGCCAAGATGGGCCAATATCTCAGGGAGTCGTTAGCGGGATGAGAACAGCTGGGGGATGTAGAAAAACAGTGGGCAAAACTGAAAGGGATATTTTAAGGGCAACCAACCTTTTTGTTAAAATGGTAAATAAAGGTCAAAGCAAAAAGGAGACCGCTATGGCTTTCAGAAGAAGTAGCTGAAAAAGTGAAGAAAAAAGGGAGGCCTTCATGAAATACAAGAGATCAGAAAGAGATGAAGAAAGACATCTATATTTGGAAAAACTTAGAGAAGCTAGCAAAGTAGTCAGGAAAGCAAAAATTCAAAAAGAGGAGGAAATAGCTAATGCAATAAAATGGGGGGATAAAACATTTTTCAGATATGTTAGTGAGAAGAGGAAGGGCAAAAGTGGTATTTTCAGACTCAAGGGTGAAGGGGAGGAATATGTAGAAGTTGATGATGATAAAGCGGAATTGCTTAACAAATAATTCTGTTCTGTATTCACAGATGAAGAACCAGGAACAGGACCTCAGAAAACACCCACAAACAGGAACCAAAGTGAGGGGCATATGGAACAATTTTCAGAAGACTTTGTTCGTGAGAACCTAGCTAAACTTAAAGTAGACAAAGCGATGGGACCAGATGGGATACCCCTAGAATACTGAGGGAATTTGGGGACATCCTAGCAGCTCCACTGACTGACCTTTTCAATGTCTCGCTGGAGTCGGGAGTGGTGCCAAAGGACTGGAGAGAGGCGCATGTGGCGCCTTTACACAAAAGCGGAAGTAAGGATGTGGTTGAAAACTACAGGCTGGATAGTTTAACTTCAGTGGTGAGTAAATTATTGGAAACACTGCTGAAAGAGAAAATAGTGAGATCTCTGGAGTCCAGTGGATTACAGGATCCGAGGTTTCTTTGACTAGGTGACCAGGGAAATGGACCGAGGGAGAGCCCTATATGTGGTATATTTAGATTTCAGTAAAGCCTTTGACACTGTTCCTCACAGGCGACTTATAAACAAAATGAGCACCCTAGGGATAGACCCTAAAGTTACTGCTTGGGTTAGAAATTGGTTGAGTGGGAGGCAACAAAGAGTACAGGTATATGGAGCTCACTCTGAGGAGAAGGAAGTTACCAGTGGTGTGCTCCAGGAATCTGTCCTTGGTCCGATTCTTTTTAACATCTTTGTTAGTGATATAGTGGAAGGGCTGTTGGGTAAGGTTTGCCTCTTTGTGGATGATACCAAAATCTGCAATAGAGTAGACATCCAGGAAGGTGTAGATAACATGAGGAGGGATCTAGCTAAGCTTGAAGAATGGTCTAGAATTTGACAGCTGGGATTTAATGTTAAAAAATGCAACGTCATGCATTTGGGCTGCAGCAATCCAAGGGAGCAATATAGTATAGGGGGTGAAGTACTTTTGTGCACTAAAGAAGAGCGGGACCTAGGCGTGGTTGTATCTGATAATCTTAAAGTAGCTAAACAGGTAGAAAAGGCGACAGCAAAAGCTAGAAGGATGCTTGGGTGCATAGGGAGAGGAATGGCTAGCAGAAAGAAGGAAGTGATAGTGCCTCTGTATAGATCTTTGTATGACCTCATTTGGAGTATTCTGTGCAATTCTGGAGACCGCACCTTCAAAAGGATATAAACACGATGGAGTCAGTACAGAGGGTGGCTACTAAAATAGTTAGTGGTCTTCATTATAAAGCATATGAGGACAGACTTAAGGATCTTAATATGTACATCTTAGAGGAAAGGCAGGATAGAGGTGATATGATTGAGACATTTAAATACCTCCATGGCATAAATGCACAGGGGGAGAGCCTCTTTCAATTGAAAGTAAGTTCTGCTATGAGAGGACATGGGATGAGGGTGAAAGGGGATAGATTCAGGAGTGATATGCAGAAATATTTCTTTACGGAAAGAGTGGTGGATCCATGGAATAGTCTCCCAGTGGAGGTGATAGAGATGAGGACAGTATTTAAATTCAAAGAAGCATGGGACAAACACAGAGGATCTCAACCGAAACAAAAGGGGACTATTGTAGTGGTTGATAAGGAAGGACAGACTATATAGGCTATGTGGTCTTTTTCTGTCATCATTTTTATATGTTTCTATATCCAACAGTTAAAATTTATATTGAAAACAGTCAATTGTAAAGTCTGAAAGACTTACCTGATTGTGTAGTCTCTTGAAGTTGTGATGAGCAGACTGATTCTGATACTTGGTCAGTTGTAGAGTTGATTCAATTAGCCCCATCCCATGAAGCAGGCTTGTAACAGACAATGGAAACTGAAATATTCAAATGGAAATCTTACTACTATGTATCAGTCAGTCCACTATGCAAAGGTTTCTGCAAACCTATAAGCAGATTGATATTTCTATTCCAAGTAGCAATATATCACAAGTGTCCCTGGCCAGTAGACCTTATATGAGCTGAGGGCACACTCAGATATTTTTGTCTTTTAAGTTACAATGTAAACCGCTTTAATTGAAATGATAAAGCGGTATATAAAACCTGTTAAAAAATAAAATAGGTTTAAAATAGGCATATTCTGGCTGCCTTAACATAAGTGCCCTGTTATATAATTACTGTTAATGAGGGTAGTTTTGTAACAGATTGCCTATGTGTGAAAGCCACATACTGTAGGTGCCTATTTCTATCCCTTTTACAAGGACACATACAGTAAATACCTATAGGGCCTTTTGACTAAAGGGCACTAGTTATCACACTAAAGGTCCGCATTGGGCAAATGTTGACAGCTAACACCAGATTTTAGTGCTAACTGTCCATGGTACATTAGGGTTGCAGGTGGGAAGGTTAGGGGTGGAGAGTGGGTGGGGTGAGCACTATGCTATCAGTGCACCTATGCTACCTGATGACTTCAGCAATCTTTTTTGCTTAATCAGTGTCATTCTACTGCTGATATCAGTTTGGGTACAGGAACAAGAAGAACAGAAGAATAGAAAAAAAACTGATTTTAGAATTTTTTTCATTATTTTCAATAGCATACACTATTCTTAGGGGTATGTTTACTAAACTGCGGTAATGTCATTCGTGTTAGGTTCCGCGGTAAAGGTACAGATGCCCATATAAAGGCATGGGCGTTGCATTGTTACAGCAAGCTGTAGCAGCTAACGTGCGTTACAAGGCACCTTAGATTAACGAGCGTTACAAGGCGCCTTGTAAGGCACCTTGCAAGACACCCTGTAAGGCACCTTGCAAGGCACCTTGTAAGGCGCCTTATAAGGCGCCTTGTAAGGTGCCTAGTAAGGTGCCGTGTAAGGTGCCTCATAAGATGCCCTATAGGGCCTCCTAGGCTAAGCGCCATATTAGGCACCCTTGGACAAGGCACCGCAGAAGGCACCCTGGGCTATGGAACCATAGGTTAAGGTAGCCTAACAAGGTTATGGTGTCTTAGGTTAGTGTGCCCTAGGGACTGCAAGGTGCCTCAGGATGACATGCATGACCTGTGCGGAACAGAGACAGATGTAGCCCTAACACTAGATAGAGCACTCAGGAAAGGCAATGAACAGGTGAGTGAAGGAGGGAGAAGTGGGAGCCGCTGGACCTGCCATATCTGCGGGCATCCCATGTGCCTGCCAGTACCGATGACAAACATGGTGGGGCAGCTGTACCACAGCACAGGGTATTGGCAATATAAAGTACCGGAAAAACAGTTGGTGGCAGACGATGGGAATACATGTCCCCCAGTGGAGGCGGAGGTGGCAGGATAGTTACAATGATGGCTGGACAGAGGAGTGGTGGTGCCATGCACATCAGGCACAGGTGAGGCAAGCATGAAGAAGCGCAATGCAGGAAAGGGTAGCAGTGAATGACATGGGGTGGCAGCTTGCACTGGCAGACAGGACTCTACACAGCTGACAGACGGACCGAGGGAATGTTGGCAATTGAGACAAGAGTATTATGGGCTGGAAGCACAGATCTGCAAAAATATGACCTCTACAGGCATGCACACTATTTGAGTAGGACAGGCATGAGAGGAAGGAACAATGAGGAACTGAACCCATGAACACTGCCAAGAATGGCATTGCATTAACCAGTAGGCTATATCTCCATGGTGTATGTCACAGCAATGTCTGGGTACAGAAGGACTGCAGGTCACCGCACAAACTGCTCTGAGTGCCAGGATAGGGTAACCCCACCAGTACCCATGATGCAATGCACATGCTGAATAGCAGTCTACAGCTGATCACCAAATGGGGTCTGCACCACTGTTCCCTCTAAGCTGTGTGCGTGTGCACGCGCACACAGCTCGCCGAGCGAGCGCACATACTTTACAGCAGAGCGCACAAAAATTACAGTTCTGATTCTGATAGAAAACAACACAGATGTCTTAAAATGTAAAAGTTGTGATTGTAATTACTAGAAATTTTCCGCTTCATTTAGTAATCGTCTATTTTCATTTAAAAATGTGGTGTACATACTGTATTCTGACGTGTAGTCAAATTTTAAAGTATATAACTCCGAGTGTCATTATGTGGCGCACAAAAATGTAACCTTCCTTCAAAAGCTGCACAGCTGATATTTTATGCGCACACAGCTTACAGAAAATTAAAGGGAACATTGGTCTGCACCTCTCCGGTACCTCAGCTTGGAAAGACGAACTGACAGTGTGTGATACTGGTACAGAGTAGCTACAGCCCATGTCATTGTGCAGGTTCTATGTTCACCCTGAGGGATAGGATGGGTGCCCAGCACTAGGTCCGCAGTACATGTGGTGCTAGAGATAGGTCCTGCTATACATCCCCATCATTACCAGTGTGTGACAGGTGTTCCTTGCAGTGCAGCTGAAGGTAATTTGGTGTCCATCTGTATCCTGCAGTCACATGTGGCCCTGTGGGACCAGACACCAGCCAGATTGGTGTGTACCCCACGTTAGAGTCTGGCTGACATGGGCAACTATTATCAGGGCAGAGGGGATCCTAGAACTGCATGAGGTGTGTGTTCAGCAGTGCCTTTATAGGTCACAGTGGTATACACTACATACCACAAAGGGCCCACATCACCCTTTTTGTAGGTAAAGAACAAGTGCCCCCACCCTGGGGAAGCAACCTCCATCCTGCTTGTATGAGACAGCCCTCCAGAGTTGGTGAGCCAGTGCCATACCTATGACTGGGGCAGTGGCAGACCAGCAGCAATGCTGGGGTTAGGCCTGGAAAACCCCAACTGCCTCCCACCACTGTTTGCCAGTCACCAGCAGACATCACAGTCAGACTGTAGCTTAAAGGTGTTCTGACCATGTGCAGTCTAACTGCAGACAGTTCATCAGCCTGCTCACAGAGAAACTATGTGCAGCAAGCAGGCAACTCAGTGACTGGGACCCCAGGACAGGGGAACACAAATATATCACTGGCAGCAGAGAGTGTAGTGTTATGTGGGACCCTAGACCTGCCATGGTCACTGCTCGGTCAGAGTGAGTGCCCTCCCAGCATGCCATGCTGTGGCCACCCTGTCCATGCAGGTGGTGGTCAGGCACTACAGTGTCCCAGCCATTGCCCCACACCCTGTGAAGGTGCATCCTGGCCAATCTGCCCTGTCCGGGCCATACCCAAAATACCTTGCTCCTCATTATGCACCTGTTCAGGCTAACGCTGGTAACAGTCGGACATTTTGGGCCCAGTGAAGGGTGGGCAGCCACAGAACAATGGATGGACATACAAACACGCTCACTCGTATTGCAGCATTGTACAAAGATAGGGGTGGTTGGCAACCCTGCCTGCCACACTGGTCCTGATCACAGTGCTGACATTGCTAAACTGTGCAGGGGGTAGTAGTAGTGCTCTGGTGATAACTTCAGCTCAATGATGGGGCCAACAGCCTGACTCTCCATGCATCTTTGGATTGTGGAGCCTGTGTAGGTGGGTGTTTGTACCCCTGTTTGCCGCTGCTTTGGGTTTTACACATGTTGCTGTTGTATCTGCATTGTAGGGTAAAACATAGGGACATGCTCTGCAGGAACCACAGCTGGGGCTTGAACCTGTGACTCTCTGCTTCTGGACACACTGGCTGGGTGTACTGCACCACACTGTTGCCACAATTGCACAATAGTCCCTGGGGATACCTGTACTTTTCCTCAGCCAGACTTTGTATGTTGCACTGCACACCATGTACTGATGCAGGGCATGGCCTAGGTCCATTGCAGGGAGGTGGCACTGCCCCCTCCAGCACGGGCACACCCCCCCCCCCTGCCAAGCTGACATTTATTTATTTATTTATTTAGCTGTATTTATATCCCGCTTTTCACCGGGTCAAAGCGGTCAATTGGGGGATACATTTAACACGAGGGGATATGAGACACATACACTAATACTTACAGGGAACATGGGCAATGGAGGGTTAAGTGGCTTGCCCAAGACCACAAGGAGTGCCTACAGGACTAGAAATCCCAGTCCCTCCGGCCTGAGATTGCTGTCCCCAGGTGGGACTTGAACCCCCGACCCGCCGGCCTGAAGTACCTTGTCCTAACCACTAGAACACTCCTCCCACAGGCCATTTGCTGTTGGTGCTGGTAGTGCGCAGTCCCAGGCCATCCACTGTGTACGTAGGCGCCCGCCTAGGGAGCGAATCTCGGGGTGGGGGGCCATACATGGACATCCTCACATCCTCCCCCATCACTGCCAATATTATGTCCCTTCCACATGGGGGCGGGATGGCTGGGGGGATGTCAGGTCAGTGCCCTAGCAACAATTGGCTAGGGTGAACCAGATAGATATAGGTGGATTGTGTTTGGCCTTGGTCAGCTGCTGTCCTGCTGATTTCCAGTTTCTATGTTCCTATGTGCCACCTAAGCACCCGCCTGGTCCACCCTGTGCCCCAGCTGCCGATGCTACATGTCCCGCCTGCGGCCCCCTATGCCCCATTTGCACCATTGCCATAGTGGCCATTCATACTTTGGCACTATGCTGTTGCTGAAAATGGAGCACTACTATCACATTTCTTGGGCTCCCTGCCTAGGCTGTACATTGCTGACACTCTCTCCTTCAAATGTGCATCTAATGGCAGGTTTTCATTTGCGGTAGGATTCAGCCCTTCAGTTCAGCACATTAGTGTGAAAGGGGCCTCTCCCCACCAACTCTCTGCCCATTGACCCCTTCTCTCTTCCCTCTCTCCACCTTCTGCGGTGTTTACCGCGGCCGGGGACGTTAACGATCATTAAGTAACGTTAACGCGCATTAACGTTACCTAAGATCGTTAACGTTATATAACGCATGGTATGTAATGTTACCGCAGTTTAGTAAACATACCCCTTAGTGTGTGTTGCTCTTATTAAGCAAGCACTATATAAGAATAGCACACACTGAGGTGGTGATTTTATCAATTTTTTTTGCATGTAAAGCAACTGTGGCCCAAAGGAATGCGCTTTTGTTTAAATGAAAGCCAGGATCAGGCAAAACATGAAATGATGATGTTGTTGTTGTTGTTTCATAGTTCCAGTCAATAGTGCATACTATTTTAGAAGAGTGTGTACTATTAAGCAATATGTGCATGTGTGAATATGTTTCTGTTTCTGTTTATGCTTATTCTGCAATTTGATATACCGCCCTTTGCAGCATCAGGGCAGTTTACAATATATATATAATAATGGCCAAAGGCCGGAGAAGGAAAGGAAATACATTGATCAATAGGAAAGTGATAGTGCTATCACACAAAGAGGAGAGGATCAGAGGAGAGAATAGAAGAGAGAAGTCAGATAAGGTTGGGAGGCAGGTCAAAGGCATTGCAAAATAGTTGGGTCTTTAAAAGCTTTTTAAATGCAGGAAAAGAGGGCTCATGGCGGAGGGCAGGGGGGTTGGAGTTCCAGAGGGAGGGGCCCAAGTAAAAGAAAGCAGAAAGGTGAGTGGACTGGAGGTGAGCACGTGATGGGGAGGGAAGGACCAAACGATTAACATGGCAGGAGCGAAGACTGCGGGAGGGAATGTGGTACTGCAGAAGGTCAGCCAGGTACTGAGAAGTGGACGTGTAGATGGTGTGATGGACAATGGTAAGAATTTTATAGGAAATGTGGAAGGCCAATGGGATCCAATGCAGCTATATCAAAATGGGTGTGATATGATCCTTGCGGGAGGTGTGAGTGATGATGTGTGCGGCTGTATTCTGAATCTACTGTAGGCGGTGGAATTGTGACTGAGTGGAACCGGCAAGAGCTAGATTTCAAAAATCTATCTGAGACATGACCAGGGAAACAAGGAGAGAGGTCAAGGCTTGAGGAGACAGGAAGGGTCGGATGACTCGGATCTGCTGGAGATAGAAAAAAGAACATCGAGACAGATGAGAAATATGATCCTGAAAGGAGAGAGCATTGTCGAGGATCATGTCAAGATAGCACATAGAAGGGATGAGGGGAAGGGGGTGGCTAGCAAGAACTATTGCTAATGAGGGACATGGGCCACCGAAGGTGAACCAGATTGCTAGAGACTTAGGGGCATGTTTACTAAAAACCGCTAATTAGCGCGCCGCAAAATAGCGCACTAAAAGCGGTACTTAAGAGAGCTTAAACGCCCCGCAAACGTGCGATGAAGCCCCGCACACTTGCGCGTCACAGTAACGGGTGCCGCACAAGTACGTGCCCGCAAATGTCCGATAGAGGCGTGGAAAGGCTAACGGAGGGCGGAGGAAGGACCCGGAGGGACGGAGAGAAGGGGTTAATGGGCGGGGAAGGGGAGGGGAGAGGCGCCCCGCACATTATCGGGGCTGAATTTCCAAAAAAAAATAGCGCGAGTGAATCACTCGCGTTAGAATGCATTTAAAGGAAAGAGAAACCATTTACGTCAGCAATGTACAGCAAAACCGGGGAAACCTACAAAACGTGAGCAGTGTGATACATGTGCACAGCACAAAAGTGCAATTATAAATAGAAAATGACCACCACAAAAATATAAAAAATAGTAATTCAGTTGGGGAACAGGTATAGTGATGGGCAAAACTAGATAACACACCCAGGAAAGCTCCAAAAAATGGTAATGATTTATGGAAAGGTATACGGAGCGGAGACCCGTCCAAAAAACATTTCCCTTTTTCTGGAGCTGTCCTGGGAGTGTTATCTAGGGTTGCCCATTAATATCACTGTTGCCCAGCTTGGGTATATGTTTTCCCCCTTTGTTCCGTGGTCATTCCCGGGTTTTATTTGCATGTTTGTCACCACACAGGGTGAAGGAGCCCACAGTAAAAATGCATACAGCAGGGTTTGTGACTCCATCCTGCCAGGTTTACTACCTCCAGGGGCTGCACTGTCTCTGTGGCCATGGTGTGGTGCAGAGGACATAGCCATGACCTCTAGAACTAGAAGGCCAGAGGTTCAAATACCAGCTGGGGCACTTGCCAGCCCTGTCCATATATTTTACCCAACACTAAACAAAGATAGAGCAGACACCCCTGTATTGCAGGGAACATAAGCATGGGGGAAACACCCATATGTTACCCAACACCACACACACACCACAACAATGGGCATACCTACAGCCAAGTCCCCCAAATGCAGTCCCGTACTGCCACATTGCAATCAGGTCATCTGCTTTTTCTGAGAGAAGCTCATGCCAGCATGTTGGCGCACGAGTACATGTGGTGCAGGGGGCAGTGGCAGCTAGCCACAGAGGACAGAGGCCAAGCCATGTGCAGGCTGGCACAGTCCACTGCAACACACAGGCCCTGCCGGATCCACAGGCATGGATGTTCCAGGGAATCCAACCAATCTGTGGCTACAAGGTGGTGCAGTGCACACAGACAGTGCATACAAGAACAGAATGTCACAGGTTCAAAGCCCAGCTGGGGCTACCGCCAATCCTTCCCACATATTTTTCCCACAGCTGCACAGTGATAGTAAGGACAAATCGTTCGTGGTGGTGAGGATATATGCAATGGTACTACGTCTATCTTTTACCCCACTGAGCACAGACACCATGTACAGGGGCAGTACCTAGAGCAGAATCTCCCAAATGCAGTCCTGGTGGGCCACACACCAGTCAGGGTCCATGCTGCCACTCATACAAATGCCTGTGCTGTATATCTATGCACCACCCCCATGGCATGTAGATGTAGCTCATGCATATTCATGAGGAACAGCAGGTAAACCCGATCAGTGTGATGCACACCTGGACTGGAGTTGGGAATCTCTGCCGTAAAGCAGCAGCCAACAGGGGCAGACACACCCACACCCACACCCACAGGCCCCATTGGCCAATGTCTCCTAGAGAGGCAGAACATTGGACCCTGCATGCATCTCCTAATACTAGCACCTACATACCCTAGCAAACCCTAGCAATGGAACCCTACACCTGAGGTATACGGTACACAGCTCTGAGACGCTTGCTAGGAGTACTGGCAGATAGATATCCATACGTTACGCACATACTGCTAGTTGACCCCATCCGAACAATCTGTTTGGTGTTTGCGGTGCGTGCTCCAGCCCTTGCCTCTGACGGTGTTTACCACCCTGGGGAGTGACCCCCAGCAGTACTGTGTAGCATATCCATGCCTTGCCGTGCCCAGCACCGGTTTGGTGGGCAAGGCTAATTACCTCCTCAATAGTAGCACCATGATGGCATAGGTGTGGAATTGTGTGTCTGTCTATACCAGGGGTGGGCAAACTTGGTCCTGGAGGGCCGCAGGCCAGTCAGGTTTTCGGGATATCTCTAATGAATATGCATGAGATATATATGCATTAGAGATATCCTGCCAACCTGACTGGTTTGTGGCCCTCCAGGGCTGGATCTGGAGACCCCTGCCTTGCACCTCTGTCATTTAAGATTGTGAGTGGACAAGGTGCAGATGTCCAAGACATCAAAAAGTTTAGATAGAATTTGTCACAGTCCTCCTCACTTCTCACCACCACCAAAAAATTGTCTATTAGACAACTTTTTGGTGGTGGTGAGAATCGAGGAGGAATGTGACACATTCTATATACCCTTTCAATGTCTAGGACATCTGTACCTTGCCCACTCATGATCTTAAATGACAGAGGTGTAAGGCAGGGGTCTCCAAATCCAGCCCTGGAGGGCCACAAACAGTCAGGTTGGCAGGATATCTCTAATGCATATATATCTCATGCATGTTCATTAGGGATATCCCAAAAACCTGACTGGTCTGCGGCCCTCCAGGACCGGAGGTGCCCACCCCTGGTCTATACAGTGGGTGTTGGCTGCATGCCCCTTCCACAGCCCACACTGCCAACACTGTTGCCAGTATTGGCCTGCCAATGTGCATAATGAGTAGCAAGGGACCATGGGACAGACAGAGTGGACTGACCAGGATGCAGCTGCACAGGGCATAGGGCACTGGCAGGGGCATGGTAGTGCCCGGCCACCACCTACACAGACAGGGTGACCTCTGTATGTGCTGCTGGGGGATCACTCTCACCCTGAGTGTGCAGTGACGGCAGCATGGCTAGGCACCCCCATAGTGCTATATTGTGATTCTCCCATGTGATATGTATGGGTGTCCTGTGGGGGCCTCTTCATGGACTTATCTGTCTGTGTGTGCTGCCACCCCAGTTGTGGGTGCATGCATGTCCATCAGGACCAGCCAGCAGACTGTTCACAGCTGATATGTGTTGTGTTGGAGTACTGTGCAGTGGCTGATGGCTTGCTGCAGGTGAATAGCAGATAGTGGTGGGGTGCATCTTTGAATATCCAGGCCTAATGTCTGTCTGATATTGTGTTATGGATGTGTGTGGAGCTGCTTGGACTGTGCTGTAGGGTGTCTGTTCCCTAGCAGGACTGGGGTTGATGGTCCACTCTGCTGCCATCAGGGGGGGGTGGGGATCTGTTGAGGGGAAGCCCTGTTTTAGCCACCTGGGGGGTCCATGGGGTGGGGGGGTCCCCACTAACTGAGCCAAACAGAGATCTCCAAAATGTTTATGCAGCACCTACCTATTCCACAGGTTATTGCTGCTTTAGAGCTCTGTCATGGCCACATTCGGCCATGCCTGGGGTTGTGGACCTGGTCCTGGGCGCAACATCTCACACTCAGGGTGAGCACAGTAACCGCACAATGTGATGGTGTTTAGCTACTCTTTGCCGTTTGTCCACCCACTCAGGACACCCTACCAGGCCGAGGTGCTGTGTGGGTGCACATGGACACTTCCCCCTACCAGGCCAGGGAACTTTAGGGGTGCATTTCCCATCCTGTGTTCAATCGTGGACAGCTGATTTGCATGTGCAGTGCATCATGGGTACGGGTGGTTCACAACAGCAGACTGTCAGTGAGGTGACATACAGGCTATCTGCAGCCAGCCAGGGGCTGCTTACAGCTATAGAGCTGTAGTCCAATGGTTATGTCACTGCCTGTGCAGCCAGATGTCATGGGTTCAAACCCACAGTGGGGTTATGTGATAGGGGTGTCCACAGATTTATTTTAATTTACTGTACATATGTTGCTGCCAGCAATACCACCCTCAGCGTACTGTACCCATAAGGTGCCTCTGAGGGTGCTTTATGGGGCGCCCTATAGGGCACGTTACGGTTGCCAGCCATATAGGGTGCACTATACATTATCCTGTGTCGCAACATACATGCTGCCCTATAGGGGACATTCTAGGGTGCCTTGGCGGACGGTGCACTGTAACATGTGCCTTATGGGTCGCCTTATATTAATATGCTGTGAGAGTGCGTTTGCTAGTAGTTATCACAAAATAACATTAGAAAGCCTCCTTCAGCACTCCACAACATATAACATACTGCCTCAGCTAGCCTTTTTCACTGGGCATTGTGAGGGATCGAACCCCTGGTCCCTGCACCATTGGTCAGTGTCTTAACCATTGTGCTGTGGCTGTGTTCCTTTGTTTTGGCATCAGCGCGCCGCCTTATGCCCATCAGCGCACCACCTCCTGCTGCCCACAATTAGTGCGCCGCCTTGTGCCGCCCAAAATGAACAGTGCGCCGCCTTGTGCCGCCCAAAAAGAACAGTGCACCGCCTTGTGCCGCCCAGATAGTACAGTGCGCCGCCTTATGCCGTACAAAACGAACAGTGTGCCGCCTTATGCCGTCCAAAAGTACTTTGCCTCCTGAACCACTTTTACACATTCAAGGTGTTGCCTCAGCTGGCCTTTTTGTTGTGCACAATGGGGGATTGAACCTGTGGCCCCTGCATCATTGGTTAGTGTGTTCACCGTTGTGCTACAGCTCTGTTCTGATATGTGCTCAGCAGCGCCCCGCTTAGCCTTCCCACGCGCTAATGTGGGCCCCGCAAATTAGCGCGACGCGCACACGTACGGTAGGGTTTTTTTCTTCTTTCTGCCTGAACCGCCCACTCCTTATATGGCACACGCACACTACTGCGGCCCCGCACGTTAGGAATGTTTAGTAAACATGCCCCTTAGACGTGTTCAAGTGTAAGCAGTTAGTGGTAAGATAATAAGAGACCCTTGCCAGGCAGTTGTTCAAAGAGAGGAGATCAGGCTTGTGAGGATCTGTATGATGAAGCAGGAGTATGTCACTGGTGTAGTAATATGCCGAGAGGCCAAACTGCTGAACAATTAATGTAAGTGGAGATTAGAAGATATTAAGAAGGAGAGGCACCAGGACAGAATCTTGTGGGACCCCGGAGCAGAGAAGATGTGGATCGGATGTGGTACCACCTGAGGATATAGAGAAAGAGCGAGCAAAAAGAAAGGAGTGAAACAAGTGGAAGATAGAACGTCGGATCCCTGTGGTGCATAGACAAGAAAGAAGAATGGAGTGGTCAACCAGATTGAAAGCTGCAGAAAGATCGAGTGAGACAGCAGTGAAAATATCGCCCCTATCATGTGCAGTGTGTACATCATTAAGAAGGAAAGCATAATAGTCTCTACACTATGACCAGGGTGAAAGCTGGACTGATAGGGGTGGAATAGATGGGTGGAATATAGATGATGGGACAGTTATGAAAAGACGGCTTTTTCCAAAATCTTCGAAAGAAAAGGAAGATTGGAAACAGGCCGGTAGCTTGCTGGGTCACAGGGGTCAAGTGAGGGCTTTTTAAGAAGGGAACAGACGAGTGCATGTCTCCATAGGGTAGTAAAGCTCCCTGAAGACAAGCTGGAGTTGAACATAGCAAGGACAGTGGGAAGAAGGGCTAGAGAAGGTTCCAAAAGCCACTTTGAGGGAATGGGATCAAGTGCGCATGGAGTTTTATGTGATGTTGAGATGAGCTTGAGGAGTTCAGCTGAAGTGATGGGATAGAACTTAGACCAGTGGTGGGAGAGTGAAGTAGAGGCTGGGGGTGAAATGGGGGGGGGGGAGGGTGGAGAACCTACAGTATGGGGGGGCAGTCAGGAATCGTAGAGTGAAAGTCTGAGATCTTGGAGGAGAAGAATGAAGCTAACTGGGATGGTGTAGGTACAACAGCTGAAGCAGATACAGAATGAGACTGGGTAGAGGATAGGTATTTCAGAACAGAGTACAGAAGCTGAGTGGAGTTTGACGCTGTCAAAATAACATTTGAGAAGTAGGTGCGTTTAGCCTGGTAAACCTGCTCGCGATAAAACCTATGGCAAGACTTAAAAAACTGTAAGGCAGAGGTTGAGTGGGATTTATACCTTAGACATTCAGAATGGCATAGTTGGGAGCAGAGAATATAGAGGCCCAAATGATACCAGGGGTGGTGAGAAGGACGTGGGGGAAGGCAGGGGCACAAGGGGGCTATGCGAACCAAAGTGGTTGTTAGGGATGTCATCCAAAGGGATACTAGTGAGTCAGGAGAAAGAGGGGAGATATCTGAAGGGAATAGTTCATTAGCTGAAGGAAAAGCCAATAAAGTAGATGGAGTGATATGCTTTGAGAGCCCTTGCTGCGAGGCTGACATGGAGCTAATAGCAGGTGTGTGTGAGGTACCTGGAAGAAACAATGAGGAAGGGGATATGGAGAACTGGATTGAGTAGTGGTCAGTCCAAGGGTGAGGGGTAATGGAGAGAATAGAGAGCAAATAGTGGGAGGAGGTGGATAAGCAGACCAAGTCAAGTGTATGACTGGCTGCATAGGTGGGTGACTGAATGTGTTGATTGAAGCCAAGGATCTGCAACATTGATATGAAAGTGTGATCATGGGCCGAAACTGGCACATGAAAATGGACATTGAAGTCCCCCACAAGAAGCAGTTGAGGGAACTGGGTGGAGACATCAGTGATAATGGCACACAGTTTGTCCCAGAGATGGGGAGAGAGCAAAGGGGGAGAATAAATAAGAAACCAGTACAGGAGAGGAACAGAGTGATGACAAAATAGCAGAAACTCAGGGTATGATAGAGAGGGAGAAGTGATAGGAGTAACCTGGAACAAGGAGCAAAATAATAAGGCCACACCACTTCAAGTTCGTCCAGCACTAGAGATGGAAATAGTAGCAAAACCAGGAGGGAGGCACCAGCTTAACAGAAGTTCCTCCCCCTCCTTCACTTAGGTTTCCACAAGGAAGAGAAAATGAGGTCCCTAACCAACAGGGTCTTGTTACAAAGTGACCAGCAATTTACAGAGCCAAGTTGCAGAATAGGAGGAGCAATGGCAGAGGGAGCAAGGAAATTCCGAAAACTACAAATGCTATTGTGTAATAGAACACACTCTTGCAAAATACTGCACACTATTGCTCAATAGTATGCACTCTCATGAAAGAGACAACCCCCAAAAAACAACACAAAATGAAAATGTTTGGGCTGCACACCCCGTAAAAAGGGCTTTTTTATGAAATTACCCCATAGGTTATATGTATTACTGTATGTGTGGTGCCAAGAAGGTGAGTACTTTTACACGATCCCTTTCTAAGCATGTTCTGGGGTAGAGTCTGGATGAAGCACACATGGAGTCATGATTGCATGTCTACTTAATAAAATCTGCATATACTTTAAACACTAACACTTATACCTGCTCAAAGCATATGTACATATTTGAGGCTTCAATCTAGCTGCAATTTCTGGCAGTTTATCCCTAGTATTTTATAAAGGCACTTAAGTGCATATATATCTTTATAAAATAGGCTAAATATAGGAATCTTTTTGACCTCCAAACCTAGATGACTGGCTATAAATTTACCCTCTAGGTAGAATAGTGCATATTGATAATAAAATAATATCTGAAATCAAATACTTCTTAGAACAAAACAATTTTTTTCCAATACATACCATTAGAGCATATTTAAGTTATTAATTCTTCTAAGGAGGAGGGAGGAGTGGCCTAGTGTTTGGGCAAGGTACTTCAGGCCAGAAGGTCAGGGGTTCAAATCCCACTAGAGAACAGCAACCTTGGGCCAGAAGGACTGGGGTTTCTAGTCCCACAGGTGCTCCTTGTGGTCTTGGGCAAGCCACTTAACCCTCCATTGCCCATGTTCCCTGTAAGGATTAGTGTATGTGCCTCATATCCCCTCATTTTAAATGTATCCCCAACCACCTTGACCCAGTGAAAAGCAGGATATAAATGCAGCTAAATAAATAAAGGATAGTTTTTAATTCCATGATAATGAATTACAGGGAAACACATTTTGGTGTTTAGATCTTGTAAATCATTAACAAAACATTATAGTACATGTAAAATATTAGGAAACATTAAGTGTGATAGCAAAGATAAGGAACCACTTCTCTGAAAAATTAATGTCTTAAATTGATAGATCTATATATCATCTGCCCTGTTTTGCTGAGTGACTATATAAAAGTGAATTTACTTCTTCCCTCCTTTGAGCTGATTGGATTTAGCTGGCAAAGAGTATGGTAGTGCTACTAAGGGGTATGTTTACTAAACTCCGTTGCTGTGCGGGTCCCCGTTAGTGTGCTGGTGCCATATAAGGAGTGGGCGGGCCAGGCAGAAAAAAAGCAAAAAACCGGACCGTACGTGTGTGCGTCGCGCTAATGTGCGGGGCCCACATTAGCGCGTGGGAAGGCTAAGTGGGGCGCTGCTGCAAGACCAAACAACAGAGCCGTAGTACAACGGTGAAGACACCGACCAATGGTGCAGGGGCCAGGGGTTCAAACCCCCATTGCACTCAACAAAAAAGACCAGCTGAGGCACCAACATATATGGGCAAAAGTGGTTAGGAGGCATATTAATTTTGGGCGGCAGAAGGCGGCGCACTGTTATCTTTATTACGGCATGAGGCGGCGCACTGTTTAGTGTGGGCGGCAGATGGCGGAGCATTGGTAAGTTTGGGCGGCAGAAGGTGGTGCGCTGATAAATGTGGGCAACAGAAGGCGGCGAGCCGGTGGGCAGAAGGCGGCGCGCTGATGTGTTAGGGGGCAGTCCAATAGTGGGAGGGAGAAGTGGCGCGCTGATATGCAAATAACAGGAACAGAGCCATAGCACAATGGTTAAGACACTGACCAATCGTGCAGGGATCATGGGTTCAATTCCCCACAGTGCCCATTGAAGACAGCTAGCTGAGGCATTATTTTAGGGGCATTTCCATGTTGTGCGGCATAAGGCGGCGCACTGTTAATTTAGTGTGCCACAAGATGGCACGCTGATGGCTACAAGGCTGCGCGCGGATGCACAAACACAGGAACAGAGCCACAGCACAATGGTTAGGACACTGACCAATGGTGCAGGGGCCAGGGGTTCAACCCCTCACAGTGCCCAGTGAACAAGGCTGGCTGGGGCAGTACGTATCATGGTGAGGAGTGTGGTAGGAGGCCTTCCATTTATATTTTATTTCCCACCACTAGTAAACCCGCTCTCACAGTGTGTTAACATACGGATGCCCGTAAGGCACATGTTACAGTGCACTGTCCGCCAAGGCACCCTAGAATGTCCCCTATAGGGCACCATGTATGTTGCGACACAGGATAATGTATAGTGCACCCTATATGGATGGCAACCATAAGGTGGCCTATAGGGCGCCCTATAAAGCACCCTCAGAGGCACATAATGGGTATAGTAAGCTGTGTGTGGTTTTGCCGGCATTGACATATGTACAGTAAATAAAAATAAAGCTGTGGACAGCCCTATCAAAGGGCCCCACTGTGGGTTTGAACCCATGACCTCTGGCTGTACAGGGAGTGACATAACCATTGGGCTACAGCTCTATAGCTGACAGAAAGCCCCTGGCTGGCTGCAGAGAGCCTGCACGTCACCCCACAGACAGTCTGCTGTTGTAGACAGGATAGGGTTAGGCCACCCGTACCCATGATGCACTGCACATGCAAATCAGCTGTCCACAGATGCACACAAGATGGGGAATGCACCCCAACAGCTACCCGGCCTGGTAGGGGGAATTGTCCATGTGCACCCACACAGCACCTCGGCCTGGTAGGGGGTCCTGAGCGGGTGGACTACCAGCAAAGAGTAGCTACACACCGTCACATTGTGCGGGTACTGTGCTCACCCTGAGGGTGTGATGTGGCAGCCAGGACCAGGTCCACAACACCAGCCATGGCTGGATGAGGCCATGACAGAGCTCCAAAACAGTACTAACCTGTGAGATAGGAAGGTGCTGCAGAAACATGTTGGATATCTCTCTCTGTCTGTCTCAGTTAGTGGAAACCCCCCTTGGACCCCTAGGTCAGTGTTTCCCAACCCAGTCCTACGGGGCACACCGGCCAGTCAGGCTTTCAGGATATCCCTAATGACTATGCATGCGATATATATGCATTAGAGATATCCTGCCAACCTGACTGGTTTCTGGCCCTCCAGGGCTGGATTTGGAGACCCCTGCCTTACACCTCTGTCATTTAAGATTGTGAGTGGGCAAGGTGCAGATGTCCTAGACATCGAAAGGGTATATAGAATGTGACACATTCCTCCTCGATTCTCACCACCACCAAAATATTGTCTATTAGACAACTTTTTGGTGGTGGTGAGAATCGAGGAGGAATGTGTCACATTCTATATACCCTTTCGATGTTTAGGACATCTGCACCTTGCCCACTCACAATCTTAAATGACAGAGGTGTAAGGCAGGGGTCTCCAAATCCAGCCCTGGAGGGCCAGAAACCAGTCAGGTTGGCAGGATATCTCTAATGCATATATATCGCATGCATAGTCATTAGGGATATCCCAAAAACCTGACTGGCCGGTGTGCCCCGTAGGACTGGGTTGGGAAACACTGCCCTAGGTGGTCAAAGTACATACCTACCCCCACCCGAGGGTGGCAAACAGGGTCCCCCACCAACAGATCCCCATCCTACACACACACACACCACCACCCCCTCCTCATATGGCAGCAACGTGGACCATCAAACCCCAGTCCTGCTGGGAGTCCAAGCAGCTCCACACACATCCATAACACAATATCAGACAGACTTTAGGCCTGGCTATCCAAAGATGCACCTCAGCACTATCTGATAGTCACCTGCAGCAAGCCATCAGCCACTGCACCCTGCAAGGCACTCCATCAAGACACATACCAGCTGTGAACAGTCTGCTGGTTAGCCCTGATGGAAATGCATGCACCCAAAACTGGGGTAGCAGCACACACAAGCAGAGAGTTCTGTGAGGAGGCCCCAACAGGAAACCCATATATATCACAAGAGAAACACAATACAGCACTATGGGGGTGCCTAGCCATGCTGTCATCACTGCACACTCAGGGTGAGAGTGCTCCCCCAGCAGCACATACAGAGGTCACCCTGTCTGTGTAGGTGGTGGCCTGGCACTACAATGTCACAGCCAGTGCCCTATGCCCGGTGCAGATGCATCCTGGCCAGCCCACCATGTCTGACCTATACCCATGGTACCTTGCTGCTCATTATGCACATTGGCAGGCCAATACTGGCAGTAGTGCTGGCAGTGTGGGTTGGGGAAGGTGTTTGCAGCCAACACACACTGTATAGACCAGGGGTGGGCAAACTTGGTCCTGGAGGGCCGCAGACCAGTCAGGTTTTCGGGATATCTCTAATGAATATGTATGAGATATATATGCATTAGAGATATCCTGCCAACCTGACTGGTTTGTGGCCCTCCAGGGCTGGATATGGAGACCCCTGCCTTACACCTCTGTCATTTAAGATTGTGAGTGGACAAGGTGCAGATGTCCAAGACATCAAAAAGGTTAGATAGAATTTGTCACAGTGCTCCTCACTTCTCACCACCACCAAAAAATTGTCTATTAGACAACTTTTTGGTGGTGGTGAGAATCGAGGAGGAATGTGACACATTCTATATACCCTTTCGATGTCTAGGACATCTGTACCTTGCCCACTCACAATCTTAAATGACAGAGGTGTAAGGCAGGGGTCTCCAAATCCAGCCCTGGAGGGCCACAAACCAGTCAGGTTGGCAGGATATCTCTAATGCATATATATCTCATGCATGTTCATTAGGGATATCCCGAAAACCTGACTGGTCTGCGGCCCTCCAGGACCGGAGGTGCCCACCCCTGGTATAGACAGACACACACTCCCACACCTATGCCAGCATTGTGCTACTATTGAGGGGGTGATTAGCCTTGGCCACCACACCGGTCCTGGGCATGGCACAGGCATGGATATGGTACGCAGTACTGCTGGGGGTCACTCCCCAGGGTGGTGAACACCGTCAGAGGCCAGGCCTGGAGCACGCACCGCAGACACCAAACAGATTGTTCGGATGGGGTCAACTAGCAGTATGTGCGTAACGTAGGGATATCTATCAGCCTGTACTCTTAGCAAACGTTTCAGAGCTGTGTACCTCAGGTGTAGGGTGACATTGCTAAGGTATGCAGGTGCTGGTATTGGGAGATGCACGCAGGGTCCAATGTTCTGCCTCTACAGGAGACATTGGCCAATGGGGCCTGTGGGTGTGGGTGTGGGTGTGTCTGCCCCCGTTAGCTGCTGCTTTACGGCAGCGCTTCCCCACTCCAGCCCAGTTTTGCATCACACTGTTCGGGTCTTCCTGCTGTCCCTCATGAATATGCATGAGCTACATCTACATGCCGTGGGGGTGGTGCATAGATATACAGCACAGGCATTTGTATGAGTGGCAGCATGGAACCTGACTGGTGTGTGGCACACCAGGACTGCATTTGGGGGATTATGCTGTAGGTTCTGCCCCTGTTCATGGTGTCTGTGCTCAGTGGGGTAAAAGATAGACATATTACCATTACATATGTCCTCATCACGAAAGGTGTGTCCTTACTGTCACTGTTTATTTGTGGGGAAAATATGTGGGCAGGATTGCCAGTAGCCCCAGCTAGTCTTTGAACCTGTGACCTTCTGTTCTTGCATGCACTGTCTGTGTGCACTGCACCATCGTGTAGCCACAGCTTGACTGAATTCCCTGGATAGTCCATGACTGTGGATCCAGCAGGGCCTGTCTGTTGCTGTGGACTGTGCCAGCCTGCACATGGCTAGGCCTCTGTCTTCTGTCGCTAGCAGCCACTGCCCCCTGCACCACATGTACTCGTCCGCCAACATGCTGGCATGAGCTTCTCCCATAAAAAGCAGGTGACCTGATTGGAATGTGGCAGTACGGGACTGCATTTGGGGTACTTGGCTGTGGGTAATGCCCATTGTTGTGGTGTGTGTGCGTTGTTGGGTAAAATATGGGTGTTTTCCCCATGCTTATGTCCCCTGCAATACAGGGGTGCCTGCGCTATCTGTGTTTAGTGATGGGTAAAATATAGGGACTGGGCTGGCAAGTGCCCCAGCTGGGCTTTGAACCTCTGACCCTCTGGTTCTAGAGGTACTGACTCTGTCCGCTGCACCACACTATGGCCACATAGACAGTGCAGCCCCTGGAGGTAGTAAGCCTGGCAGGATGGAGTCACAAACCCTGCTCTACGCAAATTTACTGTGGGCATATGCACCCTGTCTGGTGACAAACATGCACATAAACCCCGGAAATGACCACGGGAAATGGGGGACAAAATATCACCACGCTGGGCAACAGTGATATTAATGGGCAACCATAGCAAACACTCCCAGGAAAGCTCCACAAAAGGAAATGTTTTTTGGAAGAGTCTCCGCTCCGTAAACCCTTCCAAAATTCATTTCTTTTTTCTGGAGCTTTTCTGGGTGTGTTTTCTGTATTTGCCCATCACTATAACTGTTCCCCAGCTGAATTACTATTTCTAATAGTTCTGTTGTGGTCATTTTCTATTTTTATTTGCACTTTTGTGCTGTGCACATGTATCACACTGCTCACGGTTTTCTGGTTTCCCCGGTTTTCCTGTACATTGCTGACGGAAATGGTTTCTCTTCCCTTTAAATGCTTTCTACCGCGAGTGTTTCCCTCGCGGTAGTTTTTACATGCAAATTCGGGCCCGATACTATGCGGGGAGCCTCTCCCCTCCCACTCTCCACCCACTGACCCCGTCCCTCCGCCCCTCCGCCCCTCCGGAGCCTTCCTCCGCCCTCCTTTAGCCGTTCCACGCCTCTATCGGACATTTGCGGGCCCGCACTTGTACGGGGCCCGTTAGTGTGCCACGCACCTTTGCGGGGGTGACACGCACGTGTGCGGGGCGTTTAAACGTGTTTATTAGCGTTTCAGTGCCGCGTTTCCGTGCGCTCTTTTGCGGCGCGCACATTTCCGGTTTTTAGTAAACATCCCCCTAAGTTAACCAACTCTATGAACAAGATTCTAGGCTAATCAGAACTGATTTGAATGGGTGGAATAAAAAATGAAGATATTATATTACTTGGGACTTTGTCCTGGAACTGGGTAACTTAGCAGCTTTGAAATGGTTAAGAGATTCCTAATCTGTTTTTAAAACTATCCATTCATGTGTCATTCAGCTTTCAACTAGTAATTTCTTTCAATTATATTCATTTTCATATGTCACTTGTCCAGATTGACTCCAGGATAAGCGTCAGCCTTCCAATGATTTCTTACAAGTTATCTGGAGGTGGAAATTTTCAGTCATACTCTGTGAGTCATGGATTATGTCTGAAAGGAACTCACATATTGTTCACATCCACATCCTGGTTTTTTGCTATGGTTCAAAAGGCAATTTTACATCTTAATTCACCTTGGGTACTGTTGAATGTTAAAAAGTAATTTTTATTTATTTGGATTTATTAACCACCTTTATAAAAAAAATGCACTCAGAACAATATACAGCAGACAATTACAATATCAAAATGACCACCATGTCAGCATAATAGACAATTTTGTGCATGATCCACAATTTGATTTGAATCTGAAAGTGTTATCAAGTTTAGATAAAGTAAATTTAAAATGTTATATTTAGCTTTTAGAATTTTGAGGGAGGGGAGTCCTAATTATTTACAAAGCCTGTTCCAGTGGTACCAGCCAGGTAGAGCTTTGAAAATGAGCCAGAGCTACTCATTGGTTCTTGATTGCCATCAGGTGCAACAACAATAATGGAGGGGAGGAGCCTTTGTGACAGTGGCACCAACTTGGTGTAATGAGCTCCCTTGTATTTTAAGACAGAAACAGGATTGGGAGATTTTTCATAAAAAGTTAAAAACCTTTCTGTTCCCAGATTGCTGTAATTTATCAGAGTTTTTTAGGCAAATGGTGGAGAAGAGGACTAGTTAAAGGTAAAAGCACGAAAGGTGGATGAATGGTACAATTGTTTTTTGAAGATTGTTCCTGCTCGCATTGCTGTTGATATTTTATCTTAATTGTATGATTTTGTAAACCATTTTGGACACTAGTTCATATTAGCAGTATAAAAAAATGTGTTTAAATCAATCAATCAAAATTCATATGTTTTGATTACATTTTCTAGCTACCATGAAGAACCTATTTTTAGGAAAGCTCTTTAGGCACCTTAAACTCTTCTATAAATGAGTTTGAAAGTCTCCTAGGGCAAAGGAGCAATTTAATAAGTCATCACCTAGATACATACCAGGTGTATCATATTGGCATCGTCAAAGTTGGAAAGCCCATTGAGGAAGGGAAAGATTGTTATGTATTGCAAGATCAGATTTCTTTCATGTGTTTGCAACATCACCTCTGTCTGTGTGTTGAAAGGCATTCATTCATAAAAAGGAAATAACCAGAGAAGCAGAACTAAAAAAAAAAACCCCAACAACAACAAAAAAACCCCACTTGTGAACTCAGATCCGAAGAAAATTATTAGCAAACAGTCAAAAAAACCCTAGGCATATATACTCAGAGTTTGCATGGTTAAGCACAAAGGAATATGCAAAGTCTCTGACCAGTCATGCTTTTAAAATTTGCCTTTTCTATAAAGTGTGATAAAGTTTGGTATTTACTGTGCCTTAGTTGCAAAAATGAATGCATGGCAACTACAAAGTTTGTATGATAAAGGTTGGGCATGCACAATATCTGCCCTAGCAGTTCCTACATAGTACAGACAATTGTTGTTGTTGTTCAATGCCGTCGAGTCAGTATCGACTCATGGCGACCCTCTGGATAGTTGTCCTAAATTGTGTTCGGGCTTCAGTCAGGGATCTCATTGTTGACAGACTGGTACCCATAGCTGCTGTTTTTGTATCGATCCATCTCATTGCTGGCCTTCCTCTTTTGCGTTTACCTTCAAACTTGTCAAGCATGATGTCTTTCTCTAACAATCTCTCTCTTCGCATAATGTGTCCAAAGTGTGAAAGTCGAAATCTTATCATCTGAGCTTCTAAAGAAAGCTAAGGTTTGATCTCCTCTAGTATTGTCTGGTTTGTTCTTCGGGCAGTCCATGGTATATTCAGTATTCGCCGCCAGCACCATAATTCAAAGGCATCAATTTTCTTCCTGTCTATCTTTTTCACTGTCCAGCTTTCGAATCCATACGATGTTATTGAAAATACCATGGCTTGAGCAAGTCAAATCTTTGTATGGAGAGAGACATCTCTGCTCTTGAGAATCTTATCTAGGTCTTTCATAACCATTCTGCCAAGAGCAATGCATCGTCAGATTTCTTGATTGCTTGTTGCTTCTTTATTGATAGTTGATCCAAGTAGGTTAAAGTTCTCAACTATTTCAATTTCTTCTCCTTCAACTATGAACTTATTGATTTTGCCAGTTGTCGTGATCTTTGTCTTCTTTACATTAAGGTGCAGGCCCATTTTAAGACTATGTTCCTTGATTTTGAGAAGCAAATGTTTCAGATCATCTTCACTTTCAGCCAGTAATGTGGTATCATCAGCATAGCGAAGGTTGTTGAGTCTTCCACCAGTCTTCACACTTCTGTTGTCTTCATAGAATTCTGCTTCTCTGATGATTTGTTCTGCATATAAATTAAACAGGCAGTGGGAAGGTATGCAGCCCTGTTGTACACCTTTACTTATTTTAAACCATTCTGTTTCTCCTTGTTCAGTTCGAACTGTTGCTTCTTGATCAATGTCTCCCCATGTCCCATCCCCCATCCCCAAAACCAGAGACATATAACATTACCATCCATACAAAATGGGAAATATAAAATGGTTGACAGAAAAGGCTACGGGTTATATCACAAAAATTTGGAAAGATGCATTGGGGAGTGCAGGCATAATTAGTTTGCCCCTTCCAAACCATGCCCATGACACGTCCTTTTGATTCTCTGCATCCTGGTTGTATAGATATGTGAATATCGACTTCCTGAAATCATCAATGATATGTGTAAATGCTTCTGTTTAAACATGCAGGTGCTTTTAAAGTGATCTCCCATATGGTCAGTGTCTAATAGCTGAAGTAATTCAATATATGTTAAATAGTGGCATAGCCACCAAGGGGGTAACTTTATCAAGTTATGCATAGTTAACACATGTTTTCAGGTTCCTGTGTAATGCCTGTTTTATGAAGTCATATATGTGCATAAGTGATAGAGAAGGTGCCTTCAGTTAAGGTGCGATCACTTACACTAGCCCTAGAGCTGGGGTAAATAACTGTGCCTACTTTTTGAGTATTTTATAATCAACACACATGCTTTCTCACAGCACCCACACTCCACTAAAACTTTGCCTCATGCACATACACAGCGAATGTTCATGCCAAGGAATTAATGCACATACTTTCACACTAGGCTGTAAGAGGTCATTTACATGCGCATAAATGCACATAAATGACTAACATAAATGCACATAAATGACTTATGCACATAAATGACTAACATACCAATATTTAGGTGGGTAAATCTAGGTGTCTCCTCATAAAATTACCCTTTAAAGGAATTGCATGCACACAATGATGCCTATTAGTGTTGTTATTGTTGTTAAGTGCCATCGAGTCGGTGTCGACTCATGGTGACCCTCTTGATAGTTGTCCTAATTGTGTTCAGTCTTCAGTCAGGTGGCTTTTGACAGACTGGAACCCAAGCATGATATCTTTCCCTAATGATCTCTCTGTTTGCAAGATGTGTCCAGAGCATGAAAGTCAAAGTCTTGTCATCTGAGCTTCTAAAGTCTCCTCTAGTACTGATTGGTTTGTTCTTCGAGCAGCCCATGGTATACGCAGTATTCACCACCAACACCGTAATTCAAAGGCATCAATTTTCTTCCTGTCTATCTTTTTTGCTGTCAAGCTTTCGCATCAATATGATGTTATTGAAAATACTATAGCCTGAACAAGTCAAATCTTTGTATGGAGAGAGACATCTCTGCTCTTGAGAATCTTGTCTAGGTCTTTCATAGCCATTCTGCCAAGAGCAATGTGTTGTCGGATTTCTTGACTGCTTCTTGTTACATTAAGGTGCAGGCCCATTTTAAGACTATGTTACTTGATCGTAAGAAGCAAATGTATCAGATCATCTTCACTTTCAGCCAATAATGTGGTATCATCAGCATATCGAAGGTTGTTGAGGAGTCTTCCACCAATCTTCACACCTCTGTTGTCTTCATACAATCCTGCTTCTCTGATGATCTGTTCTGCATATAAATTAAACAGCTAGGGAGAAAGTATGCAGCCTTGTTGTACACCTTTACTTATTTTAAACCATTCTGTTTCTCCTTGTTCCGTTCGAACTGTTGTTTCTTGATCAATGTACAGATTGTGCATTAGAACGATCAGGTGTTCTGGTATACTCATGCTTCTTAATGTAGCCCAGAGTTTCTCATGGTTTACACAGTCAAAAGTCTTGCTGTAGTCTATAAAGCACAAATAGATATCCTTTTGGTATTCTTTAGTCTTTTCAAGGAAGCATCTCACATCTGCGATGATGTCTCTTGTTCCTCGCCCTTTCTTGAACCCTGCTTGAACTTCAGGTAGTTCTTGTTCCAGGTAAGTAGTCTCTGTTAAATAGTCTTCTGTAGAATCTTGCTGGCATGTGGGATCAGAGCGATTGTGCGATAATTTCCACAGTCAGCTGGATCATCTTTCTTTAGTATTGGTATAAACACAGATTTTTTCCAGTCAGTTGGCCATGATGTTGTCTTACAAATGTTTTGACAGAGCCTTGTAAATATGGTAACAGCTGCATCCAATTGCTGTAATGCTCCTATGGGAATGCCATCCATGCCTGGTGCTTTTTTTCTTTGACAAGGCTTTCAATGCTGCTTTGATTTCTTCTTTCATCACCAATGGTTCTGGATCATAAGGTACAGGTTGAAACGTCTGATGGTCCACTTGATCTTTATCATATAATGACTCCGTATATTTTCTTGATCTTCTCAGCATCATTCAACATAGAACCTTGAGCATCTTGTAACAGTCCATTTCGAGGCTGGAATTTTTTCTTTAACTCTCATAGCTTTAGGAAAGCCAAATTCTTCTTCCTCTAATAGTTTCTGTTTCTATTTCCTTGCATGTGTCACTGTAGTACTTTTCCTTGTCTTGTCTTGCAGCACATTGGAAATCTCTGTTGAGTTCTGTGATTGTTTTTCTTTCTCCTTTGGCTTTAGCTTCTCTGCCTTTCTTTGCAATTTTCAGAGTTTCTTCCGTCATCCATTTTGGCCATTTTTGCTTTTTCACCTTTTGTAGAGACTTCTTCCAATACAACCTTCTTGATGTCATTCCATAACTCTTCTGGAGCTCTGTCATTTGTATCTAAAGCAGCAAATTGATTTTGCTGGCATTCTTTAATTTCCAGTGGTATATTCTCAAATTCATATTTTGCTACATTCATGCTCTTTTTCAAATTTAGCTTGAGTTTGCATACTAGTAGTTGGTGATCTGTACCATAGTCAGCTCCAGGTTTTGTCTTTGTTGATCTTATAGAGCTTTTCCATCCTTGAGTTCCATAGATGTAGTCAATTTGATTTTTATACAATCCATTGGGTGAAGTTCATGTGTACAAGTCACCATTTGTGTTGCTGGAAGAAGGTGTTTGAGATGAATAGATCTTGCAGAATTCTATCAGTCTTTCTCCAGCTTCATTTCTGTTGCCAAGTTCATATTTTCCAACCACTTTGCCGTCTTCTTTGTTGTCAACATTTGCATTCCAGTCACCGATGACTATCAGGATATCCTGTTTGCATGTTCTGTCAATTTCAGCTTGTACTTGTTCATAGAGCTCATCAATTTCATCCTCTTCTGCAGTTGTTATTGGGGCATATACTTGAATTATAGTTGTGTTGATAGGCATTCCTCATAGACGAATAGAGATTAACTGTTCACTGACTGCATTGTATTTCATTACAGTTCTTGCAAGTTTCTTCATTATTTTAAATGCAATGCCATTTCTTCTTTGTCTTTCATTTCCATCACAGTAGACCATGTGATCATCTGATGCAAATTGCCTGATGCTAGTCCATTTCAGTTTGCTGACACCTAACAGATCAAGTTGTACACGTTCCATTTCATTGCTGACCACCTCCTTCTTCCCTTGGTTCATGCTTCATATGTTCCATGTCCCAATATGTAAGACATCTTTACAGCTTCTGATTCTCATTTCATGTGCAGCTACATCAGCAGTCAGATGTCCCGATGGCTTTGATTCAACCACATCATAAATGCTGTCTTTACTCAGAAAAGTCTTCAGCTCCTCCCCAGTAGCTAGTTTATTTATTTATTTATTTATTTATTGAATGGTTTTATATACTGCCTTTCAGAAAAATCAAAGCGGTTTACATAGAACAAAACTTGAACATTACATTGAAACTCGTAAGGCCGCGGGTCCCCGTTCACGTGGCCGCTGCTAACCGGGGGGGCGGCAGTCCACTTGCGCCCCCGTGTTCCGGCGGCACGCGGGACGAGGAGAGGACCGCGTGGTCCGGTGGCCTCATTGGCTCCCGCTGGCATTTTAAATGCGCGGGAGCCAATGAGAGGGCTGGGACCTTGGGCAGCGAGGGGGGTGGTGCGGGGACTCGGCGCTGCCGTTGGTGTTGGAAGCTGGAGGCGCGAACGTGGCTGTCAGAGCTCCGTTGGGCAGCGTGTCAGCGGCAGAGGAGTCTTGACGGGGCGTTCCCGTTGCGGCATTTTGTTTTTCCTGGCTGCAAGAAATTGTTTCTGCCGGGCGGCAGCGGTCCAGGCTGAGCAGCGTCGGTGCGGTGGAGCGCGACGGCGGGGAGATAATTCAGCAGGCAAGTGGTCCAAAGCAGTTGAAAAAGTCTATGTATATTTAAACACTTGTGGGTAGGCAGGTTGAGTTGTGCGGGGTATTAATAAAAAAAAAAACAAAAAAAACCCCAAAAAGAAAAACAGAGAATAACACAGAATTAAAGGTTCCTCCAGCCTTAAGCCTGCAATGTCTGGCAGAGGAGGAAAAGGGGGCCCTAGACACGGGAAAAAGCCTGTCAAGGGCAACATTGGCCGTACTGGGGCAACCGGGGCATCTCCCTTGGGGCCTGACGGGCAACCGGCTCAAAGGGGCAGAAGGGTGTCTGGGCATGGTAGTGGGCCCCATGGGCCATCTTCTCCAGGCACCAAAAGCCGGGGGGGGGGGCAGAGGCAGAGCTCCTAGCCGTAGCAGGGCATCCATACAGGGCGCTAGCTCTTTAGGAGGTTCAGGTCATGAGGGGCAGGTGCGGAGGGGGGTTTCGGAGGACCCTGTGGTTCGGAGTAGTCAAGGCAGGTCTAGGGGGCCAGCAAGAGGTGCTTCGTGGCTTAGAGTGGCTCACGGGTCTTTAGGTGGCGCGGGTATTGGCCCGGTCCCTGCGGTGGGCGGGGAGGGTGCAAACCAGCAAGGGGGCAGTACTGGTTTTGAGTCAGCAAGTCCAGGGGATTTATCGGCTGCTGCGGGGGGGTACTCGCCAGCTTGGGAACATTGGCAGGGCGGGGGTCAAGGCTTTTCCCGTGCAGAGTGGCTGGGGGCGTGGCAGCCACCATGGGCTCTGGCAGGTGTCCCTTCGCCTTTTCCTGTTTTTTCTCCACATGTATCTACCGGATGGCACTACTCGGGACATCCTTGGATGACGGCTGCCGGACAGATGGACGGCGTGACTGCGAGCACTGGCAGAGTTCCCTTGCCGGGCGGAACAGTTGGAGGAATTGAAGCTTCGGCGTCGATGCGACAGGAGACAGGAGTGGCTACCGAGGTGGCGTCAACTGCTGCAGGTGAGTTGGATGCTGGCGCTGCGGTGCGGGATGATGGCGCTGCGGTGGGAGGTGATACTCAGTCAGCCGAAAAAGGTAAGAAGCGGCGGAGGAAGGGGAGGCGGCATTCTTGTCATTGGCATAGGCATTCGGGATCCTCCTCTTCTTCAACCTCTGAGTCTTCGTCCGGTTCTAATTTGGACGAATGGGGCCGGGGTCTGGAGGTTACTGGAAATGCGGGACGTGCCGGACAGGCTGGAGCGGCACCTACGGTGGTGGCTTTCTCTGAGTTATGGGAGGGAGTGCCAAAGAATCTTCGGATGAAGATTATGAAGCGGCGCTACTTAGATATTTTCCATTTGCTTGAGTGTCGAAAACGGTTGGGGGATAGTTGGAGGAAGCGGAAGGAGGATGAGAAGGCAGGTAGGATTAAGAGAGTGGCGCGGAATGTCGTCAATTGGACGCGTTCCTTCCTGCGCTTGGCTAGTGTATGGGGGCATGCGCATCCGGAGCAGTATGGTATGCTTCTGGCTTATGCGGATTCCATCCTAGAGGCATCACAGACTCATGAAGGTTGGGCTTGGCTCAACTATGATGAGAAATTCCGTGATAAGATGGAAGAGAATCAAATGCTTTCCTGGGGAATGCAAGACATTAATCTTTGGCTGACGCAGATGGCGATCAGACCTGGAGGCGGAAGTTCGGGCGGTCCAAAAGGTGGAATGTCTGTCACCGCGAGGGGGGACCGGCCCTTTCGATCGGGCATACCCCCTGTTTTGCAGAGAACCCCAGGGGGGGGAGCGGGGGACTTGTGCTGGTGGTTCAACAAGTCTTCTTGCCCCTTTCCGGATTGCAAATTCCAGCACGCTTGCTCTATCTGTAATGGGGGCCACTCAGCACTCAAATGTGTCAAAAAGAGTGTCGGGGGAGCCGTTGCCCCCCCCCCACAAGTAGTAGAGGCTTCTGGAGTTTGGCTCCCACTCCGGTTGAGGTTGATGTTTTAGGTCCATGGCTTAAGAGATATCCTAGGAGACAAGTAAGTTGCATTTTAGAGAATGGTTTTAGGGAAGGGTTTCCCATACCAGTGGTAGGTAGCATAGGGGCAAACAAGGACTGGAATTCACCTTCCGTGCGGCGCTTTGCGTACCTGGTGCGGGATAAGTTGGCAACCGAGATTGCTTTGGGTAGGGTAGCGGGCCCTTTCGGTGAGCAGCCTTTTACTGAATTTGTGGTATCTCCGTTGGGTATCATTCCAAAGAAAGAGCCGGGAAAGTATCGCTTAATACATAATCTTTCCTTCCCCATTGGTTCCTCGGTCAACGATCACATTCCTAGGGAATTGTGCGCAGTACGTTACGCCTCCTTTGATGAGGCTGTTGAGCTCGTGAGAGCATGTGGGCCTGGGTGTTTGCCGGCGAAAGTGGATATTGAATCCGCTTTCCGTTTATTGCCGGTGCACCCGTCGGCATTTCATTTTTTGGGGTTTTGCTTCGAAGGAAAATTTTACTTTGACAAGAGCATGCCTATGGGTTGTTCGATTTCCTGTGCTTATTTCGAACAGTTTAGCTCTTTTTTACATTGGGCATTTGTCGACTGGGTGGGGTGTGGCACGGTGGTGCATTACTTGGACGACTTCCTCTTTGTTGGATCCGCACAGACGGGGCAGTGCAGGGCGTTGTTGGACGGTTTTGTGCGGTTAGCCCAGGTGTGGGGTGTTCCCTTAGCGTCGGGTAAGACTGAAGGTCCTGCGACCACTCTTACCTTTTTGGGAGTTGAATTGGATTCCGTGGCACTGGTAGCCCGCCTGCCGAAAGAGGAAGTTATGAGGCTGCGGGTGTTGGTTGCGAATGCGCTGGTTTCCAGCAAGCTGACGTTGCGAGAGATGCGGTCCTTGGTAGGTTCACTTAACTTTGCTTGCCAAGTTATCCCGATGGGAGAGTTTTCTTGCGTCGGCTGGCAGCTGCTACGGCGGGTGTTACTAAGCCCCATCATCGGATCAGGATGTCACGCAGCCTGCTGGCGGACCTGAGGATCTGGGACGCTTTCCTAAGTAACTTCAATGGTACCACGGTTCTGAGAGGCCGGGAGGTGACTTCTGTGGATCTGCAATTGTATACTGATGCGGCTGGGGTTTTGGGCTTGGGAATTTATTTTGGGGGCTCTTGGTGCGCGGAGGGCTGGCCGCAGTCCTGGCGGGACGCAGGGCTTACGAAGAATATTACCTTCCTCGAGTTGTTCCCCATTTTGGTGGTTCTGTCTTTATGGCCTGACAGACTCCGAAATCGTAAAGTTCTTTGGTGGTGCGACAATGAAGCTGTGGTGTCTGTGCTCAATAATTATTCCCCAAGATGTAGGCCTGTAGCCGACCTGATGCGGCAGGTTGTTTTCGCTTGCTTGCAGTTGAATCTAGTGATTAAGGCTCGTCATATTCCTGGGAGTCATAACAAGATTGCTGATGCTCTTTCCCGTTTTAAGTGGGAGCTATTTCGGACCTTGGCGCCAGATGCGGAGGAAGAGGGAACATCGGTCCCGGAGCACTTATGGCGGATTGGCCTCGTGACATGATGGAGCTGCTGCGGAATTCCGTCTCTTCGGCAACGTGGTTAGCTTATCAACGGGGATGCTGCAGTGTGGTGTCCTTCTTGGTACTTCAGGGATGGCAGTGTGGTCCAGCATCTGATCAGCTTTTGGGTCAGTATGTGTCGGCAGCTAAGGCTGCAGGCCTGTCGCGTACTACTGTCCAGAGGAATTTGGTGGGATTCTCCTTTTTTGCGCGGGCCCTAGGGTGGGGGGCGGCGGGCGGGGGAGTTTTAACGCGTGCACTTCTGCGGGGTTGGGAGCGGTCCTGCCCTTCGCCGGGCGATTGGCGGCGCCCTATCACATACGACTTGCTACGGCGTTTATGCAGCGCATTGCCTCAAGTGGTTTCATCCTCTTATGAAAGGGTGCTCTTTCAGGCTGTCTTTTCAGTAGCCTTTTTCGGCGTGTTTTGGGTGGGTGAACTGGTTGCGGAGTCGGGTCAGATTTGCAATGGGAGGGAGGTTCAGATACATCAAGTGCAATTGATAGGGGGTGGGGTTCGTATCCGCCTTGCCCGTTCTAAGATGGATCAGGCGGGGAGAGGTACGTGGGTGGAATTGACAGCGGTGCGGGGCTCTCCCTTGTGTCCTGTTGCTTTACTACAAGAGTACTTACGCGTGCGTCCGGATACCGACAGTAGCCTTTTTATACATCAGGATGCGCGGGTTCTTACGCGTTTCCAGTTTACGGCAGTGCTACGGCTGTCTTTACGGCTGTTAGGTGAGGATCCTGGTGCGTTCGCTCCTCACTCCTTCAGGATTGGGGCAGCGACCAGTGCCGCAGCTGCTGGACTGCCAGAACAGGAGATACAGCGGATAGGGAGATGGCGGTCGCGGGCCTTCCAGAGCTACGTGTGCCTGTAGGGGCATGGGGGGGGGGCCGCTAACTGTTTTATTCTTTCTGTTGCAGATAAAGGGCAAGGATCGTGTTGCTGTTGGGTGATTGGCCACTCCTTTGTGTTCTGGGCTGGTCGGCGAGCAGCGACGCGGCCGATGAGGCCGAATTTGGGACTTCCAGAGCTTGCGGTGACCGTCACATGGCTGGGTGAGCGCGGACTCCGGTGAATCCAGCTCTTGCCTTTGCTTCGGCACCACCAGCGTTCAAGAGGCACGCCGGACATTTTGCTGCTCCACTAAGGTGGCAACGATCTGGTTTCATGGACTTGCCGACAGTTGATTCGGGCAGTTAAAAAGGACTTTGGGGTGGTGTTGGGGATGTTTCCTGGCATAATATTAGTTTGGTCTGATATCATTCCAAGGCCGTCCTGTTGGGCTCAGCGACGGTGGTCACGGGGTGTGACAAAGATTAACCGTCAAATTGGCAGATGGGTGGGAGAGCAGGGAGGCTGTCAAATTCTGCACCCTTGGGTGGACGTTGAGTGCGCTGGCCTCTACAGGCCAGATGGAGTGCACTTGTCCCCGGTGTGGTTGGATTTACTTCTTAATGATTGGCAGGAGGCCTTGGAAGGTATTAGGTTTGGGGCGAGGGCTGGTCGCAGCTTACCTTTGGGGGGCGGCTCTGGTCGTGGCTGACCTGAGCCGGTGGCGGAATCCCGGAGGTTTCCGTGGTCCGGAGCCAGTGGCAAGCATGAGGGCGGGGGTGAGGTATCCCCGACCCGGTTAATCCCTCAGGTTTTTGCTAATAATATGGCGAAGCCGGATGAGGGAGGGCGTGGAAAATTGTCGGGCCTGTACCCGGCGGAAGCGGATGCGGCGTCACCTTGCTACTAACATGGCTGGTGAGGGCTCACTCTGCTTGGGGGGGGGGGGAGTTATAATGTGTTGATTTGTATTGGTTGGTTTGTAAAAAGGTTATTAAAGCTGCGACCAGTTTAAGTCCAAGAGTGTTGTCATGTGTTTTGTTCTGAATTTAGTGGTTTAGAGGGAAAATTAATGGGGGTGGCTGAGAGGGGCAGGAGGCGACGTGTCCGCCTTACCCGGTTATTATTCAAACAATTGAAATTAAAGTGAACATTAAATTGTATATAATAAAAATGGTAATTTGAGGGTTACAATGCTGAGTAAATGCTGATTAGGTATATATATAGATAGTTTAAACATATATACAGATTTAAATATTTACAAATTTCAAAAATCTTATCATCTTATCTGAGCAAGGAAAAATGTATTGTAGTTCACTAGAATTATTAGTGTAAAGAGTAGATACCAGACCTACTCCAGTTTAGAAAGGCCTTGAAACACCACCTCTTCCTCCAGTATTACCCTGTAAACAATGCAGCTATGACACCAACCTCACAAACCACGCAAAACACTCATGACTAAGACCAAGGAAGTGAATCCTAACATGTTGTAAATGTAAATAGTTACCCCAATTATCCAAGTTTTTAACACCTGTTCACTGTAAACACAAAGTACCCCGGGAAATGTGTAATCTTTGTTCATTGTAAACCACGCTGATGCTGAATAGCGCGGTATAGAAGAGACTATAAATAAATAAATAAATAAATAAATAAATAGATGTGATAATGTGGAGAGTTGGGTATTGTAAGATAGAGTAAGAAAAAGGAAAAAGTAAGTTGTGAATTAATGAATATGAGTATACATGAGTTTAAGTGGGAAATATTTCATCTATTGGGAATGAGTCTCTATAAATAGGTGAGTACTCTATAAATAGGTGAGTTTTAAGATCTTTTCGAAATGCTGAAAGATCTGTGATATCTCTGAGTTTATCCGGCAGAGCGTTCCATATTAAAGGAGCATTGAAGCTGAATGCCCTATTTGTTGTAGTTTTATTGAGTTCTGAAAAGTTGTTTGGAACAAGTAGAGTGTTCAGGTTCCTTTGTCTCACTGTTCTGGTCCTTGAATGAATTGTCAGTAGATCAGTTAGATATGATGGGGCTATATCTCTTATCAGTTTGAACGTTGTTATGATAACTTTATATTTTATCCTACTTTGTATAGGTAACCAGTGAAGTTTGTACAGTATAGGGGTTATGTGTTCAGTTGGACCTGCATTTCTAAGCATTCTTGCAGGAACATGTTGTGCTAATTTTAGTTTGTGTAAAGCATGTTTTGGAATACCTTGAAGAATTGTGTTACTAAAATCTAAGTGAGGCAGGATCAGGGCTTGAAGGACTGATCTGAAGTCCAGATTTGATAATAATGGTTTTAGATTTTTAAGATATCTTAATTTATTATATATTGTGTTTGCTGTAGTCCTGATGTGTGTTGTTAGACTTAACGTTCTGTCTATGATAACGCCAAGGTATCTTATTTCATCTTTTATGGGGATGCTTATGTTTTCAATTTTGTTGAGTGACTTCTGACCTGGGGGTCTCATCTTCCAGCACCATAGTGCAATTTGTTTTGTTGTGACTATCCATTGGGTTTTCATGGCAAGATACAGAAGTAGATTGCCAGGCCTTTCCTCTGCGCAGTTTAAGTTTAGTGTTGTTGCCATTGTCACAGAAATGTGATCCTCCACCGCTAACACTGCCCCATTTTGCTGCTGCCCAGAAGATTGGTTTGTCTTGGTCTGGCACCTCAGCTGACACCTTTCCATCTTGGGAGACCCTGCCAGTAGTTAAACTGCCAATAGCTTAGCCCTCAGCATCACTGATGCACACAAGCCCTCACAGCACGACAAGCTGCAAACCAAGTGAGGGCCTATTAGTGTTACAGTGGGCAATTTTATTACAGACTGCCTAATTTGTGCAGCATGAAGGAGTAGCCTAGTGGTTAGAGCAACAGCCTCATATCCAAGAGACCAGTGCTTCATTCTTACTTGTGTACCTTGGACAAGTCTCTTTACCCTCCGTTGCCTCAGAAGAAAAGACTTGGCAATCTACTTCCTGTCATGCCTTGCCAAGAAAGCCAAGGGCTTGCTGGGTTATCAGAAGTCAGCATTGACTTGATGGCATTTAAAAAGAAAATTTGTGCATTAAGTAAGCATACACATATATCACCCCTTTTCAAAGGGAAACATGGGCGTACTTTCAAAATTAACTCACAGAAAGTACACAGACATGCTTATACCTGCTATTAATATGCACAGTTTTCACAGCTCATTTTACATGCATACCTGCATATTTTATAAAGTGTGAGTGCTAATGCCTAACCCTCACCAACCGTGTCCCAAGGAATGCCTCCACTCAGTTTGAATAAATTTACATACACACAGACTTATGCAAGGAGATTGGTTAAGTTTTAAAGAAGTTATTCCTACACACAAACCTACAGGCCGATGCAAAAAAATAGTGTGGCCTTTAAGCACCAAAAATGGCACATTTAAGCACACTTTAAGCACATTTTAAGCTAACATTCAATACAGAAAAGAGACAAATGCACACGTAAATAGTAGTGGAAAAACTAGTGCCCAATTAATGCCACAAGTATTTATATGTATTTAAGTTGCAGGCAAATGAGCTACACGTAATAATCTGGTATGCAAATGATTTCTGAGCCCGATGCAGAGACAGGTGTAGAAGATTTCTCAACCAGCTTTAGTACCAATCTCTCTATGCTTGGATCTGAGGTGGCTTGCACCTCTAGCACATGCCCTCAACAGAATTTTGATGACATTGGAGGGATTGCGGCATCAGGAAAATCCCCAAGTGCCATCAAAATACTGTTAGGTGCCAGTGCCCCAACCTAAAGTCACTCCCTGGTGGTCTAGCGGCCCAATACCACCACCCCCCACCCCACTTAAAAAAAATAACCTGGTGGTCTAGTGGCCCCAGAACCCCACACTCCACACCCCACTTAAAAAACCTTAACCTGGTGGTCTAGCAGCCCCAGAACCCCATCCCAGTATCTTTCAAAGCGGGACCGCCACCTATGCACTCCCACTCTCGGTCTGCCATCTTGGAAAATGGCAGTGCTTGGCCCCATGCAGTGCATCCTAGCAGTCTGACCTCACCCGGTGCATCCCAGGCTGCACCATGTAGGGGCCAGGCACTGCCTGAGAGCAAGTGTGCGTAGGGGGCTCTCCCGCTTTGAAAGTTACCGAGAGTGGGTTCTGGGGCTGCTAGACTACCAGGTTAGTTTTTTCTAAGTGGGGAGGGAGTTCTGGGGGCGCTAGAACACCAGGTTAGTTTTATTTAAGTGGGGTGTGGTGAGGGGTTCTGCGCTGCTAGAACATCAGGGAGTGACTTTCTGTCAGGGCACCATTCCCTGACAGTATCTTAAAGGCATTGGTGGCTTTTCTCAATGCTTTGATTGTCCCCAATGCCATCAAAATCCTGTTGGGGCTGATATGCAAATTAGCCATGCAGTGCCCATTTCTCTGGGAGAGCATGCCAAACCAGCGCTGTTTTCTTGTGCACATGTGGCCATTGCAATGATTTTTCTGGACATATCAGTGGCATTCGACTCAGTCGACCATAAGATTATGCTAGCTAGACTTCATGAAAAAGGCATCCGTAACCAAGCCTGGAACTGGTGCAAATCTTACTTAGATGAGCGCTGGCAACAGGTCCGTACAGGCAACATTACATCTGAACCCTTCAAACAGAAACAGGGAGTACCTCAAGGCTCATCTCTATCTGCGTTGCTTTTTAATATATACATGCAACCAATCTGCCAAATCACCAGAGACTTCGGTATATCCTGCCTACTATACGCGGATGACGTGCTAATATTCACACCGATCAATATATCAAACCCTGACTACTCTCCATTAATCAACTGTTTCAACACAATAACCGACTGGCTTCTCAATCAGAACATGAGAATAAACTTCAAGAAAACGAAGTACTCATAGCCACAAGAAACAAGCAATTTTCTCCGCCAACCACCCTCATAGTAAGAGATGCAGAACTCCCAATCAAGGCCTCCATAAAGTACCTCGGTGTGATACTCGACCAAAAACTCAATCTTAAAGAGCACATAAAGAACACAGTAAGGTCAATTTACTACAAACTAAAAACACTGCGACACCTGAAACCAATGATGGAGACAAAGGACTTCCGTACAGTCTTCCAAGCGATAGTCACACCGCATTTTGACTATGCGAATATCATCCTTCATGGCCTCCCCAAGAATACACTAAATCCACTTCAACTGGCGATGAACGCGGCAGCCCGCATCTTATCTGGAGCTTCTATAAGAGATCATATAACACCAATACTGATCGATCTGCACTGGCTTCCGATAAACTGCAGAATAACATACAAAACCCTCCTCATCACGTTCAAGGCTATTAATAAATTATCTCCTGCATCGATCTCAAATCTCATCACCCTGACACCAAACAACAGACCCAGGAGACTAGTAGCAGAAAACACACTAGTTACTCCTAGTATCTCCACAAAATGGACACAACAAACTACTAACAGAGCTTTTGTGTCCTATGCCCCCAAGTGCTGGAACAATCTACCTCCAAACATCAGATCAATCAGGGATATCACCCAATTTAGAAAGTCCATCAAGCACTATTTATTCACTTTGCACTTCAGGCTACCATACACACAATAGAACCGGCTCTCGCCCACTCAGATAACTCCTACACATAACAGCAATCCAGAACAAAGGATCAAAATGTGAAAACACTGTATTCCTGTCAAATATCGAATCTTGATGTAACCTACTCAATGTATATATAATCATGTATAATTATGTAGATAGTTATCCCCAGTTCACACCCAGTTTATCTTCCCTGTTATATGTAAACCTAGATCAGTCATGTATTGGCAGGTATATTGTTGTTCAATGTAAACCGCACTGATGATGAATAGTGCGGTATATAAAAAATGTTAAATAAATAAATAAAAATAAAATGTGTTTGGCTTGCTCACCCACTTAAACGCTGCCATTTTGCGCACAGTTTAACGCATGGCTCATTTGCATATGAGCCCCTTTCTGCATAAAAAAAAGTAATACATTTATTCGGGCTGTATTTTGATGACCTTTGACATTTCTATGGCGGGAGAACGCCTTTAAAATGGCAACGGAGAGCAGCACACAATCTTTGCTTAGTATCGGATGACTAGACCAACTACGGTGAGAAATAGAGGTGAGTGTTCTACATGAGGGGCAATTCTTAAAGCATGTTTAGAGTACTCTTTGGATATATCATTGCATCAAAGTTTTATATATATTTTTTAGGTTGGTTTGATTGTGATCAGATTGATCGAGACCTGGTCTGGTTCCCGAGTCTCTCCGTCTCCTGCACAGAATTCAGGTTTTAGCTGGTGAGTTCATGGTGCGTTTTTATCTTACTTTATCTTATTTTATAATACTTGGTACGACCTTTTGTGCCTAAGTTTACATGGTATGTATATATCTTTCGGTGCCAACATGTTCCCTTGCTTTGGGTTTAAAGAATCATGTTTTGGTTTGGTTGGTTTGATTGTGATCAGATTGATCGATACCGGGTCTGGTTCCCGAGTCTCTCTGTCTTCCGCACAGAATTTGTGCTTTAGCCGGTGAGTTCATGGCGCGTTCTTTATTTTATAAGACTTGATATGATTTTTTGCTCCCAAGTTACCATGGTATAATTATATCTTTCACTACCAATATGTTCCCTTGCTTTGGGTTTAAAGAACCACATTTAGGGGCATGTTTACTAAAATCCGCAAAATAGCGCGCCGCAAAATAGCGCACGGCAACGCGGCACTGAAACGCACAGAAACGCGTTTAAACACACCGCACACATGCGTGTCACCCCCGCACAGGTACGCGGCTCACTAACGGGCCCCGTACAAGTGCGGGCCCGCAAATGTCCGATAGAGGCGTGGAACGGCGAAAGGAGGGCGGAGGAAGGCTCCGGAGGGGCGGAGGGACGGGGTCAATGGGTGGAGAGTGGGAGGGGAGAGGCTCCCCGCACAGTATCGGGCCCGAATTTGCATGTAAAACTACCGCGAGTGAAACACTTGCGGTAGAAAGCATTTAAAGGGAAGAGAAACCATTTCCGTCAGCAATGTACAGGAAAACCGGGGAAACCAGCAAAACGTGAGCAGTGTGATATATGTGCACAGCACAAAAGTGAAAATAAAAATAGAAAATGACCACAACAGAACTATTAAAAATAGTAATTCAGCTGGGGAACAGTTATAGTGATGGGCAAATACAGAAATCACACCCAGCAAAGCTCCAGAAAAAAGAAATGAATTTTGGAAGGGTCTACTGAGAGGAGACTCTTCCAAAAAACATTTCCACGTTTTGGAGCTTTCCTGGGAGTGTTTGCTATGGTTGCCCATTAATATCACTGTTGCCCAGCGTGGTGATATTTTGTCCCACATTTCCCGTGGTCATTTCCGGGGTTTATGTGCACGTTTGTCACCAGACAGGGTGCATATGCCCACAGTAGAATTGCGTAGAGCAGGGTTTGTGACTCCATCCTGCCAGGCTTACTGCCTCCAGGGGCTGCACTGTCTCTGTGGCCAAAGTGTGGTACAGCAGACAGAGTCATTACCTCTAGGACCAGAGAGCAGAGGTTCAAAACCCAGCTGGGGCACCTGCCAGCCCAGTCCCTATATTTTACCCACCACTAAATAAAGATAGCGCAGACACCCCTGTATGCATGGGGAAAACACCCATATTTTACCCAACACCGCACACACACCACAACAATGGGCATTACCTAAAGCCAAGTCCCCCAAATGCAGTCCCATACTGCCACATTGCAATCAGGTCAACTGCTTTTTCTGAGAGAAGTTCATGCCAGCATGTTGGCGGACAAGTACATGTGGTGCAGGGGGCAGTGGCTGCTAACCACAGAAGACAGAGGCCTAGTCATGTGAAGGCTGGCACAGTCCACTGCAACAGACAGGTCCTGCCGGATCCACAGTCATGGACAGTCCAGGGAATCCAACCAATCTGTGGCTACACAGTGGTGCAGTGCACACAGACAATGCATACAAGAACAGAAGGTCACAGGTTCAAAGCCCAGCTGGGGCTACTGCCAATCCTGCCCACATATTTTTCCCACAACAAAACAGTGATAGTAAGGACACACCTTTCATGGCGGGGACATATGCAATGGTAAGACATCTATCTTTTACCCCACTGAGCACAGACACCATGAACAGGGGCAGTACCTAGAGCAGAATCACCCAAATGCAGTCCTGGTGGGCCACACACCAGTCAGGTTCCATGCTGACACTCATACAAATGCCTGTGCTGTATATCTATGCACCACCCCCATGGCATGTAGATGTAGCCCATGCATATTCATGAGGGATAGCAGGAAAACCCGAACAGTGTGATGCAAACCTGGACTGGAGTTGGGAATCTGTGCCGTAAAGCAGCAGCCATCAAGGGCAGACACACCCACACCCACAGGCCCCATTGGCCAATGTCTCCTGGAAAGGCAGAACATTGGACCGTGCATGCAGCACCCAAAACGAGCACTTGCATAACTTACCAATGTCACCCTACACCTGAGGTATACGGTACACAGCTCGGAGACGTTTGCTAGGAGCACAGGCAGGCAGTTATCCATACGTTACGTACATACTGCTAGTTGACCCCATCCAAACAATCTGTTAGGTGTTTGCGGGGCATGCTCCAGGCCTGGCCTCTGACGGTGCTTACCACCCTGGGGAGTGACCACCAGCTGTAATGCGTACCATATCCATGCCTTGCCGTGCTCAGGACCGGTTTGGTGGGCAAGGCTACTTACCCCCTCAATCGTAGCACCATGATGGCAGAGGTGTGGAAGTGTGTGTCTGTCTATACCAGTGTTTCCCAACCCAGTCCTACGGGGCACACCGGCCAGTCAGGTTTTCGGGATATCCCTAATGACTATGCATGAGATATATATGCATTAAAGATATCCTGCCAACCTGACTGGTTTGTGGCCCTCCAGGGCTGGATTTGGAGACCCCTGCCTTACACCTCTGTCATTTAAGATTGTGAGTGGGCAAGGTGCAGATGTCCTAGACATCGAAAGGGTATATAGAATGTGACACATTCCTCCTCGATTCTCACCACCACCAAAATATTGTCTATTAGACAACTTTTTGGTGGTGGTGAGAATCGAGGAGGAATGTGTCACATTCTATATACCCTTTCGATGTCTAGGACATCTGCACCCTGCCCACTCACAATCTTAAATGACAGAGGTGTAAGGCAGGGGTCTCCAAATCCAGCTCTGGAGGGCCACAAACCAGTCAGGTTGGCAGGATATCTCTAATGCATATATATCTCATGCATAGTCATTAGGGATATCCCGAAAACCTGACTGGCCGGTGTGCCCCGTAGGACTGGGTTGGGAAACACTGGTCTATACAGTGGGTGTTGGCTGCAAGCCCCTTCAACAGCCCGCACTGCCAGCACTGTTGCCAGTATTGGCCAGTCAATGTGCATAATGAGGTGCAAGGTACCATGGGTATAGCCAGGGCAGGGTGGCGTGGCCAGGATGCATCTGCACTGGGCATAGGGCCCTGGCAGGGACATTGGCTGGGATATTGTAGTGTCCGGCCACCACCTACACAGACAGGGTGGCCAAAGCATGTCCTTCTGGGGGATCACGCTCACCCTGACTGTGCAGTGACCACAGCATGGCTAGGCTCCCCCATAGTGCTGTATAGTAGTTCTCTCATGTGATAGATATGGGTTTCTCTTTGGGGCCCAGTCACTGATCTATCTGCTTGCTGTGTATGCAGACAGCCCAGTTCTGGGTGCATGCATCTCCATTGGGAACATGCACTATGGACTAACCAGCAGACTGTTTGTAGCTGGTACATGTCTTGCTATAATGGCTTGCAGGGTGCAGTGGCTGTTGGCTTGCTGCAGGGGAATATCTGGTGGTGGAGTGCAGCTTACCATACCCTGGGCTTATGTCTGTCTGCTATTGTGTTATGGCTGTGTATGGAGCTGCCTGCCTGCCTGGGGGGGGTGGCGGTGTTCCTCAGCAGGACTGGGGTTGATGTTGCCCTCTACTGCCACTGTTGCAGGGAGGTAGAGTGTGGATCCCTTGATGGGGACCATGTTTGCCAGGGGGGGGGGGGGGGGTGTGCCTGATGGCAGCAGACAGGGATATCCATGGTGTTTGTGCAGAAACTAGCTATCTTACACATTAACACTGCTTTGGAACGCCCGCTTGGCCTCCGTCAGCCATGGCAGGTGTTGTTGACCTGGTCCTGGCCACCTCATTGCACACTCAGGGTGAGCACAGTACCCGCACGATGTAACGGTGTGTGGCTACTCTGTGCCAGTAAAACACCCGGTCAGTGCCCCCTACTAGGCCAAGGTGCTGTGTGGGTGCACCCGGTCACTTCCCCCAACAGGGCCGAGGTGCTGTGGGGGTGCATTCCCCATCTTGTGTCCATCTGCGGACAGCTAATTTGCATGTGCAGTGCATCATGGGTATGGGTGGCCTAACCCTATCCTGTTGACACCAGCAGACGGTCTGTGAGGTGACGTGTAGGCTATCTGCAGCCAGCCAGGGGCCTGCTTACAGCTATGGAGCTGTAGCGCAATGGTTACATCACTGCCTGTGTAGCCAGAGGTCATGGGCTCAAACCCACAGTGGGGCCCTTTGGTAGGGCTGTCCACAGCTTTATTTTTATTTACTGTACATATGTCTATGCCGGCAAGACCACCCTCCGCTTACTATACCCATTAGGTGCCTCTGAGGGTGCTTCATAGGGCGCCCTGTAGGCCACCTTATGGTTGCCATCCCTATAGGGTGCACTATACATTATCCTGTGTCGCAACATACATGCTGCCCTATAGGGGTCATTCAAGGGTGCCTTGGCGAACAGTGCACTGTAACATGTGCCTTATGGGCCGCCGTATGTTAACATGCTGGGAGAGTGCGTTTGCTAGTAGTGATAACAAAATACAATTATACAGCCTCCTACAGCACTCCACAACATAATACATACTGCCTCAGCAGGCATTTTTCACAGGGCATTGTGAGGAGTTGAACCCCTGATCCCTGCACCATTGGTCAGTGTTTTAACCATTGTGCTGTGGCTCTGTTCCTGTGCTTGTGCATCAGCGCGCCACCTTGTGCCTATCAGCGCGCCGCCTTCTGCCGCCCAAGGGGACCAGTGCGCCGCCTTCTGCTGCCCAAAAATAACTGTGCGCCGCCTTATGCCGCCCAAAAAGCACTGTGCGCCGCCTTCTGCCGCCCAAAAATAACTGTGCGCCGCCTTATGCCGTTCCAAATTAATTTGCCTCCTAAAACAATGTTAATCATTACAGCTACTGCCTCAGCTGACCTTTGTCGTTGCGCACACTGGGGGATTGAACCCATGGCCCCTGCACCATTGGTCAGTGTCTTCACCGTTGTACCACGGCTCTGTTGTTTTGTATACTCAGCAGCGCGCCACTTTGCCTTTCCACGCGCTAATGTCGACCCCCGCACATTAGCGTGACGCACACACGTCCGGTTGCTTACTACCGTTTTTTTTCTATTTTCTGCCTGAACCGCCCACTCCTTATATGGCACAGGCACACTAGCACGGCCCCGCACGTTAGGAATGTTTAGTAAACATGCCCCTTAGTTTTTATGAAGCCAGTTTTTCAATTCCGTGAAGTTTGTAAACATCTGTCCGATCCGTTTTCTTTTGTTATTTCAATGTGCAATGCTTGAATATGCGTATGCGGTTTTGATTTTCCTGGCTTATTTTGTTCTTTTATATAATGTATCTTTTATATAATGTATACTTTATTTGCTATGTACACAGTTGATGATGCATTATATGCACTGTATCATCCCCCCCTTTTTTTAATTAGGCTTCATAACCTGTTATATTCCTTTTTTCTTTTCGAGGACGCTCCACAACTCGTTACATTTTCCTTTTTTTGAGAATGCTCTGTAGATTCTTAAAGTTTTTTTTATTATATAATATTTTTTTGTATTATATATTATATTCAAAGTTCGATGTTTGGAAACTTGGGCCATTTTATGTTGCCTCGATCGGTGGAATACGGTCTGTAGTCACATCATTCATACATGTTTTTCAGGATGATCTAGCTAGTATTTTATGTGAGAACTTCTCATTGTTTATTTAATTATGCATTACTATATTTTTTATGGTCATAAATTTGGATTTTATTTGTAGTCACAGAGGATGTCAGGTGTTACAGAGTATCTACAATGCCTTCATGACGGTCCTATTTTATGTAGCTCTGTAGGCTTTCTCACACATGACTTTTTATTAGGTTTATCAGGCTCTCCAGGGGTTTACACCACCCCCCCATCCCCCACACCGCACTTTTAGATGGTTATGTAGGTCTCTTTGGTGGTTTTTTAACATGTTTTTTAATATGTTCATTTCCTTTAAAGGGAGTATGGTTTTCTCTCTCTCTTTCAATGGTGAAGGTGTGATCATTTAAAAAGGACCATATCACAATATTAGTTCCTCATCTCTCCCACTGTGCTGTTCTTATACATATAGTTATTTATTTATTTGTGTGTTTAGGTATTTATTTATTTATTTACTCTTCTCCTTTGTAGTAGTTCCATCACATCAGTAGTTCCATTACATCTACAGTTTGGACTCTTTAAGGTATATATGTCTTCCTCATCTCTTTTTACCTTATTATTTTTTCAATTATGTCCTTTTTAGTTTATCATTATATTATTCACTTATTTTTGGACTATGACAAGGTTCTACTATACCCCTCCCCCTTCTTCATAGATGTATTGTTTGTGTATTTTAGTTGATTTTAACATATAAATGTGTTATTTATTGCTCCTTTGCACAGTCATATACTTGATAATTATGCATACTTTTTTATGTCACCCTTGCACATTTTAATGTTTTTATTCGCTTTTGATTATTTACTCTTATTTTAACCCTTTGAAGGCCTTCTTTAAAATGTTAATCCACATTCTGCAGCCAAGTTAATTTTTGCATATTTCAGGAAAATTGTACCCGTCTTATTCAATATGTTCTAATAGTGATTTTCCTTCTGATATGGTCATGTATTATATACCATTTGATATGAATATTTAGTCAGAATTTTGGATCCCGAGAGTTTTGGGCTCAGCCTAGAAAGGGTTAATTGTACATGTTTTTATGTTTATGTGATAATGTACTGTATGTATATGATGATATGTGTTTTTATTTGTTATATTTTTTGAGGCTTGTGATCCATACCCCCTGAAGAAGGCTCAGGCCGAAACGCATTGGGGATAATAAAGAAAAGGTTGACACCTGATTTTTTGCCAGTCTTTAGTACCAGCTCTTTTGTCTCTCCCCTTTCTGCATAGTCATGCTGAAGTCATGCACTATCAATACGCTGCAAACAGATGTAAAAAGATAATAGCGTGCGACTTCAGGGCCTGCTTTCTCCATCAGCATGCTGACTTCATGCACAGGAATAACTTTTATAAATATCCCCCACTGTGCAGGATAAAGCAGTAAACACCATCATAGAGGACAGCAGAACAGGAATGAGATGCTTTACATTTACGTTTTGCATTTGAGACATTTCTTAAAGTGGGACTTTTGCAACCTGTGCTGTTGTGGATATTGGAAAGATGTTTAGGATGTTTGCAGGCTGCATCTGTCAACAAGGGCTGTCTTGCTTCTTCTGAACCTTCAATATACTCTTTCCTCAGCTATTACATGGTTAAAACAAACTCTCATTCTGAACTGCATTTGTAAATGCAATAGACATAATTTACAGCAAGCTCATATAAAATGTTACTAGATCATTATGTGACTACACCGAACTAGTTAGCACATGCCAGCTCTTACTTGTTCTTCTACTAAAGATCAGACTGTTACTTTAGCAGCAAATAGTTTTTGATTGACATGTTTCTAAAAAAAAAATCACAGAGTAATACTGCTAAATTTGTGAAGCTAGTAGCAATAAAATATGAAAATGTTTCTAGAATGCCACAGAGGTCTAGTAAACCAGTCATTTTTTGCCTTAGTGCACATAATTCAATAAGAATTTCCAATATAACAATATTTTTTTCTCTACACCATTTTGAAATGGGAAGATAGCTTTCCACTGTGTTAAACTGTCTGATGATATAACAGTCCCCCACAGAATTAAAACTACTTTTGCAAAGCCAGCAAAACAAAAGTTCAATTACAACATGATATACTGAAAAGTGATATATTTCAAATTATAGCTGATATCAGATTTAAAAATAAATTCAACTGAAGTAGAAACTGTAAGGTTTTATCTGAAATGAGAAAGGAAAAATATTTTTTTTATGATTTGCTATAGTTCAGATACTAGCAAAACTTAACAAAATAAAACAATGAACTACAGCTGAGCTACTTATTTATATCTCCATCTAGATTATATTTCTGTTTATTCTACCTTTCCTATTATGGTTATAAAATATATTTTTACTGAGAAAATAATAAAGCAAGAATAGCAAATATGAAGCCTGAATCCCAAAGGATGAAACAGATTGCCTGAGACTTACCTAATAAAAATACTCTTAAATGGTTATGATGTCATTAACTACTGGACAGTTGGTGGTTTAAATCTATTCTTCCTTTCAGAATTAAATCTTTCTTTTGATGGACTGTGAGATTAATCCAACAGAATAGCAGTTCTTCAAAATATCCTGCTAGAAAATATTTGCACTTCCTGATAACAGTTGATTTATCGAGTTTGGTATCAAACAATCAGCTCCAACAGGAAGAAGCATTTTTGTTGCTTTAGAAATATTACTTCCAGTCTGATGTGAATGATATGTGTAGGAGAAAATAGCTGTTTTGATCTTTTGGTAAATAGATATAAAAAACGTTTTAAACCATTAGTGACAGGAGCTGAAATAGAAAGTACGCAGGTGGCATGGGGCCAGAGCTATGATGAGCCCATATGGGGTGAGACATATTGGTGAGGCTGTGTATAGTGAGACAAAGATCTTCATGTAGAAAGTTACCAAGTTTCAGTTTATAGGTGAGATGGCTAAAAGGGGGAAGTTTGTGGACTTTCATGTTATTGCAAACCCTGCGGTTTGGAGTTAAGATTTTTGCACATCTTTGAAATAATTATAAGATCATAAATTCAAGATTTTGTGAAAGCTATGGTAAAGGATAATGTCATGTGAAGAACTGGTATAGTAGTGGTCAAAATTTATCACAGAGCAAAAATTTGTCAAAAGAAAAACACAACTCTGCACACTTAACTCGAAAGTAAAGCAGTATCATCAAAACTGTTGTATTTAAGTAGAAACTTTAAGCAGACATTACCGAACAGTTAAAACCCCACATACAGAAGCAACTAATAGGTCTCAGACTCAGCAGGCAAACAGAACCCAGTCAAAAACAACTGACTGGGCATAACCCTTATTGCATCAACGACCTTTGGTACTCTGTTGCTCTGAAGGAGGCATCCACTAACTATTGAACCAAAATAATTGGCAATTTAAACTCAAAACTATTCAACCTGCTTGAATAGTTTTGAGTTTAAATTGCCAATTATTTTGGTTCAAGAGTTAGTGGATGCCTCCTTCAGAGCAACAGAGTACCAAAGGTCATTGATGCAATAAGGGTTATGCCCAGTCAGTTGTTTTTGACTGGGTTCTGTTTGCCCGCTGAGTCTGAGACCTATTAGTTGCTTCTGTATGTGGGGTTTTAACTGTTCAGTAAAGTCTGCTTAAAGTTTCTACTTAAATACAACAGTTTTGATGATACTGCTTTACTTTTGAGTTAAATGTGAAGAACTGGGACAACTCTGAACATAAAGAGGCCAATTCTAATCGGGGCATGTCCGGGCCGTTTGGACAGCCGAAAAACTTGTACCTGGTTCTGCAACCATGGGAGCTACGCATTCCCGCGATGGCAGAATTGGGCACTTAAGTCAGGCCAGACATGTCCCAATTCTGCCACGGGAGACATCTTTCCCTCTGCCAGGTCCCCCGGCCCATGCTCCTGTTGGCACACCAGTGCCGTGGCATCCCGTCACCATGGCACCAGGACACCCAGCAAGACAGTCAGCCTGACACTGGTTCCACTCTTCTTTCCCTGTCACCCGGCCCTTGGTGGGGGCAGCCAGGGCTGGGAGCAGGCGGTAGGCCTTCACTGCTGCTCCTGCAACACTTCAGGGGATCTGCATGCTTTGATCGCTGCAGCCCCCGGGACTTAGCCCATCTATGAGGTGGAATAAGTCCCCCATCCATCTTGGCCTTGCCAGATGTACAGGGCTGTGACCTGAATAGGACGTGTACTTCCGGGTTCAGGGGCCTGCCCCTGCTCTGCCCACTCTTCGCCTCCATCAGTCCCTCTCCCAGCGCTCTTCACACAATGCCACTGTACATGTGGGGCGCCAGGGGCTCTGAATACGGTGCAAGTGAATAGTGGTGGTTGTACATCCAAACCGGACATTCATCCCCACTATTCGCTGTTCAGAATGACCCCCAAAGTTTGGTAGCAGAAGAAGAGAAAAGTATACCTTCAGTGTTGGAACATGATTAGAATGTGATAGGTGCTTATGATAGGAGCTTGTATGTAATCCATGAGTATGACACTACATGTAACGTGACATTGTATAATAATTTCCATGGCACTGGCATATGATGGGAAAGACAGCAAGGAACGTTATGCAGAAGAACTGTTTTTTAAGTCAGGTTTTTGAGATTTTTTTATTTTTTTTAAGAAAGAATTTTGAGATTATTGGACAAAATATTGTCAGTGTATGAGTAAAGTTTGAATGACTGGCAGAGCAAGATGGCGGGCAGGCAGACCCTTTCCTCAGTCCCATGGAGTTCAAGCAGCCTCCAGATCTGATAAGCCTTTCAGCTGCTAGCTTGGAGAAACAGCTTGTACTAGGCACAGCTTTCCCCCTCACCACGTGAGCTGGTGAGTATTGCTCCGGAGAAAGTGGTGAGAGTGATCTGGTTCAGACTTCAGTTTCTGAGGTTACTTCACACAAGGAGCCTTTCTCTTTTCTGCTGCCAAAACCTCCTTTGGTGACTCTGGATTCCACCTGGTGAGCTACTGAAGGCCTAGAAAAAGCTCTACCAGAGCATATCCAGCAGCTTCTACCCAGATTGCAGGAATGGAGCTGGTTATAATTCAACATACCCTGGAGACTGAAGCTTCTAAGAGAAGATTTAACAAAGTGGAAGCTGATGTTGGCAAAATAAGATATGAGGAACTTGCATTAATCAAGGCTAATACTTCCTTGTATATCACCGTGGAAATTTTTAATAACATCTTAAGAAGGAAAAATCTAGATTTTATATATTTCCCTAAAACCAATTTGATTTCTGCTCAAGAAACGTTTAGACAATATCTGGCTCATTCTGAGCCATGACTAGCAGGGATGGATGTCCCAATGGGACACCAATCCCCGCTATTCATGCCCTCTCCTGCCGGCGTCTATCTTCCCCACCGGTTGTACAGGGAAGCTAGATAGGGGTAGGAAAGGGGAGGATCGGGGGTGGCGTTAGGGCGGGCAGAGGGTGATCACTGGCCCCGGACATACAGGGCCGATTTTAATAGCAGCCCTGTACGTCCAGGGCGGCGACTTGAATGGGGAAGTTATTGCACCTCCGAGGGAAATCAGGGATTGGCGGGCCCGGGGCCAGGAAAGGGCGGCAAGGGGCAGAGAGCATTCCCCGCAGCCCGACCCTGGTCCTGGGAGGCTAAATTTGGGGTTGGGCTGTGGGAAATAAATAGTTTGTTCTGGCGGCCGGCATCACAGCTTTTAAATGGAGCCGCAGTGCCATGGGAACCGGCGCCATGGTGCCTTGGCTCCATTTAAAAGCCCTGACAGAGTTAGTCGGGCTTGACTTGTATGTGCAGGCTGGGCTGAATCGCAGTCCTGGCCTGCACGTACAGGACTGATCACGATTCTAATCCCACGGGGTTAGACCTGACCCACGGGATCATAATTGCGATGCCCTCTGTACGTGTGGTTCAGACTGGACGTACAGAGGGTTCTACATCCGGGACGCAAACGGGCCCTATATGTTGGAAGTTTTAAAGCTCCCTAGTGAATGGCTTCCACCTTTGGCTAGGATTTTCCACATTCCATCCACCAAGAAGGGACCTCCAACAGAAGTTTAGATGGAGTTTTCACAGATTTGTAATGACAGTTTAAATCTTACAGAGCTTTTAGGATCACCTAAAGAGGTAACAGTGGGGTTTGCTCTTAGAGACCTGTTTACTAAACTGTGGTAAGCTTTTGTAGCTAATGCAGCAAACAAAGTTGAGACAGCATTGTCTTAGCTGCAAAAGCCGCATGTTGTCTGTTGGAGGTGTGTACAGGAGCTCCCCAGTTCACTGAAAGCGTAGAAAGCATGGTTGGGCAGCATCCTAGATGTAGTTAACACTACCCTTTGAGGTGGCATTAGCTGCACCCATGCTATCTGTAAATCTGCTGGTTACTGTGCGGTGAGGCCGGCGGTAATCACACACTGCAGACATGCCCACCCTCCACCATAATCCCTCCCACTCCTGCTGATAATGCACTTTCTGCAAGTAGCACGGAAAATTACTGTGTATTCAGAAGAGGAGGAAACAATTCCTGTTAATGTGACCTAAGATTCTGCAAATTGGGACTTTATTTTTCCTCAAGTTCCCATGTAAATGTTTTATTAAATATCACAATGCAAAATATGTTTTCTTTGGCACTTCGCCATTGACAACTTTTATGTTTAACAAACCTTTTCTTAATGTTCCAGTGGGAAATTCTTCCTTGGAAAATTTTGATGTGTTTTAAATGTTCATTATCATAATTGATTGCTGTGTATTCAAGTCACTGTTTGTTCTTTTTGCTTAGTTTTATTGAATTGTTTTTATAATTTCATTATTTTTCTTGTATTATGGACTGCACTATTAGGGTATGCCAATTTTGGAGATGTCATAATTTTAAAAAGCACTAGTGAAAAAATGGTACAATTTCATGTGGCAAATCAACAACTAGCTTTAAATTTTGTGTAATATGTTATTTACCTATCTTAATTTCTAGGAAATCATGCAAAAGTATACAAATTACTGAAATATGTTTAAATGCTCTGATAATAGTTTTTATGTGTTTACATTGCATATTAATGCCTTTTGTGCCTCAGTTATTAATTTATCTTACTTATTTACCTATATTGACACTAACACAGTTTCATTTTCTCATTCATGGGTTTTCAACACAGCGTCGTCATAGCGACAATCTTATACTGAAAATGTCCAATAGAAAAACAAGATAGAACAAAAGAAGCAACAAAGTATCTGTAGGATCTACAGGAACAAGGGAACAGATACCAAGACTGGCAGGATTTCAGGTTTAGTCAAACCCCTCTTTTCTATTGACCCCACAGAACAAAAGAAGCAACAAAGGGGCATGTTTACTAAAACCCCGCTAATGTGCGGGCCGCGGTAGTGTGCGGATGCCATATAAGGAGTGGGCGTTCCGTCCTGAGAAAGAAAATCCGGAATTTACATATGCGCTAAGGTGCGCGGTGCCCATGTGCGTCCCGCACATTAGCGCATGAGATAGCTGCGCGGGAGGCATAAGTGGCGCACTGATGTACATACAGAAGAGCAGAGCCACAGCACAATGGTCAAGGCACTTACCAATGGTGCAGGGATCAGGGGTTCAATCCCCCACAGTGCCCAATAAAGACAGCTGGCTGAGGTGTTAATTTATAAGGCATGTAAATAATGGGCAGCATAAGGCAGCGCGCAAATGTTCTCAGAGGCATTTTAATACTGGGCGGCATAAGCAGCGCGCTGATGTGCAAGCAGAAGAGCAGAGGCACAGCACAATGGTTAAGACACTGACCAATGGTACAGGGATCAGGGATTCAATCCCCCACAGTGCTCAATGTAGACTGCTGGCTGAGGCATTACTTTAGGAGCTAGTCTAATATTGTGCTGCATAAGGCGGCACGCTGATAGGCATTAGGCAGCGCGCTATTGATTTAGGAGGCTTTTTAATATTGGGCGGCATAAGGCGGCGCGCTAATGTGCAAGCACAGGAACAGAACCACAGCACAATGGTTAAGACACTTACCAATGGTGCAGGGAGCAAGGGTTCAATCCCCCACAGTGCCCAATAGCCAAGGCTGGCTGAGACATTACATATTATGGGGAAGATTGCTTTTGGAGTCATGTTATGTTTATTTTAATTATCACTACTAGCAAACACACTCTCAAAGCGTGTTAACATAAGGCGCCCTATAAGGCACATTTTAAAGTGCACTGTCCGCCAAGGCACCCTATAATGTTGCTTATAGGGCACTTTAGAGGGTGCCGTATGAGCAGGGGTGGCCCAAGGGGGGTGCGGGGCCATGTGCGGAGACTCGGTGTGGGGCCTCATTTGCATAAGGGGCCTCATTTGCATAAATATTTGCATAATGTTACCATATACTAACTTTTAGTAAACATGCCTCTTAATGAGTGTATGGATAAAGAAAGACTAAAAGATTTCTACATTACTATAATCCAGTGCCAACCACCAGACACATTAGGAACTACTACAAACACTGCCCATTTAGAACCCATAGCAAACCCGCCATATCCTAACAGCACTACCAGGACTCACAAAGCACCATACCCTACCTATCAAAAGGAAACATGCAAATATTAAACCAATACATTTCAGAGAACAACAATACAAGATCTACTGGGGAAAGAGAACAAGTGGCAATGTCAAATAGGAATTACATAAACAGAATACCTCAGCTCAGTTACACATGCAGAACATAGACCATCACCAAACAAGGAATCACAATTTAGAAACAGGAAGACAATAATTAAACTGGGAATCCCAAAAGCCAAACTTGGAATGTACAACACTGTAGAAATAAAACTATACATTAATTTGCTCTTGTACTAAACAAAGTGCAGACGTTAATGATGCACATTTACCAGAGCTGACATATTCCAATTAATAAATTCAAAATAAAGAGATATTTTTCTATCTTTTGTGCATTTTTTTCAGCTGCAATTGCTCCAGCCACTTTCTTCTGGTTTCTTCATGTCTTCTGCTAACTCTCCATCGTCTGCTGTCCATTTGTCCTTTCTTCTCTCTTGTAGTTTTTTTTCCATTCTCTCTCTACATCTGCTTTAACATACTAATCTTTCTCCTTTTGCTCTTTCCTCATTCCTATTTCATCCACTCAAATTTTACCCATCCATCCTCAATCCCCACTTACTCTCCCAATACCCGGCCAATTATAGATTTTTTATCCCTCCCACACAAAATATTTTTCCCCTCTCCATTTTACTCTCCCAGCTCCATCCCATTCTAATCCTCCCCCAACATCAGCTCCCTTCTAGTTCCAGCATCACCCAGCATCCATTCCCTTCTAGTCCCTGCATCAGCCCATTTCCAGTCCTAGCCCCCCATCAGCCCATTTCCAGTCCTAGCAACCCCCCAACCCAATACCAGTCCTAGCCCCCCCATCAACCCACTTCCAGTCCTAACCCCCATCACCCCATTTTCAGTTTAATCCCCCCTATAACCCACTACCAGTCCTAACCCCCCCCATCAGCCCACTTCCAGTCCTAACCCCCATCAACCCATTTCCAGTCAGCCCCCATAGCCCATTGCTAGTCCTAACCCCCCCATCAGCCCAAAGCCCATTACCAGTCCTAACCCCATCAGCCCACCTCAAGTCCTAACCCCTCCCCATCAGCCCATTTCCTGTCCTAGCCCCTCCATAGCCCAGTATCAGTCCTAACCCCCCCCATAGCCCATTAACACACAGCCCCCATCACCCAACAGCCCATTACCAGTCTTAAACCCCCCCCCATAGCCCATTACCAGTACTAACCCCCCCAACAGCCCACAGGGCATTACGTGCTAACACGTTTAGCCCACCTCAAGTGCTAAACCCTCCCCCTAATGCCATTTGCTGTACTAGCCCCCCCCATAGCCCATTACCAGTCCTAACCCCCATCAGCCCACAGCCCATTACCTGTCCTAACCCCATCAGCCCACCTCCAGTGTTAACCCCCCCATCAGCCCATTTCCAGTCCTAGCCCCCCCATAGCCCATTACCAGTCCTAACCCCCCAACAGCCCACAGCCCATTACCAGTCCTAACCCCATCAGCCCACCTCCAGTCTTAACCCCCACATCAGCCCATTTCCAGTACTAGCCCCCCATAGCCCATTACCAGTCCTAACCCCACCCAACAGCCCACCTCAAGTCCTAACCCCTCCCCATCAGACCATTTCTTGTCCTAGCCCCCCATAGCCCATTACCAGTCCTAACCCCCCCCAACAGCCCACAGCCCATTACCAGTTCTAACCCCATCAGCCCACCTCCAGTCTTAATCCCCCCAGCCCATTTTTAGTCCTAGCAACCCCCAGCCCATTTCCCGTCCAAGCCCCCCATAGCCCACTCCGAGTCCTAATCCCACCAGGCCATTTCCAGTCCTAATCCCCCATCACCCAATTTTCAGTTTAAGCCCCCCCATACCCCATTACCAGTCCTAACCTCCCCATCAGCCCACTCCCAGTCCTAATCCCACCAGCCCATTTCCAGTCCTAATCCCCCATCACCCAATTTTTAGTTTAAGCCCCCCCCATAGCCCATTACCAGTCCTAACCCCCCATCAACCCACTTCCAGTCCTAATCCCATCAGCCCATATACAGACTTAGCTCCCCCATAGATAGCCCATCACCACTCCTAACCCCCCCAGCCCCCCATAGCCCATCACCACTCCTAACCCCCCCCAGCCCATCACCACTCCTAACCCCCTCCAGCCCAGCCCAGCCCAGCCCAGCCTAGCCTAGGGAAATTTTGTTTTTAAAAAGCTGTCTGCTGCCGCTGCCGGGGCCGCCACGGCAGAATCGAGTGTGCCGCAGGGCCCCCCTGCCCAGCAGAGCCTGCCCTCCCCTGTATCACCTCTCTCTTTGCAGCTGCAGTCACACGCACCGGCTTTCAGAGCACAAAGGAACTAGTTTCCCTTTCGCGGCTCTGTTAAGCCCGCGGGGGCTGTTGGGAACTTCCCATCTGACTCCACAGGCAGTGATGTAACCAGTAGCCTACAGCTGTAAAGCTACACCCAAACCCCTGGCTGGCTACAGAAGGACTGCAGGTCACCACACAAACTGTCTGCTGTGGTTACCAGGATAGGGTTAACCCACCCATATCCATGATGCACTGCACATGAATATCAGCAGTCTACATATGATCACAGGATGGGGTATGCACCCCCACAGCTCCTCGGCCTGGTAGGGAGAACTGACCATGTGCACCCCCACATCACCTCAGCCTGGTAGTGGGTACTGACCGTGTGTGTTACTGGCACAGAGTAGCTAAAGACCGTCACATTGTGCGGGTACTGTGCTCACCCTGAGGGTGAGGTGGGGCGCCCAGCACCAGGTCCACAGCACCTTTCATAGCTGAAATATGCCATGCTGCAGGTCCCCATCAGTGCTACTGTGTGTGATGGTGTAGTTCCTGCAGACACGCCTAGGCTACATCTATGTCCATCTGTATTTCTCAGTCATGTCCAGTCCTTATGGGCTATGATGCATATCCTGTGTTGGTGCCATGGTTACAGGGGGAAGGGAGGAGGGAGGAGGGGGAAGGGGAGGAGGGGGAAGGGGGGAGGGGGAAGGGGGGGAAGGGGGGGAGGAGGGGGAGGGGGAAGGGGGGGGGAGGGGGGAAGGGGGGGGAGAAGGGGGAGGGGGAAGGGGGGGAGGGAGGGGGAGGAGGGGAGGGAAGGGGGGAGGGGGGGGGGGGAAGGGGGAAGGGGGGAGGGGAGGGGGGGAAGGGGGGAGGGGGGGAGGGAGGAGGGGGATGTGGGAGAGGGGAAGAGGGGGTGGAGGGGGTGGGGGAGGGGGGGGGAGGAGGAGGAGGAAGGGAGGGGGGAGGGGAGGGGGGATGGGAGGAGGAGGGAGGGAGAGGGAGAGGGAGGGGGAGGTGAGGGGGGAGGGGGAAGGGGAGGGGGAGGGGGATGGGGAAAAGGGGAGGGGGAAGGGGGAGGGGGAGGTGTTTGGACCCATAGGCAAATTATGTACCACCACCCAACCTACCCTCTGGGGCTGAGGGTGGGAAACAGGATCTCCCACCAACAGATCCATATTCTACCTCCCTGCAATGGAGGGGACCCTCAACCCCAGTCCTGCTGGGGAACAGACACCCTACAGGGCAGTCAATGCAGATCTGTACACATCCATAAAGCAATAGCAGACAGACATTAGGCCTGGAAATGCTCAGCTGCTCCCCACCACTATTTGGCATTCTCTAGCAACAAGCCTCCAGCCGCTGCACCTTGCAAGGTGTTCCATCAAGACACATATTAGCTGCAGACAGTCTGCTAGCTACTCCATAGCACATGTTCCTGGAGAAGATGTGTGTACCCAGAACTGGGATGTCAGCATACACACCAAGCAGATAGGTCAGTGATTAGGCCCCCAAAACACAACCCATACATACCACATGAGAGAAATGATTTATAGTACTATGGGGGAACCTAGCCATGCCATGGTCACTGCTCAGTCAGGGTGAGAGTGACCTCCCAGCAGGACATGCTGTGGCCACCCTGTCTATGCAGGTGGAGGCCGGGCACTACAATGTCCAAGCCATTGCCCTATGCCCAATCCAGATGCATCCAGGCCAAGCCACCCTATCTAGGCTATTCCCACAGTACCTTGCACCTCATTATGCACATTGGCGGGCCAATACTGGCAACAGTGCTAGCAGTGTGGGCTGTGGAGGGTGTTGGCAGCCACCACACACTGGATAGACAGACACACACTCCCCACACCTATGCCAGCATTGTGCAACTATAGAGGTGTTTGCCAGCCCTGGTCACCGCACCAGTCCTTGGCACAGTGCAGGCATGGCTATGGTACGCAATACTGTTGGGGTCACTCCCCAGGGTGGTAAACACTGTCGGACACAAGACCTGCAGCATACTCCAGAGACATCAGAAAGGTTGCTATGATGCAGCTCACTCAGAAAATTGTACTTAACTTCGGAAGTGCTATTTGCCAGTAATCATAGCAACCTTTTGATATATGTGTACCGTATTCCCAGGTTTAGGGTGGCATTGCTAAGGTATGCAAGTGCTAGTATTGGGACATGCACGCAGGGCCCAACATACTGTCTCTCCAGGAGGCATTCGATAATGGAGCCTGTGGGTGTGGGTGTGTCTCCCCCGGTTGGCCGCTGGTTTAGGGGAGAGGTTCCCAACTCCAGTCCTGGTAGGCCAAACACTGTTTGGGTTTGCATGCTGTCCCTCATGAATATGCATGAGATATATCTGCATACCATGGGGGCGGCACATAGACATGCAGCACAGGCATCTTTATTAGAGGCAGCATGGAACCTGAATGGTGTTTGGCCCTCCAGGACTGCATTTGGGAAACTCTGCACTAGGTATTGCAATGCCTATGGTGTCTGTGCTCTGCAGGGTAAAATGTAGGTGTTTTGGGCATTTTTACGTCTTATGCAATAAAGGTTCTGTCTGTTTTAGCAGTGGGTAAAATATGGGGACTGGGTTGGCAAGAACCACAGCTGGGACTTGAACCTGTGAACTTCTGCTTCTGAGCACACTGGCTGTGTGCACTGCACCACTGTGTTGTCACAGAGGCAGTGCATTCCCTGGTAATACCATGACTATTCATCAGACAGGGCCTGTCTGTTGCAGTGCATGGCATCCACGTACACAGGGCTAGGCCACGGTCTGCTCTGGGCAGCTGCCACTGCCCCCTCCACCAACAGTACCCCTCTGCCACCATGCTGACATGCCCTTCTGCTGTGGTGCTGGTGGTGTGCAGTCTCAGGCCATCCAGTGTGCAGGTAGGCGGCTGACTATGGTGCGAGTTCTGGGGTAGGGGTGCCTGCATAGCTGTCCACGCTTCCCCCCAGCACCACCTGCCAATGTTCTGTGCCCTTGGGGGTACCTGCTGGGTACTATCCCCTGTGACACTGTGGGAGACACACTCGTGCCCACATTGGGCCCTCATCAGTTGCTGTCTGGCTGCTCTACTGTTTCAGCATTCCCATGGGCCACCTAGGCATCACCCTAGTCAGCACTGTGGCCCAGCTGCACCACGACATGTGCCGCCTGCAGCTCTCTGTGTCCCCCTTTCCAGCATCTGTCCAGTTGCCCATTCCGACATGCCCGCCCTGCTGTTGCGGAACATGTGCATGCCATAGGAAACCTGTCCAATGGAGAGGAAAACCCTGCTCAGCGCATTTTCACTGTGGGCTCATTCACCTTGTATGGGGACGGAGCATAGGCCCTTCCAAAATTCATATCTTTTTTTTGGAGCTTTCTTGGGAGTATTTTTTGATATTTCCCATTGATATCACTATTACCCAGCTTGGTTATTTTGTTTTTACATTTTCTTGAGGTCATTTTCACTGTTTATTTGCCCTTTTGTTCCATGCACATGTATCACACTTATCACTTTTTGTCGGTTTCCCAGGTTTTGCTGTACATTGCTGACGGAAATGGTTTCTTTTCCCTTTAAATCAGCTCTAACGCCAGTTTTCAGCCAGCCTCTCCCCTCCCACTCTCTGCCCCCTTGACCCTCTCTCTCTGCCCCTGGGGAGCCTTCCTCCGCCCTCAGGGAGCCTTTCTCCACCCTCAGCTCTCATTTGCGCCGCTGCGCACGTTATCGCGTGCCAAGGTACCTGTGCGCCCGATAATAGCAGACATCATTGAGGTGAGTCAAAACTGTAGTATTATAATAATCCATATCTTGGATAACTATTGCTCCTTCCTTATCCGCTCGACGTATAACTATGTCTTGCATTGATCTTAATTGTCATAAAGCCTGATAGCTGCTGAGTAGACATATTAAAATATTTTCTAGGAGAAACACTCTCCAATTCATGCAAATTTTGTAATACCAACCACTGAAAATACTATATTAGAGTACGTCTCTCCAGGTGGAATTCATTTAGAAGGATTGCATTTAGTTGAATCATCCTTAAATATATTGGCCCCTTCCTTAGCAAAACATTTTATAACATAACTTTCTAAAGAAACAAAACAAAGCTCGTCTTATTTCAAAGGGGTGATAAATGGCAGAAGGAACAAAAGATAGACTTAAATATAAAACCATCTTCTGGGTTTCAATCAGTTCTTTCCTGGATAGGTTGATAACCTCTGTTTTGTGAAAGAACAGGTAGATGGCCCCCTGCAGCTGTCCCCCTGATTGTATCAATATGGCCGGCGACCCCGAGGTTGGCCCCACTGAAAATCCTGCTGGTATTGAGGAGAATTAGTATTATATGACTGTTCAAAAGATCTTGCTGAAGCGCTATCGGTAGAATCATTGTCAGTATCCTGCAAAGAGGATTCAAAAGTCACTCGTTTTTTATTGCTTCCAGAAGACTAACCAGATTTTTGTTGTCTCCAAGTATAAACTTGTTCTTTCTCATAGTCCATAGCATCGCGGGAAACTTTCTTGATCTTAGATTCCCATAGATGTTTACGTTATTGAGTTAATTCTGTTGATAGAACTTTCCAATGGGAATCAAATCTAGAATCAGACATGTCTAACTTCAGCTGATGATCCATTAAGTCAGGTTGAGATTTAAGACTCAATTTTTCCGTCGACAAACATTCAATCAACAGGCCAATTAAGTTCAAACCACACTTGTTAAGTATCATGTTCCATTTATTCAAAAATTCTTGATCATCCATAAACATATGAGGTGGTTTTAGCACTCGTAAACCTCTGGGAATCATTTGTTGTTTCAAATATTGAGTCATAGTCGCTGCATGGAGCTGAACTCGAACTCGAGTGGCGGCCTGAAACATGGCACTATGTAGTGGTGTAATTTAGTGATTTATTGAAGAAGAGGATAGGCAACGACTGTTTTGCTCGTGTGTCCACTGGACGACAGCAGCGATGATTTGAAATGACTTTGAAGAAGAGTTAAGTTTGGCTTATCACACAGTGCTGTGTTCCAGATTAGGGACTTCAACAATTGTGTTTTCATTGCTTCCGCTGACACATAAGGTATATCCGAAGGGGTTGTGCTGTGCGATTCCCCTTGGGTTTTTATTTATTATTTCTAATAGTTTTGAGCTGTGCATTTGGCTCATAATAAAGAATAAAAGGGAATGTTTGATACAGGATGATAATTCTCTCATGGCAAATGATCTGACAAAAAATTATGTATTGTAGATATTTTCAGTCCACAGCTTTTCATGTCTAAAGAAAAGGGAATTGTTAAAGGGATTTTTTTGGTAGTTTGGATATATTTTTCTCCTTTGTGGTTCTTGATATTAATTTTCTGTATTTTGATGGCATTGGGGTCTTTGCCCAATGCCTGGATCATCTGAGGGGAAGATGATCCAGGCAGCGTGGAAAGCACCCAATGCCATCAAAACACTGTCGGGGGCATGCGCTAGAGGTTTAAACCACCTCAGACCCAGGCATAGAGATACTGGCGCTAAAGCTGGTTGCAAAGTCCTCTACGCCTGTCTCTGCATCGGGCACAGCCATATATGCATACCAGTTTAGTATATGCAGCTCATTTGCATACATTTAAATAACTTTTGGCATTAATTGTACTTTGGTTATTTGTTGTTGTTTATGAGCGCGTCCATCTCTTTTCTGCATTTGACTTTAGCTTATACGTGCTTAAAGTGTGCTTAAATGTGCCATTTTCTGTGTTTAACGGCCACGCTAGTTTTCCGCCTTGGCCTGAGACTTTTTGGAAACGTATTTAGGTAGAGCTTGAAAGAAAGAAATGCTTGACTGAAAGCTTAGGGTCAAATTAATACCCTAGAAGTGAATTCATAATTTTCTTTGTTTAATAATTGGAATCCAAATTGTGGTGAAGACTAAGAAGATTATATAGTCAGTGATCTTGGTAAAGACTTGCCTATTGATCATTATGATCAAGGTTGAACAGATATGGAGAAAGTTTATAACATTTTCCTCTGTTTAAAAGGGAATTTGTTAAATTACCCCAGGGGTTACACATGTAAAAGTATGCATGATGCCAAATAGGCACGTACTTTTATGCAACCCAGTTGTAGGTGTTATTTTTACAGAATTTAGGCAAAGCACAGATGTAGTTGTGATTTACATTTGTATTTTACAAAATGTGTGTACATTTATGCTTCATGTGCAGGCATTAATTATTATTTTTATGTTTGAAGATTTCTTTGATGCTAATTATTATGTTCTTGATTTTTAGCTCAATTATCATAGGATTGATTCAGGTCTTCAAAACTGTTCTCTTCTGTGCGCTTCATCATTTTAATGATGTCTGGAAACGTAAGTATATTTTTATGAAATGATGTATCCTGGGATTATTTGTTTCTCCCTTGTACATTTAATTAGTTTTTTGTCCTTCTTCTTGTATTTATCTTTTTAGTTATTTAATTTTTTACTTGTGTCTATTTAATATATGGCTATATTTTGTTCAACAAATGTATTTGTATTTTTAATGTTCCAATATTTCCAATGTTGGTTTTGTCTGTATGCATTTTATGCGTTTGGCCATATTGATGTTTTTATTTATTTATTGTTGTTTGCAGTTCTCAGCCCCCTGATGAAGGTGTTGCTGAAACGCGTTGGGGTAATTCATTATTAATAAAGCGCATGTGACCACCATACCTCTTGCTCTTTGTGTCTCTCAAGCATGTACAGGGCCAGTGCTACCTTTTTATTCTGTCCTGTGTGCATGATTATTGTGCTGCCCTGTCCCCAGGGTCACTGTTGTCCCCACCCTCACCAGTTCCAATGGAGCCCTTCACAGGCCTCTGTTTTGCACCAACATGTTGAAAATTCTGAGAGAGTAGCCATGTTAATCTGGAGTAGCAAAAATGACAGAAGCAGGTGGTACTTTTTACACTAACTGATTTATTCAGGTATGAACTTTCTAGGATAAGAGATGACATCAAAGTAGACTCTTGTCCTCTAAAGCTCATGCCTCAATAAATTGGTTAGTCTATAAGGTTTATGTATGGGTGAGGTTATAAACGCAGCATGTCATCAATAATTTTGGGATCTGTCTTAACTTTATTGATTAAATATGTTCCTTCTTATACATCTGGTTGGTACAAAAAAGAAATGTGTCTGAGTGGAATATCATGTAATCTTTGTTGTTCTTCGATTCCTTGGGAAAAGCCTCTCGTTTCCTTTCCTTGTGTAATGACCCAGTGCCATTATAGATAAAATTTGTTTTGAAAGTATCAATGCAAAGTCTGCTTCTGGACCTCATGATTCAATTTCTTAAAGTAGTGTGGAAGCCGTATTAGTCCACTTCAATGCACAGAAATAAAAGTGAACAAATGATACTAGTTAGTGCACTAAGAAGATAACATCTTATGTGTCTGTTTACCTTTAGTTCTTTTATCCTAGAGAAACTGAGGGGGGAAACGAGAGAGTGAAGAGTGGGCACATCATCTTCTGAGTTCAAGAGAATTCCACTCAAGAATAAAAATTAAGCTCTCTCTGTAAAGTAATTATGTGTGCATTCACTGAGGAAAAAAGTCTCAGCAAGTGCACAAAATACACAATTTGCAGGTTCCCTAATTATTGCTTTCAAATCGGGTACTCCACAACTCACGTACATTTTAGATACACTTTCTCTGAATTCCCATCATGTCCAGAATACCTGCTTTACCTCCCTCCCAAAAATCTGAAAGGCAGGAGTTGACTGAACTCATTTTATCTTTATTTTGTGAAGTAAACATACTGTCTACAGAAATTCCAAGGAATAGGACCTGCGACTTTTAATTTATATTTCATTATTCCACATAGGTGGCTCACTAATAATAATAGGCAGTAAATAAAACAAGGTCTAATGCAACAAGGAGAAGGAACCTCCAAAGGAGACGATATGAACCAAAAGAGCAGGGAAAGGAGGTAGGCACAAGGCACAAGGAGGTCCAAGGCAATGCATGTATTTCTGATTGTATAGGAGACCTGCTCTTTTAGAAAATGATACAGAGCAATGGGACAGATGACCTCATTTGCTCACATGGCCAAGTCTGGCGCTCTCTTGGCCCATGAAGCATGCAGTGGAGCTTGATGTCATGCTCCCTGGTGCCTCTCAGAAAGCTTCTCAGCATAGTCTTTGCTACCTCTCCTCATAAAGAGCATCCAAAGAACCCACTTCCTGATCTGAAAACAGTAAAAGAGCCATGTCTCACTTGATGCCATGGCTCCCATATCATCTTGCCTGGCTTTGCTTCCCCTTTCTTTAATGATGCCCAACTTGTTACTGTTTTGGATTTGAAAAAGAAAGCAGCACAGGGCTTTGGAGTCCATGCACATGCTGCATATCTGAAGTGTCCCTGCCTCTTCTGATGCAACTTCCTGTTACTGAGGGGTTCCAGAGCCCCAAAGCTGCTTTTTGGTCTGACTTTCTGCTGTCCATTGCTTGCCATCATTCATCCTACAGCTGGTCCTGGCTGACTCACTGTGCCAACCATGCTGTCCTCCCATGACTGCTGCACTGTGTGAGTGCACAGTTTGCACAGTGGGTCGCATCAGCCCTCCCAAGCAGGCTTAAATGTCCATTACTTCAACCTAGCCATAATTTCTGCCAGTTTACCCTTAATATTTTATAAAAACGCTGTTGACTATGTATATTTAAAGGCTAGAAATAGGCATTTACTTGACCTTCAGATATAGGCAACCTGTTGTAAGATTGCTCTTATTTATCAGTTTGACCCCTAGTGGTAGTACTGCAAGATTATCACTAGAGATTAGAGGTGGTATTTTGATACCAATCACTCAATGGAGCAGAAGTAACTGGAGATCACTCCTGCTCCTTGCTAGAACATCAGAGAAACCCCCAATAAGAGCTGTAGGATGGAAGATGTCTGCTGATGGTGCTGGGGTGAAAGGGATGGAGGAGTCTGGCGATGTTGTCAAATGTGGGGTGGCCTGGTGATTTGTTATGTTGGTGTGGTATATGAGGTAGAAGCAGATATGAGGGATGTCAGGGGAGCTGGGTGGGGGGGGGGGCAGAGGGAAACTTGATCCCCCACTGGCTCCTTTAACAGATAGCATGCCTGACTTGAAGTTTGATGTTTAAACGCTGCAGCTCGGAACCTATGATGTTCCTAGCTGTATCAAGACATAATCTGTGAGCTGAGCATGCTCTTTTTCATCATCTCTATTTCTAAAATTACTGCTTCCATTGGATGTACCAGCAAATGGACATGCACCCCTGTATATTTCTTTTGGGTGTTTCACAAAAGGCTCTGCAACTGAGCACACCCAAACCTGGACAACTCAATTCCTCTCTCCAAGACTTATATAAAATGGATCTTCACATCAACTGGCACACCTTTATCCATTTGTTTTTTAATGTTTATTAACATTTATTTATCTCCCTTCAAACAAATCACTGGGTGAGTTACAAAGTATAACACTCATAATAATTAAAACAGAGAAAATGATATTATTTACACCTTCAAAACACGTTTTCATAAATTAGTAAGACAAGCTTTTGATAAACCCATGTTGACTCACTATTAAGCTATGTTTATCTATAGGGCTACTAATACATGCTCAACAACAACCATATTGGCCCCACAAAATGTGCATTATGGGCATGTATTAGTGCTGTTTGCACTGTTGAGTGCCCTTATTCTAAGGGTCACTTAATGTTGATGGGGATATGTTTTGACATTTAGCTGTCGTAAGCCCTCTCTGAGTTTGACTGTTCAATCACATTGGCACATGGTGATGCTGTTGCCATCCAAGTACTGGCTAGGCCTTCATGTCCCCTTTGTGCACCCTTCAAATCACACACTTACACATACACTCTCACGTTCTGTCAGAAAAACATACTTCTGCCAAAAAGATGCCCTGAACCTATACATAACAGCTATGACATAACATAATCGAATGGGGTACCAGGACTACAAATAAAATCTCTGTTTCTCATCCAAAAAGGAATCCTTCACTGCTCACACCCATACTATCCCTGCATCAGCTGTCCCATTTTTATGAACATGGGACTTGCTAGGGTCCCCTAGATTGGCTCCTTTAGTACAAACAGCGCATAAGTGCATATTTTATTTATTTATTTATTACAAATTCTTATATACCGCGCTATTTGGCATCAGCGCGGTTTACATTATAACACAACGACCATAACAACATGCTGTTTGGTTTTACATAGAACAGGGGTCCAAACTTGGATAACAGGGGTAACTATATACATGAGATTTTTACATAGTAAAGAGTAGCTTGGATAACAGGGTTGATTATATACATGAGATATTTACATAGCATGAGATATTTACATAGATATTTACATAGATATTTACATAGCATGAGATATTTGCATAGCATAGCCAAAATAAACACTGTTGCTCTTCTTAATATTTCTGTAAGGGTGTGTATAAATGTTTCTTTCTCTTAAAAACATTTCCTCACCACTGCTCCCTGTACCTTAAGACTGCATCTTGTATTTTTCCAGACTGCAGTGACACCAGGTCAAAACATACTTGTCACAAGCATTCTTCTATATGAGCTGAATTGCAGGACACAGCAGAATAATTTCTATGTCCTAGCCTTATACCACGTTTCAGCAGGAATAATGTGGATGTTTCTGGGAACACTTAATATATAGAATGTCCTTTCCTAAATATGCTTTCTACATCTCCGCTGTTGACCACACCCCGTTCTACCCTCTCCTGCCCACGTTATGAGATCCCTATGCTAGCACTGTGGACGTGCATGTCCGCAGTGTTTGAGAATATGGTCGGGGATGTTTTTGACACATAAACTTCCCCGCCACACATACAAACCCCTTATTCATGTTCTGGAATGACACCCTTTGTGTCATAAATTCCAGTACTGCTATCTTATTTTATATTTCTGGTTTCAACATACAGTCAATAAAGTGTATGTGTCTTATTTGTATTTACAGTTGGTGGGGGTCATTTCGAATAATTTATCTCTTTATTTAAATGTACTTTTGCTGCTTCAGCTTTTACTACAACCTCTCTATCAAGATATTCTCACTTTGACATTTGGCCAATATCTTTCGAAGAAACATTTCCCAGAACCACTGCTCCCAAGCAGCTGTCAACTTTCTTTCAAGACGTAGTTTAAAAGCTGCTCTATCTTCTTAACACACAATAGTGCCAACAACTTAGTTCCATCCTAGTTAAAGTGGAGCCCATCCTTATGGAATACTTTTCCCCTTCCACAAAATGTTGCCTAGTTTCTAACTAAGTTAAATCCCTTTTACTTTCCTCCATCTATTGAGACTCTGGAGCTCTGCCTGTCTCTATTGTTCCGATTATGGAATTGGGGACATTTTAGAGAATAATATCCTGAAAGTTCTGGTTTTCAGTTTTCTTTCTAAAAGTCTGAATGTGGCATCCAGAATTTGCCTTCTCTAACCTCCTTATATCATTGATACCCACGTGTACCGAAACAGCTGGCTTTTCCCCAGCACTATCTAAAATCCTTTCTAAGAAATGCATGAGGTGCACCAGGCAGGCAAATTAACAAATGATCCTCATGCCCATCAGCCACCCAGCTACCTATATTCTTAATGGCAGTCACAGACTCCAATGAGCATTGCAATCCTCCCTCATGAAAATGTGCTCCTGGAGCTACATACTGAGTGCTAATGGATACCGCATTACCTAGAGGGCAGGTCCTAGATATAGGATCACATCCTGCCACTCCAGGGTCCTGCTCTTCTTCCAGGTGGCCATTCTCTTCTAAGGAATACTAGAGCTTGGACTGTTCTATAACCATGAAAGTCTCAATATATATATATCCCTTCTATCTGCCTTAGCTCTTTCAAGTCTGCCACTCTAACCCCCAGACTAGTTCCCGAGATCCAAGAGCTCGTTGCATTTAGCACATTTATAAGATCTCTCACCAAATGGTAGATGTTACATGTGGTACTCAGTGAGGAAATCCTGGTGGAGGCACATTCCAAAGTGGCCGTCCAGTTCTCTGTGTGTCAGATCGGAATCGGGACACACAGATGTAGTCCCGATTCTGATCCCGAGGGGGCTAGATGTGCCCACAGGATCAGTATCAGGTCTAGGGCCTGAACATACAGGCCAGGCCCCAGTTCCAATCGGCCTGCATGCATAGCCACTTGCCCGGCTACCTCAGTCAGGCTCCTGAATTGAGCTGCAGTGCCATAGCGTCCAGTTGCCACAGCATCACAGCTCCATTTAGGAGCCATGAATTCTGGCTGCCATCGATTCATTTCTTTCCCTGCAGCTGGACCCTTGATCCGGCCTCCTATGTCCAGGGTCCTGCAGCTGGGAACCTACTGCACCCCCTACCTTCTGTTCCCAGCCCGGTAGCTCGATCCCCCAACATCCAGAGGGACGTATTCCATCTCTGTGGTGGAATAAGTTCTCTGTCTAAGTTCACAGCCAAGGCATACAGGACAAACCTCAGAATCGGCCCTGTATGTCTGGGGTCACGGTCCACCTATGCCCCGCCCTCGCTCTGCCTCCAGAAAGCCCCTTCCCGCCCCTGTCTAAGCCTCCCCTTACAAAAGCGTGGTTCATATGTGGAGGCTTTTTCTGGGGCCGACCGGGGTCAAATAGTGGGCATTCATCCCCATTATTTGCAGGACAAAATGACCCCCATAACTCCATCTTAATGCTGAGCTGCTATCTGAATATTAATATTATTTAACTGTTGGTTATTTAAGGCTTCTAAGGGAGTAAGGTTTTTAATGTAATATAAAGTCTGTTAAATTTATTTAATGTGTATTATATTAGTTTGCCAGTGATATACAGAGGGACAACAGTAAATCTATTGATAAGGGCAGGGATACTCCCTTTGTTCATCTAAACAGTTGACTTTTATTGTGAAACGTTCCCCCTTTGCCCTCTAAATTGGGATAACAGAAAATAAATCAAAGTATTTGCTTGGAGTGGGTGAAAATCAGGGAGGGAAAAATGATACTGAAATAGTTTGCTTTCTTTTAAGGTAATTAAACACTGAAATAATAATCTGACTATTTTAAGGCAATTAAATATTGGAATAACCTAACTTTTGCATTTAAGGCAATTAATCATGGAAATTGCCTACCTCTTATTCTTTTAAAGACCAAAATAGCCTATCTTGTCTTTTAAGGCAATTAAATACAGATTTAACCAATTTATCGAACAATATCTCTTCTCTTCCCAGCTTTAAGCCAGAAAATTTCTTGGCACAGCAATGCACACAAATTCTGTTCAGTCATCAGGAAAAGGCAATGTCTTCTCTAAGCTTTCCCTCAGAATAGATGCACATCATAAAAAAAGATAGCTAAGATGGAAAAACAAAGCGACAGGACTTTTTCAAGTGTACTAGTGAAGGAAGAAAGATAAGAGATAGGAGTGTAGGATTGGGAGGAAAGAAGGAAGCATGTTAAGAGGGTGACAAGGACAAAATAGAAACATTATGAGGGTTATTTTATAAGTTCTATTCTTGATTTGCATTTCTGAAACTGTTCATTTAGACATGACAATTACAGCCATGTCTCAAAAGCCATTTTAGAAAGCTCCAAATTTACACATGTCCAGTCTTATTGTCTATGTCACATGGGGGCACAGCGTTCAAAAAAAGGATAGATGTGCATGGCTCATTTTAGAAAAGTGCCACATGTCTTAACCTACTGGCAGACACATTCATGTCTATATGTATTCCTAGCAATAAATAGCCACTGACAAGTGCTCATTGCGCTAACCTAAGAACTGTATAGAGAAAAGGAGAATACCCTCTCACTCCCCCATCCATTTTCACTCATGCCGGAAAATAGAGGGGCCTTTTTACCTAGCTGCTGCACCCACTGCACATCTCAGTTTGCAAACTGGCAGGCTGGGACGTGTATATGGTGAGAGATACACATGCACAGTCTGAAATAATATCATGTCTATGTTCTTCGACCCACCCCATCCTTATCTGACACATGCAAGTTTCTAAAATCAGTTGAAAACCTGCACGTTTCTGACCCATTATTCAATTTATCCCTGTTATTTTTTCTCTTGCCGGAGACATCTGTTTTTTAGGGTGGAGACGGGTCAATTTTAGAAAGCGCTAACACATCCATCTTCTCTGCTGCCCTTCACACAGAATTTTGGACATCCCATAGTGCACCTTAAACGGCCTTTCTGAAATGTGCCTTCTCATAAATACTATTATTCTATATTCACTAACAAAGAGATTGGAGTTGAACCATTGATTGTTGGTAATGGCTGTATGGGTGTGGGATAGATGCCATATTATTTACAGAAGAGAAGGTTTATATCGAACAAGCAGAATTGAAAATGGACAAATTTAATTGATCATATGGAATATATAATGGAGCTCAAAGAGGTTCAGTAATTCCAATAAGTCTTTGGAGATACAAAAGGGTTACATAAAAATGGAGAACAACATATGCAAATTTCAATGCTCTTCATGCATATAAAAGCTTGCTTAGCATAAGGTACATAGAGAAGGAACTGAAGGACTAAAGAGTGTTCCCATAAAAGCACACAAGGAACTTGGCAGTGTTGCAAGAAAATACCAGGAAATAAAGGGATGCACACAATATGACCACAGTGGTTAAGGGATGGCTAATAAGTTTAGAATAACTATGACTAGTCAATTAGGGACACATTTATCGTGTCTCAAAGAATGATAGGTCCAGTTGAAAGTTATTACTAAGTATGAAAAATTAAGCTAGGAATCAGATCTTTAGGGAGTGATAATATCGAGAAGAATCCAGGTTTCAGAGAATTCTAAGTCCATTCAGAAGTCAAAGAATGAAATGATCCAAAGGGAGTTAGTCACTGAGATAATGAGAGTATATGTGAAGAAACAAAGAATAAGGATATCATATTATTAGAACTGTTTCTAGGAGTGCCAAAACTAATGGACAATAATACCCACAATTGTTTCTATCCCTGCTGCTGTTCCTGCTAGTTCTGATCTTGTGTCTCCTGCTGCCTGCCCATTTGTCTGTTGCCTGCTGTGCCTCCCATGTCTGCCTTTATTGCTGTGTCTTCCTCCTTTCACAGGTACCTCTTCTGCTGATACTCGATTTGCTGCCTCTCCAAAAACCGGAAGTGATGAGGCTGCACTTCACACAACCGCGTCACCTCAAGGTGCCCAATCCTGCATGAATTGTACTCGGGTGCGGCATCCCATGCTGCAGCTGCATGCGCCAAGGGTGCATGCTGAAGGAGAATGCTCAAGGAGCAGATTGTGTTCCTTGGGGCGGGTCTGGGGGCAGGAGTCCGGAACCATCATTTTGTCCAGCTCCCTGTCTCTCCCGGTCTGGGTTTTGGCCCCCCACTCTCTCCATTCCAGCATACGATCCCTACGGCTATTGCTACAAGTCTCTGGGTTAAGTCACTCCTCCCAGCTCTGATTCTGTTAGCTCTCATTCAGATTTTCCTACTCCCTCCGGTTATGACCACTATCCCTGTGCACTGGGGCTGGAGGCCAACTCTCCCTGTTCCTGCTCCCCTGGGTTGTCTCACGAGACATGTTTCCAACCTTGTCCCTTGTCTTCCTTCCACTATGCCCTCCCCTATTGGCTCTCTCCCTTCCCCCCCCCCCCCCCCCCCAGTGCTCCTGTTCCTCCATCTGGCACTTTTGAACTGTTGCTCACTCCGCGCTAAATCCATTCCCATTCATGATCTCATATCACAGCACTCTCTCGATTTCCTCTTCTTGACAGAAACATGGTTAAAGGATGGTGAGGAGCCTTTGCTCAACTGTTGCCTCTTCCACCTGGCTACTCTGCTCTTTCTACCCCTCAATGGGGTAGGAGTGACAGGGGGGTTGCATCAAAATATCAGCCCTCACTTCCTGTCCAGGAGCTGCTGCCCTCTGCTCTCCACTATCCAGAATCAATTCACTTCCATCTTGGGTGCTCCCCTCCTCTCTACCTGCTTCTTATCTACGCTCCCCTCCCCCTGCAGCCCCACTTTTATTTATTTTAACAGCTTTATATACTGCTTTATCATTTCAATCAAAGCAGTTTACATTGAAACTTAAACTTGGTAACGTACATTAAACAGGGACACTTATGGGATTCCTTCCTGTTAACCCTAACCGAGACCTCTGTCCTCTACCGGCATATCCTGATTTTGGGGGACTTTAATGTCCACCCTGATTGCCCTTCTACCCCCTGGGATTCTGTTTTCCTTTCGCTCCTTTCTGATCTATCTCTCCAGCAGTATGTTTGGATTCCCATGCACTCGGCCGGCCACACCCTGGATCTTGTAATCTCCCATACGGCCTTCCCCTTTGTCCCTGTCTCCCTCTCGGACTTGTCTGTCTGCTGGTCCGATCATTTCTGCCTGCTCTTCCCCTCCCCCACCACCCTGGGAATCAATCCCCGTGCCCCCTCCCCACCCCACCCCACCCCACCCTACCCTACCCTACCCTACCCTCATCGTATTAATCCAAATACCCTCCTTCAGTTCCCCTCCTCAGATACCCTCTTTCCTACTGACTTCCACTCACTTCCTGTTGAGCTCCAGGTTCAGTCTTGGTACTGAATGCTTACATCTGCCCTGGACAAGCTTGCTCCCCTCCAGCTCATTTCCCCCTCCTGATGTGTCCGTCATCACCCCAGGCCTCTTTCTCCATCGCTCATATCTTCATCGTGCAGAGCATCGCTGGTGCAAACATCCGTCCCCGGACTCCTTAGCTCAGTTTTGCTACTGCCACCGTCACTACCAGGGCCGGATTTACCTTGAGTGAGGCCCTATGCCAACAAAAATTGTGGGCCCCCAGCAGGGGCGGCCCAAGGGGGGTGTGGGCCTCATTTGCATAAGGGGCCTCATTTGCATAATATTTGCATAATGTTACCATATACTAACTTTTAGTAAACGTGCCTCTTAATGAGTGTATGGATAAAGAAAGACTAAAAGATTTCTACATTACTATAATCCAGTGCCAACTGCCAGACACATTAGGAACTACTACAAACACTGCCCATTTAGAACCCATAGCAAACCCGCCGTATCCTAACAGCAATACCAGGACTCACAAAGCACCATACTCTACCAATCAAAAGGCAACACTGCAAATATTAAACCAATACATTTCAGAGAACAACAATACATGACCTACTGGGGAAAGAAACAAGTGGCATGTCAAATAGGAATTATATAAACAGAACACCTCAGCTCAGTTACACATGCAGAACATAGACCATCACCAAACAAGTAATCACATTTTAGAAACAGGAAGACAATAATTAAACTGGGAATCCCAAAAGCCAAACTTGGAATGTACAACACTGTAGAAATAAAACTATACATTAATTTGCTCTTGTACTAAACAAAGCGCAGACGTTAATGATGCACATTTACCAGAGCTGACATATTCCAATTAATAATTCAAAATAAAGAGATATTTTTCTACCTTTTGTGCATTTTTTTCAGCTGCAATTGCTCCAGCCACTTTCTTCTGGTTTCTTCATGTCTTCTGCTAACTCTCCATCGTCTGCTGTCCATTTGTCCTTTCTTCTCTCTTCTAGTTTTTTTCCATTCTCTCTCTACATCTGCTTTAACATACTAATCTTTCTCCTTTTGCTCTTTCCTCATTCCTATTTCATCCACTCAAATTTTACCCCTCCATCCTCAATCCCCACTTACTCTCCCAATACCCGGCCAATTGTAGATTTTTTTATCCCTCCCACACAAAATATTTTTCCCTTCTCCATTTTACTCTTCCAGCCCCATCCCATTCTAATCCTCCCCAACATCAGCTCCCTTCTAGTTCCAGCCTCACCCAGCATCCATTCCCTTCTAGTCCCTGCATCAGCCCATTTCCAGTCCTAGCCACCCATCAGCCCATTTCAGTCCTAGCAACCCCCCAACCCAATACCAGTCCTAACCCCCCATCACCCCATTTTCCAGTTTAAGCCCCCCCCTATAACCCATTACCAGTCCTAACCCCCCATCAGCCCACTTCCAGTCCTAACCCCATCAACCCATTTCCAGTCAGCCCCCCATAGCCCATTGCCAGTCCTAACCCCCCCCCCATCAGCCCATCCCCACAGCCCATTACCAGTCCTAACCCCATCAGCCCACCTCCAGTCTTAACCCCCCCAGCCCATTTCCAGTCCTAACCCCCCCATTAAGCCCATTACCAGACAGCCCCATCAGCCCACAGCCATTACCAGTCTAAACCCCCAAAACCCATTACCAGTTCTAAACCCCCCCCCAACAGCCCATACCAGTCTAACCCCATTAGCCCACCTCAGTCTTAACCCCCCAAGCCCATTTCCAGTCCTACCCCCCCCATAGACCATTACCAGACAGCCCCCATCAGCCCACAGCCCAGTACCAGTCTTAACCCCCCAAAGCCCATTTACCAGTCTAACCCCCCCCAACAGCCCACAGCCCATTACCAGTCCTAACCTCATCAGCCCACCTCCAGCCTTAATCCCCCCAACCCATTTCCAGTCCCAGTCCCAGCCCATTTCCAGTCCCAGTCCCAACCCATTTCCAGCCCCTCCCAGCCCCCCCAATTACCAGTCCTACCCCCTCCCCCTCCCCCGGCCTAAAGTAAAATTTAATTTTAAAAAAAAACCTGCTGGCTGCCGCCGCGGGGCCCCCTCTGCTGCCGCGGCAGCATGGACTGACCCGCGGGGGCCCCTCTGTAAGCTCGGTCCCTCCCTCCGTGCCTCCGTGTCTCCCTCCGTGCAGGCTGTGAGAGACGCGAAGGCAGACTGTCTCCTTCGCGTCTCTGTTAAGCCCGCAGGGGCTGATGGGAAATTTCCCATCAGCCCTGCGGGCATAACAGAGACGGGAAGGCAGAAGGAGACAGTCTGCCTTCGCGTCTCTAACAGCCTGCACGGAGGGAAACACGGAGGCACGGAGGGAGGGACCGAGCTTACAGAGGGGGCCCCCGCGGGTCAGTCCATGCTGCTGCGGCAGCAGAGGGGGCCCCGCGGCGGCAGCCAGCAGTTTTTTTTTTATTTTATTTAAAAAAAAAAGCCTAACTAGTTCAATTTTTGTGGGCCCTTTGCAGCTGTGGGCCCTACGCCATGGCGTACATGGCGTATAGCTAAATCCGGCCCTGGTCACTACCGTCTGCACCTCCATTCCACCAAACATGACTATTTCTCCAGCCTCATCTCCTCCTCTGCTAACTCCTCGCATCAGCTCTACTCCGTTTTCCACTCACTTTCTGCACCCCATTCCTTGGCCTCCTCCCCCCTTCTCCCATCAGCCCTGATCCCACTATCCTGGCCACGCACTTCACTGAGAAAGTGCACTCTCTCTGCCTTCTATTTCCCACGAGCCCTCCAACCCTCTCCTCCCTCCATGGATCCTCCTCCCCCCATCTCCCCACCCACTTCTACACCCCCCCTCTTTTCCACCTTTGGTCTTCCTTCCAGCCCATTACCCTCACAGAACTGTTCAAGACTCTTACCTTCATCCGCAAGACGACCTGCCCTTCTGACCCCATTCCCTCCCATTGGCTGCCAGAGCCTTCCCTAGCTCTTACCACATATCCTCTCTATTTTCAACTCAAGCCTCCTGAATGGTATTTTACCTTCTCTGTGGAAGCATGCTCTGATCCATCTCATTCTGACCCATAGCAAGCCTACCCTTCACTGCCAAGATAATCGAGAAGATCGTCCAGCAGCAACTACAGGAACACCTTGATCTCAACAACATACTGGATCCACAACAACACGGCTTCCGCCCTCTACATGGAGTTGAGACCCTAATGACCACACTGATGAACACTCTCCTCATAAGAACGCAAGAAAAACACTCTGGATATGCCATGATCTTCCTTGACATATTCTGCAGCTTTTGACACCATCTCCCACAACATCCTCATACACAGACTATGGACAATTGGGATCAAAGACACTGTACTACAGTGGTTCCAATCATACCTAACTAACAGAGAGCAACTAATCCGCACCAGCAACTCGACATCCCCCCATTCCAGCAACACCAAGGAGTCCCCCAAGGATCCACACTATCAGCCATGCTTTTCAACATTTACCTTCAACCACTCTGCTCAGTCATACGCACTCACAACATCAGCTTTCACATTTACGTTGATGGTATCATGCTCTATGCCCCCATTACAACCACGAACCCAACAAACACCCATCTATCAACATGCATCACCGAGGTGTCCAACTGGTTACAAGCAAAGAACCTATCCATCAACATAAAGAAGACAGAAGCCCTCATAGTCACAAAAGACCCGGACTTTACACCACCTACACACCTCAACATAGGTACCACAAGCATTCAAATACAACCACAAATAAGATACCTGGGCATTATTATTGACCAAGCACTCACCTTAAAGCAACAAATCACCAAAACCTCCGGAACTATATTCCACAAGGCAAGAACAGTCCAACGTCTCAGACCCCTTCTTGAACATCAAGACTTCCGAACTGTAATGCAAGCCATGACGCTCCCACATCTAGACTACTGTAACATATTATACCATGGCCTTCCAGCCACACAGACGAACCCCCTCCGAACAGCATTGAACACCACAGCGAGAATCATTCAGAGAGCAAAGAAGACCGACCACATCACCCCAATTTTGAAAGACCTACACATACTCCCCCTCAAAGCAAGGACTAAATACAAAGCCATCCTACTCACCCACAAAGCCATACATCAAACACGGAACTCCAAACTCAACAACCTACTGTCTCTACCAGCTCATGGCAGAACTACCAGACAAGCCTCCAGCAACTCTCTCACCATCCCTCACAAAAGAACCAAATGCTCGCAATGGACCTGCAATCGAGCCTTTGAACTGTATGCTCCATCCTTATGGAGCTCTCTACCGAGCTGTCTCTGAAACAACACCGATCTACTATCTTTTAGAAAACAGCTGAAAACCAACCTGTTTCAGGAATACCTCAACATGACCCCCACCAAAAAAGCACAATAACCTCTGATCTCACCCACCATGACCACCTAACTCAAACTATACTAACCCTACCATGTCTAAAATCTGTCCAAGTCCAAAGTCTGTCCTATGTCTTATGTTGAAATCATCAATGTAGCCTCCCCGGTGATGGCCCCACCCTTATATGTAAATCCCCCCCCCCTTTATGTAACGCCGCTTTGACCCGGTGAAAAGTGGGATACAAATACAGCTAAATAAATAAATTCTGAAGAAGGGCTCCTTAGACCCCTCCATTCCTGCAAACTGACATCCAATCTCTAACCTCCCATTTCTCTCCAGGCTTCTGGAAAAACGAGTCTTTGCCCAGTTCTCCTCCCATCTCGAAGCTTCTCTAGCCCTTCATCCCCAACAGTCTGTCTTTTATCCTGGCCATAGCACAGAATCCATTATCTCTCTCCGTAACGGATTGCATGTTGAACATGATCAGGGCTCCTTCTCAACTGCCGTCTCCCTTGATTTATCCACTGCCTTCGACTTAGTCGACCACCGTACCCTCCTCACACATCTCCACAGCGTTGGGAATTCTGGCACCTTTCTTCTTTGGTTTCGTTCCTTCCTCACCAACAAGTCCTTCTCAGTTCTGCTTCCTCCCCCCACCCCTCTTCACTGTGGTGTGCCGCAGGGTTCCATCCTGAACCTGCTCCTGTTCAACATATTCCTGGCTCTGCTCCCCCTCCTGGTTCAGCAATATGGTATCTCTGCATATTACTACATGGACAATATCGTCCTTCTTCATCACACAGACTCCACAGCATCTGATATTGGCCCCCTCAATGCCTACCTGTCCTGTGTGACCTCCTGGCTGTCCACAAAGTACCTGCATGTTAATCTCTCTAAAACCATGGCCATTTGGTTCATCTTTGGTGATACGGCTCCCTCTCTCGTCCCCCTTCTCTCCTCCTCCCTCATCCCTGTTGTCCCTGCTCTGTGCTATCTTGGTGTCACCCTCAATTTGTTCCTTTCGTTTAGAGACACATTTCATCTGTAGTCCCGCATTCTTTCCAAGTCCTGAGGCAACTTTGTGCTGTCCGTCCTTTCATTTCTGCACCCTCCATGACTACTTTGCTCCTGTCCCTCATCATTTCCCATCTGGATTATTGTAATGTTTCTCTGGCTGGCCTTCCTCAACTCCAACTGTACAGACTCCAACTCATCCAGAACACTGTTGCACATATCCTGACCCATGTCTCCCATACAGACCACGTTACACCTCTTCTCATTCACCTGCACTGGCTCTTGTATCCTTCAGAATTCAGTACAAAGTCTCATCTTTGTTCACAAATCAATCCACACTGGTTTACCACTCTACTTCTCTGATCTGATCTGACTTCATTTCCCCCAGCAGTCCCTCAGATCCATTCACTCTAATCGCATGTCTCTCCCATCCCCATCTCAGGCCCACTTGAAATCCACTCAGTCCTCTGCTTTCTTTTTCCTTGGTCCCCGGCTCTGTAACTCGCTCCCGTCAGCCCTCCACCTGGAACCCTCCTTCAATAATTTTTATTAAAGACCCACCTTTTCTGTATAGTTTTTGACCTTCCCCCTCCCCCTTGTCTCCTGCTCCTCATTGATGACAATTCCATGTCCTTCCATCCCTGGTGTAGTCCTTCCTTTTTCTGTTGTCCCTCTCTTTAACATGCTGTCTCACCTCTCTGAATGCTGGCATTCTGTTTCTCTTTCCTAGAAGTATTTTGAATTTTCTAATTGTAAACTGCTCTAGTACCTTGTGTGTGGGCGGTATATTAAGTTGTGAATAAAGATAAGATAAAGATAAAGAAAGTCTAGATCTTTTGTTTCTAAATTGGTTTATATCTCAATGTCCCTCATAACCACTGTTTAATTATTAAGAGACAAAAGAAAGACCAGTGAGCAGTCAGGGGACAAGATGGCAACAGAGGTGGTCATGTGGATATGAGCTCCTACCTCTGAGCATTTTAGCTACTCTATATTATTGAACTTTTTCTCCTAAGAATGGGGCCACAGAAGTGCAAGCAGAAAAGTCTAACCTTGTGCTCTGCAAAATCTAGAGCAATATTGCAGATGATGCTCGAAGACTGTGTGCTTCATTCTATGGGAATGTTGGGGTTCTTCTGGGATTCCTCTAAGATTATTTGGGGATTTTCTATTTTTGTTTGGCTGTTTGTGTTCAACCCCAACATACATACAGGACTTGCTTTAAACAAATTGCTCATGCCACCATAAAAGCATGGACATTTTTTTATTTTAACTTGTCAGGTCTGTAACATCACAAACTTTACTTTTGATTTATAAAGTACAAATTTCAATATCAATCCATAGGATCAATACATCTATAACAAGCAAAGCACCTGACTTAATTGCAAAAAGGTCCTGGAGACATAGACAACCTCACTCCAATGAGATCAGCTAATGTCTGTCTGCTTATTAGAATTTCTTCTCTATATTTATATTCATTTTAAGGCTCAAATTGCTGATAAATAGATTTATTTTCTGTTTATTATTCTCTATTATTTCAAGCAAATCTGCTTCCCAATCTTCTACCTTCTGTTTTCTCTATAGCATCTTGTCTCTCCATTCTCATTCGCCTTGTGCTAGTCATGTTTCCTGCAGATAAACTGTAGATACTGATGTTCGTCTTACATAAGAACATAAGATATGCCATACTGGGCCAAACAAAGGTCCATCAAGCCCAGTATCCTGTTTCCAACAGTGGCCAATCTAGGTCATTTGTACCTAGCAGTTTCTCCAAAAGACACAGGTTCCACAATGCTTGTACTGGGTCTAGCATTGATATCCTGGGCCCCTTCTTAATAATGGTTTATGGACCTTTCCTCCAGGAACATGTCCAGACCTTTTTTAAACCCAGCTACACTAACAGCCTTTACTACATCCTCCGGTAATAAATTTGAGAGTTTGATTACACGTTGAGTGAAAAAATATTTTCTTTTATTAGTTTTAAATAGTTTACCCTGTAGCTTCATTGCATGTCCCCTAGTCTTTCTATATTCTGATAATGTAAAGAATCAATCTACGTTTACCCGTTCCACTCTGTTTATTAATTTATAGACTTCTATCATATCTCCCCTCAGCCGTCTCTTTTCCAGGTTAAAGAGCCCTAACCCTTTTAGCCTTTCTTCATAGAAGTATCCTTCCATCCCCTTTACCATTTTGATGGCTCTCCTCTGAACCTTTTCTAATAACGCTATATCCATTTTAAGATACGGCGACCAGAATTGATCTCTTGGCCACCGCTGCACACTGGGCTGAGGGTTTTAACATGTTATCCACAATGACACCTAAATCTTTTTCCTGGGTGGTGGTTCCTAATGTGGAACCTTGCATCGTGTAACCATAGTTTCGGTTGTTCTTCCCTAGGTGCATAACTTTGCACTTGTCCACATTAAATTTCATCTGCCATTTTGATGCCCAGTCTTCCAATTTATTAAGATCATCTTGCAATTTTGCACAATCCTCTTGGGTTTTAACAACTTTAAATGGTTTTGTGTCATCTGCAATTTTGATAACCTCACTCATTATTCCCTTTTCCAGGTCATTTATGGATATGTCAAAAAGCAGCAGACCCAGCACAGATCCCTGGGATATACCATAATTCACCTTTCTCCACTGGAAAAAGTGGTCATTTAGCCCTACCCTCTGCTTTCTATCTTTTAACCAGTTCCTGATCCACTATAGTACACTGCCTCCTATGACTCTTTAGTTTTGCCAAACGTCTCTGATGAGGGACCTTGTCATAGGCTTTCTGAAAGTCCAGATACACTATATCAACAGACTCACCTTTGTCCACCTGTTTATTCACACCTTCAAAAATACATAACAGATTAGTAAGACAAGATCTTCCTTGTTTAAAGCCATGTTGGCTGTCTCCCATTAGGCCATGACTATCTACATGCTGAGTAATTTTATTCTTTATGATGGTTTCTACCATTTTTCCCGGTACTGACGTCAGGTCTCACCGGTCTGTAGTTTCCCGGATCACCCCTGGAACCCTTTTTAAAAATTGGTGTTACATTGGCGATCCTCCAATCTTCGGGTATTACAGATGATTTTAATGATAGTTCACAGATTACTAATAGCAGGTCTGCAATCTCATATTTCAGTTTCTTCAACACCCTTGGATGTATACTATCCAGCAAAGGTGATTTGCTACTCTTCAGTTTATCTCATAGTTGTAATAAATCTTCCCAATGTATTGATATTTCCTTCAATTCTTCTGCACCTTTAAATACCATTTCAGTCATGGGTAACATCCCTACATCTTCCTCAGTAAAGACCGAAGCAAAGAATTCATTCAGTCTCTCAGCTATCACCTTGTCGCCTCTTAGTGCCCCTTTAACCCCTCTATCAGCTAATGGACAAACTGACTCTCACACAGGTATTTTGCTATGAATGTACTTGAAAAAGTCTTTATTTCAAATTTTTGCTTCCACGGCAAGCTTCTTCTCAAATTCTCCCTTTGCCTGCCTTATCAATGCCTTGCATTTGACTTGCCAGTGCTTGTGCTGTTTCCAGGTTTCGTCGTTTGGCTCTTTTTTCCATTTCCTGAAAGATTCTTTTTTGGCAAGAACAGCCTCTCTGACCTCACCTTTAAACCATGCTGGCAGTTTGTTGGACTTCCTTCCACTTTTCTTAAAGCGTGGAATACAGCTGGTCTGGGCTTCCAAGATAGTATTTTTCAACAACACTCAAGCTTGATGTAAGTCTTTAACCTTTGCAACTGCTCCTTTTAGTTTTTTTTAAACTATTTTCCTCATTTTATCATAGTCTCATTTCGAAAGTTAAAAGGTAGTACTGTGGATTTCCTTACTATCCCTCCTCCACTAATTAAATCAAAGGCGATCATGCTATGATCACTATTGCCACATGGCTCCAACACCCTTATCTCTTGCACTAGATCTGGTGTTCCACTAAGGACTAGGTCTAATATGGCTTCCCCTCTGGTCGGTTCATGAACCAGTTGCTCCAAGAAGCAGTCATTTATTTCATCTAGGAACTTTATCTCCCTAGCATGTCCTGCCGTGACACTGACCCAGTCGATACCGGGGTAATTGAAATCACCTATTATTATTACTGCACTGTAACTTTTGTTAGCTTCCTTGATTCCTTTGAGCATTTCATCATCCATTTGTTCATTCTGGCCAGGCGGTCGATAGAACACCCCCACTGCCACCGCCTTCCCCTTTTTACATGGAATTTCAATCCATAGAGATTCTACAGCAAATTTTGTTTCCTGCAAAACTTTAATCCTTTTTGACTCAATGCCCTCTCTAACATCGAGCGCAACCCCTCCACCAATTTGATCAGCTCTATCATTACGGTATAGTTTGTACCAGGTATCACATTGTCCAACTGGTTGTCCTCCTTCCACCATGTCTCTGATAGTCCAATCATATCTAACCTCTCATTTACTGCTATATATTCTAACTCTCCCATCTTATTTTTTAGACTTCTAGCATTTGCATACAAGCATTTTAGAGACTGTATTTTATTCATATTAATCTGGCTATTGGTAGGCATGGGTAATTTGGGATCTTTAAGCTCTGTCTGCTCCATACTCAAGGGCATTTGGGCTACCTTACTCTTTTTTGGAACCTCTCTGCATTTGGTAGTATCCTTCAAGGATACATTCGTCTGAACCATGCCCTTTGGGGTGACTGTCAGCTTTCCCCTATTATCTAGTTTAAAAGCTGCTCTATCTCCTTTTTAAAGGTTATTGCCAGCAGCCTGGTTCTATCCTGGTTAAGGTGAAGCCCATCCCTTCGGAAGAGCCCCTCCTTTCCCCAGAATGTTCCCCAGTTCCTAACAAATCCAAAACCCTCATCTCTCCACCATTGTCTCATCCACACACTGAGATTCCAGAGCTCTGCCTGCCTTTTGGTCCTGCGTGTGGAACAGGAAGCATTTCAGAGAACGCTGCCCTGGAAGTTCTGGATTTCACTTCCTACCTAAAAGCCTAAATTTAGCCTCCAGAACCTCCCTACCACATTTTCCTATGTCATTGGTACTGACATGTACCAAGACAGCAGACTCCTCCCCAGCACAATCTAATACCTTATCTAGGAGGCACGTGAGGTCTGCTACCTTCGCACCAGGCAGGTATGTTACCAGGCGATCCTCAAGTCCAGCAGCCACCCAGCTATCTACATGTCTAATGATCGAATCACCAACTATAATGGCTGTTCTAACCCTTCCCTCATGGGCACATGGCCCTGGAGAAACTTCCTCAGTGCGAGAGGGTTTTACATCACCTGGAGGACAGGTCCTAGTTACAGGATCACTTCCTGCCACACCAGGGTGATGCTCTCCTGTCACGTGACCTCTCTACTCCATGGCAACAGGGATGCTGCCAGACTGGAGGTGGGACTTCAGGACTATATCCCTGCAGGTCTCGTCTATGTACCTCTCTGTCTTTCTTATGTCTTCCAAGTCTGCAACTCTAGCCTCTAGAGAACGGACTCGTTCTCTGAGAGAAAAGAGCTCCTTGCACCTAGTGCACACGTAAGACCTCTCACCAACTGGGAGAAAATCATACATGTCACACTCAATGTAAAAGACTGGAAAGCCCCAATCTTGCTGCTGGACTTCTGTCTGCATCTTAGTTTTAAGCTTGTGTTTAGATTTTTAAGTTCTTTACTTACTAAGGTTTGCTATGGATATTTATACTAATAAAACTGTACCTAATACGTTTAATATACCTTGTTCACCTGAAGCTTAATTAATCTCAGGTCCTTAGTGTATGACTGATTTGGATAACGACCTTCACCTGAGAGCAGCTCATTTCCTTTAAGATGTGTAAGTACCTATATAGCTGCTATTATCCCGGGGGTGGATGGGTGTTGGGGAGGGAGGGAGGGAAATAACATGTATTAAAAGAGGGCTGCTACACAGTACCCTGTCCTGTGCTTCTGAGGTAAGCTGTGACCAACTTCCAGGGTGATGAACAGTCCTTGCTTGGATAGAAGGAGTCTTTCAAAATGGCCTTTTGACCTGCCACCTGGTGTTAACACCTATTGAAAAAGATTTACAGGTCTCTTGCCCCCTAGATAGAAGGCCTCTTTGTAAAGGTCTGTAGAAGACTTTATTTGTTGCTCAAAGAGTACTGACCCTGTTTTGCCTTTTATGCTAAGTTATATTCTGATTTGATTTAAATTGCAGCTCTTTGCTGCTGATAGGCTCTGACTTATTATGAAATTTAAGCTACAAGCTCTCTGCTGGGTTCTAAATTTAACCAGAAAGCTCTCTTGTGGGTTTTAAATTTAAACTAGCCCTTATTATGAAATTTAAACTACAAGCTCTCTGCCGGGTTCTAAATATAACCAGAAAGCTCTCTTCTGTGTTTTAAATTTAAACTAATAGTACTTTGCTTATACTAGGCCCCGAGTGAGTATAAAATTTAAACTACATGCTCTCTGCTGGGTTCCAAATTTAACCAGGAAGCTCTCTTCTGTGTTTTAAAATTAAACTAAAAGTACTTTGCTGATGCTAGGCTTTGAGTGACTATTAAATTTAAACTACAAGCTCTCTGCTGGGTATGAAATGTAACCAGAAAGTTCTCTTCTGTGTTTTAAATTTAAACTTAAACTGCTGCTACTAGGCCCTGACTGATTTAACAAAAAACACTGGGTTCACAGATTAATTAGCTTTAATACAAAGAAGTCCTTTCAGAAAAATCCTAGAAGTATATACTAACAATTACAGATCTCTCTCCAGAAGTAGCAGTCCCTTTTTCTAGTCCTTCAAGACTGAGGATCATAGAGCTCTGGTTGAGCTGTTTATGCCTGTGCTGCTGAGGTAAGCTGTAACCAACTTCCTGGGTGATTAACAGTCCTTGCTTGGATAGAAGGAGTCTTTCAAAATGGCCTTTTGACCTGCCACCTGGTGTTAACACCTATTGAAAAGGTTTTACAGGTCTCTTGCCCCTTAGATAGAAGGCCTCTTTGTAAAGGTCTCTATAAGACTTTATTTGTTACTCAAAGAGTACTGACCCTTTTTTGCCTTTTATGCTATGTTATATTCTGATTTGATTTAAATTTCAGCTCTTTGCTGCTACTAGGCTCTGACTTATTGTGAAACTAGCCCTTATTATGAAATTTAAACTTCAAGCTCTCTGCTGGGTTCTAAATTTAACCAGAAAGTTGTTCCTTGTTTATGTTCCCCTTTGTTCATTCAAGGGGCCCAGGTGACAGCTTTTCACTAGCTGTGTAGTTTTCAGAGCCTCTCATTGTGTCAGCTGTCTGGGACAGTATATTAGCTCATTTCATTGCTCAATCTTGCTGATTTTGCAGTTCAGTGTGAAAAAGTCAGAGCAGGCTGTTTCTTAGGCCTGAGCTATAGATGTTAGCACAAGATGGATTCAACCTGTAACAAAGGTACTTTAAGGGGGATTCATTTTTCCTCTTCAGGAAGTGTGGCAGTGGCTTTAGTGGATCGTTGCTCAAATATGGGCACTGACCAGACCATAGTGGGGTTTGTTTGAGCTCCAAGCAGTGCCAAGTTCCACTGTGACCCAGAAATATTTTAGCCACTGAGGTTGTGCTCCCTCCCAGCACTGTGGCTAGTATTCCCAGAGGTGGGAATGGAGAGGGCACTGAAGCATCAGAGTTACCCTCAACAGTGGGGGGCACACTGGCCCTGTAGCCTCCCATAATGAGTCTATAGCTGAGGTGTCCTGTGAGCAAGAATCACAAGCTGAGAAGTTGGCAAAGTTGGCAGATCAGATGGAGAGGTTGCAGGAACTATGTGCAGCACAAGTTCAGGATAAAACTATTCTAAGAAGTGTGACCTCTTAGAAAACCATACTTGGTGAAATAATTTGAGCCTTTTAAACTTCCCCAAATCACCCTTGCTATCTCCATTGGAGATGGTGAGGAAATATTTCTGAGAGGTTTTAAGGATTCTGCAAGATAGTTTGCCTCCTCTTCTTAAAGCATCACACATAACTTAGTGCTTCTCCATATCCACTTGAGATAAACCAATGAAAGAGACAGTCTTGAGACCTGGAGTTCCTAGAGAACTCGCTAGAGGTAATCATAAAGAGAACTATTCTGATTGTGATTTTTGCTCTGGACCCAGATCATAATATTATATTGTAATTATTTTGCATAAATATTCATGAGCAAGATTAGGATCAAAAGTTTGTGTTTTCCTGGACTTTGCTAGGGATATCTAGAAAAAGAGAAGGGACTTCTTTGCTTTGCGATCGAGAGTCCTATTTATTTGGCAAATTTTGTCTTTAAATTTCCTTCTAAATGTTTTATTTGCTAATAAACAGTGTTTGTTTTTTAAACCCAAGCAGGTCTTGGAAGCCCAGAGCAGATATATTCTATGCTTTAAGAAAAGTGAAAGGAAGGCCAAAAAACTGCCAGAATGGTTTAAAGGTGAGGTCAGAGAGGTTGTTGGAGCCAAAAAAAGCATCTTTCAGAAAATGGAAAAAGGACCCAAATGATGAAAACTGGAAACAACATAAGCACTGGCAAGTTAGATACAAGGCATTAATAAGTCAAGCAAAGACAGAATTTGAAAAACAGCTTGCCATGGAAGCAAAAATGCATAATAAAAACCTTTTCAAGTACATTCATAGCAAAAATCTGTGAGTCGGTTGGACCACTGGATGATAAAGGGGTAAAAGGAGCATTAAGAGGGGACAAGGCCATAGTAGAGAGAAAGAATGAATTTCTTGCTTCTGTCTTTACTGAGGAAAATATAGAGAAGATACCAATCCTGAAATGGTATTTAAAGGTGATGAATTGGAAGAATTGAAAGAAATATTCATAAACTGGGAAGATGTATTACAACTATTTGATAAACTGAACAGTAAAAAAATCATCTGGACTGGATGGTATACATCCAAGGGTGTTGAAAGAACTGAAAGAAGAGGTTGAAGACCTACTATTAGTAATCTGTGAACTATCATTAAAATCATCTGTAGTACCTGAAGATTGGTGAATGGCCAATGTAACGCCAATTTTTAAAAAGGCTTCAGGGGTGATCCAGGAAACTGCAGAAAGGTGAGCCTGACATAGGTACCAGGCAAAATGGTAGAAACCATTATAAAGAACAAAATTAATGAACATGTAGGTAGGCATGGTTTAATGGGAAAAAGCTGAAATTGATTTAGCCAAGGAAGGTCTTGACTTACTAATAAGTTATATTTTTTGAAGGTGTGAATAAACAGGTAGACAAAGTGAATCAGTTGATATAGTGTATCTGGATTTTCAGAAAGCCTTTGACAAGGTCCCTCATGAGATATTCTTGGCAAACTTAAAAAGTCATGGGATAGGAGAAAATGTACTATTGTGGATCAGGAACTGATTAAAAGCTAGAAAGCAGAGGGTAGGGCTAAATAGCCAATTTTCTGAATGGAGAAAGGTGAATAATGAAGTACCCCAGGATCTGTGCTGGGTCCGCTGCTTTTTAACATATTCATAAATGACCTGGAAATGGGAATAATGAGTGAGGTGATCAAATTTGCAGATGACACAAAATTATTCAAAGTTGTTAAAACACAAGAGGATTGTGAAACATTGCAAGAGGACCTTGATAAATTGGAAGACTGGAGATTCAAATGGCAGATTAAATTTAATATGGACAAGTGCCCCTCACTTGGTTTGCAGCTTGTCGTGCTGTGAGGGCTTGTGTGCATCAGTGATGCTGAGAGCTAAACTATCGGTAGTTTAACTACTGGCAGGGTCTCCCAAGATGGACAGGTCTCAGCTGAGGTGCCAGACCAAGACAAACCACCCATCTGGGCAGCAGCAGAATGGGATAGTGTTGACGGCGGAGGATCACATATCTGTGACAACAGCAACAACACCAAACTTAAACTGCGCGGAAGAAAGGCCCGGCAATCTACTTCTGTATCTTGCCATGAAAACCTAATGGATAGTTACAACAAAACAAATTGTGCTATAGTGCTGGAAGATGAGACCCCCAGGTCGGAAGGCACTCAACTAGCTACTGGGGAAGAGCTGAAGACTTTTCAGAGTAAAGTCAGCATTTATGATGTGGTTGGATCAAAGCCCTCAGGACGTTTGACTGCTGATGTAGCTGTGCATGAAATGAGAGTCAGAAGCTGTAAAGATGTCTTACGCATTGGAATATGGAACGTACGAAGCATGAACCAAGGGAAGTTGGAGGTGGTCAAGAATGAAATGGAACATGTACAGCTTGATCTGTTGGGTGTCAGCGAACTGAAATGGACTGGCATCAGGCACTTTGCATCAGATGATCACATGGTCTACTATGCTGGAAATGAAAGACAAAGAAGAAATGGTGTTGAAATTTATAATAAAGAAGAAACTTGCAAGAACTGTAATGAAATACAATGCAGTCAGCAAAAGCTTAATCTCTATTCGGCTATGAGGAATGCCTATCAACACAACTATAATTCAAGTATATGCCCCAACAACAGTTGCAGAAGAGAATGAAATTGAAGAGCTCTATGAACAAGTACAAGCTGAAATTGACAGAACATGCAAACAGGATATCCTGAAAGTCATGGGTGACTGGAACGCAAATGTTGGCAACAAAGAAGAAGGCAAAGTATTTGGAAAATATGGACTTGGCAACAGAAAAGAAGCTGGAGAAAGACTGATAGAATTCTGCAAGAACAACGATCTATTCATCTCAAACACCTTCTTCCATCAATACAAGCGGCGACTGTACACATGGACTTCACCCAATGGAGTGTATAAAAATCAAATTGACTACATCTGTGGACGTCAACGATGGAAAAGTTCTATAACATCAACAAAGACAAAACCTGGAGCTGACTGTGGTACAGATCATCAACTACTAGTATGCAAACTCAAGCTAAAGTTGAAAAAGAGCAAACCACTCATGAATGCAGCAAAATATGACCTTGAGAATATACCACTGGAATTTAAAGACTGCCTGCAAAATTGATTTGCTGTTTTAGATACAAATGACAGAGCTCCAGAAGAGTTATGGAATGACATCAAGAAGGTTGTGTTGGAAGAAAGCGAGAAGTCTCTACAAAAGGTGAAAAAGCAAAAACGGCCAAAATGGATGACGGAAGAAACTCTGAAAATTGCCCATAAATGCAGAGAAGCTAAAATCAGAGCAGAAAGAAAGACAATAGCAGAACTCAACAGAGATTTCCAACGTGCAGCAAGACAGGACTAGGAAAAGTACTACGAAGACGAATGCAAGGAAATAGAAGTAGAAACTATTAGAGGAAGAACAAGATCGGCTTTCCTAAAGCTACGAGAGTTAAAGAAAAAGTTCCAGCCTCGAATTGGAATGTTACAAGATGCTCAAGGTTCTATGTTGAATGATGCTGAGAAGATCAAGAAAAGGTGGAAGGAATATACAGAGTTTTTATATGATAAAGATCAAGTGGACCAACAGCCGTTTTAACCTGTACCTTATGATCGGGAACCATTGGTGATGAAAGAAGAAGTTGAAGCAGCATTGAAAGCCTTATCAAAGAACAAAGCACCAGGCATTGATAGCATTCCCATAGAAGTATTGCAGCAATCTGATGCAGCTGTTACCGTACTTACAAGGCTTTGCCAAGAAATATGGAAGACAACATCATGGCCAACTGACTGGAAAAGATCTGTGTTTATACCAATACTAAAGAAAGGTGATCCAACTGACTGTGGAAATTATCACACAATCGCTCTGATCCCACATGCCAGCAAGATTCTACTGAAGATTATTCAAAAGAGACTACAACCATACCTGGAACAAGAACTACCTGAAGTGCAAGCAGTGCTCAGGAAAGGGCGAGGAACGAGAGACATCATTGCGGATGTGAGATGGATCCTTGAAAAGACTAAAGAATACCAAAAGGATATCTATTTGTGATTTATCGACTATAGCAAGGCTTTTAACTGTGTAAACCATGAGAAACTCTGGGCCACACTAAGAAGCATGGGTATACCAGAACACCTGATCGTTCTCTTGTGCAATGTGTACATTGATCAAGAAGCAATAGTTCGAACAGAACAAGGAGAAACAGAATGGTTTAAAATAAGCAAAGGTGTAAGACAAGGCTGCATACTTTCCCCCTACCTGTTTAATTTATATGCAGAACAAATCATCAGAGAAGCAGGATTGTATGAAGACAACAGAGGTGTGAAGATTGGTGGAAGACTCATCAACAACCTTCGCTATGCTGATGATACCACATTACTGGCTGAAAGTGAAGATGATCTGAAACATTTGCTTCTCACAATCAAAGAACATAGTCTCAAAATGGGCCTGCACCTTAATGTAAAGAAGACAAAGATCATGACAACTGGCATAATCAACAGGTTCATCGTTGAAGGAGAAGAAATTGAAATTGTGAACAACTTTAACCTACTTGGATCAACTATCAATAAAGAAGCAACAAGCAGTCAAGAAATCAGACGACGCATTGCTCTTGGCAGAATGGCTATGAAAGACCTAGATAAGATTCTCAAGAGCAGAGATGTCTCTCTCCATACAAAGATTTGACTTGTTCAAGCCATGGCATTTTCAATAACATCATATGGATGTGAAAGCTGGACAGTGAAAAAGATAGACAGGAAGAAAATTGATGCCTTTGAATTATGGTGCTGGCGGCGAATACTGTGTATACCATGGACTGCTCGAAGAACAAACCGTCGATACTAGAGGAGATCAAACCTAAGCTTTCTTTAGAAGCTCAGATGACAAGACTTCGACTTTCATACTTTGGACACATCATGCGAAGAGAGAGATCATTAGAGAAAGACATTATGCTTGGCAAGATAGAAGGTCAACGCAAAAGAGGAAGGCCAGCAATGAGATGGATCGATACAATAACAGCAGCTACGGGTACCAGTCTGTTAACAATGAGCCGCCTGACTGAAGACCAAACACAATTTAGGATAGCTATCAAGAGGGTCGCCATGAGTTGACTCCGACTCGGCGGCACTTAACAAAAACATCATACCTCAACAACCTCATCAACACGCAACCCCCTACCAGAAATAGAAGAACCTACAACGCAAACACCCTCTACGTCCCAACTAACATCAGATCTGTCAAAGTCTGCACAAGCAATAAAGCATTTATGTACTCAGCACCTACATTATGGAACCAGCTACCAGTCGATCTGAGGACAATCAGCGTCCTAAAAGACTTTAGAAAAAAGCTAAAAACACACCTCTTTCAGGAACAATATAACCTAACTTAACCAATAAACAAAAGCCAAAAGAACCCATTCCTCGGACTATAAATGTAAATACATTTATTTATTTTATTTATTTAACAGTATTTTTAAAACGCCTTATCTTATTAATCAAGGTGGTATCACAGCAAACAATCGAGTAAAGTGAGTGTGTTAAACATGCAGTGAGGGTGAAATTTAGTTGAGTGTGTGTTGTATTGTGTGCTAGATTGGGTTGAGCTATGTACGAGGTGTGTTGTATTGTGTGCTAGAAGGTTTGAGCTATGTACAATGTGGGCTATATACAGTGGTGCTAAAAAACATTTTCTATACATACAGTGTTTAGGCGGTATCTTGTGCTGTTATACATTCTCTTAGGTTATGTGATGTGTCCATAGTGTTCTATGAACAGCATGGTTTTTAGCTGTTTTCTAAAGTCTTTGAGGTCTGTAGTTGCCCTCAAGTCGTCCGGTAGTTTGTTCCATATTGTTGGAGCAGCCATGGAGAGCGCTCTGTCTGTTGTGTCTTTGCGTGTGTGTTTGAATTCACTTGGGGTGCTGACTCGGTTGTGTGTGTTTGTTTTCTTCTAGGATGTGTGCTGGTGTCTGGTTGTATGAGGGTGTGCAGGCTGTTGGCTGATGTGTGCTGATTTATCTTAAATAGGTTTATGATAGTTTTGTATCTGATGCGTGCACCGATTGGGAGCCAGTGTAAGTCCTTTAAGGTAGGTGTGATGTGGTCCTGTCTTGCAGTACCGGATATTATTCGTGCTGCAGTGTTTTGTGCCAGCTGGAGTGGTTTGAGGGCTTGTTTGGGTAGTCCAAGGTATATCGGATTGCAGAAGTCCAGTATTGGGGTAATCAGTGCTTGACAGACGGTACGAAAGTGTTCTGGGGCGAGAAGTGGTTTCAGCCTCCTGATGATTCGCATCTTGTAGTAGACTTTTTGGATTGTTTTGTCTATGTGTGGCTTGAGGTTTAGTTTATTGTCCGGAGTAACTCCGAGGTATCTCACTTCTGATCTTATTGGTATAGTAGTGTTTTGTATCTTGATATTTGGCGGGTGTATGAAGCCTTGGTTCCGAGTGATGATTAAATACATGACTATGATGTATGACTATGATGATTAAATACATGACTATGAAATTACTCTCAAGCGCAATTACAAGGCTCATCCCATGTAAAAATTGTATATATGTATACTCTTATCCTGAAATCAAAATGTAAATAATACTGATTCCTATCCTGAAATCAAAATGTAAATAATACCGATTCCTAGCATATGTATCTAAGTTTGTCATGCAAAGTAATCCGCTTCTGATCCCTGGAAGTAGTGGTATACAAATGAAAACCAAATAAATAAATAAATAAACAGAGACTACAACCATACCTGGAACAAGAACTACCTGAAGTGCAAGCAGGCTTCAGGAAAGGGCAAGGAATGAGAGACATAATTGCAGATGTGAGATGGATTCTTGAAAAGACTAAAGATTACCAAAAGGATATCTATTTGTGCTTTATTTAATACAACAAGGCTTTTGACTGTCTAAACCATAAGAAACTCTGGACCACATTAAGAAGCATGGGTATACCAGAACACTTGATCATTCTCTTGCACAATCTGTACATTGAACAAGAAGCAATAGATTGAACTGAACAAGGAGAAACAGAATGGTTTAAAATCAACAAAGGTGTATGACAAGGCTGCATACTTTCCCTCTACCTGTTTAATTTATATGCAGAACAAATCATCAGAGAAGCAGCATTGCAGGAAGACAACAGAGGTGTGAAGATTGGTGGAAGACTCATCAACAATCTTCGCTATGCTGATGATAGCACATTACTGGCTGAAAGTGAAGATGATCTGAAACATTTGCTTCTCACGATCAAGGATCGTTGATGGAGAAGAAATTGAAATAGTTGACAACTTTAACCTACGTAGATCAACTATCAATAAAGAAGCAAGAAGCAGTCAAGAAATCCGATGACACATTGCTCTTGGCAGAACAGCTATGAAGGACCTAGACAAGATTCTCAAGAGCAGAGATGTCTCTCTCCATTCGACTCGTTCAATCCATGGCATTTTCAATAACATCATATGGATGCGAAAGTTAGTCAGTGAAAAAGATAGACAGGAAGAAAATTGATGCCTTTGAACTATGGTGCTGGCGGCGAATACTGCATATACTGTGGACTGCCTGAAAAACAAACCAGTCAGTACTAGAAGAGATCAAACCTATTCTTTCTTTAGAAGCTCAAAAGACAAGACTTCATCTTTCATACTTTGGACACATCATGCAAAGAGAGAGATCATTAGAGAAAGACATCATGCTTGGCAAGATAGAAGGTCAACACAAAAGAGGAAGGCCAGCAGTGAGATGGATCAATACAATAACAGCAGCTATTGGTGCGAGATTGTCAACAATGAGCCTCCTGACTGAAGATTGAACACAATTTAGGACAATTATCCAGAGGGTCACCATGAGTCTACACCGTCTCGACGCCACTTAACAACAACAACAACTACTACTACTACTACTACTACTACTACTACTTATCATTTGTGTACATAGCATACACATCAATGTACAGAGCTTACAATTCATTCAAGACAGACATCACTCCTTGGGATTAGGATATATCTAGGGGAATGGTAAGGAAACATATAGGAGGTGAACAAGAGGCTGAGGGGATTAGGATCTGAAAGCAGTCTCAAAGAGGTGAGTTTTTATCCTGGATTTGAACAGGGCCAGGGATGGAGCCTGATCTACTGACTCGGGTAGTTTGCCCCAGGCATAAGTAGCAGCAAGATGAAAAGACCAAAGTCCTGGAACTGTCTTGGATCCACTCCTTTTCTCTCGTTATACCCAGTCCCCTGGTGCGCTCATCTCTTCCCATGGCTTTCAGTGCCATCTTTATGCTGATGACTCCCAGATCGACCTCTTTACACCTGAAATCTCTCTGGCAATCCAGGCCAGGATCTCTGCCTGTCTTTCTGACATTGCTGCTTGGATGTCTCACCGCCACTTGAAATTGAGCATAGCCAAAACTAAGCTTCTTATTTTCCCCCTAAACTCTCCTCTCTTCTTCCTCCTTTCTCAGTCTCTGTTGATAACTCTCTACTCCTCAGCTCGCAACCTTGGGGTCATCTTGGTATCCTCTCTCTCCTTCCCCACACACATCCAACTGATAGCTAAAATCTGTCATTTCTTTCTCTACAAAATTTGCCCATTCCTTTCTGAACACACTGCTAAGACACTTATCCACTCCTTAGTCATCTAGACTATTGTAATCTGCTGCATGTTGGTCTCCCTCTCAATCATCTCTCTCGCCTTCAATCTGTTCAACACTCTGCTGTGCAGCTAATCTTCCGCCAGCCTTGTCATGCTCATATTACCTCTCTTCTCAAGACACTTCATTGGCTCCCTATCAGTTTCCGCATGCAGTTCAAACTTCGTCTGCCGACCTATAAGTGCATTCACTCAGCAGCTCCTCGCTACCTTTTCTCTCTTATCTCTCCCTATTGACAACATCAACACTCTTCCTTTGGAACTCCCTCTTCTGGCAACTCACTTCTAGGACTGTACCTTTCTCTTCTTTTGCTAACTCCAGACTTTGCTCCTTTAACCTTGCTGGTCCTTATGCCTGTAACAAACTACCTAAGTCTGTACATCAGGCGCCTTCTCTGACCCTTTACAAATCCAGGCTGAAAACTCACCTCTTCACCGCCACTTTCGGATCTTGACATCTGAACTCCTTCGTGTTTCCTTGCCATTCCCCCTAGATGTATCCTATGTCTACAGTTACTGCATTGTCTACCTTGACTAGATTGTAAGCTCTAATGAGCAGGGACCATCTTTCACATGTGTCTGACCAGTGCTGCATACATCTTATAGTGCTATACAAATGATCAGTGGTAGTAGTATAAGACTTGGCAGTGGAAGGGAAGGGCACCGATAGATGGGATTTGCCAGAAGAGAGGAGTTTCCGCGGAGGGGTGTAGGGAAAGATAAGAGAAGAAAGGTAGTCAGGACAGCTGAATTAAGACACTAGTAGGTCAGTAGTAGAAGTCTGAATGGGATGCAGAAATGGATAGGAAGCTAATGAAGTGACTTGAGAAGAGGGATGATGTGAACATAGCAACACTGGCAAGAGATTAGCCATGTAGCGGAGTTTTGAACAGATTAAAGAGGGAAGAGATGATTTTGAGTTTGTGCCGGCCTTTTCTTCCTTTTACATCTCCAAGTCAAAGGCAACCCATCTATAGCCATACAACCAATTAAACCTTTTAAAAGCATCACCATTACATTTACATCTTAGAAATGGTTGCATAAAATAGATCTTCCTAGAACAAGCATTTCAAATTACATACAGCATAGCAAATCTTAGTTTAATAAGGTTTAAAATGGCCAAGATTATTAAGTTATAGTTGTTTAATGGCTTATATTACAATAAAAGCTGGGGGGGGGGGGGGGCAAAATAAAATGCCTAGTCACTGCCACTTTAATTAAAGCCAGATATTCAGTGGAGGAAGATATCTAGTTTCTGCTGCTGAATATCAGAGCTGTTGGCCACTGATGCCGCTATCCTTTTAGTCTTCAACTACGAACTTCAAAGTGGTTAAAGTTAGGACAGTCACTCAATTGTCCTAATTTAAACTGCCATCCACAGACCACCATAGTTGTAACTAGGCATTTTTTCAGCGGTTTGTGTGGGTATAGGGCACTAAATAGCTAGTTCCACTGAATATCACGGTGACTGCGTTTTAGCCAGTTATCAGATCTCCTAACTGGCCTATATGCTCCGAATATCCCCCCTATATTTACACACAGACTATTCATATATTTCCTGTTATCTTTTACAGACTCTGTTTACTAATTATGCATATTACAGGGAAAAGTATGCTTAAATTATAGCTACAATTGATGACACATAAAATTATCCCAGGGTTTATCTTATTATCAGGTGAATTCTAGAAGTCACATTTAATTTAGCCCTGTATTGCAATGTAGCATAATTGTATTTCTTCAAAGTAATTCTGGTAATGGAGATATGGAGCCCTCAAATATAGTATAAACACGATTTGTGAGTGACACCTAGCTTGAATTATAAAGAAGATGGAACTATCTATGTTGTCATTTGCAAACTGTGAATTGGCATACATCTAGTTTTTGATATGATTTATGCATTTTAAGGGAGTTATTGTGCATGCTATGTTTATATTATAAATACATTTTTCTTTTACTTTAATTCATTGGTAACTGTAAGAGAAGACATAGGGAGAGGGAGAAAGAAAAAAGAAAAAAAAAAGAGAGAAAATGAGGTGGACGTGATAGGCTAGGATAATATGAGAGTCATTTTAAGAGCCTTAGGGGTATGTTTACTAAACTGCGGTAAACATGAATAACGCGTGTTGTACGACGTTAACGATCGTTAGCGCGCTATAGCGCGCGTAATGCTCCGCGGCGCGGTAAAACACCAAAGAAGGTGGAGAGAGGGCGGAGAGAAGGGGTCAATGGGCGGAGAGTTGGCGGGGAGAGGCTAACGCGCTGATTTCCAGAGCTGAATTCCAACGCGAATGAAAACCTACCGGTAAAAGCACGTTAAAAGGGAGAGAAACCATTTACGTGTCAGCAATGTACAGCCTAGGCAGGGAAACCAAAAAAGGTGATAAGTGTGATACATGTGCACAGAACAAAAGGGCACAGAAACACCGAAAATGACCCCAATAAACTGGAAAAAAACAACAACCAAGCTGGCCAATAGTGGTAGCAATGAGAAACATCAACCCCAGCTCCCCTCCCCGAGTAAGCTCCATAGAACAGAGATAATTCGTGGAAGGGTCCATACTCCGTCCCCATACAAGGTGCATGGGCCCACAGTGAAATAGCGCTGCTCAGGGATTTCCCCACCATCGGACAGGGTTCCTATGGCATGCACATATCCCGCAACATCAGGTCGGGCATGTCGGAATGGGCAACTGGGCAGATGCTGGAAAAGGGGATACAGAGGGCTGCAGGTGGCACATGCAGTTAATGCGTAAACAGTAGAGCCAAACAGCAGCTGATGAGGGCCCAACATGGGCACGAGTGTGTTTCACAAAGCGTCACAGGGGAGAGTACCCAACAGCAACCCCCAAGGGCATGGAACACTGGCAGGTGGGGCTGGGGGGAGCGTGGACGTCTATGCAGGCACCCCTACCCCAGAACACGCACCATAGGCAGCCGCCTACCTGCACACTGGATGGCCTGAGACCACGCACCGCCAGCTCCACCAGCAGAAGGGCATGTCAGCATGGTGGCTGAGGGATACTGGTGGTGGAGGGGGCAGTGGCAGCTGCCCGGAGCAGACCGTGGCCTAGCCAACAGTCATGGTATCACCAGGGAATGCACCATCTCTGTGAGAACATGGTGGTGCAGTGCACAGAACCACTGTATGCAGAAGCAGAAGGTCACAGGTTCAAGTCCCAGCTGTGGTTTCTGCCAACCCAGTCCTCATATTTTACCCACTACTATAACGTGCTAATACAGGCAGAACCGTTCTTGCAGATGACGTAAACATGCCCAAAACACCATAATTTTACCCTACAGAGCACAGACACCATAAACATGCACATTACCTAGAGCAGAGCCTCCCAAATGCAGTCCTGGAGGGCCAAACACCATTCCAGTTCCATGCTGCCTCTGATAAAGATGCCTGTGCTGCATTTCTATACGCCACCCCCATGGTATGCAGATGTATCTCATGCATATTCATGAGGGACAGCATGAAAACCCGAACAGTGTTTGGCATGGCAGGACTGGAGTTGGGAACCTCTGCCGTAAAGCAGCAGCCATCAGGGGCAGACACACCCGCACCCACAGGCCCCATTATCCCAAGCCTCCTGGAGAGGCAGGACTTTGGGCTCAGCGTGCATCTCCCAATACTAGCACTTGCATACCTTAGTAATGCCACCCTAAACCTGTGAATATGGTACACAGCTATCAAAAGGTTGCTATGAGTACTGGCAGATAGCAATTCCTAGGTTACGTACAATGTTCGGAGTGAGCTGCATCATAGCAACCTTTCTGATGTCTGTGGTGTGTGCTTCAGGTCTGGTCTCTGACAGTGTTTACCACCCTCGGGAGTGACCCCCACCAGTACTGCGTACCATATCCATGCCTGCACTGTGCCCAGGACTGGTGTGGTGGCCAGGGCTGCTAAACACCTCTATAGTAGCACAATGCTGGCCTAGGTGTGGGAGTGTGTGTCTGTCTATCCAGTGTGTGGTGGCTGCAAACACCCTCCACAGCCCACACTGCTAGCACTGTTGCCAGTATTGGCCTGCCAATGTGCATAATGAGGAGCAAGGTACCGTGGGAATAGCCTGGATAGGGTGGCCTGGCCTGGCCACATCTGCACAGAGCATAGGGCAATGGCCGGACATTGTAGTGCCCGGTACCACCTGCACGGACAGGGTGGCCATAGCATGTCCTGCTGGGAGGTCACTCTCACCCTGACTGAGCAGTGACCATGGCATGGCTAGGTTCCCCCATAGTGCTATATAGTATTTTTCTTATGTGATATTTATGGGTTTCCTTTTGGGGCCCAATCACTGACTTATCTGCTTGGTGTGTATACTGATATCCCTGTTCTGGGTACGTGCATTTCCTCCGGGACCATGCACTATGGACTAGCTGGCAGACTGTCTGCAGCTAGTATGTGTCTTGCTGGAACACCGTGCAGGGTGCAGCGGCTGGAGGCTTGCTGCTGGAGAATGTCAGATAATGGTGGGGGGCAACTGCGCATTTCCAGACCTGCCATCTGTCTGCTCTTGCCTTATGGATGTGTAGTGCTCTGCATTGCCTGCCCTGTAGAGTGTTTGATCCCGAGTAGGACTGGGGTGATGGTCCTCTCTACTGCCACCATTGCAGGGGGTTGAAAGTGGATCTGTGGGCAGGAGATCCTGTCCCTACCCTGAGCCTAGAGGGTGCGTTGGGTGGTGATATGTAATCTCCCTGGTAACCACAGCAGAATGTGGGTGTGGTGCCGTGCAGTCCTCCTGTAGCCAGCCATGTGTTTATTAGCAGCTCTAGCCCACTGGTTACTTCACTGCCCATGGAGCCAGAGGTCATAGGTTCATAGCCCACAGTGGGGTTCATTGATAGGGCTGTCTTAGGCATTGTCTATTTGTACTGTATATTAGTGCTGCCAGCAGAACCACTCTCAGGGTACTGTCACCTTAGGGTAGCACAAAAGGCGCTCCATAGGGCACCTTTTATGGCGTCCTATAGGGCGCGCCTTACAAGTCGCCCTATATGGTGTGCCTTCCACTTCGCCCTATAGGGAGCGCCTAGATATTCCTATCAAATGGTATATAATACATGACCATGTCAGAGAGAACGTCACGTTTGGAACATATTACATAAGACGGGTACAATTTTCCTGACATATGCAAACTGTAACCCGCCTGCATACTGTGGATTAAAATATTATAGTTGGCTTTCAAAGGACGCCTCAGCCAGCCTTTTTCATTAGGCACACTGGGAAATCGAACCCATGACTCTTGTACCATCAGTCTGTGTAGTAACCATTGTGCTACAGCTCTGTTTCTGTCTTTGGGTGTCTGCGCGCTGTCTTAGGCACGCGCTGTAGCGATCGTTGCTGCGCGGTGCGTAATAACGCGTGCAACTGCGCGTTATCGGTTACGATGTCTCGCCCAAGTCCTTTTTTGGCTTTCCTTCCACTAACGCGGCTCCTAACGCGAATTGCACTAACGCAGTTTAGTAAACATAAACAGTTTAGTAAACATAAACATAATAAATAATAAATAAATAAATAATAAATAAATACCCCTTAGTCATGATCTGGATATCTGAAAATTTGCATGTGGACCTCCAAATCATGGAGACATCCTCAGAACTATTTCAGAAATAACTTTTATAGATGTCTCCAGTGCAGGGGCTTCCAAATAAGCAGGGGGCATGATGGATGCATGCCTGGGGCAGTGCAAATAGACTTCAACATCTCTGCTTGATTTCAGAAACGTCAGGTCATCAGTGACTCCGTCCAATTTAGATCTGCTAAATTCACAAATAGACATCTGGAAAGTGCTTGTTTTAGCTGCAAAACATCCCAAAAGTGTAGAGTAAGGGATTTGCCAAGATCACAAAGAGCAGCAGTGGGATTTGAATCCTGGCCCTAAGCCACTACTCTAACCATTAGGCTATTAGACATCTCTAAGCTCAAATGCTATTTCAGGGACATCTATATAGACCGCCCCATCAGGCATTTCCACATTTGTGAAATTGTTTCTGAATGTGGATGTGACTGGGTTTTTTTTTATTTTTTAGAAGTTCTGGTTTAAACATCCCAGATTGCACTTGGATGTCATTTGTAAAATGTGCCTTATTTATTTATTTAACATTTCTTCTATACCGCGCTATTATAATCAGTGCGGTGTACATCGAACAGAAACTTACTACAATGCATACAGGCAACATTGAGTTTACAGTGAAACAGGATATTAAACATGGAATAAACCGGGAAAATTATGTACAAGCTATCTTTATACTATATACACTTCTCTAACTCATCTAGTTGTTACATGTGCATTTGTGGGTGGATAGTACACGTGTGATGGTTAGCCTTACACTGTATATAGAAAATGAACGTACTGTAACTGGGATAAAAGAGCTAAGGGATAGAAAAAAAACAGAAAGGAGATGCTTGCCTCATTCTCCCTTCTGTCTTTATTCTTCTTCCTCCTGCTCTCTTTCTTGAGATTTTATTGTTGTATTTTTGCCTGGGGAAGGTGGGGAGAGTAGAAAACCCATGGCAAGAACTGTTGGAGGCTGGGTGAGAGGCTGGGTTAGAAACTTCTGTTGGAGGCTGGGTGAGAGGAGATATGGAAAGTAGGTAGCAGTCAATATAGAAATATCATAGTAGCTGAGACAAAGAACACTATGAAAATGTTAGAAGGAAACTGAGGGGAATAGCCTAGCAAAGCTGAGGATGTAAAAATTTGGCATGGCAGGACCTGATTCTAGACTATTGCCACAATTGTTTCTATGCCCTGTCTAGATCTTTTGTTTTTCAGTCAGTTTCTACCTCAGCTTCCCTCAAAACTACTTTTAATGGGCTTTTATGAAAGTCCAGAACAAACCCAACAAACGTGCAGTGGCTCATAAACATGCAGACATCCAGAAAGTGTGATCACTCGCAGTTTAAAAATTTACATGGGGGGAAAAGGAGCCTCAGAATACCAGAGGTGTGATGCACCACACTATCCCAATCATCAGTGCAACTAATCCTTTCTGAGATGGATGTTCCTGACCCAAACATCCCTAATGGGGACATCTATGTGGCTGCCCACATGCATGTCTAGGTCGGAGACATCTATGTTCCTGAAATCAACTAAAACATAGACACCCCTAGCAATTTTCTGCACATTCTGTCTTGGATGTCCCCAATTTAACTTGAGGAGAAAGAAAAATCCCTTTCGAAATAAATTCTTATTACTAATTCATATTTATTTAACAGGTTTTGTATACTGCTTTATAATTTCAGTCAAAGTGGTTTACATTGTAGCTTAAACATGGTAATGTACATTAAACAGAGACATTGATTGGATTTTTCAGAGACAATGGAAGGTTTAATGACTTGCCCAAGGCCACTAGGAGTACTGGTAGGAATTGAACCCCAGCTTCTTGGTTTCCAGGTCAGTGCTCTAACCAATAGGCTTTTCCTCCACTTTGTACATGTGCAAACAATTTTGAAAAGCACATGTTATGAGAAGGAAAAAAGACCTCAGTACCAATCTGTCAGTATATATTGCCCTTTACATCACTACATCATTTGTCATAAAAAACCCTTCATACCATTATTTCAATTCACAGTCACAGTGCATAAACATTCAGAATGCCGTACTTAATATAAAAACATCAAAATACACCTTCCCTCAAAAAAAGATAGCACCCTATTCACCACAAATTATTATTATAAAAGAGTGAACAAACCATCAGAATGGAGCCTGGGGATCACTGCTGAAACAGCCTCTCATGCTTGTAGAGCTCAATTACAGCAGGGGCACGTCCATGCTGTCTGGACGTCCAAACACTGGATGGGCTCCATTTGTACCCGATTCTGCATCGAGGGAACTAGATGTTCCCATGGTTGCAGGATTGGGCATTGAGACGGCCCGGTGTGCCCCTGGATCTGCCATGGAAGATGTCCACCCTGCACTACGACCAGCCCACCCCATCCTCCTGCTGGTGTGCTAGTGCTGTGGCATCCCATCGTCATGGCTCCAGGATGCCCAGCAGGAGCGTTGAAGGCCTGACTCAGAACCAGTCCTCATTTCCCCAACACCCAACCCTCATCAGGGTCTGGCAGGGCCAGGATCAGGCTGCAGGGCCTCACCTTCCATGGCTCCATGTCAGTCGGGGAGCTGCCAGAGCCAACTGCATGGGTGCTCAGTGCTTATTCCACCTTCGAGGTGGAACAAGCACTGGACGTCCTCCTGGAGACCGCCGGACATACAGGGCCATAACCTGAATTGGCCCTATATGTCCAGGTGCCTGGCCTGCCCCTGCTCCACCCATTCTCTGCCCCCATGCCACTCCCAACCAGCGCACCCTGCACAGCAGTTCTGTGCATGCGGGGGGCACATAAGGCAGAATATGGTGCTGGCGGATAGCGAGGCTGGATGTCCCACCACGATGTACAGCCCCACTAAACGTGTTTCAGAATCGGGCCCATAGTGCTTATCCATTGCTCCCCTTATCAAGCATCAGCTCTATTTCAAGCACACATTGTCCATATCTATTTTTTATTATTCTCTCTCTATTTTTCATGTCCTTTTTCTCATTATTCTATAAAAAATGGAATCACATCAAAAACATGTTCAGATCCGTCCTTTGGTACACATCACCACTGTGCTTATAAAGATTCATGTAGATATCAATACTTACCGATATAAAGGAAAAATAGTGCTGCTTGGATTGAAAAGTTCATCAGTATGCCAATTTCTTTGTCAATATCAAGGAACAAATAGCGCTACTTAGCTCATTGAATTATGCCTTTGTCCACATCCCTTCAATATAATGAGAACTGTGCTCCAATGGTCAGAAAATGGCAGCTTTCTCCCGACCTGCCCACAGGTTTGTATCATTGCTTCAGGGGCTTAGCATTTCTGCAAAGAAGCACTTTTCAGTTTTGAACACATTGCTCTTCCATCTTCAATCAAAGCTCAGCTTGGGCCATGTCTTTTTCATAATGGTTTACAATTAATTAAAATGGATGAGTAGAAAAAAAACTTCCAGTGATCGACAGGAGAGTAGAAATAAAGCAAACGGGGAAGAAAGAAGGAAGTAGGGGTAATGCTGTTTATAGTTGCCAGGTGACCTAATGCTCCTACTCCTTAAACCCCAGGATGAATTAGTGAGTTTTCAAATAATGCTTTGAATTTTTTTAAGAGAGGATTCAGAACATAGCAAGGACGGTAGTTCAATCCACAGCACAGATGCTCTGAAGAAAAATACTGAATTTCATGTGGATTCAAGTTTAATCAGAGGACCAGGGGGGAATGTGAGGCAGATGTCAAGGATAGTATGGAGTGAGCATCCTGGAGTAAGAGGAGTGATTAATGTGGATCGTTAGAATGGAGTACCATTGTATATGGCCTCGTGGACCAATACTAGGAAATTAAAATGGATTCAGAAGAATAAGAAGCCAACGATAGTATAATCAAAGGAGTTATGCGATCATTTTTTTTGTGTATGAGAATCCTGATGGCTGTATTTTAAACTGTCTGGAGGCATTTCAGCTCTGATGAGTAGATTTCTGTGTAAATGAAATTGCAGAAATCCAAGAGGGAGATAATGAGAGATAATTAATGTGCTTTGTGCAGGGATATCTAAGAAGGAGCTCAGGGCCCACAAATAACAAAAAGTGAAGAAGGAAGTTTTGACAACAGCAGAAACCTATTTCTTGAAAGTGAGTTCAGAATCAGTAAGAACTCCTAAGTACTTAAAAGAATCCGCAAGACTGATGGGTGTATTAAGCAGTACAGGGTAGAGAGTGGGAGGCAAAGAACTGCCACTGACCCAGGCAACTATAGTTTTTCCAGGATTCAGCTTAGGGAAGTTGGTCTTAAGGCTATCTTGCCCAAACAGTAATTTGAAGGTGATAAATCTGGAGATTTTAATTTAATTACATTTTAATTAACATTGGTATTAATAGCCACTTTTTCTAAAAAAAAAATAGATTAAAGGCAGATAATAAAAAGATAAAACAACATCATCAATTTCTAATACAGAATATTCCTATTTCCTTTCTATTAACTCTGGTAACAGACCATGATGCTAGCCCTCATTGATTAAATAACCAATAGGATCAGAGGAACAGGTAGTCAGTTTGGAGGAGGAGAGAAGATTTGCAGTTTTCTCCTCAGTGATTTCAGAAAAGGAAGAAAGGGTGACTGAAGTTGAGGGAAGGATTTGGGATTGAAGAGGGGGAAGATGAGGTGGAGGTGACCTTGCAGAGAATTCCAGGCTAATCTTCTGGACTTTGTCATGGAAGTAGTCAGACAACGTCTGGGCAGACAGTGAAAGAGGGATTGGGGGAGGAGGGACTTTGATGAGAGAGTTGAGCGTAGCAAAGAGATAGCGAAGGTCAGAGGCAAGAAAGTTAGTCAGATGGACATAGTACACTTGCTTGGCGAGTGCTATGACCAACTGGGAAGATGTTAGCATGAATTTGAAATGTAGGTAGTCAGCAAGAGTATGTGATTTAAGCCAAAGACGTTCAGCTGAATGGGTACAGGAATGTAGGTAGTGGGCTGTTGAGGACAGGCAGGATTCAGGTACAGTACGCCTCACAGGGCATGGAATGGGAGGAGCAAGTGCAAAGCAGGCAGCAGATGTCCAGCTCCACTGGCTCTACTTGGATGTCTATTTGGCTCATAAGGGGCTCCAAAGGATTACAACCTGCCCCCTTTGGTCATACCCCTTTGGGTAGAAAACCTGCAACTGTGTGCCAGAGTGGAACTTTTGTTTAAATGTCTCCAGCAGGCTTGAATTGATGACATCAGTGGTCCTCACAGCAAGGGGGTAAGTTCTGCAGTTCTCTGTCAGCCCAGAGGTCCCTTCCTCCCAGTCTTCTCCCTCTCACTTCATGAAACTAATAGATAGCAGATTAAAAACAAATTGGAGAAAGTATTTTTTAACTCAATAAACAATGAAGCTGTGGAATTGTAGCAGAGGATGCAGTCAAGGCATCTAACATAGCTGGATCATAATGGGGTTTATACAAATTTGTTAGGAAAAATCCATAATTAATTAGTAGCCAAGCAGAACTTGAAAAGTTACCACTCATTGCTGAGAGGGAGTAGCAAGGAATAGATCCTTTTTGGAGGATCTTTTGAATATTTCTGACCTGATTTGGCCACTGTCTGAGACAGGATGTTGGACTTGATTGATCATTGATCTGATCTAGTATGGCATGTCTCATGTTCATGTCAGGAATAAGGTTTCTGCTCAGAAGAAAATCCTAACCCCATGAAGTGGTAAGGAGAAAATCGAGGGTCCAACATCCAAAAGGACTTATCCAGATAGTGCTGCTGAATATTATCTCTGATCTCCTTGGCACTATCTAGATCAGTGGTTCTCAACCCGGTCCTCTAGGACTCCCAGGCCAGTCAGGGTTTCAGGATATCCACAATGAATATGCATGAGATAGATTTGCATACAATAGAAGCAGTACAGGCAGATCTATCTCATGCATATTCATTGTGGATATCCTGAAAACCCAACTGGCCTGGGTTTCCAGAGGACTGGGTTGAGAACCACTTATCTAGATAATGCCTGGGCAGTCTAGAGGCACAAATTGGGCAAAGTCAACCTTTATCTAGATAGAGGCAATTTTCAGTGCCGCTATCCAGATAATAATCTGCGTAACTTGGGACAGCAAAAAAGCTATCCAAAATGCTTTGAAGATTGTCTTTCCAGATAGCAGCTGAATAACACTGCCGTCTAGATAAATGCCGTTGTTGATGGCTGTATGCAGATATTCAGCAGCAGCTGCTATTCAGATACGGCCGCTGAATTCTACCTAACCGTGGCAGCTGGCATTAAAAATAAAATGCTGACCATCTCAGTTTGACTAATACCGCTGGACTTTTCAGGAAGCTGAACAGATTCTTCACTGCTGCTGTCTTCTGGTCTCTTCCCAGAACTCTGGCAACACACAGGCTGACATGTCTTAGAGGTGAAACAATCCATTTTAGTGAATAATGGAGTACGGGTGGATTATCACCTTTTTTTAGAGTCAAGATAAACTAAGGGGTCAATGATCATGGTGAACCATAAGTAAATAAATAAAGTTATAGCTAGATTTTGAAGAGAACCCCGAAAAGGACTCAATAGATATGTCTTAGGTTTTATTGCAACTGCTGTAGTTGTTGCTTGAACTAAACGAAACAGACACCTGCACCTCTTCCGAATGGATGATAATTTAGGTGCTGGTTTGCTCTCTTCTTTTCTCTCAAAAATGATAAAGCTTTCCTTCAGGGTCTTTCAATAAATTCCCATCCTTACAATCTCTGTACATGATATTAAAGTGGTTTACTGTTATGCTTCCCAAAACCTTATAAAATTTGGCTGAGAGCTAAATTTTTTATCAGCATTTTCAGATGGAAGCAATTTACTATATATATATTTCCTAGCTGATTCAGCTATCTATTATACACAGCTTTTAGAAAATCATATTAACCAAAAATGTAATGGTTTTGGTACTAGATTCCAATGAATTTGAACTTTGATGGAATTGATAATGCAGAAATGAATTTGCTAATATATCTGGATGTTAATACAGAACGTTATTGGTTATTATTGGTATCATGAGGAAATTACAGAAAAGTTCCATAGATTGGTTAGAGTTGAAGTCTTAATAATGGGTGCTGCTGCTCACAAATTTCAAACTCCTGCCTATTCATCCCCTTTTTCATGTCTGTTACCAGGTGTTGAGTGTGAGGACAAATTTTAAATGATTTTACATAAGTAGTTAATGGGTCACTTTCTGAAGAACACACTCATTAGGAGTGTGCCATACACATTTGCAGGATCTCTCACTCTGCCGCTCTTTGAGCTCTTCTCTCACTCATTAGAGCCTAGTACAGCGAACCTAATCACTCTACTTTCATGAGAGGCAAGTCTAACAGGAGAAAAGCCAAGGGGCCCTACTAGGAGGAAAACATCTGAGTATACCTTCCAGCCCACTGCCCCTCATGTCACCTCATTTCTTTCCCCTGCACCAAAAATACCTATATGCATATCTTAGGCCACCCGGCAAATTCCTTTCAACCTTATTTCATATTGCCTCCACTCTGTCTATATCCTTTTAGAGGCATCAAAGAAAAATCAAGTATCATTTTATACAGATTTTTTCTTTTGTAAAGCTTACATAAGTCTAGGTTTATACCCCAGACCAGGGCTCAACAAATCCCAGGTGCAAGGTTGCTATGGCACCTAAAAATTGAAACCTGGCACTGGGGATTTACTTCCCCCAAATCTTGTGGAGCGTTTCCTGCAAAAGAAAGTGCACTTGCTCCTCCGCTGTGATCTGAGTCTGTACAAGGCATGAGTCACATGGTGAAAGAAGCTCAGACTGGTCTCAACATTTCAACTTACCTGAAACCACGAGACCTGCCTCAACGTCCTGTACCACATAACTCACACTTGCACAGAGTCAGAGCATGGTGGAGAAGCAAGTGCACTTTCTTCAGCAGCTGCAAGATGAGGGAAACCGGTGGCAGCCTCCAAAGCCATGGCGAGAAAGAGGGACACAGAAAAGGCTGAGATGCTACGGGGCAGCAACCTGCAATCAGCATCATTTTAACTAGCAATGCTGATGGGGCAGAGGCGGGGCAGAACGCTCCTGATCCCATGTCCACTAAACTACCAGGAATTGAAAGGGAAGGTCTTGCGTGTTGGGAAGGAGGGAAGGACTGGGGTGGATTTTAATATGGGGGGAGAGAGCGGCCCAAGTGGCAGCTGGCATTTCTTTCATCAATCGGAGGGATGAAAGGGAGGAAAAGAAGTCTGACTGGCTAGCCACCATTTCTTTTGTTGATCATTGGTGCCCTGATCTCCTCCCAGACATTTCCGGTAGGGATTGGGAGCTGTCCAGGAGGCATTCTGAAAGGGGGTTGGGGATCCACCAGATTAGGATTGTTGCTGCCATAGATTGGTACATCCATGGCACTGGCAATGTTGACCTGTGGGGGAATCAGTGGCAATCAGGGGACAGAGCTCTAACTAGTTACTGTATGTTCTCCCTTTGCACATGCCACGGAGCTTGCAATCACTGCATAGGCTGCCACCACTGGACTCTCCGTGCTATCTGCTGATGCTGTGATCACAGATTTCCATAGTATGTGCAAATACTCCATGGTATCTGCAAGGGTAAGTCTGGGAAAAGGCTACCATGGTTTAGTTAACATGCCCCATAGATTCTAGAATAATACATTGGATTTCCCACTCTATTTGTGCATTTGTTATTTGTTTTCCTTATTTGCTGATATATTATTGTTTTGAAAATTATGTTGCTTCGTTTCTTATGTATAAAGGATATTAGAATGCTTGTCCAAGTTTAATGATAGATTTTTGAAAGTGTAAACAAACAGGTAGATAAAGGTGAGCTGGTGGATATAGTGTATCTGGATTTTCAGAAAACTTTGGCAAAGTCCCACATGAGAGACTCTTGAGGAAATTAAAGTTATGGGATAGAAGGCAGTGTACTATAGTGGACTGGGAGCTGCTTAAAAGATAGAAAACAAGAGTAGAGCTAAATGGTCAATTTTCTCAATGGAGAAAGGTGAATAGTAGAGAACCCCAGGGATCTGTGCTGGGCCTGCTGTTTTTTAACATATTCATAAATGACCTTGAATTGGGAACAAGTAAGGTGATCAAATTTGCAGATGACACAAGGGAGGTCATTCCATAACCCAAATAAGCCATTTGGATGTGTGCTGCAGACATTTGTTTAGCGAAAACATCTAAGACCGTATACTGAAGCCCTCATTGCCCTGCACGTCTATGGCGCTAGCACAGGGATTTCAGAGCGGGGCAGAACAGAGGTGTGGTCAGCCTCAGAGATGTATAAAGAATATTCAGGAAAGGCTCATGTACATTTTCAGTTTTTCCTGCAGACATTCCTGTTATTCCTGCAGAAATGTGGAATAAGGCCAGGACTTAGAAAATATTCTGCTCTGCTCTTCAATGCATCCCATAATGAAGAATGGTTGTGACAATTATGTTTTGAACTGGTGTGACTGCAGTCTGGAAAAACACAAGATGCTGTTTTAAAGAACAGAAAGCAGAAGTGAGGGAAGGTTGTAAGGTAAAGAAACATTAATAAACACCCATACAGAACTATTAAGAAGAACAATAGGGCCCGATTCTGTCCCATGAATTCGTGCCCTCCCTGCCACCAGTTGTACGGGGAGGTTAGATGGGGGTGGGGAAGGGGTGCATCGGGGGCGGAGTTAGGGCGAACAGTGGGTGGTTGCCGGCCCTGGACGTACAGGGCCGATTCTAATGTTGACCCTGTATGTCCAGGGCCGGCGACTTGTGCAAGGAAGTTATTCCACCTCCGAAGTGGAATAACTTCCCTGGACATCTTTTTTCTGAAGGCCCGAGGCACGGATGGGGCAGGGGGACCCAAGGACATTTCCCGCAGCCTGACTCTGGCCTTAGGAGGCCAGATTGGGGGTCAGGCTGCGGGGAAAACCTTTGTGCAGCTGGCGGCCAGGATCATGGCTTTACAGAGGAGCCATGGTGCCATGGCAACCGACTGAGTTAGTCGGACTTTCTCTGCACATGCAGGCTGGGCTGAATTGCAGTCCCGGCCTGCACATACAGGACTGTTCACTATTTTGGTCCTGTGGGGCTAGACATGCTCCACGAGATCAGAATCACGACCCCCTCTGTACATCTGGTTCAAACCAGATGTACAGAGGGGCTGTACGTCCGGGATGGAATGAGCCTGATAGTGTTTATTCTTGTTATGCTGACATTTGTTGTTTGTGCTAAAGGATCTAATCTAGGGTTCCCTAACAGTTCCTGTTATGAAAAATTGAACTTCTGCTGTAGGGATAATATATGAGTGAGTTTGTAAAAGATTATTTTTTTTGTGTGATCTGTTCCTGATCTGCGTTTCTCACCCAATAAAGGGCATTTTTTTGGTAGAAGTATGTTTTTCGTGACTGCAAGTGAGGTTGTGTGTGTGGTTTGAGTGTTTCCGGGGAGGATCTGGTGTGCTCATCCGCAATTCTGGGAGGACATGAATGCCTGGCCAGCACCTGGATCATAGGGATGACCCCAGCATCACCAGGTGCTAGTGTGATCGGGCAGAAAAAAATCAGAAAAGGCTCTCTATAACTAAATGTCAAAACATATCTCTGTCAATAATAAGGGACCCTCAGAATGACAGCATTCAACAGTGCAAACAGCACTAACACATGACCAAAAGCACCATCATCGGTCTCTAAAAATGTGCACATTTTTGGTTCTCTCTAAATAGTCTATTCAGATCTCTCTTTCTATTTCCTTCATATTTTTTAAATGTTTCTGCTTCTGCTGTTATTGTCAATATATTAATAGAACACAGGAATCTAATGTCATCAGTTAATGCAACATGTTTCATTTTCATGTTTTGGGATCTTTCTAATTATCTTTGGTGCTTTTGATCCTTGAGATACCTGCATATCAGTGGCAAGTCTGCACACAGTGATTTTGTTTTTCCCTCATTGTGTTTATTTTTCCATGGAGGAGCTGTTATCTTTCTTTTTTATCTCTGGTTCTGCGTCCTTTTTGGTGGGATTCTCTCGGCAAAGTATAGGATGTGATTTATTTCTATTATATCAATAGAAGGCTCCTTTTTGCGGCTTATGGCCTTGTTGATTTTATTTACCACGATTTTCACTTAGGCAATCTTTGTCTTTCTTGAGCCCCACCACACCTATCAATCTCCATGCCAGCCAGAAGATCATCTCTGAGCTCCACTGCATCTCTCTCTCAACTATTCTCTCAGCTTCCTGGCCTGTTCCACATTATTCGCTGTACAGCTCCCCCCCTCTATTAGCCAACCTCTCCTGCATTTCTTTCTAACTCTGCTTCCTACACAATCCCACACTACTCTCTCCCTCCTGCTCCATATCATCATCTGTCACAGATACCTACCTTGTTGCCACTAACAGCATTTTTCATGGACATTCATTTTTACATCTTTTAAATGAGTCAACATGTTTATCCATGGATAAAGCTGTTTTGAAAATTGCACTTCTTTTAGTACAGGCAAAAGCACTTACATCATTTACAGCACATGTAATTCTACTTGTGGGGACAAAGGGGCAAGTCTAGGTCAAGGGAGGGAAAATAGACATGAGGAATTTATTTCAAATCCTTGCATGTACTTTAACATGTGTACTTTTCACTTACTCAGAGCATTCCCTTATTTGGCATATTGACTTCTTGCGTAAGTTCCAACGTACAGCTATGACATTTTAAGAATTGGGGCCAGAGGAGCAGCAACAACTAGGGATTGTTCCCATCTCCTATGCATTTCCTTCAGAAGACTTGAGTTGGAGTCACTGGGGACAGGTGATGGAGAAGGGTCTGGGGTACAATTGCTGTGCTTGTGAGGGGAGGGCTATGGGATTCAGTGGCCCTAACAGCACTACGGTGGCTGAGTGCTGTTAGGGCCACTGAATCGCCAGGAATTTCTAGGCTATCCAAAAGAGGGGACCCTTTGAGATGGGTGAAGTGAGGTAGGGAGGGGAACCTTTGTCTCTTTACATAGTTTCATTTACTTATGACCAGAGGGTACCAGGGAGGAATATTTGTTATCAGACCTGCCCCATTAAAGATAGTGGGCTTGGGACTGGGCATCTTTTCATGTGTTCCTAAACTAGGAATACAGGAAAAATAGACTGTGGGTTCCAATAATCTTCAGATTGGTAAGTACCTTGGAATTAATGATTTTTCTCATGCTAAACCTGTGCTTTTTTTGCTCATTTTATACAAAGACTTTTGATTGAATGGCCCTGTCTTTGGTATAATCCATTAATTGCTTCTTATTTCGTCCCTCCAATAATTTCATCAGGGGGAAGGAGGCCTAGAGATCCACCACAAAGATGGAAGAGTGCCGGGGGGGGGGGGGGAGTGGGGTGTCAGGAGCATGGCCTGGGTGGGCCAAAAATCTACACATGCATTTCCCAATTTATAGATGGAATGCCTGTGTAAGCCCAAAATTGTCCACATCTGGATTTATACTGTTGAATATGTTTATTTTCAGCAAATTTATTTTTTTGCTGGCACACCAAGAGGGTAACTTTATAAAGGTCGGCTAAATTAACATGCATTCCAGTACATGCAAATCATACCTGTTTTATAAAATAGGGGCCTGCGCCATAAGATACATGCAGCAAACTTAGATGCAAGCACTTAAGCCAGCCTTAGACTTGGTTTAAATGCACCTGCCTAGATTTGTAAAGAACACATGGACGTTATAGTATTTTACAACTTATGCATGCACATTTGTTCTCCATCTACACTTTGCCCCTGGCCACACCAAAACCAAAAGTATGCACTATTGGCTTGGTGTGCATGCTTATAGAATAGGACCCGTTCTAAAGTATATGTGTAAAAGCCCTTTCACATGCATAAGTCATGGAAAATACATGATTTACACATGATGGCATGTAACTGTACATATCTGGTTATAAAATTACCTCACTACAAGTGCTAAGAGACTCCCAAGTTTACAGCATCAGAGCCTAGGAGAAAGCACCCCCCCCCCCCACACCTTCTTGTTCATAAGGAACCTAGGAGCTCCACTAGGTTGCATAGAATCAAAGATGCTCTATAGTGCCTCTTTCATGGGTTCATCAAAAATGAGAGAGGGGCTATACTGGAAATATTTCAGAAAGTAAAATATTTGTTTTCTGCTTATAGGATAGGATAGCAAGATGTTGTGGTTTTGTTTAATAGTAATTAACAACTAGGCTGTATGATAATAGCGATGATAACTTTTCCAACCCTCAGGCAATGAAACATTTCACATAAAAAATACTGGGTACAATTCACATTTTTATTTAAACCATACACTAAAGAGATATATTACGTAAATAATAAAGATATATTTTCAATTCACTTTTTGAATATCAAGCTTAGAAAAATCAATGTTCCATCATTTAAGTCTTCTTATAAAGAAAAATAACACCAACAAAATATTAGGACTATGCAGAAGCAGCAACCATAAATACTCAATTTATTATGATTTCCACTCTGTGCACACACATCACCAGAACAAGTACTCCATTTACCCAAATACAGTTACACAAATATATTTACTCCTGCCATTGTCAAAGCATTTAGTTCCCATAATGGGTAAGAGTTTTTTTTAACATTTGTAAATCTTCATTTCTATTTTTCGGAAACATTAATAGCAATGTTCTATTTTATGACCTTTATACTGTATCAAAAAAAAAAGAAAGTTTTAAAGTCGTGCCTCTTTCATGAAAGTTATGAAATATTTAGCATTATATTTTTAAGTTCATCATATCATGTGCTACTTTCCACCTTAATGCTGTATGCAAGATTTCATTTGTCCAAATCTCCTCCCTGGTTTGTCAAACTATTAGTTCAAAAATAATAGACTGCAGTCCATGCACCCAAAGCATCACATTCACAATCTTGTGGAATACCCCGCTAGGGTCACTAACTTGGTTATTATTGTGATCTACATCAGTGTGATGTAGAAAGTAAGGAAGTAAAGCAAGACTTGGCCGTTTAGGTCATACATCATAACGTAAAGCACTCTCCAGTGAGCTATCATATGCCTCATTAGATTCCCATTGTCAACTTTAATGTAGCATGTCTTCAGATTGCTTTATATGCATCATTCATAATGTATCTATTTCTATCTAAAAAGCCTACCTATAGCAATCCAGCAGGCTCCCTTGTTCATCCTATTGCTCCCTTAGAAAGAGATGAGGGTTTATGTCCTAAAGCTGTCCCACAAGTCTGGAAGAAGAGAGAACAGTAAGCTATTCTGATACATTGTCTAAAAAGTGTAATGTATATTCTGTGTGTTTTACAGAAGATGTTTTTCATATTAGATTGCCCTCTCTGATCATCTGTCCAGTACAACATCTTAGATATCATTTCTTAGGACCAGTGCTGAGCACTATAAAGAGTTTCCATAGTGATTAATATGGGTTCTTGGGATCTATAGGCCATCATCTATGAGAGTCGCTTTCTGCCTGCCCGCCCCCAGCTGAACTCCTGCCCAATCGGAGCAGTGGGAGACAGAAGCCAGGCAGCCCGAACACCTCAAAAGCGGCGTCCCTGCTCCAAGGGAGTCGCTTTCTGCCTGCCTGCCCCCAGCTGAACTCCTGCCCAATCGGGGCAGTGGAAGACAGAAGCCAGGCAGCCCGAACACCTCAAAAGCGGCGTCCCTGCAGGGCGTGCCCGCGCCTGGTGGGCCCGCGCCTTTGGCGTGGCCCTTAGGCGCGGCACAGAGACGCAAACAAATGCACCAAAAGAAACAGCCAGCCCTTGTTCAACAGGAACTCCGGAGCACAGAAACACTGAAAAAGACAGTACAGCAACAACGGGAAACACCACGATCCACTACAGCGGTGAAAACACAGCAACGGCAACTAAAGGCCTCACCGCTCCGTGCAATCAACACCGAAACCCAGCCTGGTCCCAAAACACCAGGTACCCTCGCTGATTATGCCACCCTTCTTAGCCCCCATCTACCTCCTCACCCCCCTCTCAACCCTCTACCCCCCCTCCAAGCACACTCAATAATCTACTCTGGCCCACCTACCCTGCAGCTCAACCCACACTCACTCACAAACTGAAACAAACTCACTCCCAATCACAGCATACATCAACCCACATCACCAACCCCCCATGCCATCACCACATCACCATCTCTCTAATCAATGCACGCTCTGTTAGAAATAAATACCACATGCTCCTTGACCTAATCACAACTGAGCAGATAGACCTCCTATGCATAACAGAAACCTGGCTGACCGATACTGACACAGTACTAATGAACCAACTAGCCCCAGAAGGATACACCCTCCATCACTGCTCCCAGGGGCACACCAAAGGAGGAGGTGTTGCCATCATAGCAAGAACCAACCTCCACCTCAGGATCCTTTCTTCAGAGACTACCACCGAAGCGGATCTCCTCACCATCACCAATAAACACCTCTCAATATGTTTAATCTATCGTGCACCTACCGCAACCACTGACCTACCAAGACTACTACAACACATATCAGAAAGCACCAGCTCGGCTAAGGAACAAATCATCCTAGGAGACTTCAACCTCCCATCCCTTCAGGAAGAACAAGCAGCAACCTTCCGCACCGCTATGACAGCAATGGATCTGGTACAGATCATACAAGAACCCACCCATGAAAAAGGCAATACACTAGACCTCATATTCCTCAACTCCACAACCACCGCCTCAGGAAAGATCCCACAGATCTTGCCCATACCTTGGTCTGACCACCACCTCGTCACCATATCCTACACCTACCAACATAAGAACAACAATGATAATGGACCCCACGTAAGACGATTTGAACCATTTAACAAAGAAGACTTCCTGGAACAAACTCTACCCAAATTACAAATGAACTCCAGTGACATCAATGACCTCATACACAACTGGAATACTACGATCTCCACAGCATCTGAAGCATCAACAAACAACGCCATCACCAGACCCCCTTCCTCAAAGGCCAGATGGTATACTCCCGGTCTCCGAAAGCTAAAAACAAAACTCAGAAGAACTGAAAGAAAATGGAGAAAAACCAACGACGAAAATGACAAAATGAAATACCTACATGAACTCAACACATATCACTACGAGACTGACAAAGCTAAGAAAATCTACCACATGAAAATCATCAATACCTCCATAAACAAACCTCGTGAACTCTTTCAAATAATCAAAAAACTGACAAAAGCGCCTCATAACTCTGACCAATTACCGCAGATTCCACCTGAGCTACTGGCCTGTCAATACAAACAACTACAACGACCACAAAACCCACAGCCAAATCCACAGACAACTGCAGAGAACCTCCACCCCAACTTGCACAGTGACTGGACCACCTTCAAAGAAACATCAACAGATGAAATCTCCACCACCATCTCCTGCCTCCACACCACCGCCTCCCCGCTGGACCCATGCCCCACTGACTGGATAAAGAAATCAAAAGACGAACTGAGCATGCCATTAGCCCATATCGTCAATGAATCTTTCTCCAGAGGACATATGCCAGACGTCCTCAAAACTACGATCATCCGACTTTCCTTGAAAAAGCAAAACCTGGATCCTCTAGACCCAGCATCCTACAGACCCATAGCTAGCCTACCTTTCACTGCCAAAATAATAGAGAAGATCGTCCAGCAGAAGCTTCAGGAACACCTGGATATTAACAACAAACTGGACCCACAACAACACGGCTTCCGCCCTCTACATGGAGTTGAGACCCTCATGACCACACTGATGAACACCCTCCTCACAGGAATTCAAGAAAAACACTCTGGATATGCCATGATCTTCCTTGATATATCTGCAGCCTTTGACACCATCTCCCACAACATCCTCATAAACAGACTACAGACTATTGGGATCAAGGACACTGTACTGAAGTGGTTTCAATCCTACCTAACCAACAGACAGCAACTAATCCGAACCAGCACCTCAACCTCCCCCCCCCCCATTCCAACAACACCAGGGAGTACCTCAAGGATCCACACTGTCAGTCATGCTCTTCAATATCTACCTCCAGCCACTCTGCACAGTCATACGCACTCACAACATCAGCTTCCACATATATGCTGATGATATCATGCTCTACGCCTCCATTATGACCACAAGCCCAGCAAACTCCAACCTTTCAGCGTGCTTCACAGCCGTGTCTGACTGGTTACAAGCAAACAACCTATCCATCAATATAAAGAAAACTGAAGCTCTCATAGTAACAAAGGACCCAGACTTCACACCACCTACACACCTCAACGTAGGAACAACAAGCATCAAAATACAACCGCAGATAGGATACCTGGGCATTATTATTGACCAAGCCCTCATCTTAAAGCAACAGATCACAAAAACCTCCGGAACTATATTCCACAAGGCAAGAACAGTGCAGCGTCTCAGACCTCTTTTAGAACATAAGGATTTCCGAACCGTGATGCAAGCCATGACACTCCCACATCTGGACTACTGCAACATAATCTACCATGGCCTCCCAGCCACACAGACCAACCCCCTCCGAACAGCATTGAACACCACTGCGAGAATCATTCAGAGGGCAAAGAAAACTGACCACATCACCCCAATTCTGAAAGAACTACACATTCTTCCCCTTGAAGCAAGGACTAAATACAAAGCCATCCTGCTCACCCACAAAGCCATCCATAAAACACAGAACACCCAGCTTCACGCCCTACTGGCCCGCCCAGCTCACGGCAGAACTACTAGACAAGCCTCCAGCGTTTCCCTTACCGTCCCTCACAAAAGAACCAAATGCTCGCAACAGACCTGCAACCGAGCCTTTGAACTTTACGCTCCATCCTTATGGAACTCACTACCGAGCTGTCTCAGAAACAATACCATCCTACCATCTTTCAGAAAACAGCTAAAAACCATTCTTTTTCAGGAATGCTTCAACACGAATCCCACCGAAAAACCCACAAACCCCTGATCCCGCCCACAACGAACCTCTGACTCAAAGCTATACTAACATGTCTATGTCTAAAGTCTGTCCTATCCCAAAATCATCAATGTTGCCTCCTCGGTGTTGGCCCTACCCTCGTACTTAATCTCCCCACCCCTATATGTAACGCCGCTTTGACCCGGTGAAAAGCGGTATATAAATGCAGCTAAATAAATAAATAAATCATCTGGAGAGGGAGCTGACACTCAGTTAAGGTCAAGCAACTGTTGACTGAAGGAAATGAATGACTTGATGAGGTCTGAATGGACCTTTTTACTGGGCAACTGACTGGGGCATCGAACTGAGCTCTCCAACCAGGTCAATGACTGAAGATGAGGAACAGTACTCTAGCAAACAGGAGAAAGAAAGCTAAGGGAAGTTAAAATAAGAGAAGTGTAATGGAATCAACTGAAAACAAAAAGGTAAGCAGATAGGAATGTGCATTCATTAAAGCACATTTGATTCATTTGGGTACCCTAAAAAGAAGTTTAGTGTGCGCAAAATTGACTGTATGCACATAAATGTGTGAATTATTAATGTGAATTAATTTGTATGTGTTAAAAATTTCTAAGGCATGTACACAAAAAAATTATCCAAATGAAGGTTTGAGCCAAAATTAAAAAAAAAAAATCAGAAACAATTTAGAAAAAAATCCAAAAGCGAACCAAACATTTTTGGCCACACACATCCACCCTACATTAGCAGAAAAACACAGAAACAAAGATAAAAATAAATGGGACAAAGAGAATAAAAGACATGTATTAATGAGATAGACAAAAAAGAATACAGTGAGAGCAAAGATTAAGGGAGGCAAAAGAAAGGAAGGAGGAATGCAGGTGAAAAATGAATGTAAGGAAGGAATGGAAACAGAAAGGCAGATAGATTATATGTAGGGGCATGTTTATTGACATGTGGTCATGGTTAACACGTGCTTTTGTGTGGGCTAACCATTAGTGCACCAACACAGTAACAGCTACTGTATGTTAAATGCAGACAGCATTGCAAAAATTTCATGCTAATTGCTTTCAGCACAACAGGGCGGGATCAGGGTGGAGAGTGGACGTGGAAGCCAGTGACAGCTAGCATGTGGGGTGTTGCCGTGCATTACCTGTCACAACTGTTGATAGTCTGGCTACACTTAACACCACCTCAAGAGGTGGTATTAATTGCAGCCATACTACCAACAGCCTGCTTGCACGGCTACTGTCTGGTACTGCAGTCAAGTTGTGGCAGCCACAGTGGAACCTCCCAGGTCACTCCCAATAACACCCCCAGTACAGACCCCACTATGGCAAATACGCCCCACTCACAGTCTTCCCCAAACCTTCCAAAACTATTCATGCTTCCTGATCAGGACCATTCCTCACCAAGCAAATTCCTCCTTCTGGCTTCCCGATCCCCTGGAATAACAAGTCAATCCAAAATCAAAGCCTCCTCCAACAGACACCCACATGCAATGCGCTAACCCTAACTTACCCCTCACCCCCAAGTATCCCATGTCTTACTGGGACTATCACTAATCTTTAGTGGTCATTGGGGTAGGAAATGTTCCCCTCCATTCCTTCCCTGGCTGGCAAGACTTCCAAAATGGCAGCCTTCACCCCTAGAGGGGTGGTCCTGAAAGGAGTGATTCGGATGTTTCTTGAGTGGGGGGTTTATCAGTGGAGAATGCTTGTGGGGTGTGATCAAGGGGTGGCTGTGGCAATGAGCGTGATCAGAGTTGGAGGGGCAAACATCATTGCCGCTGCTGTTTGCCTTTCTGTGGTGCTGGGACTGGGACAAGGCAGTTGCTGGTCACATCCCTCACATTCCCCACACAGGTTTTGCACTCTAGTAAACAGATTTCAAAATAAGATAAAGGAATGGGAAAAATGTAAGGGGGCTGAGAAATGTGGAAAAGGAGGGCAGGAAAGGGAGTCAGAAATTAATTTAATGAGATGGAGAACTAAAGGACAGAGATGGGGATGAATAACAAAATGTAAAAAGATAGGAAAAGTACAAATGGAAGAACAAGAGAGAGGGTAGGTGAGGAGAAAGCAGTAGGGATAAAAGATGGGAAGTTAGAGAGATATGGAGAATTTAAGATACAGAAAGGATATGGGGAAAGAATGAGTATTAGAGGAAAGAAGGAAAAAAGTTGAAAAAAAGACAAAAAAAAGTCACATGAATGAGGAAACATTGATGGTAGAACAAGGGCCATACCAAACCATAATTGTGCCGTGTGCAACGTGAACATTGGGGGCCCACCCTCTCACCCATAACTCTGTCCAGCTGGCTGCCTGCTCTTGCTCTGCTGCTGGCACGTTTTGTTGTCTCCAAGACCTGACCATAAATTTATAAAAACAAAAACAAAAAACACATGGGTCTTTCGACTCTGTGCTTTAGGCAGATCTGATTCCTCCCTGCTCTAATGGAGGTTCACATCAGAGGAAGGTGGGAGCAGACCAGCCATTCAATCGCGGGTCTTTGCAGCTCTGCACTTGAATAGCTGGCCTGGTCCCTCCCTTCTCTGACACGACTAAATCAGAGAAGGGAGTGATGGATCAGACCTATGGAAAGAGCTTTGTGTTTTGTTTTTTGTTTTTTAATTTCTTTATTTATATTTTCCAAACAAAATACAAACAAAAGAGAAAATTTATTTATTTTATTTATTTAAAATAAATAAATAAATAAAATATATAAAATAAATACAGCTAAATACAGCTAAATACAGCTAAATAAAAAGAGAAAACCAAATTACAGCAAATTAAAGTACACAATTCTTCTCTGTGACACGAGATATTCAAAGGCTAAACACAGCCCACCCCACCCTGTCCCTCCCATTATCATATGATAATCAGGGGCCATATGAAAGAAACATAGAGCATCTGCAAGCCTGCAAGGCCTGCAAGGGCTATAGAAGAGTCAGTACACCACTACAAAGAACCTAGGCACAAGTGTGCCACCATGTGCATCTACCAAGCTCAGTAGTATGTTTCCAGTTAGAAATAACGGAAATAGGGCCACTCCAAGCATGGAACTAATTCAAATTGACAGTCCCTTTGTAAGGACGAAATGCCAATTGCTGACTGAAAAATGACCCCAAATCAGGAGAGAGTGGCCCTGAGTCCCAGTACCACCCAATACGGTTCTATATTGAAGTCCAGTGAGACTGAATGTTAGGACAGTCCTATACCACATATCTCAAGTTGTTGACATCTCCTTGATGAGACTTATTCTCAGCTGCATACTGAACATATGCCTATGGCCCCCCTCCACCCATCGTGAACCTTGCTTTGGCAAAAGTCATAGTATTAGGCCAGAGAATCAGGGAAGCTCCTCCCCACTTCCTCTTATTAAAACCCAAGCTTCCAATGAGCAAATCTAGGCGGTTATTTCTCCGTGAAACCTGAACTAGAGTTCTATCAATTTAACAATATACTTTACTTGTAATGAAAACTCGTAGTATTCCTATTATATAATTCACTTTAGGAGTGATAGACATACTTATATCTTCAAGACGACCCCACCAAGAAACAGACCGACGACCACGTTACTATATATAATTAGAGCTTGTTAAGTCAAAGAGGGTGAATGAGATTACAGCATGAACCTAGCTGTGAGCCGCTTGGATAGTAGGCTCACTAAGTCTAGAACAATTCCCTTGGAAGCTAGGAAAAATCAACACGTAGAATTTAAAACCATGCGAGATACAACTTTGCATACTAAGATGGCCATCCCCTTACTCTTATGATGGGCATCTGAAAAACCTTAAAATTAGGGCATATATATTGAATTTCAACAACTCCATTACATTCAAGTGTGTCTCTTGCAACATTGAGATGTCAGCATTTTCCATCTTACCATACAGACGAGGACATTTTGTGTAGGAGTGGCCTAGTGGTTGGGGCAAGGTACTTCAGGCCAGAAGGTCGGGGGTTCAAATCCCACTAGAGGACAGCAACCTTGGGCTGGAAGGACTGGGGTTTCTAGTCCCACAGGTGCTCCATGTGGTCTTGGGCAAGCCACTTAACCCTCTATAGTCCATGTTCCCTATAAAAATAGTTATCACCATGTTCAATGTAATTTGAGTTTGTTCAACGTAAACCACACTGATGCAGAATAGCACAGTATATAAGAGAATATAAATAAATAAACATTCCTGTTGGTAGAAATTATGCCCTTAACATTCAAGTACACAATCTTGAAAGACAGCATACTGACAATATAGCTCCAAATTAACAGTCATATGTTGCAGAAACAGATCAATGTGTAGTATTTAGTTTTACATTGTAGAACAACTTCTTAAGTGTCTTTAAAGTGTGGCTGCACCTATAGCCCAAAGAAATGAAACGAGGCCCTCTCATATGATCAGACGCAATAAAACACCCAACTCTAAAAAAAAAAAAAAGAAAGAAAGAAAACATTTCCCCAAAGCCACCTAAAACCAGGGGGGCTATATAACACACAAAACTTAATGGATAATCCCACTAGCACAAGACAGACATGGAGGGCTCAATGACCCAACACTTCCACATTTCTGTAATACTCAGAATATCGTATCTTGCCCATCTCCCTTATTAAAAGTAAAGATAATGTCCTTCAAACGAGACAGAATAAAATGTCCCAGTAAATAGCAGTGTTAGATGCTTAAATGTCACTTCTGCGTGGATAAGTCACCTTCACACGACCTCAGACCAGTTGAACGCCCATGACAGCAAGCACCATAAAACTGTAGCAAGTAGAAGATGCAATATAACCTTCACAGCATCACCGCCGACTCCTTATCCTCAAGAAATATGCATAGATCTCCAGGATCATCAAAAGTTTTGGTCTGGTTATACAATGTGACTTTCATGCGGGCAGGATATAGCAATTCAAAACGGGCCTTCAGTTGAACCATGCGTGGACGCAACGGCAAAAGACTCCTTCTCCGATCCACCATCGCCTTCGCGAAGTCCGGGAAGAACAGGAGTTTATGTCCCTGATATTCCAAAGCTGTAAGTGCTCTGGCTGCTCCCATTATTTGCAACACTTGCTGAAAACACAAAACTTTCAAGATGATTAGACGTGATGCTTGCTCGTGGCCACGGACTGAGTAGGCACTCTGTGGGTGCGTTCGATCTTGAATGGCATAGTGAAATGAAACTTTAACACACTTGGAAACATGGCCTGCAGAAAGAATATCAAGTCATGACCCTCTACTCCCTCAGGAACTCCTAGTATCCTTATGTTGTTCGCCAAGAGCAATTATTGCCATCTTCCACCTCTCTTTGCAGTGAGCATATTAACTTGGCCTGCTTCTCAACGGCCTCGAGCCTCTCACCATGTGACGCCACCACCTTCTCTACCTTCTCCAATCGAGCTGTATTTGATTCCAGCAAAGATCTCAAAGCGTTGTTATCTTCCTGCATTGCACATAGTGATTCTCCATTAGCTTTGACTAATTCTTTGACTGCCCGAATCTCAGCCAAGATCTCCTGCGAGGTCTCAGGACTATCTCGAATGACCACCATCTTGTGAGGTGAGAGAGGTTCTCTCTTGGTTCTCTTTGCACTAGCATTTTGAGATACTTGGAAATCCAGCCATGTCTGCTTGGAGCCCGACATATCCAGGATCGAATGGTAACCAAGTAGGTAGGAACTATTTGATCAAATATTGCAGAAATCAGGATCCTTGTCTTTTGCCCTCCGGAGCACCGCTCTTACACGTCCATCTTGACCAGATACCAGGCTCCGCCCCCGGGTTTGTTTGTTTTTTTAAGTCAGGTCTGCTCCACTGCTGCCAGTGGTTGTGGCAGGGCAACAGCAGGCAGCATGGGGAGGAGCAAAGGCTGGCAGCCCAAAATACGCCCCTAAGCCTTTGTGCCCTGTGCGGCTGCACTGCTCACACAGGGTTAGGTATAGCACTGGGTAGAAAAATGGAGAGCATGGAGAGGTGAAGAAAAGGAAAGATACACAGAATGAAAGATAAAATAAAAAAAATAAAAAAGATAATGTGATCAGGAGAGGAGACACAAGATGAATGCCAAGTAGAGATTAAGAGGTATGTTTACTAAAGGGTGTTAATGTAGCAGGTGTTACATGCATAAAGGGTACTGGGTGGGTAGGAGGCGTTCCACTGGTAAGGGCGCAATGGACTATTTAATATGTGTTAACAGGACATTGGGCGTTAAGGTATCAAGCGTGCACCTTAACATCTGAAAAGGGCAGTTACCCTAATGCTGGATAAGGGAGCACCAAGGAAAGTCAATATAAAGGTAATGGACAGAAAGACAGAGAGGAGCTGATGGACCTGCCAGATCCATGGGCACCCTAAGTGGCAGCCAGTAATTTGGATGTGCATGTGGGAAGCATCTATACTGATGCACTGGAGGTGCCAATTTAAAATGATGCAATGTCAGTGTGTGGCATAGGATAGGAAAGATGTGTCCTCCAGCAGAGTCAGAAGTGGCAGGAGTGCAGTGAAAGGAGAACGGAGCAGGAGTGGTGACGTGCAGATCAGGCACAGGAGAGGCATGCGTGAAGAGGTGAAATGTGGGAAAAAAGTACCAGTTTAGGCCAAGGTGTAGCAGCTTGCATGAGAAGACATGACTGCACACAGTCGACAGAGGTGGACAGATGGGCTGAAGAAAGGCTGACAGCAGAGAAGAGGGTGGTATGGGCTGGCAGCACCGATAAGCCATTGGTGCCATCCTTAATATATCTGTATTGTGTGGGAAAATGTGTCAGTGCCATGTGGAAGGCCTGATACCAGACATGTGGGTCTCACACATGTCCCTGCCACACAACCACCACACAACACCCCAGACCAATGTGCAGATAACAACTGGACAGGTATCAGCCAAATTGGGCAAATGGCACATACAGACATGAGGTGATACCTGCAGGTGGCTATCCAAGGGGTAAGATGTGTCCACATGTGCTGCAGAGATGTGATGGAGCCAAAGCTATACAGTCACAGTCATGTTGTCATACATGACTCATGTCTCACATGTAGGTTACAGCTGTATGCATGTAACTGTTAGTATACCACTGTATCAGTGCAGTCACATTGAGATATATCTTACTGATGGATTGGTAATGTCTGATGATAAACAAGGACTGTCCAGACCTGCAGAGAGTTGAGATGTTGGTGGGTTAAGTGACCTGCTCAAGTTCACAAAGAGGCCTTGTCAGTCCATGAAGGTTGTGGCAGGCACAAAATGTGACAGTAAGGCTTTCCAAAATGTCACCTAAGGAGTGCTAGTGGACTTCAAACCCTGGTAGCTTGGTCTTCAAGCTATTTGTCGTGACCATTATGCCATGCCTTTGAACGGGTATCTGACATCTGCATGGTGAACATGTCTGACCCCCTGCAATGGGCTGCAGCAGATCCAATAAAACCATGCTCTCAGAAGGGCATGAGGGGTAATAGCATGTTTGCTGACCCAAATTGTGGGCAGAACCCAGAACAAATTATAAGGATGTGTGTCTGGCAGTCACAGTAGATCTTGGACTATTACAGGTATGAAAATGAACTGAGTAGTGCACAGGCCCAAAAAGCACAAGTGGGAATCAAACCCTTGTTTTTTGCCTATAGAGGCATTACAGCAACCATTAGGTTATACCCCCTCCCTACTCTAGCTAACAATGTCTGGAATTAAGGAGACTGCAGTTCACTGTCTAAGATGTCTTCTGTGTGTGCTGGTATAGATTAGCCCCTCCAGTACCCATGATGCACTGCACACACAGACCAGCATTCTGAATTTGGTCTACAAATGGAGAATGCAGTGATCCGGCACATCATCTCAGTACAATGCACTGACAGTGTGTGGTACAAACACATAACAGCTGCAAATTGTGCTACTGAGCAGTTTCAGTGGTTACTCTGAGGGTAAGGATGGGCACCCAGCACCTGGTGCCCAGAGCTTGCATTGCTGGAGATAGTATATACTGGCTATGCTGCAGATCCATGATTGCTGCTACTGTGCAGTAGGTATTGTTTGCTGTGTGTTATGCTAGTCACTGTGTTTCAAGCACAAAGGTAGTATACTGTAGTCACCTGTCACCTCTGTGCCCTGATTCTGTTAGGGATTTTTTTCTGGAACATTTCATGTCATTGCAAGTATTATAGCAGTGTATGCCATGTAGTAGGGATGTAGTAGCAGAAATCCAAAGGAATTGTATGTAATAGGGAGGGAGAGTTTGATGTGCATGGACCAGGGGAGAGACCTTTGAGTGTAGCATCTGAGGATTTCAAGGTGGCAAAAAAATGTGGCAAGATGGTAGCCAAAGCCAGAAGGATGCTGGGCTGCATACAAAGAGGAATAACCAGCAGAAATGGGAGGGTATTAATGCCTCTGTATAAGTCACTGGTGAGGCCTCACTTGGAGTATTGTGTTCAGTTTTGGAGACTATGGGGTATGTTTACTAAAGAGCAGTAAGGGAGCCAGTGTGCCATTAATGCATGTTAATGGCACACATGGCCTCTTAATGCTGCAAAAATGCCAAGTTTTCAAAAGTAAAAGGCTCCTGCCGTGTAAAGGGAACAGTAGGCGGAGAGAGTGTCAATGGGGTTGAGAGTGGGTGTTAACAACATGTGTACTTTTAACACCTGTTGCGCAAACATCCCCTAGAGCTCCTTAACACCCGTAATCTTACAGCAATGTCAGATGTCGAGGAAAGGGTGTTTGCTGAGCAGAGAGTGCTTATTTAAACATCTGCAATGTGATACACAGAAAGGGATGCCCAAGACAGTGATAGCAGTGGTACACTAGCAGCAACATTATAGTGTCCTGGTATGACAGGCCACTATGCTGAGGGTGCCAATGTCAATGGTATAAAAGAAAACCCCTTCAAACAAAGCAGTGCAAATTTTTTTGTTGCCGCAGTCAGGAGTGGATGATGTCTCACTCACAAGACCTATTAAAAAAACCCAGTGACAAAAACATATTCATACCATAATTAAATTTTTAAACTCCTAAGAGAAAAACAAGTACAATTAATTAGAAGAGAAAAGGGCGCAGTGGAGTTACCTTTCCCCCTATACGGCAGTTATCATTTGCCTGAAGGGGAATTGCTACTATTTGCTATCATCGGTCTAAAAAACTCTTTTCCATATTACTCACAATACTTTTTATTAAATCAACCTTACCATACAAATTATAACAATACAATAAATAACTAGTAGCTTTTTATGGAATTGTAGCCAATAGCTTCTTTTCCAATCAACAGTGTAACCACACAACACCGCAGATTCGCTATAGCACACTCACAATGGCCAGTGCTGTAGTTCACGCTATAGCACATGCTCAATGGCCAGCAGTTATCTGAAATAAAACAGATTGAACCTTAAATAAATCAGTAATCTTTCAAACAAGGCTGTAACCACTGCTTTTATTTAACTTTAAAAGCTTCTTCCAGGAAATTTTCAATTCACTTTTACCCTACAAATATCTCTGTTTCGTGGATACACCGCTTCATCGGGGATTTGCTTCGCTTCAGTAATCTCCCTTAATTTGGTTCTTGATGTCAGTTCTGACTTTTAACTGATCAAAACCATTACATGGTAAAGAGGAAGAACTCAAAATTTATACGTTCATTCTAAAGGAACGCTTCCCAATCAATGGAAGAGTTAAGCCCTTCTGGTTCCACTGTGTTTAAATAAAAAATCCAACAGTGTTCCTTTTGCAAAAGTAATGACCTGTAATCACCTCCTCACTCACTAAGAGGGACGTAATCAATAACAAAACAATGAAAGTCAAAAAAATTATGATGAAATTGTTGGCAATGGGATGCCATTGGAGCATCTTTCTTCTGTTTCAATAAGCAATGTTTATGCTCAGCCAATCTCACTCTTAGTGGATGTGTAGTTTTACCGATATAAAATTTATCATAAGGGCATTGCAATGCATACACTACATGATCAGTAGAACAGGAGGTCATAACTGCAGATGAATTGTCCGATCACCAATACTTACGGTATCATTCTCTTCCATCATTTTACAACACTGACACCGGCCACATTCCATTCGTCTCAGTTTAAATCCATAAGATGTTCTCTTAACAGCTGGACAAAGATGGTCCCTTATGTTTCACCCTCGTTGATAGGCTACTCATACTCGCCAGTCCACAAAACATGGGAGAACCTGTAAAATAGACTATCTGTTCCTAATACATGTGGCAATTTTTGAAGAAAGTGAAGAGTATGGTAACACACATGTAATACACTGATCATCCTTCTGAAGCCATTCCACAATCTGCCCATACTCAGGATTCAATAACCACTCTATGATTATCTTTAGCCCTCTTATATGCATTATGGATAATCCCAACTGGATATCCCTGCATCTGAAAATGACCATGAGTGATTTTGCTTGTGAATGAAACTGCGACAATATAAAGCAAATCCTATGATATCTCAACAATTGTGAAAATGTCAGGCTATTCCTTAAAGCCACCAAATGAAAACTCACATAGTTTAACAAAGTATTCCAATAAGTAGGCTTATAAAATACTGAAGTGAAAAAGTCAGAACTGACATCAGATGCGAAAGTTAGGGAGCTTACCAAAGTGAAGCAAATGCCCGATGAAGCAATGTGTCCACAAAACGGAGATCTTCAAAGGGCGATGGCTAATTGAAAATTTCCTGATATAAGCTTTGAAAGTTATGTAAAAACAGTGGTTATAGCCTTGTTTGAAAGATTACTGATATATTTAAAGTTCAATCTGTTTTATTTCAGATAATTGCTGGCCATTGAGCGTATGCTATAGAGTGGGCTACAGCGAATCAGCTGCAGATGTAGCACTGGCCACTGTGAGTGTGCTATAGCAAATCTGCAGTGTTGTGTGGCTACACTGTTGATTGGAAAAGGAGTTATTCAATATAATTTCATAAAAACGCTACCTGTTATTTATTGTATTGTTATAATTTGTATAGTAAGGTTGATTTAATAAAAAGTATTGTGAGTAATATGAAAAAGAGGAGTTTTTTAGACCGATGATGGCAGATGGTAGCAATTCCCCTTCAGGCAAATGATAACTGCTGTATAGAGAGAAAAGTAATTCCACTGAGGTCTTTTCTCCTCTAATTAATTGTACTTGGTTTTCTCTTAGGAATTTAGACATTTAGTTATGGTATGAATATGTTTTTGTGGCTGTTTTTTTTTTAAATAGATTTTGTGAATACTTCAGTGGGTGTGTTTTCTGATATAGTTGTGTTAAGTTCACTCACAAGACTACCATATATTTTTTACTCATTTATAGTCCCAAAAGACAGCAACCTATCAGGGTCTGAATTTGGAAATCAATAGGCTGAGTTATTTTTAAATTTTGTCCTATCAGGAGAGGGAATACCCAACGTAATGGGGGTTTCCCTTGCTTGATTGGTGGTTCCAAAAAAGTGACACACAGTCTTTTTTTTTTTAATTTTTATTTGTAATTTTCAAAAAACAACAACAATAACACGCTCAAACATAACATAACATAACAACCCCAGCCCACCCACCCACCCACCCACCCAGTCTCCACTAACTTCACAGAGCAATACAGAAAGCAATAACCCCACATCAGTAACTTAAACGTCAATTGGTTACCGCACCAGCGCCCAAGCCCAGGAGAATTCCCAGCAGGAAGCTAGCCTCTAAGAGACACACCAGCCGATGCTGCATAGGCATCCAAACACTCCCACTTGCTCCCCAAGTTCAGAGGAGGAACACCTCGCCCCTTCCGGCACCTCCATTCTCGGCCGCAAGCCCATGCCTTCTCATAACTAGCATATAGAGAAACTAAGTTCCAAAGTGACACACAGTCTAATCAGCCAATGTTTAAGAGAGCAGACATTTGAATAGGGACTGATTTGTCTGGCTCTCTGTATCTGTGTTTTTGGTGGTGGTCTTGGAAGAGGCTTATACTGTCCCATGGAATCTGAAGCACGACTCGTTGTTGTAGCCTGAAACGTACATGTCGTATGCAGGGGCGGCCCAAGGGGGGTGCGGGGCCATGTGCGGCGACTCGGTGCGGGGCCTCATTTGCATAAGAGGCCTTATTTCCATAAATATTTGCATAATGTTACCATACACTAACTTTTAGTAAACATGTCTCTTAATGAGTGTATGGATAAAGAAAGACTAAAAGATTTCTACATTACTATAATCCAGTGCCAACTGCCAGGCACATTAGGAACTACTACAAACGCTGCCCATTTAGAACCCATAGCAAACCCACCATATCCTAACAGCACTACCAGGACTCACAAAGCACCAGACTCTACCTATCAAAAGGCAACACTGCAAATATTAAACCAATACATTTCAGAGAATAACAGTACATGACCTACTGGGGAAAGAGAACAAGTGGCAATGTCAACTAGGAATTACATAAACAGAATACCTCAGCTCAGTTACACATGCAGAACATAGACCATCACCAAACAAGGAATCACAATTTAGAAACAGGAAGGCAATAATTAAACTGGGAACCCCAAAAGCCAAACTTGGAATGTACAACAACACTGTAGAAATAAAACTATAAATTAATTTCCTCTTGTACCAAACAAAGCGCAGACATTAATGATGCACATTTCCCAGAGCTTTCATATTCCAGTTAATAAATTCAAAATAAAGAGATATCTTTCTACCTTTTGTGCATTTTTTTTTCAGTTGCAATTGCTCCAGCCACTTTCTTCTGGTTTCTTCATGTTTTCTGCTAACTTTCCATCGTCTGCTGTCCATTTGTCCTTTCTTCTCTCTTCTAGGTTTTTTTTCCATTCTCTCTCTCTACATCTGCTTTAACATACTAATCGTTCTCCTTTTGCTCTTTCCTCATTCCTTTTTCATCCACTCAAATTTTACCCCTTCATCCTCAATCCCCACTTACTCTCCCAATACCCGGCCAATTGTAGATTATTCATCCCTCCCACACAAAATATTTTCCCCTCTCCATTTTACTCTCCCAGCCCCATCCCATTCTAATCCTCCCCCAACATCAGCTCCCTTCTAGTTCCAGTCTCACCCAGCATCCATTCCCTTCTAGTCCCTGCATCAGCCCATTTCCAGTCCTAGCCCCCCATCAGCCCATTTCCAGTCCTAGCTCCCCCATCCATTTCCAGTCCGAGTCCCTTCATCAGCTCATTTCCAATCCTAGCCCCCCATCAGCCCATTTCTAGTCATTTCCTAGCCCCACCATCAGCCCATGTCAAATCCTAGCTCCCCTCCACTCAGCCTAATTCCAGTCCAAGCCCCCCCATGAGCCTACTTCCAGTTCTAGCCCATTCATGAGTCCATTTCAATTCAAGCCCCCCCAACAGCCATTTCCAATCTTAGCTCCCCCCAACAGCCCATTTCCAGTCCTATCCTAGCTGCTCCATCAGCCCATTTTCAGTCCTAGCTCCCTTCCCTCACAGCCCATTTCCATTCCAAGCCCCCTCCCCATCAGCTATTTGCAGTTCAAACCTCCCCTTCCACTCAGCCCATTTCCAGTCCTAGCAACCCCCAACCCATTACCAGTCCTAGCCCCATCAACCCACTTCCAGTCCTAACCCCCCATCACCCCATTTTCAGTTTAAGCCCCCCTATAACCCATTTCCAGTCCTAACCCTCCATCAGCCCACTTCCAGTCCTAACCCCATCAGCCCATTGCCAGTCCTAATCGCCCCCATCAGCCAACAGCCCATTACCAGTCCTAACCACATCAGCCCACCAAAAGTCCTAACCCCTCCCCATCAGCCCATTTCCTGTCCTAGCCCCCCCATAGCCCATTATCAGTCCTAACCCCCCCATAGCCCATTACCTGTCCTAAACCCCCATCACCCCATTTCCAGGCAGCCCCCATCAGCCCACAGCCCATTACCAGTCTTAACCCCCCCATAGCCCATTACCAGTCCTAACCTCATCAGCTCACCTCAAGTCCTAACCCCTCCCCATCAGCCCATTTCCTGTCCTAGCCCCCCCATATGCCCGTTTTCAGTCCTAACCCCCCATCACCCCATTTCCAGACAGCCCCTATCAGCCCACAGCCAATTCAGTCGTAACCCCCCCATAGCCCATTACCAGTCCTAACCCCCCCCCCCCCACATCGGCTCATGGAAAATTAAAAAAAAAAAAGTTGGCTGCTGCTGCTGCCGCCGCGGCAGCGGCAGAATGGAGTGTCCCGCGGGGCCCCCTCTGCCCGGCTGAGCCCATCTGCGCCGGCTTTCAGATACGCAAAGGGAGAGTGTCTCCCTCGCATCTCTGTTAAGCCTGCAGAGGCAGATGGGAAATTTCCCATCAGCCCTTGCTTGTCATCATCCCCTGCAGGCTTAACAGAGACGCAAAGGAGACACTCTCCCTTCGCGTATCTGAAAGTCAGAGCAGAGGGGGCCCCGCGGGACACTCCATTCTGTTGCTGCCGCGGCGGCAGTGGCAGCAGCCAGCTTTTTTTTTTTTAAATTTAATTTTTAAAAAAGCAGAATGTTCTTTGCGCGGGGCCCCCTGAAACGCGGGGCTCTGTGCAAAAAACATTCTTGCTCAATGGACGGGCCAGCCCTGGTCGTATGTGGGAGTTGGTCGCCAATGAAGTGGATTCATCAACCAGATAAGTTGCTGTCTTTTGGAACCATGAACAAGTAAAAAGGATATGGTGGTCTTATGAGTGAGACATCGTCCACTCCTGACTACAGCTTCCAACAAAAAAAATATGCACTGCTTTGTTTGAAGAGACTTTCTTTTATACTATTGATTTGCCTGTGATTACCCATGGGGGGGGGGGGGGTTCATATCTTGAAGGTGCCAATGTGGCAAAGGAGGTGTCAAGTGGGTGCTGCTATGTGGTGAAGAAGGTGCCATGTGGGAGCTGCTGTGTGTCTTTAAGATCCTAGTGTGTGACAAGGAGGTGCCTAGGAGGAATGTATATAATGCATGGTATGATGCTACAGTGACAGTGGCAGCATACATATATGCCCCCACAGTCAGAACTGAGTTCAGACACCCCCAATGCCACCATGCCACTGCTGTGTGAGTGTGTGTGCTACGGTGCAGTAGGTGCAGCCTGCAACCTGGGGTAATATGTATTCCCTTGGTCTGGGAAAGGTGCAGTGCAGCAGTTGTCACTATCAGTGGGATGACAAGCATGGTGGCAACATGGAAACTGGAGCACATCCACCTCTCCACATCTGATGTTAAGGTGGTGGCTTCTGTGGTCACAGCCTCTGGGGGAGGGGGGCAGGAGTGGCATGTTGTGACTCACCACATGTAGCTCATCAAAATATGCCAGCAGGTGGTATCAGTGCCTGCATGGATTACTGGAGTTGCCACGTATGTTCCCTCTAATTTTCTGTAGGCTGTGTGCGCATAAAATATCAGCTGTGCAGCTTTTGAAGAAAGGTTAAATTTTTGTGCACCACATAACAACACTCGGAGTTGTATACTTTAAAATTTGACTACACATCAGAATACAGTATATACACCACACTGATTTTAATCAAATTAAATGAAAATAGACGATTACTAAATGAAGCAGAAAATGTTTAGTAATTACAATCACAACTTCTAAATTTTAAGAAGTCTGTGTTGTTTTCTATCAGAATCAGAACCGTAATTTTTGTGCAGTCTGTTGTAAACTATGTGCGCTTGCTCGGCGAGGTGTGTGCGCGCGCACAGCTTAGAAGGAACAGTGGTTGCCACCCTGCTACCTACCACCAGTGGTGGGGCCTGGCACATGGCTTGTGTGACAATATAATCGCCTGGGCTGCAGATTAGGATGATCGGACATGTGCCTACAGAGTGGGTATGTGGCTCTGGTGTGAAACAGTTCACATAGCCAGCAATAAAATTCAATTCAAGGGTCAACCATATGGTTCGAAAACATGTACATACTGCTTTCTCACATGCTAAATGATGTCCCTCAACACTGGGTACTCCGGGGCCACCTCCGTAACTCATTACGCAGACGGATGCTAGCATTCCATATACATGTGAATCAAGAATACCCATTACACAGGGGAACACATGTGAGTGGTACGTGAGTCATTATCAAGCACACACCATCCAATGGATACAAAGTGCGGTATGATCAGACACCCATGGAAATGCATGACAGAGCAGACAGAGCAGACAGAGCAGACAGAGCTTAAAGATTCCAAACTACCCCTACCTACAGATAAACAGATTAAAATGAATAAAATACAGTTTCTAAAATGCTTGTATGCAAATGCTAGAAGTCTAAAACATAAAATGGGAGAGTTAGAATATATAGCACTAAATGAGAATTTAGATATGAATGGTATTTCAGAGACATGGCGGAAGGAGGACAACCAGTGGGACACAGTGATACCTGCGTACAAACTATATCGTAATGATAGAGCTGATCAAATTGGTGGAGGGGTTGTGCTCTATGTTAGAGAGGGCATTGAGTCACAAAGGATTAAAGTTCTACAGGAAACAAAATTTGCTATAGAATCTCTTTGGATTGAAATTCTATGTAAAAAGAGGAAGGTGATGGCAGTGGGGGTGTACTATCTACCACCTGGTGAGAATGAACAAATGGATGATGAAATGCTCAAAGAAATCAAGGAAGCTAACAAAAGTTACAGAACAATTATAATAATGGGTGATTTCAATTACCCCGGTTTTGACTGGGTCAGTGTCACAGCAGGACATGCTAGGGAGATAAAGTTTCTAGGTGAAATGAATAACTGCTTCTTGGAGCAGCTGGTTCATGAACTGACCAGAGGGGAAGCCATTTTGGACTTAGTCAACACCAGATCTGGTGCAAGAGATAAGGGTATTGGGGCCACTTGGCAATAGTGATCAAAGCATGATCACATTTGATTTAATTAATGGAGGAGGAATGATTGTTGTTAAGTGCCGTCGAGTCTTGACCTTCTATCTTGCCAAGCATGATGTCTTTCTCTAATGATCTCTCTCTTCGCATGATGTGTCCAAAGTATGAAAGTCGAAGTCTTGTTATCTGAGCTTCTAAAGAAAGCTTAGGTTTGATCTCCTCTAGTACCGACTGGTTTGTTCTTTGGGCAGTCCATGGTATACACAGTATTCGCCGCCAGCACCATAATTCAAAGGCATCAATTTTCTTTCTGTCTGTCTTTTTCACTGTCCAGCTTTCACATCCATATGATGTTATTGAAAATACCATAGCTTGAACAAGTCGAATCTTTGTATGGAGAGAGACATCTCTGCTCTTGAGAATCTTATCTAGGTCTTTCATAGCCATTTTGCCAAGAACAATGCGTCACTTGATTTCTTGAGTGCTTGTTGCTTCTTTATTGATAGTTGATCCAAGTAGGTTAAAGTTGTTTACAATTTCAATTTTTTCTCCTTCAACGATGAACCTGTTGATTATGCCAGAAAAATCATTAAGAAAAAAAAACAAAAGAAGCTGTTGCAAAGGTTAAAGACTTACATCAAGCTTGGGTGTTCTTTAAAAATACTATCTTGGAAGCCCAGACCAGCTGTATTCCACGCTTTAAGAAAAGTGAATGGAAGTATAAACAACTGCCAGAATGGTTTAAAGGTGAAGTCAGAGAGACTGTTGTTGCCAAAAAAGCATCTTTCAGGAAATGGAAAAAAGAGCCAAATGATGAAAACTGGAAACAGCACAAGCAAGTTAAATGCACGGCATTGATAAAGCAGGCAGAGAGAGAATTTGAGAAGAAGCTTGCTGTGGAAGCAAAAATGCATAATAAAGATTTTTTCAAGTACATTCATAGCAAAAAACCTGTGAGAGAGTCAGTTGGACCATTAGATGATAGAAGGGTAAAAGGGGCAGTAAGAGGGAACAAGGCTATTATGGAGAGATTGGATTAATTTTTTTCTTCGGTCTTTACTGAGGAAGATGTAGGGATGTTACCCATGACTGAAGTGGTATTTAAAGGTGATGCTGCAGAAGAATTGAAAGAAATATCGCTACACTGGGAAGATGTATTGCAACTATACCTGTATTGCACTGAATACCTGTCTCACAGCTGTAGCCCACTGGCTCACCACTCACTGCCTACACCTCAGTCTTACCAAGACTCTGGCCATCTGGTTCTCACGGGATGCTACCCCCCTTTGGTCTCCCCCTCCTTCTCTGGTTCCCCCATTCCCTTAGTCTCCACCTTTCGTTACTTGGGTGTCCTCTTTGACCCTGGCCTCACTTTTCGGGATCACATTGCTCAGGTCTCAAAGACCTCGTTCTATTTTTTGCGCCAGATTTGTGCCATTCGTCCCTTCCTCTCTCCTCAGGCTCTCTCTACCCTCCTTCTCTCCCTGGTTATATCTCGCATTGATTTTTGCAACTCCGTCATGTCTGGTCTTCCTGCCTTCCAATTACAATGCCTCCAACGTATCCAAAACACTGCTGCCCGGCTCATCTTTCATGCATCTATCCGTTATCATATCACTCCTCTCCTCATCCGTCTCCACTGGCTCCCTGTCATGTTCCGCAGTCATTTCAAGATTTTGGTCCTTCTCCACCGCATCCTCCACACCCACTCCCCTCAGTATCTAGCTGATTTGGTTCACTTTCACAATCCAACCCGTTCCCACCGCTTCTTTCACCTGAATCGCCTGCATCTCCCCTCACCCACTTGTGCCCGCCTCCAATCCACTCGTTCCTCTACATTTTTCTTCCTTGTCCCCGCCCTATGGAACTCTCTCCCCTCTTCTATCCACCTTGAACAAGACCATGCTACCTTTAAGAACCGCCTAAAAACTCACCTGTTTACCTTTGCCTTCGACCTTCCTGAACCTCCCACATGATTTTGTCTTCCCCTCCCCCTCCCCTCACTGTCCCCTCTACTGTCCTGTTGTATGAATCTGCCTAGTTTGCTTTCCTATCAACCGATGTAACTTCTTTTTCTTTTTTCCCTCTCACCTTTTGGTGAACGTTGTAATTTGAACTCTGTAAACCGCTATGATGTTCCTTGCGTTTAGCGGTATATTAAGTGAATAAACCATAAACCATAAACCATTTGATAAACTGAAGAGTATCAAATCACCTGGACCAGATGGTATACATTCAAGGGTGTTGAAAGAACTGAAATATGAGATTGCAGACCTGCTATTAGTAATCTGTGAATTTTCATTAAAATCATCTATAATACCTGAAGATTGGCGGATCGCCAATGTAACACCAATTTTTAAAAAGGGTTCCAGGGGTGATCTAGGAAACTACAGACTGGTGAGCCTAACGTCAGTACCAGGAAAAATGGTAGAAACCATCATAAAGAACAAAATTGCTCAGCATGTAGATAGTCATGGCTTAATGGGAGACAGCGACATGGCTTTAGACAAGGAAGATCTTGTCTTACTAATCTGTTATGTTTTTTTGAAGGTGTGAATAAACAGGTAGAAAAAGGTGAGTCAGTTGATATAGTGTATCTGGACTTTTAGAAAGCCTTTGACAAGGTCCATGCATCAGAGACTTTTGGCAAAATTAAAAAGTCATGGGATAGGAGGTGATATACTATTGTGGATCAGGAACTGGTTACAAGATAGAAAGCAGAGGGTAGGGCTAAATGGCCAATTTTCCCAATGGAAAAAGGTGAATAGTGGAGTACCCCAGGGATCTGTGCTGGGTCCACTGCTTTTTAACATATTCATAAATGACCTGGAAAAGGGAATAACAAGTGAGATTATCAAATTTGCAGATAACACAATACTATTTAAAGTTGTTAAAACCCAAGAGGATTATGGAAAATTGCAATAGGATCTTGATAAATTGGAAGACTGGGCATCCAAATGGCAGCTGAAATTTAATGTTGGCAAGTGCAAAGTTATGCACCTAGGAAAGAACAACCCAAACTATGGTTACACGATGCAAGGTTCCACATTGGGAATCACCACCTAGGAAAAAGATTTAGGCGTCATCATGGATAACATGTTAAAACCCTCCGCCCAGTGTGCAGCGGTAGCCAAGAGAGCAAATAGACTGCTAGGTATGATAAGGAAAGCAATGGAAAATAAAACAAAGGATATTATAATGCCTCTGTATTGTTCCATGGTGTGACCGCACCTTGAATATTGTGTGCAATTCTGGTTGCCGTATTTTAAAAAAGATATAGCGTTATTAGAAAAGATACAGAGAAGAGCCACCAAAATGGTAAAGGGGATGGAAGGATACTCCTATGAAGAGAGGCTAAAAAGGTTAGGGCTCTTCAACTTGGAAAAAAGATGGCTGAGGGGAGATATGATAGAGGTCTATAAATTAATGAATGGAGTGAAATGTTTAAATGTAGATTGATTGTTTACATCATCAGAATATAAAAAAAGACTAGGGGACATGCAATGAAGCTACAGAGTAACCTATTTAAGACTAATAAGAGAAAATATTTTTTCGCTAAACGTGTAATCAAACTCTGGAATTTGTTACCAGAGGATGTAGTAAAAGCTGTTAATGTAGCTGGGTTTAAAACTGGTTTGGACAAGTTCCTGGAGGAAAGGTCCATAAACCATTATTAAAAGGGACATGGGATATCACTGTTTGACCCAATACAAGCATTGAGGAAACTGCTGGGTACTTATGACCTAGATTGGCCACTGTTGGAAACAGGATACTGGGCTTGATGGACTTTGGTCTGACCCAGTATGGCATATCTTATATTCTTATGTTCACTGTGACTGGACACATCACATCAGTAAGATATGCCTGTCACATGTATAGGCGGCATAGCAGGGCAGTGCAACACATAGATCTCCTGAGACATCTAGCTAAGACACCTCACAAACCACATTGCACAAGGATGCCACAGAGCCTGCAGACAGCTAAGTGCATATAGACAAACCCCAAGTCCTGCCCTCATGCTACCTCACAAAGCCCCCCCCCCTCAATACTCCTGTGCCACAGATTCTACATAGTCTCCCTGTGGCACCAAACATAAGATACCTGTGTGTGGGACTAGGGGGCATTGTTCCAGGCCAGCCTGTGGATGCACAATGGTAGGCAAAGGTGTGTTTACTTTATCCAACCTTTCAGGCAAAGGACCTGCAGGTGCCACCCACCACATTATGTCCATCATTGTTCCATACATCAAGATGCCAAACTCATGAACTGCACAATGTAAGCCTGGCTGGCAGAGCATGCTAATATCATCTGTTAGTGATAACACCCATAATGTACAGATCATGTTAATGATGCCTACACACAGGACAGGGGTGGCCAATGGATGAGCATTCTTGGAGCACAAAGAGTTATATCACAATAACAACTTTCAAAACCTGTGGACCTGTGTGTGTGTGACTGAGCATCTGGGTGACTGTGTGATGCGGTAAAGCAGTGTGCATACATTTGATGTCTATGCTGTATGATCACGCATACAAAGTGCTGTGGGTAAATCTCTCAGCAAATACACAGACAGTGTAGTGCCCCTTGTACAATCTGTCATGCCTCCATGCCCTCCTGTGGGGGTGTCCCCTGGTACTGCAGTGTCAGTGAGTGAGTGAGCTGCCCTGCATATATCCACAGGGCACAGTGCAAGGGACATAATATGATGTTGGTGTACATCTTTTGCACTATGTGCCATGCTCACTATCACATGCTGTGTGGGGGGCAACTGAGTCTGTGGATATGTTAAACATAGGTCACAGTGGCATAATATGAACTGACAGCCTGTCTGTGGCATAAAACCCATGCACCTCAACCTGTATACACATGACACCAGTCGCAGTCAACACGTATATAAATGAAGGGTAGAGAATTCTGTGTAAGGATAGACACAGCCCAAATGTCGCAAGGTGTATATGACTCAGAGGTGATGTGTATGGCTGAGACACACTACCATGTGTCTGCCACAAGCATGACCATGCTGCACACTTCTGGTAATGTGACAGATCATCTTCTCCCTGACCGAGCTGTGACCATGTCCCGGCTATGAACCCATATTGTGATATATTTTAACAGGCTACAGTCATGTGACTGAAATTCCTACCTTTACACCCCAGTCACTGTCTTGGCTGTTGTTGGTAGAAATCCAGAGTGCACATGGTTGCACTGTGCACATGCACCATCAGTTGATTGGTCACATTTGGAATGTGCATGGGTGCCATATTCCTGTGATGGGTAATACATGCATACTGCCTATGCCCTATTGACCATCCCATCCTCCTAACAGCTGATGTATGGATGATGATTACTGGCATTTGGGGGCCCATCATGTTGGTGTCACTACAGCCCCCCAATCATGTTGGTGTCAGTACAGCCCCCTCTCCCCCCATCATGTTGGTGTCAGTACAGCCCCCCCCCCCAAGCAGGAAATGGTGTCAGTACAGCCGCCCCAAGCAGGGAATGTGCATTTGAGTTTCTGGGAAACAACTGCTTGTACCCTGGTCACACCAGTGATTCATGAGAGGACAGTCCATTTTCCCAAATGAGCAGGGTGAGATGACTGGACACTTCAGAATGGGTCTGGCATGCATATAGCAAGTTACCAGTTGCAGACACAGCAGGTAAGACATGCAGACAAATGGCTGTGATAAAGACCTGCTGAAGAACAGGTAGGGCCCAGCTATTGCAGTGCAGAGGATGGAGACTAGGTAATGTGTTGCCCTCCTCACATTCAGGATGACCATGCAAATGGTCAACAATACATTTAGCATTTACCATGATCCAGAGGGCCAAAATGGCTGTGTGTAGACATGTCCCAATGTAATGGATCATAGCATTCTCCCTTTGGTGATCACATGAAGACTGAAGGTCATAACTGGAAATGCAGCATGGGTATTGAAGGGACTAACCTATACCGGCACACACAGCACAGCTCACAGCCATAGTGGCGACATTAATTACCAGGCCATTGCACAGTACCAGCATGTCAGCTATGAAGTTGTTACATGCGTGCATGGCCCCCTGGGGATGAACAGGATAGTCTTCAATGAACCTCTTGACCTTGTATAGAAGTTTCCTGTGGGGGGTGTATGCATGTGCTCTGACATCAGCATGTGCAGCAGCTCCCAGGGGACTGCACGTCCTGAAAATGTGCTGCCTGTGTGACAATCGGCACAGAGCGGCTCACTAGACACATTTGTCTGTGAGGTTAGTTTGCCCTTGGAGGAACAGTGGAGGGACAGCCATCATGATAGTACATGAGATGTTTTATGCTGCTGTGTGTGTGTTTCCCAGCTGCAGTACGTTTTCCCATGTGCATCATTTTCTGCATGTGGAGCTCTGTAAGCAGGCCTGTGGTGTGCTGTGTCCTGGTCTTGGAATGTGGTAGACATCGCAGGCAGGAATCTGCATTAGGCATGCCTCACGCCAGTACAGTGCATGACTCTGTGGAGGTGTGGCCAAGGGGTGAAGTGCCTGCAGCACTTAGCAATGGATGGTGGTTTGAGGCCCACTCACTGTCTTTGCATCTGTGCAAGACTCCTCTCATTTGCATGAATAGTCCAGTGCTTGCTGTGCCTGGCAGACACATGCTATGTGATGTGTCCCTCCAACACAATGTGTCTGTACCGATACTATATTGTTTTATGTATCTGTTGATCATTTGTAAACCGCTATGATTACCCAAAATAGCGGTATACAAAACACACAAATAAATAAATATTTGGCATCCTTTACAGATAGCAGCTTGAAGGTATTGACTCTGTAGCAGACCATTGATGAGGGAGAGACATTTGTGGCCTGTAAATGTATGAGTGCTATGTGGATCTGTGGCCAAATGGTAAGAGCATTGACAATGTCAACAGCAGACCTGGCTTTGAATCTCACCTATGCACACCCTTGCTGTCTGCTATTCCCTTCCATTTAATTCTCAATGTATGTGTTTAAGGTGTCCATCACATTTCATGGAGCATGCTGTGGGCTGCAGATCATGATGGACACATATCCCTATCGTTTCATCTGCGTTCTAATAGCATGTTCATTTTCGAAAATAACACATGGAACGCATGTCCCTTGAACAGTATGTCCATCAGTATTCTGCAACAGGCCATAGGCAGGTCAAGGACATGGGGATCCATCATATGTAGAACACACGTCTCGTAGCTGATTGTTATATGGTCCTCATCACATATCAGCCATACAGGTTGCAACATCATGCCACTTGCCGACCCACATGCAGTGCTCATCAGACGTCCATGCCTGCACCCAATAGCCAATACATGTGACATGTGACCATGTGCTCAATGCACATGTGTCTGGCATATGGCATATATATATATATAAATTTAAGGTCAAGAAAGCATGAAGATATCAAATGAGCATAAGGCATGTGTCGTCCCCCCTCCATTGCATCTACAATAGACCCCAGCCCACCATCTGTGTTCCTATGTGTGTATGTGTGTGTACCATGTATCCTTCAATCCTGGAACTGTCCACATATGTATCACCTGCACTGTTGATATTGTCCAATGCCACAGGTACCCATGTTATATGCACATATGTCCCCAATTGGCACATGAGACAATACCTGTACACCCTCATCCAATGCCCACTCTTCGCAGTTCATCCTGCCAGTTGATAGGGACACTCATGTGCATCAATGCAACAATGTTATGTACCTGTCACAATTATATATCCATACCAAGCCTATCCAATGATGTAAAGACATAGGGGTGCTTATATCTGTCCTCGTAACCCATCATGTTGGTCACACTCTAAATGGAGAGGCTGTTGTTGCCAAGAAAGCATCTTTCAGGAAATGGAAAAAAGAGCCAAACGATGAAACCTGGAAACAGCACAAGCACTGGCAGGTCAAATGCAAGGCATTGATAAAGAAGGCAAAGACAGAATTTGAGAAGAAGCTTGCAGCGGAAGCAAAAACGCGAAACAAAGATTTTTTCAAGTACATTCATAGCAAAAAACCTGTGAGAGAGTCAGTTGGACCATTAGATGAAAGGGGAGTTAAAGGGGCACTAAGAGGCGACAAGGCGATAGCGGAGAGACTGAATGAATTCTTTCCTTCCGTCTTTATTGAGGAAGATGTAGGGATGTTACCCATGACTGAAGTGGTATTTAAAGGTGCGGAAGAGTTTATCTAATGTATTACAACTATTAGATAAACTGAAGAGTAGCAAATCACCTGGGCCAGATGGTATACATCCAAGGGTGTTGAAAGAACTGAAATATGAGATTGCAGACCTGCTATTAGTAATCTGTGAACTATCATTAAAATCATCTCTAATACCTGAAGATTGGCAGATCGCCAATGTAACATCAATTTTTAAAAAGGGTTCGAGGGGTGATCCGGGAAACTACAAACCGGTGAGCCTCACATCAGTACCGGGAAAAATGGTAGAAACCATCATAAAGAATAAAATTACTCAGCATGTAGATAGTCATGGCCTAATGGGAGACAGCCAACATGGCTTTAGACAAGGAAGATCTTGTCTTACTAATCTGTTATGTTTTTTTGAAAGTGTGAATAAACAGGTGGACAAAGGTGAGTCGGGTGATAGAGTGTATCTGGACTTTCAGAAAGCCTTTGACAAGGTCCCTCATCAGAGACTTTTGGCAAAACTAGAGTCATGGGATAGGAGGCAGTGTACTACTGTGGATCAGGAACTGGTTAAAAGATAGAAAGCAGAGGGTTGGGCTAAATGGCCAATTTTCCCAATGGAGAAAGGTGAATAGTGGTGTACCCTAGGGATCTGTGCTGGGTCCGCTGCTTTTTGACATATTCATAAATGACCTGGAAAGTGGAATAACGAGTGAGGTTATCAAATTTGCAGGTGACACAAAACTATTTAAAGTTGTTAAAACCCAAGAGGATTGTGGAAAATTGCAAGAGGATCTTGATAAATTGGAAGACTGGGCATCAAAATGGCAGATGAAATTTAATGTGGACAAGTGCAAAGTTATGCACCTAGGGAAGAAAAACCCAAACTATGGTTACACGATGCAAGGTTCCACATTAGGAATCACCACCCAGGAAAAAGATTTAGGCGTCATTGTGGATAACATGTTAAAACCTTTGGCCCAGTGTGCAGCGGCAGCCAAGAGAGCAAATAGAATGCTAGGTATCATAAGGAAAGGAATGGAAAATAAAACAAAAGATATTATAATGCCTCTGTACCGTTCCATGGTGAGACCGCACCTTGAATATTGTGTGCAAGTCTGGTCGCCGTATCTTAAAAAGGATATAGTGTTATTAGAAAAGGTTCAGAGAAGAGCCACCAAAATGGTAAAGGGGATGGAAGGATACTCCTATGAAGAAAGGCTAAAAAGGTTAGGGCTCTTTAACCTGGAAAAGAGACGGCTGAGGGGAGATATGATAGAAGTTTATAAATTAATGAATGGAGTGGAACAGGTAAACGTAGATCGACTGTTTACGTTATCAGAATATAGGAAGACTAGGGACATGCAATGAAGCTACAGGGTAAACTATTTAAGACTAATAAAAGAAAATATTTTTTCACTCAATGTGTAATCAAACTCTGGAATTTGTTACCGGAGGATGTAATAAAGGCTGTTAATGTAGCTGGGTTTAAAAAAGGTTTGGACAAGTTCCTGGAAGAAAGGTCCATAAACCATTATTAAGAAGGGACCCAGGATATCAATGCTTGACCCAGTACAAGCATTGCAGAACCTGTGTCTTTTGGGGAAACTGCTAGGTACCTATGACCTAGATTGGCCACTGTTGGAAACAGGATACTGGGCTTGATGGACCTTGGTCTGACCCAGTATGGCATATCTTATGTTCTTATGTACGGCAACCTGGGATGATGTGCTGTGGAGAGGTTAGGCTAGCTGTCATCCCCCACAGGCAGCTATTGCAGGTCCCCTGTGGCATAGCTATGTGTGTTTCACACACACATACCAACCTCAGCTATCTCCGCAGGGGCCAAGCCACTCCCTCCTCAAAGGTTATGCAACCAGTAACACCATCAGTGGCATATGCACATGATGTACACCCAGGGATGTTGCAGGCAGCAGCAACCCCCTGCCATACACAGGATGTGTTTACATATGAGCCTGCATTACACATGGCTCTCCTGTTTATTACTGTAATGTTATGCGTATGTGCCTCAAAGCATACAGAACTATGCAGGTGATGTCCATCACAGATGTATTGTGGCATACTGTGACTGCAGCATGGAAAAAGACACTAGTTTCTCAGTGGACTTCCTTGACTGTCCACAGTGGGCTGTCAGGCACTAATGATGAACTGTGCATGTGTGAGCCATGGAAACATGAGTTGCAAGATGGCTGAGACATTAACATCTGAATCCAGGGATACCATAGTCCCACACACAGAACATTTGTGATATAGTAGTGATGTTGAGGACAGACATGTACAGCAAACCACATGCTAAGTGCGAACAAAATGTATGCTTAAAGCAGCAATGAAAAATACACATCTGAAACATGGAAATACATGTCCCCCGAAGGTTCAGTTCACCGATGCCATTGACGACCCTGCCTCAGCTGTCCTGCTCCTCTTGCATTCCCATCCCACCGTCTGGATGTGCCTGTGGCTGGTGATGGTGTATTGCAGTTCCCCACCAGATGTTCCAGTGCCACATTCAGCCTGTCTATAGTGGCAGCCAGGGTGTGCAGATCCTTTGCCATGGTGCTAAATCCCTCTGACATTGTGGTCACCACAGACTCAAGGTATTCTCGCAGCTCTGCATGGATACCCTGCAGATCCTGACAAATACCTGTGGAAATGATAGAGGACAATCGATGAGCAGACATGGTCATCAGAGTCAAAGTACAACCATGCAATGGGTGAAGTATGGAGGTATGTAGAATAGAGACTGTGAACAACACACTAGATCCACATGATGATACTGGTGATGTGCAGCAATGCAGAATGTACCTGGATACCAGGAGAGCATGATGATGTGTAGCATGTCCATGCAGTGCAACAGCATGTGTGTGTGAGTCGTGCAACTAGACAGCAATGTGTGGACCATGATAAGGGCTCTGAAGAACATGTTCAGGGTCACCAGATTTGAGCTGTAACCAAATGGAACAATTGTATCGCCTCACATGTCAAACAACCTTTGCCAGCTGTGTTGTATCCAACAGTGAGCCCGGAATGCACTGTAGGTGTTGGCAGCAGCATATCACAACTAGCATATGTGACTACAATGGCACAGTGATATGCTATAGACATCAAGCAGGTACCCCCTCTCATGCCAAGATATGAAATCTTCATGTAATAAATTTATCGCTCCACTTTTCACCTAAAGAGGTTTGTTTTGAATTGCAACCAGGTCTCAGACTGTAGAGGAGCTTAATAATGAGTTTGAGATGAAATCTTAAACTCTGGGCTCATTTATTGCATCAACGACCTGTTACGTTGCCTGTTATTAATAGCTTCTTATGCTTTCCCGTTGATTGCTTAGCTGAATATTTTCACAATTGGCCTTCCAGCATGTCGTCTAAATAACATTTTAGTGCACTAGCGCTGCTTAGCCCATACCAGATGTACCTACTATTGACTTGCTTCAAATATTATACAGTGGTGCTAAAGTACTTATCTGGTTCGGCTGTCATTCCCCAACGCCAACCAGTGCGCCGTTGCGTGTCACTAAGGTGTTTTGTCAAGGGGTAATATTCCGCACTAGATTCACATGCCGTTTCTAGGAATACAATGCACATACGCTATTAGATCAGTCACCTCAATTCTATCATACTTTCACAAATCTTTAGTTCCCATCGTAAATAATGTATCTTCAAACTACTTAATTCACTCACTGTGGATTCGGCCGTGGCTACCGTCTTTCGTTTCTTCTATTCAAAGTTTGTTATAAAGACGCCACGCATGCTCTTTGTGCGGCAGGTTTTTATAGGTCTCAATCAATATTCATTACGCTCAAGCTGATCCTCATTGCAATTTAAACCTAAGGAGTCTGCCGCAGTGAGAGAGAGCAATGGAAGCCCCGAAGGACTCTGCAGCTTTAAATGGAAACTTCACTAGATCCGGTTAGGGATTCCACTTCATGAGTCCTTCTTGAATTCATTTTGGCTTTCTGCTCATATGCATGCTTTCCAGTCTATTTGTATATTAAGACCCATGGGTACAATTGATTGTAAAGTAAAGATCCATTTTTGTTCTCTATAAATTCACATCTGTTCCCGAGATCTTCTACCATTACCATGTAAAACTTGCTCTATACAGAAACATTTGAGATCTTCAAAAGCATGCTGAAAATTTAAACAGTGGGACACTATTGGTGCTTCCAAGCGTCTACACTTTAATCTGCTATGATGCTTCTGTATACGAACATGGAACAGACGTATGGTCTTTCTCACATAAATTAAATTGCAGGGACAGCAGATACAGTAGACTAAATGTGTTGAAGTACAGGTTGTGCTATGCCGTAAGAAATATTTCCGATCTCTATATTCAAAGTAAGTGCAATCTTCTATGATTTGGCAAATGGCACAATCGCCACATTTGTAATGGCCAGCCTCTTGTATTTATCTATGTATGTATGTATTTATCTATCTGTGTATGTATTTATCTATGTATGTATGTGGTTGAATCTCGATATGTCTGTTCACCTTGTGAAAGCGATATACATGGAACAAGCTAACAATATAAACACCGATACAGAGAGGTGGATCTATTAGCATAAACAATCTGCCTGTCTCAGTCCAGCATCAACATATTTACAGGGCTGTAGGTGGGGGGAAGTAAGAGGGGGACATGATAAAGGTGGAAGAGGGGGTGCTAGATTCGCGGCTGAAAGTGCTGGGTGAACAGATGTGCTTTGACATGTGGGTGGAAAGTGGTGTGCATTATGGGACCTGGGAACCAGTTCTACATGGCAGGTGCATAGAGGCCAAATAATCTTGTGCATGCCTGTAGAATGCCTCCAGTGTGCATGAGGGTGGTAGTACAGAAGTTAGTGGTGGGGAGTCATCTGGATCTGTTAACCTGTGGAGGTGTGATGCGTGCTTGTAGGTAAGAGGGCGAGAGTATGTTGAGTGTCTGGAATAGTAGCTGGTGGAATATGTATTGGATCCTGCACTGTAGAGAGAGCCAGTGAAGTTGGCAGAGGATGAGGGTAATGTGAGAGTGACATGAAGCTTTGTGGACGATCCAGGCCGCTGTGTAAAGGGCAGTCTGTCGAGGTAGGAGGCATTCCATACGCTGGCAGGGGTTGTGGTGCTGAGGTTTCCAAACAACAGGTCATAGTGGTCAAGGACCTGCTACAAGATCATCTCATTCTCCTCTTTGTTGAAACGGTGCCCCCTCTTTCATTCTGACTCCAGAATGCACCTCTTCTTCTGTTTCTGTGATGTTGGTAGCATGGCTGCTGGTGCTGTTATTGGAACCTCTTGTCCATGCTGGCTATCAGTGGATGGGCCTGGCTTCTCCTCATCCTGGGCATGAATGCCATGCATTGCATATGCTGACTGTCCCTGTGGCATGTGGTCATCACTGTGGTCCTGCTGAGAATGTCCAACAGTGCCTGAGTATCCCTCAGTATTCACTGCCCTCTCTCTGATTCCAGAAAGTGGATGCAGCATCCTAACTCGCTGTGCCCCTACTACTGCCTGTGCCTGCACTTCCACAGACATCAAATGTTCTGTGCATCAGTAATGCATGGACATAATAACGGGCAGTAGTTACACATGGTAGGGCATTATGGCACATGGAGACATGTCCATGAGAGATTTCAGGCAGACAGTGACTACCCCAAACTGCAACATATATCTGACTGTCACCAAGTGAATGTCCTACAGAACACATAATGCCGCACCTACACCACCACACACCCACCAGACAAGCATAGTGTCATGTTCCCAACAGTGGCCAATCAAGGGCACATGTACCTAGTGGTATGCCAGACAGGGATACACAGTCTACATTACTGTATTAAGGGAAGGCAGTGGCTATCCAGGATCATCGGTAACAATAGTTTATGGACTCTACCTCAGGGCACCTGCCCAAACCCCTGTTAAATCCTGCTAGAGTAACAGCTCTCACACACTCTGCTGTTATGGTACTCCATAGTTAGCATATGCATTGGGTGAATAACTCTTGTCCCTGTTCAATCATATACGGGTTACATTGTCACCTCCTTGCATGTCTTCTAGGTTTTTTACATCTGGATGGCTAAAACGATCAATCCACATTTACCCTTTCATGCCAGTTAGTTCCCTATATACCTCCATGCTATTTCCTCTCAGACATTGTTTCTCTGGTTGCAGAGGCATAATATTCTCAGCCCCTCCTCATGGGGGTATCTATCCCCCCCCTAATTCGTTTGGTGGCTCCTCGCCATGCCTCTCAATATTCCCCTATATCCTTAGCAATATACGGCTACCAGGGTTGTACACATTATACATCATGCCATCACACTATGGAACAGTACAGAGGCAATAGTATATCCTTCATGTTGGTGTTCATTCCTCCCTGTATGATTCCCGGCATTCAATCTGCCCTCCTTGTCTGCCCCAGCACACTGGCTGGAGGGTGTCAATGTGTTATCCAAAGTGTCACATGTGACCAAGTATCGCGTAACACAGTTTGGGTTGCCCATTCCTTGGTACCAACATATCCATGGGTCCACATTAACTGCCATCTGCATGTCCAGTCTCCTAACTTGACAAGGTCATCATGCCATGTTTACCAATCTATGGTTTCCCCAAAATGTATGACCATTGTGTCAGCTGCAAATATTTATTTAACATGTTTTATATACTGCTTTATCATTTCAATCAAAGCAGTTTACATTGAAACTTAAACTTGGTAATATACATTAAACAGGGACATTGATAACTTGGACTTTTCTGAGGCAATGGAGGGTTAAGTGACTTGCACAAAGAGTGCTAGTAGAAATTGAACCCTGGTCTCTGGATTTCCAAACCAGTGTTCTTAACCATTAGGCTACTCCTCCATTCCTGCACTTGTTTTTCCCATTTGTGGCTTATGTCTATCTATGTTATGTAGGTGTGGACACAACACAGAGCCCAAGGGTACACAGGGATACTCATACCATGAACCATACATGACCCTTGGCAAAGCTGTTGGTGCTCATGCCCAGTAGCTGTGTGGAAACCTTGCTATTGACATTCCATATACATCCCTGGGGGAGGATCAGACAGATCTCCATGGGCATGGGTATGTTGTGGTTGCCACTAGGAGCACATGCATGTTGCACATGCACATTCTTGACAATAACACATCGTGCGAAGAGAGAGATCATTAGAGAAAGATATCATACTTGGCAAGATAGAAGGTCAGCACAAAAGAGGAAGGCCAGCAATGAGATGGATTGATACAATAACAGCAGCTATGGGTACCAGTCTGTCAGCAATGAGACACCTGACTGAAGACCGAACACAATTTAGGACAACTATCCAGAGGGTGGCCATGAGTCGACACCGTCTTGATGGCACTTAACAACAACAACAACTGATATGCATGGAGACCATGCATTGTACAGGACACACATATTCCTTTGCCCTTGCATCACAGCAATATGACAAGTGGGCCATGGCACCCTCGTGTGGCTATCATCACAATGTAACCATCAACAGACACATGTCCCACATCTGGAGATTGCACTGACACCACTCCAGATCATCCGAACAAGTGGTGATGGTTATGGTGCTTTGTATGCATGTTGTGTCAGGGGCAGGGGCCCACACACTCTCTGAAAACATTGGGGCACTGTACAGCAACATGTGTGCTACTAAGGGCCACTGTTAGGGGTGCACTATAAGCATATGTCATTCCACTTGATACATGCAGGTCATCCACCTATCTCTGTCATTGATAGGTGGATGACCTGCGGTAGAAAGGCCAGGAGCTCCACTGGCTGCATCCAGAGTATCTAGAGCAGGGGTTCTCAACCCTGTCCTTGGGACCCACCTAGCCAGTCGGGTTTTCAGGATAACCACAGTGAATATGTATGAGAGAGATTTGATTACACTGCCTCCATTATATGCAAATCTCTCCCATGCATATTCATTGCGGTTATCCTGAAAACCCGACTGGCTAGGTGGGTCCCGAGGACAGGGTTGAGAACCCCTGATCTAGAGCATGTGCAGGACAAGAAGCAACACTTTGCTGATGGTGAGTCCATGTCAATCACATGTGGGCCCTGAGTTTTCAAGCTGTATTGTTTTGGAGAAAGCTTTGGGTTCTGTGATTAAGATGATGACCAACCTGGCCTGTGCAATTCTATGCTGAACAGATTAGCCACCACAATGACAGTTGCATCCTCTGCAGCAGTCCAGGTAGCCCTTCCTCCTCTGTTTCATCATATTCCTCAGAGCCTATAAATTAGATCATCACCCTGAACACACTACTAAGACACTTATCCACTCTTTAGTCACCTCCTATCTAGACTGTTGCAACCTCCTCCTTGCTGGTCTCCCTCTGAATCATCCCTCTCTCCTTTCAATCTGTTCAAAACTCAGCTATGTGGTTAATATTCCACTAGCTCATATAACCCCTCTTCTCAAGTCATTTCATTGGCTCCCTATTTGCTTCCAATATCCAGTTCATACTTCTCCTACTAACCTATAAGTGCATTCATTCTGCTGCTCCTCACTGCCTTTCCTCTCTTATCTCTCCCTAGACCACTCCTTGGGAACTCTGCTCTTCAGGCAGATTGCTTCTATGATTGCCCTTTTCTTCTACTGCCAACTCCACATTTCAGTCCTGTCACCTTGCTGCTCCTTATGCCAAGAACAAACTACTTGAGTCTGTGTATTAAGCTTCATCTCTGGTCCTTTTCGAATCCAGTCTGAAAACTCACCTCTTCAAGGCAACGTTTGGATCCTGATCCACTTAGTTTCCTATGTGTTTCCTTACCATTGCTCTAGATGTATTTATTTATTTATTTAATCAGTTTTCTATAACACCTTATCCTTCAAGGAAAGCAGTTTACATTATGTAATTACTACAAGCAGGTACTGGATACATTCCCTTGTCCCCAAAGGACTCATAATCTATGTATACCTGAGGTAACAGAGAGCCTGAGATTGCTGTCCCCAGGTGGGACTTGAGCCCCTAGCCCTCCAGCCTGAAGTACCATGGCCCAACCACTAGGCCACTCCTCCCTCCCTTTGTTTTCAGCTGTTGTGTTGTCTGTCTTGACTAGATTATAAACTCTGATGAGCAAGAACCATCTTTTACATGTGCCTATACAGCTCTATGTAAGCCTTGTAACACTATACAAATGATCAGTAGTAGTAGTATTAGTAGAAGTGAAAAGGTCATATGTAGGCTGGAAATTTTTATTTCAGATCATATAGAGGATTTATCTAATCTTACTGAAGAGACTGAATTTAAAGTCTAGATTCAAGATTTTATCCTGTGTTAAATGAATGCTGACAGAGGTTCTGAGAAATCAAATGTTTGTTTATCAAATACTTAGTGACATAGGGCCCGATATTCATTTTCAATGGCTATGTGCATCTGGTGCATAGCCATTGTCGCTGAACTTTAACTCTAGATATTCAATGCTAGGGTCATATGTGACCCCAGAATTGAATATCCAGGATCACCACACAAGATGCCACAGAAGCTAACCAGGCAGTGGCAATATTGAGCTGCTGCCCTCTTAGCTCCTACAAGTAAATATAGGCCAGCTTTTGCTGTGCCTATTTTTACCCGGGGGGTCGCTAACCGGGCAGTAGTGCAATATTGCCGCTGCCCACTTATCGACGGATGCTACCTCCAGAATGCCCACAACACACCCTGATGCTACATGGTTAGCAATGGGGCATGTAGAAGCATTTATCAGGATATTCAGTGGCACTAACTGTGTTAGTGCCGCTGAATATCCCTCTAAGCGCCATTTACATGGTTTAAACCAGGGGTCTCAAACACACGGCCCGCGGGCCGCATGCGGCCCGCGAGAGCATTTTGTGCGGCCTGTGACGCCATTGGTTTCACTTTTCTCACCTGATTGCCGGCGCAGCCGCGTGGGGTTAAAAAATACTCTCTCAGTCTAAAGTCGTCTTCTCCCGAGTCACGAGCCTGCCCTCAACCAATGAGAGACAGGAAGGAGGGGGGGGCAGCCAGCCGAACACCACGAGGCACCACGCACCCTCGAGGATCCATTTTGTGCACAGCTCTCCGCGGGCAGGTATGGAGGCAGCCCCCGGAATTCCCCGATGTTAGCCAGCCCTGCCTCCCTCAGTCCCTCTCCTCTTCGGCTTTCAGAGCCGCGAAGGGAGAGCTTCTCCCTCGCGACTCTGTTAAGCTCGCCGGGCAGATGGGAAATTTCCCATAAGCCTCAGCGGGCTTAGCAGAGTCGCAAGGGAGGAACTCTCCCTTCGCGGTTCTAAGCCGAAACAGAGAAGGACTGAGGGAGGGAAGCAAGCAGGCAGGCAGGCAGGCAGGGAGGGAGGGAGGGAGGGCTGGCTCTGCCGGGCAGGGGGGGGGGATCCCGCGGGACATTTGATTTTGCCGCGGCTGATGGGGGGGGGGGTTTAGGACTAGTAATGCCACTGGGGGGGGGTTAGGACTGGTAATGTGCTGTGGGTTGATGGGGGGTGGGTTAGGAATGTTAATGCCACTGGGGGGGTTAGGACTGGTAATGTGCTGTGGGTTGATGGCGGGGGTTAGGACTGGTAATGCCACGGGGGGGGGGTTAGGAATGGTAATGTGATGTTGGTAGATGGGGGGGGGTTATGACTGGTAATGCCACTGGGGGAGGTTAGGACTGGTAATGTGCTGTGGGCTGATGGGGGGGGGGGTTTAGGACCGGTACTGCCACTGGGGGGGTTTAGGATTGGTAATGTGCTGTGGGCTGATGGGGGGGGGTTAGGACTGGTAATGTGCTGTGGGCTGATGGGGGGGGGTTAGGAATAGTAATGCCACTGGGGGGGTTTATGACTGGTAATGTGCTGAGGGCTGATGGGGGGGGTTAGGACTGGTAATGCCACTGGGGGGGTGTAGAAGTGGTAATTGGCTGTGGGCTGATGGGGGGGGGGGGTTAGGACTATTAATGCCACTGGGGGGTTTAGGACTGGTAATGTGCTGTGGGCTGATGGGGGGGTTAGGACTAGTAATGCCACTGGGGGGGTTTAGGACTGGTAATGTGCTGTGGGCTGATGGGGGGGGGGTTAGGACTAGTAATGCCACTGAGGGGGTTTAGGACTGGTAATGTGCTGTGGGCTGATGGGGGGGGATAGGACTGGTAATGTGCTGTGGGCTGATGGGGGGGGGGTTAGGACTAGTAATGCCACTGGGGGGGTTTAGGATTGGTAATGTGCTGTGGGCTGATGGGGGGGGGGTTAGGACTAGTAATGCCACTGGGGGGGTTTAGGACTGGTAATGTGACCGAAAACACGATATTGCAGCATCTCCCTCCACCGGCAGCAGCGCTGCCAGAGGACTTCCGCTTTGTGGGCACATTGCTTCTAATATTGTTTTACCACACATCTCTTTTTTCCAGACCACTGTTTCATCAGAAGGGCAGAGATTCAAATATTTAAATTTGGCAAAGTTTCAAATCTAAGAGGGCATGCGAGTCACGAAGACCAAGGCTAACACGTGAGAACATTACTGTACCGGAAAAGGATTGTGATTGCAATCCTAATAATTTATAATGAAGAGATTACGATCAGAAAAGTCTGGATGCAAGGACAATAGATATGGCAGTAAAAAGAGAAAAATTGCGAACGAAAACAGAATTTTTCAAGAGAAATGGGAGGAGTTATATTTTTTCACTGAGATCAACCATACAATTCAATGTCTCATTTGTCAACAAACATTAGCTGTTCCGAAGGAGTATAACGTGCGTAGGCACTACGAAACAAAACACCATGAGAAGTATGACGCGTACGTGGGCAAAGTTAGAGAGGACAAAGTTACGAAACTTAAATCAGCATTATGCAAACAAAGACGTTTATTTACCACTATTAATCAGTCCAACGAAGATTCAGTAAGAGCAAGTTTTGTTATAAGTGAACTTATTGCAAAGTCTTCACGGCCCTTTACTGAAGGTTTGTTCATAAAAGAATGTCTTTTAAAGGCAAGTGACATTTTATGTCCTGACAAAAAGAAACTGTTTGAAAGCTTAAGCTTGTCACCCAATACAGTTGCCACCAGGATTACAGAATTAGCAGATAATGTGGAGAAACAATTAATTGAAGTGGCTAAGGACTTTGAAGCATTTTCAATTGCTCTCGACGAAAGTACAGATGTGTCTGATACCGCACAATGTGCTGTGTTCATCAGAGGTGTAGACCGCAGTTTAAATCTGACAGAAGAATTCCTAGAATTAATACCATTGAAGGGTACTACAACTGGACATGATTTGTTTCAATCCCTGGAAAAATGCATTGAGAAATATTGCTTACCATGGGAAAAATTTGTATCTTTGGCCACAGACGGTGCACCGTCAATGTGCTCTCAAAATGTAGGTGTAGTTGGATTGTTGAAAAACAAATTAAACAGTCTTGAAACAGTAGGAACCAACTTCACTAGTATACATTGCATTTTGCATCAAGAAGTTCTTTGTAGTAAAAGCCTACAAATGAAAGAAGTGATGCATGTAGTAGTTAAAACAATCAATTATATACGTTCTCGGGGGCTGAATCACAGGCAGTTCATATCATTTCTTGCAGATATGGACTCTGAGTATGGTGAACTTCTTTATCACACTGAAGTTAGATGGCTAAGTCGTGGAAATGTTTTGAAGCGTTTCTTTGCACTTAGAGATGAAATCGCTTCATTCATGATAATGAAAAATAGGGCACTTCCTTTGCTAACTGATTCTATTTTTCAATGCAACCTTGCTTTTCTAACTGATATTATGGATCACTTGAATGGATTGAACTTGAAGCTTCAAGGTAAAAAACAGATTATCACACAGATGTATGACAATGTGAAATCGTTCAAAGTTAAACTACGTTTATGGATGAAGCAGGTGGGTGAGGGCAATTTGGTCCATTTCCCAACCATGAATTCTTTACAAAAAGTTGAACCCAAATGCTTGAAAGAATATACAGATTTGTTGTCTAACTTACTTCAACAGTTTGATGTGCGCTTTGAAGACTTTAAAATACTGGAGCCACAATTTCAACTTTTTTCAATGCCGTTTGCTGTAGAAGTTGATAATGTTGCAGAAGAATTGCAAATGGAGTTGGTGGAACTTCAGTGTGATACTATCTTGAAGCAAAAATATGTAGAATTAGGGATTCCCGAATTCTACACGTTTCTTCCACGAGACAGGTTTCCGAGGTTACTCTCTGCTACAGCAAGGATTCTTGCAATGTTTGGAAGTACATATGTATGTGAACAATTTTTCTCATCCATGAAGATTAACAAGTCTGTGCTAAGGTCATGGCTCACTGATGAACATTTGCAAGCAACACTGAGATTGCTTTTTTCTAATAAATTAAAGCCTAATATCGAAGTCCTTGTTGATGCAAAATGCTGCCAGCTAAGTAGCCAGAAAAAACTGACTGAAACGTAAAACTTACATGATAATTACATTCACGTTACACATTACGGTTATAATAAATGGATTAAAATAAATAAAGTTTGTAAAGCACTATGTTCTTATTATGTTGACTTTTATTGAGGGGGGGCTCAGGGATGCTTGATACTGCGGTGGCGGCGGCAGCAGCAGCAAGTTTGAATAGCTCTCGACGAAAGTAAAAATGGGAGGAGTTATATTTTTTCACTGAGATCAACCATACAATTCAATGTCTCATTTGTCAACAAACATTAGCTGTTCCGAAGGAGTATAACGTGCATAGGCACTACGAAACAAAACATCATGAGAAGTATGACGCGTAGGTTTGTAAAGCACTATGTTCTTATTATGTTGACTTTTATTGAGGGGGGGCTCAGGGATGCTTGATACTGCGGTGGCGGCGGCAGCAGCAGCAAGTTTGGATTTTTTAAAATGTACCTGGACTGAGGGGGGGGGGGTTAGGACTGGTAATGGGCTGGGGGGGTTGCTAGGACTGGAAATGGGCTGAGTGGAAGGGGGGCTTGAACTGCAAATGGCTGATGGGGAGGGGGGCTTGGAATGGAAATGGGTTGTGAGGGGAGGGAGCTAGCACTGGAAATGGGCTGAGTGGGGGGGGGGAGCAAGGGTTGGAAATGGGCTGATGCAGGGACTAGAAAGGAGCGGATGCTGGGTGGGGCTTGAACTAGAAGGGAGCTGATGTTGGGGGAGGATTAGAATGGGATGGAGCTGGGAAAGTGAAATGGAGAGGGAAAAAATATTTTGTGCGGGAGGGAAGACAAATCTACAATTGGCCAGGTTTTGGGAGAGTAAGTGGAGATTGAGGATGGAGGGGTAATATTTGAGTGGATAAAATAGGAATGAGGAAAGAGCAAAAGGAGAAAGATTAGTATGTTAAAGCAGATGTAGAGAGAGAATGAAAAAAAAACTAGAAGAGAGAAGAAAGGACAAATGGACAGCAGACGATGGAGAGTTAGCAGAAGACATGAAGAAACCATAAGAAAGTGTCTGGAACAATTGCAACGGAAAAAAAATGCACAAAAGGTAGGAAAATATCTCTTTATTTTGAATTTATTAACTGGAATATGTCAGCTCTGGGAAATGTGCATCATTAATGTCTGTGCTTTGTTTAGTACAAGAAATTAATTTATAGTTTTATTTCTACAGTGTTGTTGTACATTCCAAGTTTTGCTTTTGGGGTTCCCAATTTAAGTATTGTCTTCCTGTTTCTAAATTGTGATTCCTTGTTTGGTGATGGTGTATGTTCTGCATGTGTAACTGAGCTGAAGTATTCTGTTTATGTAATTCCTATTTGACATTGCTACTTGTTCTCTTTTCCCAGTAGGTCATGTATTGTTGTTCTCTGAAATGTATTGATTTAATATTTGCAGTGTTGCCTTTTGATAGGTAGGGTCTGGTGCTTTGTGAGTCCTGGTAGTGCTGTTATGATACGGGGGGTTTGCTATGTATTCTAAATGGGCAGTGTTTGTAGTAGTTCCTAATGTGCCTGGCGGTTGGCACTGGATTATAGTAATATAGAAATTGTTTAGTCTTTCTTTATCCATATACTCATTATGCAACATCATGCAAATATTTATGCAAATGAGGCTCCTTATGCAAATGAGGCCCCGTGTCTTATGCGGCCCCCGGGTTACTTTACAAGTCCTCATTTGGCCCTCAAAGCAATTTGAGTTTGAGACCCCTGGTTTAAACCATGTAAGTGCCTTTGAATGTCAGGTCCATATTTACTGAAGTATGCTAAAAGTTTTCATTTATGTGCACGTGTGACATGGGGAACAGCCAGCAGGAGGGCAGGAGACCATATGAGAACTCTGAAAAGAAGTGATTTCATGGTAATACTGGAAAATGTTGACCAGAAGGAGGATCACAAACTGGCAAAAAATGAGTTCAGATTGGAAAAAGGTAGCCTGGATATTGTAACTTAATGGTTCAGAACATGAGTGAAGGTAATTAAGCAGCTGGACCCAATAGGGAAGTTGCTAGAATGAAATAAAATTCAGACTTTTTGTAGGAGGGTGAGGACAGATAGCTGGATGGACTGGAGGAACACACAAAAGTGGATGCTTGAGCTTATTAGACAAATCCTGAAGTGAAGTAGCAGCATAATGGAAAAAATGCTGCTTTCAGGAGCTGCCAGTGTTTTGGGCAGCTGACAGTATGGCAGTGTGAAATGTTTTGATTAGAAGCCATATAGAAGCATCTACCTTGTAGACTGAAATACTTGGTTAGGAGATTTGTGCTGCAGGAAAGACAGACAAGTTAGACAATGGTAACATCATTACCATTAAAAACATGCTCTGGATTAAAATTGGACCAGAAGGCAGTATGTTGGTTGGAAAAGTTACTGATCAAGAATCCAGAATGACAGATTAACATTCAGGGGTTCATATTTGTTCTATGCAGAGACAAACCAAGAGCTGGCTGCTGGAAGTAGGTAAATAAAATGGCCCATTAAAACCAATGGGCCATTGCCTGCTCTATGAATGATCAGAACCAGAGCTAAGGGCTATCCATACGTTGTCCCAGGAACCCTTTTCTGATACCTAGGTATATTACTAGATTTAGAACTACCTTTCTCCCCATAGTTAGCACAAGTCGTCAAGACATCATTTTTTGCCCTTCGATGTGTTAGAGCTATTCAATCTTTTCACATTAAGAAGCATGGGTATACCAGAACACCTGATCATTATCTTGCACAATCTATACATTAATCAAGAAGCAACAGTTAGGGACTTCCGGTGACGTCACGGAGCTAATGGCAGCTTAAACGCCTAGCTCCGTCCAAACCCCGAGAGTGGTGTTATCAGCGGTGGTTTCCCCAGTGTTACAGTGGACGGTAGGAGAGCAACGAGTAGCCGGATGGCGGCGAAAAAGAAACTGGAGGGTTTTCAGTCCCCCTATGTGCACCAGGAGCTGATGGCAGTGGCGGCGGCAGATGCGGCCTGCTCTGATGGGGGAGCGCGTGGCGGGAGCTCTGGCGAGGACGGCGGCACAGACACGGAGCGGGTGGAGGAGGCACCCCTGCGCCGCTGGTTGCAAGAATTTAAAGTGGAGATGCGGAAAGAAATTCAGGGGATGCGGAAGGAGGTGAAGGACACTTTACAGGCGATCCAGCAGGAGCTGAGAACTCTGGGCGGCCGCATGGAGGATTTTGAGAGCCACGTGGAGGAGTCGGTGAGAGAGATGCATAGTGTGGTGGCAGTACAGGAGACTCTCCAGAGCCAGCACACTGAACTACTTGAGAAAATAGAGGAGTTGGAGGATCGCGCTAGAAGAAATAACTTGCGGATACGGGGGGTGCCCGAGGATATGGCAGCCAAAGACTGTGTGGCAGTGGTTCAGAAACTCTGCAGCCATATTCTGCAGCGGGGTGATGTGGTTGGTGTGAGTACTGAACAAATTGGAGTGGAGAGAGCTCATCGCAGCCTGGGCCCCCGGCGGGAAAAGCAAGCAAGGGATATCATAGCCTGCATGAATAGCTTCCCGGTTAAAGAGCAGGTGCTGAGTGTGGCCCGGAAGTTTGGGCGTATTGCCTGGGAGGGCCACGAGATTGAAGTCTTCAACGACCTGTCTAAGGGCACTTTAGACAGACGACGGGAGATGAGAGAGATTACGGCATATTTGAGAGGGCAGAATATGCGTTATCGGTGGCTATTTCCTTTTGGGGTCCTGCTATCAGTGAATGGAGTTAACCGCAAAGTGAAAACAGTGGAGGAGGCGTGGTCTACCCTGCGTGAGCTGGGCTGTGAGGGGTTGCCCGACATGGGAGAGATGGAGAGACGGCGGAAAGACCCGGCGGGGCCAAGCAAGCAGCAGCGGCCCGCCAGCGCACAATGGCAACGCGTTGGTGAGATGGGGAAGCGGCTACAGCGGCTTTCCAGGGAACGGCGGAGGGCGATGTCGGAGACTGATACCTGAGATGGCTGAAGGGCCTGGAGAGGGCCGGCTGCAAGTACTATTCTGAGGGGGGATGTTAGAGATCCCTTCTTTGGGTTTGGACACTGGACTCATAGGGCATTTAGGGGAGGGGGAGGCTGGGGAGGTGGGGTGGAAAAGGAAGGGGTGGCGGGCTTGGGGGGCCTATGGGATAAGTTACTATGATGTGATATTTGCTGTGTGCTGTCTGGCTGGCGGGGAGTGGGGAGTGGAGGATACGGGGGGACGAGGTGGGATTGGGTTGGACGGGACGCCCGGGAGGGTCTGAAGACGGAGTGGGGGGGGCGGGGATGGGGGGTGGGGAGGGTAGGAATGGGGGGGGCGGGGGGGGAGGAGGTGGGGTGGGGGGAGGGGGGGTTTGAACACCAGGAAGGTAGTGGAGGGGGAGGAGGGGGGCATTATAGATGGTGCGGGTAGGGACTATTAATGTGAAAGAGTTGAACTTTCCAACTAAGCGGGGCTTATTCTATCGGGAGGTGGTGCGGGATAAGTGGGATGTGGTCCTGGTACAGGAGACTCACTTGAGGGCGGGGGAGGTGGGGCGCATGAGGCATCGACAGTACCCAGATCAATTCTTTTCATGTAATAGGGGAGGGGGCAGGAAGGGGGGTGTAGCTATTCTGATTAGGGAAGGGTGTGGGATTAAGGTGGCAGGGTCTTTTAAAGATGAGGGGGGGAGAGTGGTGGGGATTACGGGGAAATTGGGGGGGGGAAGATATTGTGGTGGTGGCGGTGTATGGCCCTCATGGATCGCAAAGTGGGTTCTGGCGCACTGTGGGGCGTCTTATAGAAGGGGCAGGGAATGGGAAGTTGTTGGTGGGGGGGGGATTTTAATTTGGTGTTGGACCCACAGATGAATTGTCAACCGCGGAGGGGGGAGGGAGGGAGGAAGGATAGGGCGGAGCTACGGAAAATGATGGGGCAACTTAATTTGGTAGATATGTGGAGGGCCCTGAATCCAAAGGGGGTGGGGTTTACTTTTCACTCCGCTCCGCATGGCAGCTGGAGTCGGATAGACATCTTGTTGTTGGATAAGAATTGGATGAAGGAAGTCCGAGAGGGGAGTATTCAACCGGTGGGCTGGTCGGATCATAGGGCTGTAGTGGTGACTCTTCACAGTCCTAAGAAAGGGGGGGGGGAGTGTTTTGGAGGTTGAATGATTGCTTACTTCGGGATGGGGCGGTGGTAGCAGATGTGCGGGAAGCTATTCAGGAATATTTGCGCTTTAATGATACGGGGGAGGTGAGGGAGGTGGTGGTTTGGGAAGGCTTAAAGGCAGTGGTTCGGGGTAGATTTATTATGTGGAGGGCGCGGAGGAAGCGGGAGAGGGACAGCAGGGAGGATGTATTGCAGACGGAGGTAAAGGTGGCGGAGACACACTATCAACATTCAGGGGCCCGGAAGGATCGGGTGGAAATGGAGAGGGCGCGAGAAGAATTGCGCGTGGTGCAGACGGAAAAGGTGGCTCATGTCTTCCAAGGGGTGAGACAGGTGCAGTATGAGCTGGGGAATAAGGCCGGATGCTTGTTAGCACGTAAATTGTGGCAGCAAAAGGGGGCAGCGACTATCTATCAGATCGAGGGGCCGGATGGGAAGATGCGCAGGGGTGATGATGCCATACAAGAGCGGTTTAAGGAATATTACCTGGAGTTATATAGGGAGATGGAGGGGGTGAGGGAGGGGGGGATAGAGGAGTACCTTGGTGGTATACCTATGTCCGAATTATCAGCGGGGGCGGTAGAGGAGATGGAGGCAGAAATATCCAAGGGGGAATTGGAGAGAGCGGTGAAGGGCCTGGTGGCAGGTAAGTCGCCGGGCTTAGATGGGTTGACTGGGTCCTTTTATAAGGTTTTTTGGGGGGACATTGGGGATTTGGTACGGAGAGTGTTCAATGGGGTACTAGGGGAGGGGGGTGGACTTTCCCCAGCTATGTTGACTGCAGGGATTACCATATTGTTAAAACCGGGGAAAGATCCCAGACGCTGTAGTTCTTATAGACCAATTTCACTCCTAAATGTAGATGTTAAACTGTTGGCTAAAGTCTTGGCGGGGAGATTGGCCGGTTGGATGCCGGGAATTGTTCAGGTGGATCAAGCGGGGTTCATTACGGGGCGGCAAGCGGCCGATAATATTCAGCGAGCCATAGGAGTGGTCTGGGAGGCGCGACAGGAGCAGGAGGATCTTCTTTTGATGTCAATAGACACTGAGAAGGCCTTCGATAGAGTTCATTGGGGGTTTTTAGTGCAGGTGTTACGGAAGGTGGGGTGTGGGCCGCGGTTTTTGGCGTGGGTGGGCGCGCTCTATCAAGGCCCCAGGGCGAGGGTAAAGGTAAATGGCCGGTATTCCTGGGATTTTGCTCTGGTAAGGGTGACGCGCCAAGGGTGCCCGTTGTCCCCTTTGCTATTTGCGCTGGTGGTGGAGCCGCTGGTGGAATGCATCCACCGGAATGATAGGATTCGAGGGTTGTGTCGGGGGGATCGGGAGCATAAGATTTCTTTGTATGCGGATGACATCTTGCTTTTTCTCGGCTCTCCGGTGCTCCTTGTGGTCTTGGGCAAGCCACTTAACCCTCCATAGCCCATGTTCCCTGTAAAAATAGTTCTCTGTGTGCTGTGCTTTCCTGT